>OX371260.1:68190354-68836572 GCA_947311025.1 Lypha dubia
TTTAAGCCCCAAAATTCTTACTTTTATAGTCAATAATATCCAGAATTTTGAGTTTTAAATCAAATCTTTAAGTAAAACGCAAATACGTTTCTATTCATACTACCCATTTTTTACTGGGTAATATTCATATATTTGCGTAAGTAAAGCAATGAATATTTTGAAATTCTGTGTGTATGTCCAACATTTATAAAGAAAATACAACTTATTACAAAAATTTTGGGCGGAAGGACGGGGAGCAAACCCCTACAAAGAAAACATTAATAGAGTTTCAAAAATAGTATATAAGAAACAATACCTTATAATATGTAATATTATATGCAATACCATATGTAATGTAGCTAAAAATAAAACTATCAATACAATTTCAAAAATGTTAATAAGAATTACAATGTGTAGGATTTTATATAGCGTTTTTGAAAGTTGCAAGAAAATTTTTTATATTGCCAATCAAATATTTACAATCGCATGTGATAAAAATAAACATGAATCCAAACTTATAGTGTATATTATACATATATATGTATGTATGTAAATGTGGCTGACATTATTAATTGTTCGATATGAGTTAAGATAAATAAATTGAATAGTAAATGACTTTGCATTAAAAATAAGTCAAGATGCGATGTAAGTTAGTATGTGACTTTAGTATACCGATTTCATCCACAAATCATGCTGCGTAACTACAAATTTAAATTGCATACAAGGTTCTAAGGGCTGAAAAATAAAACTTGTATGTTTTTTCCCTTTCGATTGGCATAAAGCTAGTTTTATGTATATTCATATACGTTGTTGTAATGATTTAACAAAAACTTTTTATTGTTGGTGTAGTGCAGTGCACTGCTCAGGTAATGCTGCTGGTATTAACGTTTTACCCTCTACTCTTTTACAAACACTTGAACGATTGTAGTTATAATTCTACTTCGTTCTAATTCTATACGAATTTCTGCAGATGAGGTTTTAATAATTATTTGGTGTAATTAGTTTTTTTTCATATCATTTGTTTTTGTTTTCTTTCACATTTTAGTTTGTAAAATTGTTTACATGATACTGTTTCATTCACTTTGTAATTGACCGCTGCCTGATTTGTTGGACAGATGAAATCAAATTAAAGGGAAAGTGAATGAGATGCGAATGATTGCATGTAGTTGTGTAATTATTTTAATAAGGCTCATTAATTTGTAGTTTGGTTCATATAGTTTTACGTTGCTTATTGTATAATGTGAATGTTTTTGAGAAATTAATACCTCGCCCATGTACAATTTTTGTTCGAAAGAGACTGTTTGTTAAACATGTCCAATACTCTTAGTTTTGTTAATTTATTTTTGGATTGCTTTTTTTACAACAATTTTAGTCAGAACACTATATACAACCTCTTACACGTGTTTTTGATACTGAACTAAACTTTAATATGATACGCTTTCCTTCCCAACAATTGAAGGCCCAGAAAACTGTGTTTACGATACAACCTTGGATTACTGATACTAGAGCCATCATAAATGTTTGACCTAAACTTTAGATTGCATAACAAACAAAAATATCATGCATTTGCAACAAAAATTAAACTCAAAATCTTTAAAACTATGTTATTGTTTTACACTTAATATGTCTTACACTTAATAGTTATTAAATGTAATAATTTCGAGTTTGTAAAGTAATATTAAGCGCTAGTTAGACATTATTAATATTAATTAACAAAATGAAAATTTAATAACCAACATTATTTTAGTTTTCAACATACACGGCTAAATATAATCAAAGTTCTTTTCGGTAGAAGCCGAAGACAATCGCGAATTCTTTTTATAGCTTGTTCTAAAGCTTTTTCAAGTTTTATCATTTTATAAGTTTCCGGGATATTCCCATGTTCTTTCGAATGTTATGTTTTTTCTTTATAATTTTATTATGTATTGAATCTTTAATTATAAATTGAAAAACCAATAAAATCAAAATACTAAAATTTTCAGGAGAGACAAAAAACTCTTTTCGTGCAGAAGCAATACACTTAACATAAAAATAGACATAACTGTATTTTTCCAGTTCAAGAAGACAGTGATGTGAAAGAAATTTTTGCATAGTTAGAGATGTGTACTCTGAATTAATTTATGGAAAAAAGTCAGTTTTGGAAAATTTTGAGTTGTGACCCTTTTGTATTTAGGGTGCGATATGTTTAGCCAATGCTAAACAAACTTTTTCAACGGTTGATTTTGTTGTTTTACATACCTCGTGTACGGCTGAGAGAATGAGTATCGCTCCTCCTCAGCTGGGTGTGGCCACTATACTCAAGAATATTGCGCGCAAGTAGATTTGGATGCAACTCAAGTTCTTTTTATATAATTCTTCGCGTGTTTTGAAAATACTGTCTTCACCAACGAGACATCTAGATCTTTATGAATTCTATGATTTCTGACATTTTGTTTTGTCGCCTTTGAATTTTTTCTACATTCGATGCTGAGGCAGTGCCCTATAAATGGATTCCACAGGACCATATTGGTTTCAGAATTGCGTAGTATAATAGAAGCTTACAGTCCAGGCTTAGTATATAATTTCTTCCAATAAGCCAATTCGTTTGGGCTGCTTTTAATTTCATTTGTGTCAACTTTGCGTCTATATGCGACTTCCACGTTAAACGACGATGAAGATGAACGCATAGATATTTTACTGCAGTGTGTTGCGGTATAGTCTCGGTGTTTATTTGTATAGGAGGGCATGTTTCCCTGCGCAACGTAAAAGTGACGTGTACACATTTCAGCTCATTAACTTTTATCCGCCATTGTTTTAGACATGTTTCCAGTTTTGATATACTATGTTATGTTACGTTAAATTTTTAAGGTCAGAATTTGAAAAAATGTCATGTAAACATCAGTATCCGGTTCTGTGCCAAAGCAACCCCATGACCGTTGATGCACCTAATGTCACTGTCTGATGGGACTACTTGAACTTGTGGCGAGAGTCTACCTAAATATGCCGCCCTTTTCACAGAGTTGTGTGGAAAATATTGGGGTTACTGTACGTACGTGGTGTTTAAAAGCTAATAGTGACAATAGGATTTTTAGCTCTGGTATTTTTATGGTTATTAACGTGGAACTAGCTGGATAGATGCCCGTAGAAATTAAAATGTTCTATTGCGGTATAAAGACTGATGATTCAATCCTTCCTAGTTGCATTGATCGGTGAAAGTGGTTTTTTATTTTAAACGTTTTTTCTTTCGTGGATTGGTGTTTTTTCGTCTAATGGTGTATATTATGATTTTCCTTGCGATATGTTTCTTCTTGTGGGCACAATTTCCACCAATTCCAATTGTGTTAAAATCATCTTAAAAAAACTAAAATTTTTCCATTCTTTGGTTGCAGAAAATTTTTTGGAGTTGGCTTCTCGGGAGCTTTTTTTTATTTTGTTTTAATTTTTATTTGTTAATTGATATTTGACGAAATATCCTTTTTGGTTTAATTGATTGAAATTATCTTATTTTTATGTTAAAAATTTTAATGTATTATACGAATCTACTGAGCGTGTCCTTTTTCACTATTTAATAAAGTTTTTCTGGATTTTAATAAATTTTTCCCACTAATTATTTTGTTTAATTCGATGTTTCAATTGATTAGATTAATCTTTATGCCGTTCCTTCATAGATTCTTTCGTTTTCTTTTTCATTCTCTCAATTTTAATAGAACATTCTAGACGTGATTAAAAATATGTATATCATACGACTTCGCCGATACTATTTTGTTGTATACACATACACACAGACATACATATAAATAACTAAAAAAATTTTGACATAAAAAAATATGATATTATCCAAAATATATTCATACCGACCTAAATGGAAACTTTACAAAATGAAACTGTGATGCTAAGACATTTTAAAAATCTCTCCAATAACAAGAACCACTACATTTGAAATTCTAATATAGAATAGCTAAAAGGTTTTACACATAAATATAGTGGATGATGTTCATGAGTATTATTAGCTTTTTGATTTTGGTCTACACGATCTTAGAGGTTTTCTGCTTAGCAAAAAATATTTTCTCAGTGATATCCCTACTAATTTTTCTAGCCGGCAGGAGAAAATCTTTAAGCGCAACCATTTCCATTTTTGCTCATCAAAATTTTTTTATTTAAATAAAAATAATGCCATGGTCAGTATTTGCCTTTTAAGGGAGAAATGTCTATTTGGTAGGAAAAAAACACATTTTTGTTTATGTAAAACTTTACATCACTCATTTTATTAAACTTTTTTATATAAATGTTTAATATATCCATCCATGCTTTTACTACCTTAGTTAAAAGCAATCCGCATATGATTTTTAGCACACGCTAAAAAAATATTTCAGCAAAACTAACATTAATTTTCTTTGAGCTTTATGTAAAAATACTTGTGTTATAAATAACCATTGAGAATTTGAAAATACATCATTTGGTTGGTGTTATTTTTTCCTTCTTTTTTAAGTTTTTGTGAAAATAAATGAATGTTTTTTTTTTGTATAAGGTCTACTGCCAGTCAGCCTAGAGCAGTTTTTGGCCCACAAACTATGCTCAAGATGACCACCCCATTGTTCATCCCCACCTTCACGACCATTTTCCTCTCGTCTATTACTAAACAGAACATCAGTAGCAGCAGGCATGAAACAAAAAGGGCTGTTGTTGGGTGTCTAAATAAATGACCAAAATATCGCATCGAAATCCCAATGGTAACGCATTTTCAGATAAAATGTTTCAATGTCCAATCAGGTAATTTGTCAAAATGTTCCATAGAGTAATTTCTATACAACATTCATTTATAAATTTCTGTACATTTTTATGTGTGTTAAATATCTCGGCTTGAAAGCTCAGCTAAATAAATTTATTTGTTAATTCATCCCTTCTGATACAGAAAGGCATAAATAAATCAACCATTTTTTAGTATATAGATTTTTTATTTAATTTGTTTTTATAAATTAGCACAAACAAACGAAATGGATAATAAAGATGGCGTTTAATAATACATGTACATACTTACATACATACATACTTTTTATTGCTTTTATTTAAAAAAACATATATTCAAATTCTTTGAAAATTTTATCTCTCTTTAATATACAATTTATTTTAATTAATGTTTTCTAACTTAACTATTTAATTTGTATTTATTATATTTGATTTCATATACGATATACTTTTTTTTGGTAATGACCAGTACTCTGGACAATCAGGGAACTTAGGGAAAGGGTGCAGGCATTTTAATAATTTTTTTACTTCACCGACGGTTTTGCTAAGCGATGTTGAGTACATTAGTGATGTTGTGAATATCAATGTTTAGTATTCGAGAAAATGCGAATACGAATATCTGTATCAGTATTCTTTAAAATTAATACAATACCACACTAATGCACATTAGAGATATTTATGATGTTGATGATTTTCCCCGACCTAATATCAAATACAGTCCGAAGTAACAGTTTGCTTAATTTTTTTTGCTTGAATTTAATTTTTTAAATTAAATTATTATTTTTATTAGAAAGGAAAATCTAGAAGCTCGTAATAATTGAGCAGACAAAGAAAACTTAGACTTCACGGAAGGTTGAACAGACATCATGATTCGAGACTAACTACAGTCTCATCATCAGAGTTGTTTGCCTCTTAGACCTCACTGCAACCACGGCAGCTGTAATCAACTACGTAAAAATGCTCTATCATTAACTGAAACTGCTGAGTCAGATGAAATATGAATAAAAAGGAATTAAAATAATACTCGTATTATGTTTCTGTTAAAAACTTGGTTAAATAGTTGATACTCCTTCCCAATTAGTATCCAATTTACATAAGTTGTAAAGTAGACGAACGAACGCTGATGAGAGGTGTAACGTCCTTGAAATCAATGTACTGATTAGGGAGATCGATTATTCGACATTTTCAGAAAACCGGGTTTTCAAATAGTTGCATTTTAAAAAAAACCCCGGTTTTCGGCTAAAATTTAAAAAAATAACCGGTTAACCGATTATTTCATTAAAATATATAAAAAATTTGTTAAAAAAATATGGATTATTTATATAAAATAAAGGATTTCACAACACTAAGTAAATAAAAAATTACCTAAGTTCACATTCGTAAGTACATAAGTTCATACTTATATTATTATACTTATACATATTATTTATTATATATATTTATATATATTTATATATATATACAGTGAACTCGCAGAAACGTGCACTAATTTTTACCCAGGGTGTTCACGTTTTTGATTTTTTTCACGTTTCTGATTGCATTTTGTATCACTTTTTTCAGTCTCTTTTGCCGTTTTTTTTATATTAAAATAAAGTAGATGATTTTTTACCTATGAAACATTTTTCGATTCTACTTTTTGTAAGAAAAATAAATACATTTTTATAATGAAAAAGGGTCTGTTAAAATTATTTCATTTAAACGCTTTATATAACATAATAAAAATGATTTTAGTGGATGGATAATCACTTCAAAAGTTCTTCACCGGGGAACCCAAAATTTTTACAAAATTAAATTTAAACGCTTGAAAAAAGTTCACGTTTTAGAGCCTTAATTTAACCTTTGTTCACGTTTTAAAGTAGTCAATGTAAAAAAAATTTTTCATGATTTTGTGTAGTTCATATGTATATCGTCAGCTAAAACGCAAAGCAAAATACTGTTTTAAACCAAAAGTATAGTTTCAATCAGCATGATTTTCACCAGTATTATTAAAAAAGATGTGACAAATTGATTTCTGGCAGAATAAAATCAAATTTTGTGATATTTGAATGGCTATGTTAGTTAGGCCATTTTGTACCTTAATTTCTGAAACCAAAGGCCCTATCGAAACTTTAATGCAAAATAGTTTTATCATTTATTTTAATTATAAACATTTTTTATTATATATTAATTTATTTATGAAAAGTAATATTATCAGGCTCAAGTTCAGTTTTATTGAATTAATGAAAATTCAAAATTACTAAGAGTTTAAGATGGACAATTGAACGCTGATGAGAGGTGTAGCGGCCTTGAAATCAGTACTGATACGTTCTGCTAAAAACTGATTGGATATAAATAATAATATTTTCCAACACAAAAAAACTCTTAGTAATTTTGAATTTTCATTAATTCAATAAAACTGAACTTGAGCCTGATAATATTACTTTTCATATGCAAATCAATATACGTTCAAATAATAATTATGTTTATTCGTAATAATAATAATATAAAAATATATTAATTTATTTTAATATTGCATCATAACAAGTAAATTAAAATAATTCATTAAAATTAAACAAATAAAGACGTCATTTAAAAAATATCAAGAATTGAAGAATGAATTTAGAAAATATGAATTAATTTTCAAAGGGTATGCTATCGTAGAAAAAATTTATATCTTTTGGTAGTGACATTTTCCAAAATAACGAATAACTTCCGAAAAATAAGAATAATATCCAATCGAACTTTTTTCGCAAAACTTTGACTTACATGCGTCCTTCATTTCTCTAGGCTTACGCAAAATTTTTACGTTTCCTTTAGAAAAACCTCCTGTTTTGCTGACTGCAATGTCTCCAATTTTCATTAGCCTTTTTAAAAGTGTCTGCTTCTATATCCATCGTTGACATGACGCTTCTTTTTATTTATACCCTTCTTATTTTCTTGTATTTCTTACAAAATCCCTTTTGAGATTTTTTTAATAAAATGCTTTAATCTGTAGCTAATTTCATTTTCCTTTAACAAACAATTTCTTCAACGGTCAAATCTATCAGTTTTTCTGTAATTTTTTAAAGTTGCCCATACAAACGATCACTTAAGTCTTTTCGCGTTTATCAAATAAACGCTTTTGTAGATAGGGCCGTTTGTTTTTCGTTAATGAAGTCGCTAATTTTGGTCAGACAAGTGTAAATTTTTTTGTGGTTGTGTATATTTATGCAATGCATCAGAATCAACCAAACACCCGATTTTGGATTTTGAGTTAGTTAGGGCCGTTTGCGTTTTAGCTGACGATATGTATATATATATATGGGCAAGGCCACCGTCAGTAACGTCACGCTCGTATACATATTTTGGTCAATATCTTTACAAAATACAATTATTTCTCCCAACTTGAGGGCGGCATATGAAAGTTCTCGTCATAACTGTTGTTTCATACGCAGACAATTTTGCTGTATCTCGTTTTGTTGTGAAATTATGACCATTTTAAGCCGTCAGTAACGTCTCCGGATTTTGGAAGTGTGTTTGGAGGTTACTGAACGTTTGTTAAAAAATTAGCGAATTGAAAAGAGTTCATGTTTATTATTGCACAGTATGTTAAAAAGGAAGGATGAAAGATGATTTTTATCCAAAAAGTGGGCTAAATATTTTCAGTGTTATTCACAAACGTTTTATTAGAGGCTAATAAGCAAAATGCGCTAAAGTAGTATTCACAAACGTTTAATAGCACTATGACGCGGTTATTACACGCTAATAAACTCGAAAATTTTATTGTAGGCATCACGCTACTTTAGCCGTTTAATAAGTTGACATTTGCATTTTTTAAAGTAAAAAAATCACTATTTACTTCAAAAAGTATGAAAAATAAAAAAAAAAAGATTCGAATTAAGTAATGATTGTAATAAATATAATTTCGACATTCGTTAGTATTATATAAAACATATACATATGTATACATAAAACTATAATTTTTTTATTAAATTAAATATTTTGCAGATAATGTATTTCAACTCTTCCGATTCTTCCAGTCCTTCTGCAATGTTTACATACATATGTATGTATGTACGTAAAATAAGAAAATTCAAGAAGAAATACATCAATGCGAATATATGTATGTATGTAAATATGTACATACATATGCATGATTGTTTACGTATGCAAGTATGTACACAAATGTGTCTGTATGTACTTATATGCATCTACATGCATATTTGTTCACATGCGTACATAACTTAAATTCTACCTGCTCTTTGAAATATGTATAAATATTATTTCATCTTTTTTTCATGATTTTGTGCATAATTTGTCACATTTCAACCACAGATTAAAAACATTTCCAAATAAATAAAGCAAACATATTAGTGGTGTGTAATCAATTGCAACGAACTCGGTATTTGAATACTTTTGTAATAACTTATGAAAACACATTGCTAGCAATATCAATACAACACATATTAAAAAATTTTAATATTTTTTGAAATATTATAAGAAATACTCTATTACTCTAACTTGTTTAAATAAAATTTATATGACATTATTTTCACATTTTCAAACCATTAGAGACTACTTGCTTATCGAGTATGTTATTGTACACAACACTAATTATAACTTGACAAATAAAATGAAACAATGTTGCTAACACAGAATCACAAAACTGAAAAAATCACACAATAGTTAATTTGGCTTTATTAAACGTTTGTGAATAATGTTTATTATTACCGGGTAATAACACAAAAACTGATTATTAACTAATGTGTACTTTATCTCTACAATAAGAATTTTTTATGAACAACACTGTTTATGTTTAAATCACGTAAATGACATAAAAGCACTGTCAGTAACGTGACGCAAAATGTCAGTAACGCCACACGTACGAATTTCGTTCAGATTTTCGGGTCTTTTTTTTTCTTGGGGTAATAGAGTGTAGTGAATATTACTTTGATTATTACATTTGTAATTTTAGATCTGCCCTCGTAACCTTAGTTTTAAGTAAATTCCTTTAATAACAATACACAACAATGCTATGCTAAAATTAAGCAAATTCCTGTAATGTAAAAATACAACAACTAGTATACCTTATTTTAATTGTTATTTTACACAACAACTTTTGGTACTTTTATTATACATTACATTGTTGGTGTATACCACAAATTATGTTATTGAATAAGGAATTTTTGTAGTTTTAAGGTACTGTTATTTTAGTATATAAGGAACAAATTTTTATAAAATAAATCAATCTATACTTTGCCTTGAATCGGCACCACTCTTAACTCAGCCTCAAATCGGCTCATAGTTTATTTTAAATACAGGCATTTAATCTGCCTTAGATAAACACTAGACAGTGGCGTTTTTAAGCGCCGGCACTATTATTTATTTTCTTAAACTCTTCACATCATAAATCCTCCACAAGAGGGACCCCAAACGGCCAAAAAAGTCATAGTAGAGGAGTTTTAAGATGCAACCCTGGGGAGATATTAAGACAAAACCACTTTTCGCACTAATCTCATAAAAAAAATTTTAGTAAATCGGGCTTGCCCTTTAGAGCTGATTTTTGTATGATAGAGTATTAGTTAATTATATTATCTCTTCAATGATGTGTATAGCTTGAGGGTTGAAATTGGTTTTTGGCCAGTTTTGCATCATTAAAATGAAAATTCGTAATTTTTTCCTACTTTTCAGCGGCTATTTATTACGAAAAATGTCGAATTGACTTCTGTTTTTCTTTTTTTTTTTTTTTTGCGAAATATTTGTGAAATTTCTTTCTAAATGGTGATAAAAATTTTGTGTCAGGATTTTGAACTAAAGCCAGGACACTGTAAAATAAAAACACATTATTATCGGAAAATAAAAAAATCTTTATTAATTTCTGTCTTGCTAATTGTTGCAAAATTAAAGCATCACTTCAGTTGTAGTTTTTTTTAAACATAAAAAAACATATGTTAATATTTTGTACAGGCTAAAGTTCGTAAATGTTTCTAATCAGAGAAATATTAGGTAGACATTGTTAACATATTTCGAGCAACAAAGGAAAAATTTAATATTTATGCATCCTTTTTCTAGATTTTTTAACAGCACTGGCTGCATAGAAAAAAACGTTGTTTTTCGGTAGACCTCACTAAACCTCGTCAGTATTCATGTGCAAATGCTTTCACTACTTGTAAGGTAGCTTCGTTGAACGTCATTACATACTCTATTTATACACAATTATAAATACAAATAGAATACGCGACTTATTTCTACTGGATGTTGCTTTCTTTTAGCTTTTCAATATAACGCTTGTCTCCTTGTGCACCAGGAATCGGAGTCTAGCAATTAAAAACCAAATTAATAAGCAAAAAAGTAAAAAAAAATAAAAAAAAAATCCGTCAGTAACGTCACGCAATCTTTTTTTGCAAAAATGCCCTGCTATATGCAAATAATGCTTCATTTAAGCATTGATTATGAAAGTACTTCAAAAATACTCAAAAAAATCAGCTCATCCAACCTCTTTCCTAATTAGTTAATGCATAAAAAAACATTTTATAAAAATTTGTCAGTAACGTCACCACTAATTTGCGGCTGATTACTTTAAGCCCTAATTGGTCCAAAAGCCAAGCTTTGTACACAAATTTGCTTGCTAATCAATAGTTTGATTTATATTCTATCCAAAAAAAGTAATCATTTGCCTATATTACAAAAAAATAACAACAAAATTTACCTTTTCGCCGACATTGCTACATTTTCCAACTACGCCTTTCACGTGCCACTTATGAAAAGAATGTAATATGTCAAAGCAGACACAAATTTTTCACTGGCATATAGTGCAGCCATACTCTATACATATTTGACATTTCAAATGTAAAAAAAAATTTGGGCTTTGTGACAGAAAAAAAAAATCTATGTGGTTTCATTTTTCGTGGCCTTGCCCATATATATATATATATGTATATATATATATACATATATGTATATGTAAATATCTATTTGCAAAATTTAACAATAATTAGATCTTTCTAGTTAGATAAAATATATAATAAATTTCAACGCAAGCTACTTAAAACAGCTATTTAATTGACTCTTTAAAAATCATGTATTAAAAACAAGATACAGTTCAAATGTTTTGAAGTATGTATATTTTTTGAAGTGAAAACTTCTATTGGCGCGGTGCGGAGGTTTTGGGTGGGCTAAAATCACAGAAATCGCGACACCGTCACGCTTGTAGCATCTCTTTTTGTATCTCTGTATAGATTAAAGAAAAATGTTGTGTGCTTAAAAATATATTTTTTCTTTTGTTTTTATAAAACTTGAAATGGAAAATGCCCTTTCACTTAGTGTGCTTGTTGGGTTTGTAGAATACAGCCTTAGGGCATTAAGTAATTTTTCAAGTCTTTGCAGAACTCTTATGACACTTGTCTAAATATTATTACGTTTTACTCTCAGAGAGACGTGCATATTTTCAATAAAAATAAGGAAAATGTAAGCAATTGCACCTGTTTCAAATAACCGGTTAATCGTATAAAAATAACCGGTTTATTTTATATTCGAAAAGTGCATATTTAAAAAACCCCGGCTTCAGCGAGACCTACATTTATATACCCTTCACCACAAATGGATTTTATTTAAACTCCTACATTAAAGCGACCATTACTTAGGTAACACATTTCTTTATTTCAAATATGTGTTTATGTATATCCCCGAAATAACAAAATTAAAAAAAAATTATTTTGTTGTCTGAACTAAAAAAACACAATTTTTAATCTGTAAAACGACGAGCAAAAAACTAAAACAAATGTAGTTATTTTTATTTTTTGGCATGTAAAACAAGCCGAAAACATACAAACCATGACAAAAAGATATAAAAAAGAAAATAACAAAAATGAACAAACTAACAGAAACTCCAAGAATTATTATTAATGACTTTGTCTAGAGAATTTTATGTTATAAAAGGAGTTTTGATTTCAATACCAAAACGAACACGACGAGAAAAAAACAAAATGCAAAGAAAATATTCAACGATGCGATGCGCCAAGAAAATCGAAATATATTCATTTCTATGTTAAATGGAGTCGCTTGAAATTCAAAACTTTAGTCAATTAAACAAAAAATAAAAAAAAAACGCAACAAATTTATTTTTGAGTTGCGTTGCCAATTGTGGTATGAAATTATCGTTATGTGTTGGTCTCTATAACTTCTTCTATCCAGGGTTTAAAAAAACTAATATATATACTAAAAATTCCCCTCATATTCCATAATTTTATGTGAAAACTAGAAAAATATATAATAAAAAAAATATATAACTAATAAATTTCCATTTTTCTAAAAAAATTTTTTTATTTTGTATAATATTTTGTGTAATTTTTTGGGTTACTATTTGTTGATGCAAAGAGAAAAATTTTTAAATACACTGAACAACAAAATCAAATTTTTTCCAAAATTACAAGATCCGACCAAAAAATTTTGATAGAAGAGACAAAAAAAAAAACGTGTATTGGCGTTTTGAAAGTTTACATCTGGGTTTCATTTTAGGAGGAGGTAAAGTTCCCCCCAAATGCAAATATTGTATTGTAAATCGGCAGAGAAAATCGAGTAAAGCTTACGTTTAAAGTATATGGTGTGTTTAGCAAATTTATGTAAAATATTACAAGGAACATTTTTGTGGAATATATTAACCCTCTAACTCGTCAACGTAAGGGTCTTTTTTGTCCTTATTTTAAAAAATAGCAAAAAACTCCAAAATTTTTTGGTCGGATCTTGCAATTTTTTTTTTGTCTTGTGCAGTGATATTAGTCATTGTAAGATCGGCATGTTTGTCATACTAGTCGAAGTTATGTATGGTTGGATTGGCATATATATTATTATTTGGTATTTTTTATAGCGGCATATTGTATGAAAAAAATATTTTGTTTATGTGTGTTTTTGCATTTTTGTGTGGATGGCAAGTTTTCATTGACAAGAAATTGTTGCTGAACAATATATTAGAGAGAATTTATTTTTATTTTGTGTGCTAGTAAAAAATTTTACTAGTTGTCAAGTACAACATTTTTTTTAGAAAAATGGAAATTTATTTAATATTTTTAGTTTCTCTACTTTCAAAAATGGAAACGGATCATATTTTCTCACTAGTCGCTAGTATAATAAATAAAAATAAAAAACTAATTTTAAACCCTGCTTCTATCTCTTGTTATATTAATTATTTAAGCTGCTGGCAACACTATTCTTAATAGCTGATACTTTTATATTTGTTAGTTTTTAAAAGCACTCTTTCAGAATAGTGACAATTGCTATAAACCAAATTTCGATTGTCAAATAAACTACTATGACTTTTTGAATACTAAGACTGAAACGAAAAATAAAAGTAAAATATTTTTTGTTCATTGTGTAACGAAAAAAAAAATTTTTATCGATGACTCCCGAGACTGATAAGCTCATATATGTACCTAACCATACAAGACAACGCCAACTTTAAAATTACATGAAAACATACATACATTTTGTTCGGACAAATTAACTGTTCGGACAAAGTTATTTGTACTGAGAATTTTCTGCAGCACGATTCAGTCTCATTTCGAACAATTTGTGTGTATAATCAAAGCTACCATATGTTAAATGCAAATAAGATATATACATTTCTGACAAAGTTGTGTATTGTTTATGTTAATAAGTTTTAAACTAAATAATATGACACTAATTACGTGGCATATTTATATAAATAAAACAAGAAATTAAAGATATGCTATAAAAACATTTGTTTGATGTGGCAACTCAGTTAAACTTTGTCGGGACAAAATAAAAAATTAAAGCAACTCAATCTAAAAGTTATTCACAACAAATATTTTCTCTCTTTCAAGAAGAGAGACATCAAACAAAATACAAAAAATTTTTGTTCCTACAAAATTTTTTTCCGGACAACATAGGCGAATCCTCCTAAATAAATTGCTATGTACAAACTGAAAAAATATATTAATGCTGCGATAGGCAGCTGTCTGCTTCACTGAACCAAAAGTGGTAGGAAATAGTGCAAAATGGCATGTAGATTTGAAGAAAAGGACGTTTTTATACAAATAACAAATTTGTCCGTCTATTTCATCTAAGTTTAAGTAATATAGTTAATTAATATGAAAAAGATTTGTCAAATTTTAATCCTTATTTTTCATGGTGTTAATTTGACGCAAATGAAGTAAAATATACTAAAAAATTTTAAAATACCAAAACAAAAATTCCATTTCAACTACACATTTGTTTTAATATATTCAACAATATATCGTTAACTATAAAAGCTTTTCTAAATCCCACTAGTAAAATTGTAAAAAGTGTCCCCAGTACGATTGTATTGGTAATAATTAGAGTTGTCAATTATTCGCCTTTCAACTTTGTTCGAATAATTCAAATAATAGTTTTTGTTCGTTCGATCAAACGATTAAAGCTAAAAATTTATTCGATTAATCGATCAGAACAACGAATAAAAAAATGCATAAAAATAATTTATTGACAAAAAATAAAAGTTTGTCATTAACACAAAAATTCATAAGGATATAATCAAAATAAATTAAAAATTAAATAGTTAATATTTTTATCAACTTTTATCAAAATACTCATCAGTAGATGTTTTACCTTTTATGTTTAAAAAATTTTAAAGCTCATCCATTTATGCGAAAACTCACAAATAAATTTGTGAATTAAATTTTTTTTTAAATAAAGAGTAAAACATCTACTGATGAGTTGGTATGGCTACCAACGAAATATATATTTAGATATTGCTAACCCGCGACAAATAAATAAAATTTAAAACATAAATACTTGAGTACATGCTCAAATGTAAAATTTTATTTTTATCAACAAATAAATATACATAAAATTAATAATACATAAAAAAAAACTTAAAAATGTAATAACTGAGATTACTTCGATTTTAATGCTTCAAACACATCTGTTTTATTCAGTCAAAATATCTCAAATGATTTTTTTCTGTTAAATTAGACAATTTAGGATGTTCTTAAGAAATAATCTTTTAAAAACAATTTTTTTTGCTTTCAAACGATTTTTGGTTTTTGTTTTTATTAAATTAGATTTTGAAAAATCTAATTGTCGAGGTAGGTGATGTAGTGAGAAAAGCATGAAATAGTTTATACAGCTAATTTTTCTGCTCTTTTTTAGATTTTTCCGAATATACTATATTGTCTTATATATCGCTGAATTCTTTTTTATTATCTGAATTTTAATACTTTGAATAGAACTATTTAATTCACATAAAATATTGTTATTTTCATTTATAATAACTTCTTCTATATCATTACTTTATTATTATATTATTGTGGTTACTTTCAACATAAAATAATCTAGAGTATAATTAATTAGCATATTCTTTAGTTTAAATTTTTAAAGAATATTTGAAAACTTTCATTGCACGGACAATTTCCAGAATTTAAAAAATATTATTAACATATTTTAAAGTTTTATACGTCACTTATTTATTCTTATTTTAATGCGTTTTAGTAAATCTGTTGCAAAATAATTATTAATTTTTTTTTGTTGTTGATCCAACAATTTTGTATACTTTAGGACACTTGTTACATGTGACTTTGTTTTTTTTTTTAATTTTTGTTCTTGGTAAAATATGTATGTACTTCCAACCTGAGCTCAATTTTTTGGCTTTAGTGTATTTCTAACTTATTCACCTGAAATTAAAAAAAAACCCCATTCTTGAAATTTTTTTAACTTTTCATTTAAAACATAGCACGACAACAACTACAAACATCCAAATTAACATGTATTGGTTGATATAAAGTACTCGCTTTGTTTCAAATCATACAAACAAATTTAATACATTTTTACGTATGCAAAAATATGTTCGACTAATTGTCATAAATTAATCGATTTATTCGTTATTCGAAATTCGGCATTTTAAAATTATTCGAACAAAAATTTAGTTTTGTTTGATCGATTAATCGAATAATTCTTAATCGGTTGACAACTCTAGTAATAATAGAGAAAATTTCGATATGTTACCATACACTAAACTAAAAATAAACTGAAGACTAGAATCACTGGACATAGATCAGATAAAAAATATACACTGAACAAAATTTCATAGGCAATATTAACTAAAACTTTTAGTAAACCCTCAACTAAAAAAATAATTAAGTCACCAAAATTTTTCTTCAAATATAAAGCAAATTTTTTATTCAAATCAACGCAAATCTTTTTGTTAAAAATATAATATAATAAAAACAATGTAACTAAATAATATTATATACATGAATGTATTTCTAAAAGTCTGTTAAATAAACAGATATTTTGTTAAAGTAGCAGTAAGCCGGTAGTAACGCATCGTAAAGGACACAACGTATAAAGTTATTTATATAACTTTTTTTATTTACACATTTATTGCGATAATCGCAAATACGCAAAGTTATTTTCCAGCTGACAAACTTTATTGAGCTAACTTAATTTTGTATGTGTGTACACTAAAATAATTTTGTCAATTAACCAAATATTGACTCAATGTCTAAACATAGTATAACACCTTGAAATATGTTTAATATGAATAAGCCATCTGTTTATTTGAACAAATTTTTTTAAATTAATTCTTTCATAGAAATGTTTAGAATACAAATTCGTTCAAATTTCGTTAAAATAAGAAGAAGCTTTTTTAGTCACATTGAAAAATGAATACTAGTGTATATGAAGTATTTTCGTAAAAGTGAAAAAAAAATGTTTTTATTTTAACTAAATGGAAGTAGATTTGAAGAAATTTCTTCGAACTTACTTTTCATATGTACAATTATATTATAGTTTATTGTTTGACCTGTTTTTAATATTTTATTTTATTTTATATAATTAATTTTGTCGTTTTAATTAAAAATTAACTAATTTGTTTTAGTAAAATCTAATAATAATCTTCAAAAAGACTAAAGTCATCTTAAATTGAATAAATTTCTGTAGAATTGAAGAAAATTCGATAAGTTTTACAGTTTTATTTTAGTTAAAATGAATAAATATGTGTAGAACTGAATAATTTTCTTCAATTTTTGTAATTAAAAAGGGGGCAGTTTAAGCGGACAGTATTTCGTCAATATAAATAAAAAAAGTATTGATGTGTACTATATTTATTAGTTAATTTGAATAATGATTCGTTAATTAAAGATAAGAATATTCAGATAAACTACATTTATTAGTTAATATTAATAAAATTTAATAATATTTAACTAAAATAATTTACTAATTGAATAATTTTATAATTATTTTGACTAATATATAGTTCTATAAATAACGAAGAGGTAAAAATTAAATCGAAAAAGTTGCTTCCTTATAACTATTTACGAAATTTTTCAGATTTTACGAAAAACGTCCTTAATATATAACGTCTTTTATAGCCGTTTTTGCTATTTAAAATTGATGCATTATTAAAATCAGGTTTAGGATATGAACTAAATTTATAATATGATATACATACGAGGTTTGTTCAAAAAAAAGATGAATATTGAATTTTCTATTATCGAAATATTTTTTTGTTTTGTTGGTACACATGTGTTAGCAAATTAACAGAAAAATACAAAATTCTTGAAGCATGTAAGTTTCGATAAAAATTTCCGTTATTTCTACTACATTCAATTACGAAAACGTGCATTATATTGAAAAAAAAATTCCCAATTTATATATATTATTTTTTGTGAAAAGCCCCAAAAAACCCACTTTAAACTAAATCAAATAAATATTTAATCTACGAACGCTTCTGCTGTATATCCTCTGGTAAGTAGTAATTGTAAGTAGTCTATTATATTCATTTATTTATAAACAATTAAAATATGTGTGTATGCATCCATTACATGCCTGTATTAATTGATTTAACCAGCTGATGTTTGACATCAGGTTTATTTATTTTACAATAAAAAATATCTGTGATCAATTTAGAATAAAAAGAATAAACTTTACAAAAAATTTTAATTATCTGGATCACTTAGTGAATATACTAATTACTCTACAGTTCGTGCTCAGTACAACTTGTTAAATCAGTCTTGTTACATAGAATACCTTAATAAAATGCGTAATAACTTGAAAACTAATCCAAGGTCATTCTATACTTTTGTCATCTCTAAAAGACGTTCAATATCTTTTCTTTCTCTCATGAAGTATAAGGATTATAAATATAATGATGATCCAACGATAAGTTATCTGTTTGCTGATTTTTTTTTCTACGACTTATCCTGATGTTTCACATGATAATTCAGGACGGTGTTCTTCTTCAGAACAGATTAACTTAAGTATATCAATACCAACTCTTGATGAGGTAAGTGTTGTTAAAAGTTTTAAAAAGCTGAAATTTTCATGAAAATATGGTCCTGACGGTATTCCGAGCTTATTATTATTAAATTGTGCAGAAGATTTTACAAACCCCATGACAAATTTATTCAACCTTTGAATCTAATTTATGGCCCAAATATATGGGACCCAGCGTATAACGTTCACAACAGTACTATAGAAACTGTACAAAAGCAGTTCTTTTTGCTTTGTCTTCGTGGACTAGGGTGGAATATCCTTATTCTCCCGCCATACACTAGCAGACTGGCATTAACTAAGTTACCAACTCTTGAAAGTCGTAGGAAAATGTTAAATGTCACGTTTTAACTTAATGTTATAAAAGGAAATGTTTGTTCTGACTTCCTAATAAGTAATATATCTTTTAATGTTCCATCACGCCCTACTCGAAATTTTTATCCCCTGTCTATTCAAGTATTTAGGGCTAATTATGCTAATTTTGCTCCTTTAACTAGAATTTGTGCTGATGTAATAAATTTTATCAACATATTGATTTTGCTGTAAACGTTAATATTGTAAAACGTAATATTATTTTGTTTGTAAATACTTACGGCCTATTTCACTATGTCGAAAGAAAATTTCCATATGTTTTCATTCGTATAATTACATTTGAAGCAAAAACAAATTCTAAAATTTTGTTTTTGTATCAAATGTATTTGTACGAATGAAAATAAAATTCAAAATTCTTTCGACATCGTGAAATCGGCAGTTAATGTAAATTTTATGCATATTTTTTTCATGGTCTGTAAGGACTACGTATCCATAGACTTTATAAATAAATAAATAAATAAGCTGCCAAATCTTAAAAAGCAAAAACAACAACATAAAATATAAGGTAAAAATGTAAACATTTCACAATAAATTTTAATGAAAACTTATTTGGAATACCCAGGAAGAATATATTTCTCATATATAAATTTAAAATGTGTATTTAATATTTTTATTTTAATTCCAACATAATTTTCTAATTTAATTTCGTTTAATTCACTACAAAACAGCAACACAACAATGTGACACTTTAATGGATGGTTCAGTGCACCACGTCTCCTTGAGTCTTATGTTTCATTGAATTTCGATTTCCAATAAATGCTGAGTATTCAGAAATAATGAGTACGAACATGTGGTGCTCGCTTGAGTTCACGGTAAGCGGAGAATGTTAAATAGTAGATTGTAGATGGATACGAGTACGCAATGTTTCTTCCGCCAAATTGATTAATTGCTTCATGGCTTTAGTGAGAAATTTAACCCAATAACTGAAAAGAAATAAAACTAATTATTTATAAATACAAAACTACAAAATTTTTAATACAGAGCAGATACATACATATGTATGTACACTTAAACAAAATATGGGACTCATAATTATTTATTTTTAATCGAAAAAAGAAAGTCTTCTTATCGCTTCCAATGATTAGCTAAAATAATAAAAATATCATTATCAACAAAAAGATACTTCATTTTATTTCACAAATGATTTAATGTTCCCACAATTTTATTTTTATTATACATACATATTTATTAAAAATTTGCGTATTTTGTGATTTTTATTGAAAAGGTTAATATAAAATTTAAATTGCATCTAAATTTTTTATATCCAAGATTTTAAACGATTTTATATACAAAAATTAATAAACATTGGTTTCATAGTACGTTCACATTGGGGAAAAATTTAAGAAAAAATATCTGATAAGTGATACAAAGATCAAAAACGAGTAAGTTGTAAACAAAATTCAGATAAATAATTTAAAAATTCGTACATATTATAGCCATCATTATTTTATCAAGAGTATGTTTTTTCTGTGCTAGGCAAACACCTATATTTTTATTTCTGTTTTTATAAGAGCAAATAAAAATATATACGTATGTATACGTATATAAACTAAAAAAAAAAACAAATATATATTTTCGATCAGCTGATTAAAACCACTTGACATTTTTATATATGAATTTTTACAAGAAGGCGTCTTTGTAAATTAAAATTATTTAAATTATTTTTAGAATACACATAAATATTATTTTATAGAAAATACATATATATAAGTGAAAAATGGACAGGAAAATAATTTTGATGAAAAAGCATCAGCTGAATAATGTAGGCAAATAAAATGGACCTCAATTGCTAGAACATTGAGAATTAAAAGTGGGATTTTAGGTGGATGATCAGAGATTAAGTCAAAAAATCAGTTTTCAATTAAATTTATATTCAGATTACCTGATTATAATTTGCCACTACGCTTAAGCTCTTTCCTAAAAACTCGCTCTAAGAGGTCATGTTACTGATTGGCGGAATGTGTTTTTAGGGATGAAAATAAATTTAATACATACATATAAGCCAGATGGGTACAATAACACTACGATGCAAAAGTTGAGAACAAAATTATTCAAAGAAATTAATTTGTTGGGATCACTATTCAGCGAAAGCACAGAAAGAAGTGATTTGACTTACTGCAATGTTGTAGATAAATTGTTTGAAAAAGAATTTATGACTGTTTAAAGTTGAAAAATCACTTTATGAAGTTACCAAAGAAACAAAAAAAAAAACAATGATATTTTCGATCACTATGGACTCCGACCTTTTAATGCAAATTTTTTATTAGCTTTGATTTAAATAAGCAGAACAAGCAGTCAAAAACATATGGAAATTCGTAAATCTTAATTATTGTTTAAATACACAAGGTTGTTCACTTAATTATTAACTAACTATATTTTTAAAATATGCTTTCAAAAACACAATTACAACTTAAAAATAATTATAACTTAAATATCAAGTCAAAAACTTAATTGGCCACCATATTCTCCCTACTCAAACGTAATTAAAAATATTTGGCGTTGGATTTGGCGCAAGTTTTAATCAAGGGGAAGGCAATACAACGATAAGAAATCATTACTTGAAGCCATAAAGACTTTACGATTCAATAAAAAAACCATATATTTAAAATTATTTTAAAAAAGTGTACTTCCCTATAAAATGTCAAAAAATATTATTAATAAAATTAATGGTAATGGTTCTTATTACGTACATATGAATTCCTCGACCCCATAAACAGTAAGATACCACAACTTTCCAGGATAATTAAAATAAATAAGCATTATTTTATAAAATTTTCAGTGATCTTTCCTTGTTAGACAGAGTTCCAAAATCACCAACTTTAAATGCGTGTAAAAAAAACATCGCACTGAACTAAAAAACCCCTTCAAGGTTTTGTTATGGATAATGTCAACTTTCACTTACAATTGGACTCATCCCATTTCCAATCCGAATGTTCGGTTTTGTATCTCTGTTTTATTAGATCGGATGTACCAGTTTTAGCATGCATAATTAAAAGTCCAAGAAAACGTCGCGTTGAGGTATATAATGGAGTTTTAGAACGGTTTGCGGAATGAACATCTTTTTAAATTTGTTAGACTGAATCGTAACGAGGACTTTTTTAATGTTGTGCGAAAGTGAAGGAGCGTTACTTTTACAATTCGCCAAATCATCGGTTTTATTGAGGGAATGAAACTAATTAACTGAGTATATCTGAGATTCTTTCAAGAATCGTCTACGGAGAATAATACTTTTTTTTATTAATATGGTGCCGAGTGAGAACATTTTTCAAGAAGAGTCTTCTAAAGACGAATCGGCAGATGACATTTCCGAATTATTGATTTCAGATAAGGAAAGTTTGTGTGTGATTTGTAAGAACAAAGATTCATATATTATGCTTCTTTCATGCAAGCATGCAAAGGTATGCAGTAAATGCAACTTAAAATTAATGGCTGATGTAATTTCGAATTTTCGTTTAAGATTACACTTATTGTAATTTAACTTTAAAATGTGGGTACTTACTTCAATCCTTTGTGGGGCGTTATTTCATTTCTATTGGGAATTTACTTAATTTCAACAATGGGGAATTTATTTCATATGAAATAAATGGGAATTTATTTCATATGAAATAAGATTGCAAAAGTTGGGTACTTATTAAATTTTTTTTACTTATTTCGTAGGGACTTATTTCATGCCGCCAATATTTTTAATCACTGGTATCCATCTACAAAAATGTTAAAAGTGAACAAAGAACTATCACTTAAAAATACTTTGAACTAAAATCAATTAGAAAATTAGTTCAACCCGAAATAATTACTTTCGAATACATTCAAGGCGTCTGACCAAGTATTTTCTAAACATTATAAAGTAGTTCCCGATACTTTTGGAAGTAGACGAATTTTCATATCCCTGCTCTGAACCACCGGAATAACAGTGCCAAATTCCTCTAATGCCAATCTGTTGAAACCAATCAACAGAATAGAATTTATACTTAAACTACAAGATACGTTCTGCTAAAAACTGATTGGATATAAATAATAATATTTTCCAACATAAAAAAACTCTGAGTAATTTTGAATTTTCATTAATTCAATAAAACTGAACTTGAGCCTGATAATATTACTTTTCATATGTAAATCAATATAAGTTCAAATAATAATTACGTTTATTCGTAATAATAATAATATAAAAATATTAATTCCGCTTGGGCACGAGCTATAAATACCCTAATAACAGGGGTCACAGTAATATGTGAATTTCCCTAATATAGAGTAAAAACAACAAAAACGTTAAAATACAAAGTAGAAAAAAAAACTACAAGAACAGTTTAACCGGCCGTGGCAGGAACAAGCACTGAGTACATACCAATTTCAGCCTGTCATCAAAATTAAAATAAAGTTTAAAAAATATTTCTGCATATCGTCCCGGCTTGCAAAAAACGTTCTCGAGACAAGGGAAAGAGATCATATTGCAAAATTTTATCACTGCGTTAAAAAGCGTAAAACAACCACATATTTTCATGTTTGTAAAAGTGCGCCACTATGTAGGAAGCCTCAAATAAAACTATGCAAAGACTGTATTACTTTTATGAACATAAAATATGCGTGGCCGTAAACGTAGTACTCAAATGCGTTAGAAGTCTAAGGTGAAGGTCTGCCAAAAACGCAATAAGAAATATTCAAAATACATTAGGTTAGGAAGGGTACACAAATTCTTCAATGGAAAGTAGGTAAATGATGACGTCCAAGGCAGCCTGAGGGGTGCTCCTCTGGGCCCCAGTAACACCCAGCGAAATACATCATAGTTAAGTATGATTATTTTTTAAAATCGTGTTTAGCGCATACCAATAACTTAGGCCCAACTTTACAGTCTTTAGTTAACTAATAATGAAAGCTTAACTCATGATATTTGTATGAAAAAAATTGTTCTTATAAAGCTAAAGACTATAAATTTGGCCTTAGAAATTCGACAATCAAAATATGATAAATACTCCATTAAAAAAAAAATTTTTCGTCTCTGTCATGAGTTTCACATCCGTGTGAAAGTGAATCTTGACATTCACTTCCGAACAATTTTTTCGTTTTACTTTCGTCTGCACTAAGCTGTGTGAAAGCAAATAGAATCTCATTTATTACACAGTAAAACTAATTTAATGTGAAAAAAATCTTTTTTGAAATTAAGTTTGATATCTTATCTACCTAATTCGGAAATAAAAACCAATATATGTTTGATATAAACACATGGAAAAGGAGATTAAAAAAAATTCCCACATTAGCCACCAATCGAGCAAAAATATTCGGAAGTATGCCGGACAACAAACATTCTATTTTGTGAATCGAAAATTTTAATTCTAATTGAAAACGTTCGGAACTCATGACAGACACGAATATGAATTAGGGCCTTTAAAAGTTCGTTTAAAAACGATATAATTTTTTTTAAATAATGATATGTATATATGTATGTACATTGTACATTCATACTACATCCATATCTATGTACATATTAGTGATGTTACGAATATCAATTTTTAGTATTCGCGTATACGAATACGAATACGAATATTTAAAACAGTATTCGCCGAATACGAATACGAATACGAATATTTCTTTTGAGGTTTATATTTCAAATTTAATTTGAAAAAATCCATTTTGCGTTAGTAACTATAAATGAAAAAAAAAAATTAGTGATTTAACATTATTATTGCATTAAGATGCCGAATTTGAAAACCTCTACAGAACATTTTTTAATTATTTTACTTACATACTTTCAGATTTCGTTTTTCTTACTCTGTTTGGGATTTTAATTAATAATTCAGTGCTGTTTAGCGAACATATTGTCGCAGATGGCACAGCCACATGAATCGGTGGACTTTCACATATTAAATTTTTGTTCTTCCATTTTTAAAGTCCAACATTCCTCTACTGAGGTTTGATTACTAATTTAACATGATATAAAACTTTAATTCTTGAATACTAGTTGCAAAATACATATATATTTTTGTTTGTTTTTTAAGAAGGTTATTACTTTGCGTGAAATACAATGGGTTTTTTTAATAAAAATTAATATATTTTTTTACTGTTTATGTACTTTTTTTAAACTTTTATATGATTTTTTTTTGGAAAATGTATGGGAAAATTATTCGAAAAATATTCGCTTGAATTTGGCGAATACGAATACGAATACGAATATCTTAAAACAGGCGAATAGTCGAATAGTCGAATACGAATACGAGTATTCGTAACATCACTAGTACATATATAGTTAGCAAAGCGTATAGTTATTTTTAAAATTTAAAGTGTTAATAATAGAGAATCATTGAGAATTTATCAAAACAACATCCACATTTCTATTTATCATAAATTCCAATCGAAATCGTATTTAAGACCAACTCAAATGGCCAAAGAAACAACTGAGTCCCAAAAGTGAATTAAATAAAAATGATGAAATAAAATTCAGCTTTAATTTTTAACCATAATCAACCCCAGCGATGTCTTCTTTGCCATTTTGGTTTATTTCATTGTAATCCCACGACATTAGTGTTACAGTTTCCTTCCATTGAATTTTCAAACATCTATTTTTTCCAGTTATTTTTATTCGTTTTTGGTAGCCAAGGCATTAAAAGCTGTTTTGGTCATAATACGAGTTTCATTCAATTTTTTCTCTTATTTTATTTATTTCTCTAGCGAAAAAAAAATTAAACATCCTGGAGATGATGGTAAATGGTTGTTTGTGTACATGTTTATGTGCTGGCATGAACGTGTATCCTTTTTGTTGTTTTTAAGCTGTGTACGTCATAGATTAATGACAGCAATTCATCAAAATCACTCGATGGACATGACGAGAACAAAGTGAGCAAAAAAAAGGAAAAATATGTATTCAAAGAAAATTAAAACGAATAGAATCCGTATCACTGCCTCAAAAGAAGCAAATGTTTGTAAATTTTGTGTCTTGAATTAAATTTTACTTCTTTGTTCAGAAATTGTTTGCTTGGATTTTTTAAAGAGAACATTGTAATATATGTATACATTCATATGTACATACACTAGTATGTACATACATACACACATATGATTTCAGAAAAAATTATATTTTTAAATGGATTTGTCAAGTAATTCGTTTGAAAAACCTTATAAATAAGTATGCATCGAAATGCAAAAACTATTTTAATAAAATATATATTGTATACACAACTATCTCTTACCGATATCAATATATCCGCACACTCTATCTGTATCGGACTCATCTCTAGTTACATGTTTGAAGTCCTTTCGTTATAAATGAAATGTTTGAAGCATACCTATATTAAATTTATTATTTAATAGGTATATTCTCTAAGTTTTATGAGTAAATTATTTTATTAATTTATTGAAGGTTAATCAATGGTTATATTCATCTCATTGGTGCTTCAAGCAATTCATACCTATACGATAACATAATGAACTTGCAATCCTTCGGGAGTAAACGTGCTGGCTGTGGTTGCTACCAAAAGCTGGTTTCCATTTTAATCTGTAACAAATCTGTACACAACATCGCACTCCTTCCTCGGTTAGCAGAACCGTCGGCGAACTAAAACAATTAATAAATAAAATTCCTGCTCATACAGCTTAAGCGAGTAATTAACACCATAGACGCTGCAACATTGCTTTAAAAATTAACAAAAACTATATACAGCAGAGTTGTAAAAGAATTGAGATTTCTTTTACATTTCCAACATCTATTTTATCTACTCTAGATATTTTTTGCTGGTAAACTTGTTTAAGGTATTCAATTGAAATGTTTCAAAAATTATTTATAAATAAATTAATTAATATGTATACAATTCAAGAAAATTGCTAAAATTCGTAAAAAACATGCATTCACGGAATTTACAAAATCAGAAATTATCACCGAATTCGATTTGAGATCGAATAAAAGAAATCGCATTTTGTGAAAAAATTTGTAAATTCATGATGTTGACATTGAAACAAAATTGATAAAGTTTAAAACTACAAAAACGAATCAGTGTCATTGCAAAATAATCTACCAAACCAAGAGTAATTACTTAAAATGGTAAAAGCGTTTAAGAATCTTTAACAAATCTAAAAAATTTTAATGTTTAAACAAATTTTAGCACAACATTTTTCGGATATATGCATGTAGATAGAAATGCGATGGAATATTTGCACTCAATTTAACACAAAATATTAAATCACTTTAATAATATTTCCTATCATATATGTTAATGTTAGAACACTAAATTATGACGCAGCTGTCATATTTTGCCGTAATATTATTTTAAGACATATGACTTTATGACTACAATTGAATACTCTAATTTGTTGTATGTAAAATACATATATATTATTTAGGTTTGTGAGTATGGTATTGAAGAGTATGCCACATTTTATGGAAAAAATATTTTCAATTAAAATCCTCAATACATGTTTAAGGTAATTTAATAAATCTTTCAATTGATTCCACAAATCTATAATATATTTAATTAAAATCGAAAACCCCAGTTTGATCTCCTGTTTTCCAACAATCATCACACCAAATACGAGCCAGGTACGGTAAAAGTACTTCAATTGTCCTTTTTGTATCATTCTTTCTTCGTTACGTTAACTTCTACTTCCTTCAAATGAGAAACATTCCTATCTAATTGCCGTAATACTATGCAGGAAAATTAGTTTTTCGCAGTTGCTTTAGCTGATTTACTTATTAATTTGGTCCACAAATTGTATTTTTCTGTAACAATTTAGGATTCTAAAAATCTTTACACAATATACGATATATTAATTTATTTGCTCAGATTTACTTTTCATTTGTTGCCTTATAAATATTCAATAAATAAAAAACGTATAAAAAGCCCTTCGGATATTTTTAATCAAAGCGCATTTCTTCTGTGCTTTTATTCAACAGCAATTTATTCTGATCAATAATGCCATGGCAAAACGAACTTATGAAAAAGTTATGTTGTTATAATGCATGTTTTTGTAGGTTTTAAATTAATCTTAGTTTTAGAATAAAGTATTATTATTAAACTAATTTTGGACCAACTTCACTCAATTTTTGTCCACATTCATTTAAATATTTGGTGATTTTCATGGATTGATGGTAACAAGAATCTTGTATATCCAGAAAATACACTAAAAGATACTCCCTATTTGCAAGAGTAAATTATGGTATCTAAGATATCGTACATACCTACATTTTTAAAAGGCGTATTGCGCCCCACTAAAGTTTTCAAAATTATAATAAAACTAAAAATAAAAACGCAATTGCCGTAAGTTTATAAACACTGTTAATGTATTATCTTGACGCATCGGTAAAAATCTCCTCATATTTATGCAATAGAGTTCTTTATAAACTATTGATAAAATTTCGACAGTTGCTCAATCCACTTTACGCTCCGTTTAGATATTTTTTTAATCCAATTTCCTGCTTTAAAATTATCCTTATACTACTTACTTATGTATGCCATGGAAAAAAGGAAAAAGAATAAATGCGGAAGATACATTATTCCAAATGTCGTCTTAGCTGCACAAAATCAATGACAAATACCGCACACATGACATGGCCCCCCTTAAGTCAATAAACGAAAGTGAAAAGAACTAAAGTGGTTAACAATCAAATAGTGAGAGGGGGTGTTTGTGTCTGCCCATAAGAATGCAAATATTTGCTTAGGAAATAAGCAAAAATATGTTAAAATAAAAATATTACAAGGCCGGGATTTTTATTCCACACGAGAATTTCTAAAGAAAAACACCAAAACTGCCTCGCACCCCAAATAGCATAAAGGCATAGAAGCCAGCCAATTGTAAGAAATTTTTTTTTTATAAAAAACGAAAAAGAAAACACATTATGACAAAATAATATTTGACAAGGAATTCGTCAAATTCATGAAGTGAAAGAAGGGTGGCTGTCAGAAGTACAAATCATTTTATATGGCAGTCATGATATCTGTATGTGTCTCTGCTTGTTAGAGTGTTTGCTGTTGACAAACGTACGGTAAAAACATTTTTTGCTGATTACTGAAATATTGACTAACTGAAGTTGTCCTTTGCCGCGAGACACGACACTTTAATAACACTTTAAATAGTACCACAGTAATACGAGGCTAAATTGAAAAGTAAATAAAATGGCATTTAAATAAATAATTATAATTTAAATAAAAGTTCAATTACAACAGACATAATCCAGATAAACACAAACGAACAATCTTTAGATCTAAAGTGATCGACTCGGCTTTTCAACCGGTATTTAATCCGGTTTTTTCACAACACGGTTGTCGGTTTTTTTAAAATGTTAATTTTTCGAATGTCGAATAGTCTAGTATTTTTATAATTAAATAGAAACTGTGTCAGTTGTTGACAACTAAATAAATATCAAAATATTTAGCCTGGTAGGAAGATTAAAATCGATGGATGATTACAATACTAAGAGTGATTTCCCCTAGTATTGAAATCATTGCAAATCTTGCAAGTCTAGCTTATTTTCATCAGTTTGCAGCAATTCAATAACAAAATATGCAAATAAGCTATATCTGCAAGATCTGCAACTAATGCAAAAGCAGTTTTCAACCAAGAGTGATTACCCTCAATATGTTATTTTTTCTAATGCCAAGAGTAAGTTGAAAAGTTTTTATTTTATTCGTCTAATGTGAAACTATTTTCATAAAAAACTAACCGAAACATAACCGAAGTTATTAATGTTTTTACTTGATTACTATCACAAACGATAAACAAGTATATTAAATAAATGTTTAGAGGTTGTAAATGAAATGTACCTTGTTTAAAATTTCAGTATTATCGATCGACCGATATCGTGGAGCGGGATGAAAATGTAAGAAATCTATGAATAATATTTTTAATCTGAGCTTTATATGTAGGTATATCAAGTAATTTATATACATATGTTTGTAAATGTATCCACAGATTTACATGTGTAAATACATATGTATGCACTGTTAGTGAATGTGCAAATTTTTATTATTTTATATAGTACTATAACTTATTGTTTCTTTAAGTTTTTGTTGTCTTTTAGGTAAAAACTAATATTAAAAATATAAGTAAGGTTGTATAAACTATTTAAAATATAATTTTATTTCCGCACAAAGCTTTTCGTACGTAATTTTACCTAAAGAACGGTTATATATTAAGGCCGTACGGAAATTGGGAAAAAACGTTAACCTCACAGATTGCTCTAATTAAATAATATTAATTATTAAATCTATACCAAAAACTATTCACAAGTAAAGGCTTATTATATATTTTTAAAGACTTTTTAAATTGACATCGTCTAAAAGCAACCCCCAATGCTACTTTTAATATGATTGCATACAATGTATACTATATAGATATAAAGTTTATGTGTGTGTCTTCCTTTTTGTTAATTTTTTTCTTTGTAATACTGCTGCCATTAGAATTTCTCTTCTCATAAAGAAATGGAAAAACAAAAATGTCTGACATTGACAAATATCATCCGTCATTGCGAACATAAGATTGATATAGATTGTAATATGACAAACAAACACACACTTGCAGAAGTTAAATATATATATACATACAACCATACATACAACTATCAACGAATAGAATAATATATTATCTAGCAATAGCAACAACCACCATTATCATCGTCAACAACATCAAGGCAATCATCAGTTCCATAATCATGGACAAGCATACAAAACAAAAACTCGCCAAAAAAACCGAAGGCTTTGCATAAAAATTACAATGGAGGGCTATGAATGCCAAGCAAATAGATACATATCTACATACGTATGTATTTATCTATATATAAATCCAATATTGCGTACAAGAACCGTAGATGACAATACAAAGCAACACAACATACTACATACATACCTGGCACATATAGACAAAAGCCTTGTATAGACAAAAGATGACAGGCGAATTTGACGCCTGTCCGTCAAATCAGTCAACCCCATGTGTTGCTTTATTTCTATACTTCTATCTAAGATGAAGTAAGAACCCTAAGATATAAAATTCAATTATATCAAGATAACATATGTACATATTATGAAGTACATAAAAATATATAACATATATATATATATATATATATATATATATATATATATATATATATATATATATGTATATATTATTAATATATATATGTATATTACAGTTGTCAATTATTCGCCTTTCAGCTTTGTTCGAATAATTCAAATAATTGATATTGTTCGTTCGATCAAACGATTAAAGCTGAAAAATTTTTCGATTAATCGATGAGAACAACGAATAAAAAATGATTTAAAAAATTTATTGACAAACAATAAACATTTCATACAAAAAACTTAAAAATAAAATAGTTAATATTTTTATTAACAAAAAAAAAATACATAAAACTATTAATTCAAATAAACATGCTTCATTCAGTCAAAAAATATCAAATGTTTTTTTTTTTTTTTGTGAAATCAGACAATTTGGGTTGTTCTTAAGAAATAATCTTTTACAAATAAAAGTTGACTAAATGTTTTAGCTTTCAAACGATTTTTGGTTTTGGTTTTTGAAATAAATCTTTCGCTAATTGTCGAGGTAGGTGATATTGTGAGAAGAGCATAAAATAGTTTATCTAATTTTTCGGTTCTTTTTTAAAATTTTTTCATATAAACCATATCGGCTAATATATCGCTGAAGTCTTTTTATTTTGAATTTTGAGTTTTTAATACTTTTAATACAATTATTTAATTCGTATAAAAGATGTTTAATTTCATTACTAGTAACATCTTCTATATCATTACTTTCATCTGAATTATTGTGGTTACTTTCAACATAAAATAATCTGGAGTATAATTTATTCTTTAGCTTCACTTTTTGAAGAATATTTTAAAAAACTTTCATTGCTCGGAAAATTACCAGAATTTAAAAAATATTAACGTATTTAAAAATGTTATACGTCCCTCATTTATTCTTATTTTAATACGTTTTCGTAAATCTGTTGCAAAAGATTATTATTTTTTTTGTTGTATATCCAACAATTTTGTATACTTTAGGACACTTGTTACATCTGACTTTGATTTTTTTTTTTTCATTTTTGTGCTTGGTAAAATATTTCCAAAACGAGCTCAATTTTTTGGCTTTAGTGTATTTCTAATTTATTGACCTGAGAGTGAAAAACTCCATTCTTGAAAATTTTTTAACGTTTCATTCAAAATATAGCACGACTACTATGTAGGTATGCGCAGTTCGACAACAACTGCAAACATCCAAAATAATATGCATTTGGTTGATATAAAGTACTCCTCGCTTTGTTTCATATTATACAAACAAATTTAAACATTTTTGACGTATGCATTTTAAACTAAAAAAAGTTGGTCGATTAATTGACATTAATTAATCGATTTATTCGTTATTCGAAAATCGGCATTTGATCGATTAATCGAATTATTCTTAATCGGTTGACAACTCTAATGTACTTTTTTCTTTATAACGAAATAATAAAAAATCCCATTATCCATGTTTATATTGTACGATTTTTATCGATGTCCTTTTTCAGAAAGTTTTTGAGAAAATTCGGCAAATTAATCAAAGAATTCCTGACAAATATAATACTCAGCTATAATATAAAATAAAATATTTATTTTTAACTTCATCAATTATAACTAGCTTTTGATTATGAAAAATATTTTTAAACAATTCATTCTTCGGACTCAGCAACGGATTTTATATTAATTAATTTTTTATTATCATAAAATACCGTAATAGTTTAAAACATAATAATTTATTATAAGTATTTTCAAACTGATTAAAAAGTTTTGGGTAAACTATTTTTTCATTGGATCGTTTGATCCAAATAATATAAAATTTTTTAAAAAATGTAATTTTTGGATATAAAATTTTACATTTTTAATCAACTTTTCCTTTGCTACTATAACTCCTAAGGACACGGAATTGTAGTCATTTACCATCATTTATAGGCATTTTCCAATAATAATGTGTTATAGTTTTGCAGAAATATGTTCTGGAAATATGTTCTTTCTATAGAGCTTCAACGGAAAGAGAATTTCGTTTGAAGATGTAAATTATCGCGTTATAGGCATCAATTAATCAATATCTTTACGGATACACGCTCGCTTCATTCACACAATACTTTACACGATCAAATTTCAATTTCAATTGGTTGGAATTTACTAATTTCTTCAAAAGTTTGTAAATATGATGGCTAAAATGTACTGATTAATTAGGATTAGTAGCAACGAATAGCTCGGAACAAACAACAAATAAAAATTAATATAAATAACGCAAATTAAATCAAGAGTTTTATTATAAAATATTTCGGAATATATGCTCATATTTTACACGTTATTTTTATAGTGTCTGAATTCTGATATTTTTATATTCATGTAAAAAAACAAGTTTTTAAGTTATGACTTCTTAGTTGAACTATATAATTTTTGATACAAAGAAATTTTAATTATTTTGACTCAAGCATTTATTATGTTTCAGATGCTGGTATCGAGATTTTCGATTGATGCCTCCAGACATGTTTTTTTCAAATGAAACATTTGGATTTTCTGCTCTTGAGTCAGTTCGTTACTGTTTAATTTATTTTCAGCACCTCTGTATATCTACTAATGTTTCCACCATCCGAGTCTGGTAGCACTTAGATGTGAATCCAGAGGTATTAAGTACCATTATTATGTACTTTTAGTTTTTAGCCACCATTTTGCAAGTTCTCATGTTTTGCCGTACTAAAATTATTATGGGTCCTACAAATCAATTGCATAAAAAAGCAGGCATTTATTATTACAACAATATTTATAATTAACTTAAATCAATTACTGTTAAATTAAATTAAACCCTGTTCAATTTTCGCGGATTAGAGTAACTTTAAATATTTAGTTTGCTTTCTGAAACTAAATTTATTTTATCAACATTTTTTTTACTTAATGTTAATAAATGTTTTCTATCTAAAATGAATTAAAAGCAAATAAACAAAAAAATCTTATAAATTGGTAGTCATTGAATAAAGTGTTGAAAATTCCCAAAATAATAATCAAGTGTTAATTATTTTATGGTTTTCTAAAGTTAAAGTTTGTACATTAAGTACTTTTTCTTACTTTTTGGCTTTCCTTTAGTGATAATAAACATGATGAACAGTGGCGCAAATACTTAACTGGCTGCCAAAAGTATGCAGCTGTTAGTAAAGGAACAATTTCTATTTACCGGTTTACTCGGTGAGAGTCTGGAATTGTGGCATTCGCAATATAAGGTTGTTGGTGCTATATTGGAATAATACCGTGTTTCCATACTTTTGGGAAACAGATGTTATTAAACAGGTACCACAATATTGTGAAACTAATGTTAAAAATATATATTTTTTCTCGAAACTTATTATTGTGAAGTAATGTGTGATTACGCTGTACTATAGTATACCTTACAAAAAGCTTTCAAAAATGGAATTTCACTTACTTATTTCACGTACTTCAATAAGTTTTATACTCAATACAATGTTGTGGGAAATGTTTTATTGTTGTTTTTAATGATTGAAAAGTACAATTCGTTTTTTAATCATAAGCAAACTTTACATTTACAATTCATTTCATTAGTACACACAAAAATATTCCAAAATAGATGCTGTTAACAATATAAAATTGCTAAAAAAAAGGGTTTTCATGGTACTTATATTTTTGTAGCAAGAAAAATTGACATATATTATTACAATACCGGTATAAGGTTAAATTGTCTTACTATATTGCTTAAATTAATAATCTATAGTTAGTTTCATATTTTAGCATTTAATTTTTATTTCACGCCACTGTGCGCCACACATTGTCGTTTAAGATATCCATTGACTTTAACACAAATACAGAAGAAGAAGCCACCACCTTCGTACAAATACACAGTTTTTCTATGCATACAATAATAATTATATTATGTAGATCTTCATGTATTATTTACGCATTTCCTTGAGGTAAAATAAGAAAACTTCCGATGTTTCATTATATTTAGCATTCTGTGCGATGTGTTTTAGTAGTGTTCGTTTCTTGAATTTCTTGTTTTTGGCAACCAAATAATACTACAGCCACATTTTCATTTTAGACAACAAGAAAACTTTTGGCGTAAAACTAATATGATGTCATCAGTTGACGAGATAACATTCAGATTAAGCTTCTGGCAATAACTGAATAAATTCTGAGCAGTGATAAAAGCATTAATCATCTAAAAATAGATACAAAGTGGTGTATAAAAAGGGAGCTAATATATGTACATATATAATTATATTTTTTTTATCAATTATTTTTAAGGAATCCCAAATTTTAAATGATTATCAGCTTTTAATTAAAATTTTATTGTTAAATACTGTCAACCGGCAAAAATCCATTAATAAGCAAAGGTGTATTTTTTTTTATAATAATTGTTTGATTTGAACATATCATGAACATTATAAAGAGGTATGATTTTATTGTTTGTTTGCATCGAATAGGTTCCGAAGCTATTAGACCGATTTAACCAATTTTTTTTCTAATACAAAACTACATTATCATGAGTAAGAGAAGCTAATTTTTGCGGCCCAACTAAAGCATTAAATGTCTTGTCTTGAAGAACAAATTACAAGTTACAGCAAAACCTAGCCTTGATAGGACGACGAAATTTAACTAGTTTGGTATGTTCTTTTCGACCTTATTATGTGTTGTAAATGATAATTCCGTTTTATTTATCTAGACAATAAAAAAACATTTTTTAAGTATACAGCATTCTCATTTGTAAACGCAGGGTAGAGGAAAATATAAATTGTAATAATATATTTCACAAAAATTTTAACATTTTTTTTTTGTGAAAAATGTTATGGAATTTTATTATACTTAATATGTATGTATATATATCTTTTCCTAAAAAAAAACTAGTATAGCTAGTTTTATATAGTACAGTAGACGCTCGTACATTAGAACTTTTGGAAATTCGAATCCTTCGGAAATTAAAACCAACGTTTTTATTTTTTGTTTGTTTTTAACACTTGAAAAATTATATCTTCTGGCGCTCCGCAACGATATTGTTATGACAAATTCAATAAAGCCAAAAAACATACAAACATAATTATATGATTCACAATTAGTAGTTATACATAAACTAACATATAGTTATGTTTATTTAAAATATATTTATTTATTAAACTGTGATGAATTTTAGTGAAATGGTATGTTTTGTGTTCGCTTTAAATTAATACTATTAAAAAAATCTATGAAGAAGGATTTTTTTGTGTATCTTCTAAACGAAGATGCACTTTTGTCTTGCTTTTTATTTAAAAAAGAAACATTTCGAAATTAGAACTTTCCCAAAAATTAGGACTACCTCGGGAACAAAGTAGTTATAATTTACGAGCGTCGACTGTATCTACATAGTTTTATGGTATTTTTTTTTTTTTGTGAATAATATATATACAAACTAATTATTGATTTCAAAAGCTTATTTAAGGCAAATACATGTATGAGTATATGTTTTAAATTAGGACTATAAATATCCAGTCTTTAATGCAGTAGAGATAAAATTACAAAAAAGTAATTATGCAGAAAACGAGTTTAAATTTTTGGTTAAAGAAAATTTAATTTTTCTCTCAAAAGTTTAGTACAGGAGTATAAGATATTTGGATGAAGTTTTTACACATGATGCAGAACGATATAACTGAATGATGCATTACCAAATTAAACATCAATTTGTTTTATGCTGTGAATCTATTGTAGAAGAAAGTATATAAAAGTCGAACAAAATTATGTACTGGTACGGAATGCGAATAACGTTTCTGGACAAACAGTTGTTTTTTAAATTTTATTTTTTGGCAAAAATAAATTTTAGTTTTGGTGGAAAAGAAATTATTAAATTGAAATAGTTTAATGCTTCTTCGTGTTCACGACAGTAAAAAATCTCTTAATGTTTTATCAGCACTTTATAAATTGCAACTTGGTTGCTTTCATGAATATAAACTTTTGAAAAAATCTAACCAGAATCATAGCTTATTAAACAATGTTGATTGTAACCGTAAAAATATAACTAGAACTAAATCAAAATATAGTATGAAACAAGTTTTTGGTATCATTAGAAGTCAGTAAGAATTTTGTAAACTTTGTTGTAATCTATAATCTAACCGAGCTTTTCTTTAAAATCATACTCTACTATATCGAATGTGTCTGTGTTAATACAAGTAATTCAAAAGATCATTAATCTCGAAAAAAATTCATGCTATATTTTGGTAATTTAATTATATTATTAGCAACCTTTTAATTCATCGCATATAAAATTCATTAAATAATTTAATCATTAATCATTAAAGGTAAGAAAGAAAACCAAACAATATGACCGAGTTAACAGTTAAAGATAACAGGAACTGTCAAAACAAGGCCAGGACAATATACTACAGCATTTAAAACACAAAATAATTCAAAAATAAAATCGGTCAGAGAATTGAGAACATTGGAAAAGACTCTTATAACCAACACCACATGTGCAAGCTATTATGCCATAAAAATTCCCAAGAAAACAACAACAAAAATAATATAAATTAACTGAAAATGTCTTTACAGATATCAGCTAACAAAAGGCCATGGCAGCAAACACAATTGCTAAATATCATTAGTATTTACTGTATTATGATTAAATGAACGCACAAACCAACAACAACAAAAAGTAATTCTTTACACTAAACGTTTTGAATAGTCCTACATTCGAACGGTTTAAGTACAAACAAAAATATATTACAAACAATTTGTCGAATATCATTAATTACAAAATGCAACAAGATTTTTTCTGTTAAGAAAAAGATATAAATGATTTCATCTCGAGTTGGAAATGACTCAAAATTTATGCAACCAAAGCAACACCTTCCTGCCCATGATGATTAATTAAGCAAAAAACTAAAATAATTTTCAAGTTTTGCCAAGAAGTCTGCCAGTAGTTGAATTCAAAATCAAACTGAAATAATGCGTGCTAAATGAGTATTTAGTCCGTCACACCGCTGGGCTTAGCCCATCTAATAAATGATGGATCCTTAAGAAGAAAATTAATGAAGTTTTGCTGAAATAATTTCATTTTAGTTGAAAATCTTCTTAAGTCATCATTAGAAACAAAGTTTATAATGGTTATAATTTTATTGCCATCAAATGTTAAACAACACAATGAAAATCATGTAAACATTTAAAATAATTTGTTAGACGTATAATTGATTCGGCTCTTTAATCTTATCAGGATCTTTTAAATAGCAAACACATTATTGTAAAGTAGGTTGACGCAGTAGTTGCAAGTCGCAACTTCTGTTCTCTAAAGTTTATTTTAATCCCTGTTTCGACAAGACAAACGAATGACTTAAGTGTAAAATTTATGTGGAAATCAGTAAAAGAAACTGAGTGGTCAATTTTATTCCCAAATCAAAACACCTTTAGTTGCTACGTAACGTTAACATACTTTCTGTATTTTTATTTTAGTTTTATGTAAATACATACATACCAGTGATGCCAACTTTTGCAACATCGAAAGCACTGTGAGCCCATGGAAATAGGGTAAAAAAGGGTAAAAATAAAAAAAATTTCGGGTATAAAAGCACTAACCTAATTTTGTTTTGGGTCTGGTGGATCAAAAGACAGATCTATTGCTTTTTCATGGCTTTTTGTGTGACTTTGTCGGAGTAAATCGCTTTATCGCACTTTTATTTCACAATTACAACAAATAAAATATGCTTTTAGTTCATCTTTTGCTGTTCTAAGCCACGTTTTAAAAGCTGGATCATTTTCTCAAGCTTTTCTTTATAATTAATTGTTTTTCAATCTAAGGGAAAGCCATTTTTAGATGATGAACTTTAGCACATAGCAACTTTAACATCAATGAAGAACATACTTTTAATAACTGTGCAGCTTGATAATAACCAAGGCACTTTCTTGCTTAAATTTGCATAAAAAAAAATCAAAGGATATGTACTAATATTGAAAGTAAGATCACTGCTAAACAAATAAATCATGAAAATTTCTGAACGAATTTAAAAAATAGATGCTTGAGAAATTCTAGAATTCAAACTCTTAATAGTTTGTGAGTACTAATCAAAATATAGATGCAAACTATACGCAGTTGGTTAAAAAAGTATTAGGTGTGTTTAAAGAATAGTAGGAGAATTGTTCAGTGTCAAAAATGTTGATTATTTAAAACGCACCTAAAAGCACTCTGAGAAATTCTTAAAAGCACTATAAATACCCGCTTTTCAAAAACGGGTATTTAACAAAATTTCGGGTATTGATTAAGGTAAAAAGCACCAAAAAATACCCGAAAAGCACCAAAATGGCAACGCTGATACATACTTATTTTTGTCAAATCCCTACTTAATCTCTATATTGAGTTTGTCACAATATTTAAATAAATCGATATTAAAATTAGGGAAGACTTAGAATACAACCGATTTTAAGTTAGACTGGTGTACAGCCCATTTGTAAATGCTGACAAACGCCCAATGTTTTTATATCGAACCGATTTTTTGGCCAAAATTTGTTAAAACTAAATTAATAAAGATTTGAAATACTTAAAACAAGTTATCGATGCAATACAATTATATTGTTTTCGAAATATTTTTAATTTTCGAACATTCTTTGTGCGTATGTATTTTATTTTTTTTTTTTTTGCCTCTTGTTAGTTTTGATAAATGATGTGCTAAGCAAATTATATTTTCAAGATGCAGTGGCAAAGAATCCAAAGGCAAAATTTGAACAACATATTGGAACATAAAATAAGTGGTAAGTAACAAATGACAGATCGATTGATTTGACGCTTAACGCTAAACGCCTCATGCTACCAACAAAAAAAAAATATAACAAATATTCGATCATTAACTTGTGCAGCACTTTTATGATATTCGTGATTATTATGATGACGATAGCTATCACAATACAAACTGCAAAAGCCTCTCTTACTCTTCCTAACATCAGGTAACTTTATTTTTTTTTTCCTGAGTTTCTTTTATATTCCACATCTGAGCATACAGAGAAATATCAAAAAAACATAAAATTATACCTAGAAGCAAAACTCTGTTAAAACACACATTAATGTACATACGAGGTTTGTTAAAAAAATGTGAATTTTGAATTTTCGCGGACTTTGTACATTCGATTATCCAAATTTTTTTTATGGTACACATGTGTTAGTCACATGTTGGCATCAAGGCGAATTGAATACTATCCCTAATGCGGCCAATTCCTTTAGCTATTCATTTAATAATAGAGCATATAATGACAATTCCTTCGTACGTTCATTTCCATTGAATCCATTGAAGCTGGTTCGGATCCATTTCCACCACCAATATTATAAGCATTCCCTAACGTAGATGAAGCTGATAAAGTCGTTGTAAAAGTTGACTTATCGCCCAATGAAGACAAAGTTGATATTGATATTTTATGTTGTGGAAAATTTGAAATGGTGATGTTGAACATATAATTCAATTAATTAATTTCATTTACACATTAGTCTTTAGAGTTACGTATACATTTTATTTATATGATATACACATACATTGTTTTGATAAAATTGTATATTATCCATTAAATCTTTATTTGTATATTCCAACTGTTGTAAATTTTTTATATTATTATTATTACGAATGAACGTAATTATTATTTGAACTTATATTGATGTATATATGAAAAGTAATATTATCAGGCTCAAGTTCAGTTTTATTGAATTAATGAAAATTCAAAATTACTAAGAGTTTTTTTATGTTGGAAAATATTATTATTTATATCCAATCAGTTTTTAGCAGAACGTATCAGTACAGATTTCAAGGCCGCTAAACCTCTCATCAGCGTTCAATTGTCCATCTTTACAATTTTCGTAAAGTGGATACTAATTGAGAAGAATATCAACTATTTAATCAGTTTTTCAAGAGAAATAGAATATGAGAATTAATTTTTAATTCATTTTTTATTCTACCTTGAAACAGTGGTGGTTAGAACGAAATTCCCTCATCACTGTTTGGAAAGTACTAATAATCAACACAAACTCATAGTCCGTTATCATCAAAGTATTCTACTTTGTATTTTAACGTTTTTTGTTGTTTTTACTCTATATTAGGGAAATTCACATATTACTGTGACCCTTGTTATTAGGGTATTTATACCCAAATGGGCTGATAGTGCCAACATATAACTAACACATGTGTACCAACATAACAAAAAAAAATCGATAATCGAATGTACACAGCCCACGAAAATTCAAAATTCACCTTTTCTTTTGAACGCACCGCGTATGTACATACATATTCATACACCTATCAGTCGATCGCTGTTACACTGATCGCCAAGCATCCTTGAAGTAAGTTTGTATGATCAAGTTTATAAAAAGAATTCTTTTTAATGGTCTTATATGTGATGCTCACGGTTTTTTCTTTGTTGTTAAGTGGTTATTAATTTTATTAATAGTTTCTTTTTTGTTCTTTTATTTTATTCCTATTACTTTTTCACTCTCTATTTTGTTTATAGATTTAAACACACGTTCTTATATTGTAATATTTTTTTAATAAACAGGTGCGCTCTGTGGTTATTTCTTTTATTTTTTTTTCAAATTTGTTGATTAATGTTGTTTGCTCGCGTTTTGAACAATCTATTTTTATATTTTTATTTTTAGTATGATTTTCACTCTAAACACTATAAATAAAATATAAACTTCATATGTTAACAAATTGTGAATATTATTTTTATTTACGTAACTATGAGAACAAATAAAAATGTAATTGAAATTATTTTATATATCCCGATTTACCAAATTAAAGATTAAGAGATACTTCTAATGAAAGAGTTGAAAAATTTAGAAATCAGTTTGGCCATTCCGTACACGCCAATTTAAAAAAAATTACAACATTTAGGACTTGTTTGACGTCAGACATTAGCTGTTTGGAGAAAATTGATAGGAAATAATCACTTTTAGGAAAGCTTAGAAAAAAATAAGGAATTAACTAAATTAATAAATTAACATTCCCTATTGTGTTATAATTATAAAATAATTTAATAAAACGAACTATTAATTATCTTCTTCTGCTGATTATCAAATCGTATTTTCATTTTAAATCTACATACATACATATGTACATATTTTTGTTTTTTAAATAATCTGAAGCTCACGCATGTTCTTGCAATTTGGCAAAATTTTATATATAAATCATCTGTTTATTGAAATTGGCTGTGCCCATGAAAACAGTGGGAAAACCAACCAAAGAATGTGCAATAAATTTTATCTTTTAAGAAAATCTTTGTATTTTTGATTCAAATAAAAACAGATGTAATTTATTTATCATTGATTTTTATTTATTGTTATGTACGCAAGCTGGATTAAAAAAAAAATATATGGGTTATGTGCCCATTTAAATAGGTCTGTTTCTAGTTTAGTTTTCATGGCATTCTATCGGATAACTTCGCATGCAGAAATTATCCCTGTATTGCCCCCCAGCGCTGCCTGATTCCAGCATTCTACAACATATACAAGAGTTCTAGGTTATTTTAGACGCATATCCATAGAAGCTTTAATTTTCATCACAATGGGCTTCTGAGAGCTGGAAATTGCCCCCTATCACCATCCCGCTTATAAAAACATATCCTTTTTGTTTCCGACCTATCAGTGTTTTAAGTTTGATCATAATCTATTAAATAGTAACAAAGAGGCGAAAATCGCCCCTATCAATCTCCTATCATCAAAACAAATAATAATAATAATAAAACCATTTAAATTCAGTCACATTTTAATTAGATTAAATAGTTTCATACATATCGTTTAAAAAAAGTCAGAGTTCATTATTATTGGAAACTGTGTAACTTAATAAGCACATGTATAAATCTAAAAGTTTTTCATTCGTATTTAGTGGTTAGATACGCTTTTCTTAGCAAATATTTGCCAAATCTGACTGTACCTTTATACTACTACAAATGATACATCAGTGATCAATTAAAAATAAAAAGAAGTACTCTACCCTAATCCGGATCTCGCTAATTCGGATTATAAAGTAATTCGGAACTTAAACTTTTCGGACAGTTTATGGAGCCTATAAAATTGTCCTAAATTATATTTTTGAAAGTATGTGTTTAAATAAAGGTACAAATAAAATTTATCACTTAATCAAACCAACAATTGAGTAATTTTAAAATTCACAGAGACATTTTTGGAAGTGAATAAATGCTTATTTTTCAAAGTGATTATTTTAGGTCTCTTAGTATTTTCTTTAATGTTTTCTGTAAATTAGCTAAATACAAATGAATAATTATGTGTACTTCCTTTTTTGTGCGGTATTAAAACCAAATTATATGTGTGTACATAAGATTATATATATTTCGTTTAAAAATTTATTTAGTTGTAGTCCTTACGATTAGGGAAGTTGTATTGTATTAATACTAATAAAATAATATATAGCAATATTATAAACATGATTAAAAATAAATTTTAAATAAGAAATAATTTAAACAAACATATGTAGTAAACATTATTTATATACTAACTGCAACCGGTGCGCTTCGCTACTCAAAATTGTTGTAAAATAAAAGCAGCCCTTGTAATAAGTATAAATAATTGATTATTTTACCCTTTTGTGAAATTTCATTACAACTTAAAAAAACACACTTAATTTAAAGACATTCTGTGCTTTAGTTGAACAGATATACACTATAAAAATAAACTAAAATTTTGGAAATTTTACTTAATTTGAGTTCAAATTGGTTGTCATACGGCGTCAATGCCGTTTTTTACAGAAACATAGTTAAAATTTCCTTGATGTTAGGAAAAACAAATTTCGTTTTTAACAGGAAGTTTTAACTTAAAATTAGAAAAATATTTACTAGAAACAAGTTCATTGTTTATACTGAAATTAGTAAAAATATCTTCATGTGCACTATTCTGCCATTTTGCAGCTCATTTTTCAATTCTCTGTTTTCTCCCTTCTGAACCGGCAAAGAAGCTATTGATGTCATCAGAACGCTGGAACGTCCGGAATGCTTATTTACAACATGTATTTGTATTATCTGAAATGAGGGGTAATGAAAACATTTTTATAAAATTTTCATATTTTGGGACTCGAAATAAGGTACTTTGGTTTCGTAGATATTCTCTCTACTACTGTACCTGTAATACAGCTAGTACGTTTGTACTAAATTCGAAATTTCTTACATTACAAAATATTTTTTTAAACTAAAAATAATTTAAACAATTTATTTTCTTTCAATTTTGAAAAAATATCCAATATGAGCAAAAATTATGAACTTAAATTGAGGATAGCCATTTTCCGTTTTTAGGTATTAGTATTTGTATGAGCTATCCAGCAGTATGTCATTTCCTTAATCATTTTAATACAGCTAAATCAATATACATAATTTCAATAGTATGACGAAATTTTCTTAAAAATAGTTAAAAACATTTTTACTTTTAGAAAAGATCTTAATACTCAAACTAAATAAAAATTTTCCTGAAAGTATTTTTTTCGAAGTGACATTATGAACATTTTAGCTTTTTTCATTATAAAAAAATTTAATTTGATTAAAAAAACCATTCTACATACATACATACATATGTACATATACATACAATTATAATTAAAAATAGAAATATTTTAAACTATGTATTTTGAAGAAAATTTTTTTACTAAAATTTAGTACATATCTTTTTTTGAGTGCATGAATATTAATATTTTATTTGTATGGGGGTGCCCGTTCCCCTCGTCGTACCGCTCCAAAATGTTGCTTGAAGTTTAATGTTGTCCTTTAAATAAAACACACATAATTTTAAACCATTCTGTGCTTTAGTTGCAAAAGATTATATGAATATAAATATTTTCATTGTATGAGGGTGCCGGTCCCCTATTTAGTCTAGCCTATTTTACTTTCTCTGTCATCAGTAATATGTCTCTGATATTTTAAGGCGATCGCTCTTACCGTTTGGCTATATAGATAAAATTCTTATAAAATAAGTACATATAAGTTATAAAACCTGAAAACCAGAGTAGAAAAAACGAAATATGAACAATTCAGATATACTACACGGAATGGCTGGTATGATTTTTATCAAAATAGGTTCTGGTGTTTAACCGTTTAACTGCAACAAGCCAGTTGCCGTACTCACATAAATAAGGTTTTGTTTATACTTTACAAATCCTTGCTTTAATAGATCTCCGCTAAAACTACATATCGATGGCTTAATATAAGAAAGGCGTAACTCGATTTTTTTTCTTTAAGTTTGAACTACAAATCGCAATAAAATCCGTAAATTTTAAAGTACATATAAAAAGGTTTTAGTGCAATTTTTATAAAAAAGAGTCAACAAATCTTATGCTTCAATTTATTTTATTTTGAAAGCATTCTGTATTTGACATTTATCTAACAGAATAGGCAAAAACGCTTTTTGAAAAAACCAAGTTACGCCTTTTTTATATTAAGCCATCGATATAATAATTATTTTATTTGTATGAGAAGTTAATCGGCCTCTGCAACCTATTCTAAGCATTTTAATGGGAGAATAAATATCATCTGTCCGATTGTGAATTTCATTCTACATTTTTCTAAAAAAAATTTTGGCTTTTCCGGAGATAACATAATACAAACATTATTTCTTTATAATATAAGTATAGATATAGGTACATCATCATACTTCACTATTACCTTGGGATCTTCGCAAACATGACAGAGATACCCACACGTTGACGCTTCAACGATTCTAAACAACAACCCCTGCAAAAGTTTAAAATCCGGTATCATTTATATATTACTTCTACTAATGAATAAACTAATTTTTCTTGACAAAACTTAATTAAAATTCACCCATAATTAGCGGAGCTATGAATAAATAAATATTTCAGGGGGCGGTTACATACACTTCCAAAGAATCAATATTTCGCTGCGAACAAATTAAACCAAACTTTAAACAAAAAATCTTTGAAAATCGGTTAATAAATAGAGGAGGTATTCAATAATAAATACTTTAGGGGAACAACCTTCACCCGGTTGTTGAAGAAGTTTTATTTAACCCACGAAATATGATCGTTATTGTTTGATATTGAAAGAAAGGAAAGAACTTTGTCGTCGCCTTGAAATATACTGTATTTATAAAATCTCGAGAACGATTCAAGTAGATATTGAATTACTGGAATCTAGAATATTTAGACTTTTACAGAATTATAATCGCCGCTATACTTATGCGGATTTTATACACATCAATGAACTTGCTTCATTATAATTAGTTTGTAATTTAGGTTAAGTTTTTATTAAAAAAAATAAACTCAAATAGGTTTTTGTAAATTTTTTCCTCCCAAATCTTGTAATTATGTATCAATTATATATTCTAATTTACAAAAATGTTTATGGTGATAAATATATACTCTTAAACTCATTTGATAAATATTGGTATCTAAAATAATTATGTAAATATTATTGCTGCAAATAAATTGAAATTGAATTGAATAACAATATAAGCAAAGCTATCATAGCAATATTTATATATTTTTTATCTTGCAGTAAAATCTAGAGATGTGCAAATGTCGTGAAATTTTCACTTGATCACTTGATTCCTGATTACAAATTGAAAAAATCACGCGTGCGTGGTTGATCGTGATTCAAAAATATAATACCGTGCGTGATCGTGCGTGATTTTTTATATTATGTTTATCCTTTGTATTGTAATTTTTCGACCATTTCCTCAATTTTTTTTTTAATTGATGATCTTGAAGTAAATAAAGAAATTAATTACAAAATAAAATTTTTAGCATATGCTAAATCTTTTATTGCAAAATTCGTATTTCACCGTGAGCGTGCGTGCAAAATTATTCCCGTCGTGCGTGAAAGTACGTGATTAAACATATTGCGTTCGTGAGCGTGCGTGATCGTAAAAGTTTTAAATCATGCCGTGCGTGAGCGTGCGTGAAAAATATTTATGTTTCGTGATCGTGCGTGATCGTGAGCGTAATTTTACTCACGCGCACATCTGTAGTAAAATCAATTCCAAATAAGTGATGTGTGCGACGGTAAATTTCTCTATATAAAACTCTCTACACATTTGACAGAATTTCACACTGCTCGTTTAAAAGGATAACAGTGCTCTTTTGACCTATAAATAATATTTTTTTTTAGGAAATGAGTCAACGTAGACGGAAAGAAAAAAATGGGTGTCCTGGGCGAGGTGGTCCTCTAAGAGATCCAATAATTAAACGTTATAACAGTTTTACTCCTTTTCATATTGCAGAAAAATGTCACCCCATAGAGCATTCATATATCTAAAAAATATTATTATGTAAGTATCTCCAACTCAAATTGGTAGAAAATCCTGTTATTGACTCTGTCCACGTTGACTTCTTCATAAGAAATATTAGTTTTAAGTGCAATCATTATTATTTTGCCACACACAAAAACAAGGGGACAAGTGGTCCTCAACAAGTCCACGCACTATTTGTCACTATCTTTCCAAATGTACACATTTTTTTATTATCCGTACACTAAGTTTCTAAGGAATACTTTTTTGAGCTTAATTTTATAAAATTTGTATGCATCTTAAAATTTAGGGCAGCTGGTTTTTTTTACTTTATGTTTTCATTACATTTATAAATTCCCTAAGTATTCTAATGCCTCATATTTTTCATGTTGCGTAAAACTTTATTACAGTCATAGAAATGTTGTTAAGACTTTTTACATAAAAATTGTTTACGACAACATAATTTTTGCTTTAGAATTCAATGCGATGTTTAAGTTTCAATATTATTTTGTTTTGAAGCTTGGATACGAAACGAAATTTCTCTCGTAATTTATTTTTCCCAGCAAGCCCGATGTCAGCATCATCAACTCTTATAATTCTGTTTGCAATATTTTCTTACTTAAAAAATTTTAGTCGAATTTGAGGTCAAATTTTCCAATCCAAAATTTCGTCACTTCTTTGTGTGACTTCTTCAGGCAAAATTTTTAAGAAACAATTAAATAATTTTTATAATCAAAAACCCTGGACTCGATTAAATATAAATCAATAATTGACTAATAAGGTCGAAGGAAAGCTAATAAGTTTATTTACGTACAAACATGTAATTTTAGTTCATTGTGTTTTGGATGTTTTATTAAGAATTGGTTTCATTGGTTTTTAAAACTTTTCAATCGGGCGCAAATCAGGAGAAAAAGCATCTTTGCAGTTCTTAGGCACATATAGTGCTTACATTTCATTTATATCAACGAAATATTCTTTCCCAAACTAAATATTATTTCTTCAAATTTATCCAAATGTTTAATATATACCTTACGCTTCCTCTCACATATGCACTTTAATATTGTTTTCTTGAAAGATGTCTTCCATATCCATTTTTTTCTAATTTCACCAGGGCAAATTAATTTATTAAAATTCAAATGTATACATTGTTTTTGATTACAGCTTTTGCATTTAAAAATTAAATTAATTTAAAAAAAAATTATATGACAAAACAACAGGTCGTTCACACATGTGATATTTTCCTTAAATAGTTCATAATTAGTTATCACTTTAGAAGACTGTGGATTGGCTAATTGTTACTTTAATAAAAATTTATTTCTTCTAAAATTTACTTTGTGTTTGATCCAAAATCTTCTTCCCGTATTCCGTTTTCTGACTACGTTTTACAAAATTAAAAATACATACTAATATGAAAATAATTTGCATTTAAATTTTTGTGAAATTTCCAAAGTTAACATGTTGAACTCTCAAAGATTTAAACAAAACTGAAAGTGAAAGTGAAATAAGCAAATGTGTACTCAGAACGAAAAATAACTTCTCAATCCACTTTGACCCATGACCTAAAATTAAGTAGCTATTTTTGTGTATTTACAAGTCGGCATGTGAATGCAAATGTCGTAAATCACATGCGATTATTGTCGTTTACAACTATCGACAAATAGTAAAACAAAAAGATATATAGAAGGACGGTCAATAAATACAAAAACATGGTTATTGCATGCAAAAATATGCTGAACAGCTAACCCCCTTACAGTGATATGAAAACAAACAAAAAATCAAACAAAAGATCTAAAAGGATGAACGGTTGACTTTTATGACACTCAACAGTGGGTCTTAAGGTGGCCGGCCGATACTAAAGAAGCCTGAGAAATTCGTGCGTTTACCTAATAAATGTAGAGCAAATTTGAAAAGGATTTAACTGGGAAGAGATTAACTTTTGAATTCTTTATTTTATTTTATTTCCAAATCTGACTTAAGTAATTACTTGGAATTGTTTTTCTTCAGATCTACTCAGAAATGTCAAGGCCACCAGGATGATTAGTTGAGTTAAAGTAAATTTCATTCAGGTGGAATCTATGAAAATCTACGTAGGTCGGGACAAAGTCTAAGTGAAAAGAAAAGTAAAAATTATATGCCCGCAGCTGTGAACTGAAATTCTTATATGTATTTACTTAACAGTTGCACTTAGTAAATTCAGTGTCCATAAATAGAATTTGTAGCGACTTGTATTAAATTTCAAAAATAGTCTTTTTATTTATACAAATGAAAGTTAAATGTTCCAATGAAATGCGTATAGAAACTTATTACCACTTAAACATCGACAACATAGTAGTATTCTTATTTTAAAAGGATCTTAATTAAAAGTTTTGTAATAAGTAAATTTATTACAGCTATTATCCTGCATTATTAAAATAGTTCAAGATCTAGTTATGTGTTGGTACCCTCGAATTGAAAATTTATTTATTATTATATAAATATTTATATTAATTTACTATTAAATAAATAAATTTTTCTCGAATAAATTTCATAAATTTTTGTTATAGTTAAGCGACGAGTTCGCTTTTAACAGCCCACAGCTTAAAAATACGTAGTATCACTCCCATTTTCACCAGTCATATAACAAGCACATTAAAAACAATTGCTGCCTTGCTCGTTATACAACTTAGTTAACAAACCGGTTTTTAATAAGAATTAATCAAAAATCAGTTCCTGAAAGTGGGGCTCTTGGGATCTATTCGAAAGATGTTTTCATATCTAGAAAAGTTGACAACTATTTGGGCATTTCAATATAATATTTATGTACATCTTGAAGCGATAATTAAATTTTTGAAGTTAAGTTTTTCTATGTAGGAATTCCTTTTAATTTTTATGTGTTTGACATTCTTAAATTTTTGTTCAATAAAATCGATAACACTACGAGACAGTTTTTTGACCAAATGTATCTGACACATAATCTCTATGTAAAATTGTCCGCTGAGCCGGAATATGAAGTCAGAATGGTCAAAAGTAGAATAGTTTTCGAGATATTCCAAAATAACCGTTATTTCTGTTTTTGAAAAACATGATGTCACTTAAATGCAAATATCTTGAAAAATATTCGTTGATTTATGAATTAATTTTTTTTTAAGGAAAGATAATAAAATTACTAAAACAAGTACGGGTCGTGTGTAAAAATTCGTCAAGAAACTACTGAGTTACAGTCGACCAAATTTCGAATTTCACAAAAATGTTAATGTTTTTTTGCAAGTTTATTCTTTTCAACTTATTTTATAAAACCAAGCAATTAACATTTTTAATGTTTTATTAAATCGGACATTAGTTTATTTCAATACGAACATTTTGCGCTAAACAAAACCCTGATTGGTGCAAAAGTGAGTAAGCTATAACTAGTTGGCGCAGTAGTTAATATTCACTAGTAGTTAAACTGGCATCTTACTATGCACAAATAGGCTAGTTGGGCTCCTGCGACAACCTAATATTAAAATCGATAGTTCGATATATGAAAAAAGAACTGTTAGGCAACTAGTCTGAAGTACAAAACAATTGGTATGTTTCTTGCCACATACTAGTAATTTTATATGCAGGGTAATGTGAGATGCTCAAATATTATATGTTTGTGTTCTAATAACGTTTTCAACTCATCCTTATTAATCAAGTTAACATATATTTATGTGCGTATAAATAATATTTCCGTTTTTAGACGGCAGTAATCAAAATATAATTAAACAAAGGTCATTAAGTTCATCATTCATACTGACACACACGCTTTTATAACTTAAAGAAATTTTCTGCAAAAACTGAACCGCAATCTTCCAAATAAAACACATTAACGTGTTAAATGTGCATAAAAGTGGAATGGCAAAAGAGTGCCTTTGTAATTATTGTAATTTGTATTTAATTATTTTTAATCAAGTGGAAAATAAAACATTTTCACAATAATTTTTTACACAAAAAGAACTTGGCTTCATACACAAACAATCTCCAAATTGCTCAAATCATTTTCATACGTGCTGTTGGAAAATGTTTAAATGATAAAGTTTGCATGTGAATTGAAACGAAAAGCGAATAAAAAACTTAAAAGTTGATAGAAACTTAAAAAAAGTACGAATGAACATCAAAATGTACTTAAGATTTCGATCGTGTTGCAAGTTTTTGTGCACTAAATGAATGATGAATAAAATTTCTAATGATGATGACCATGAAAGAGAGAAGTTTGTGTGTGGTCAAAAAAGAAAAAACAAAACACTGTATGAAAATAAATTAACGAATGAATCAATTTTAATGAACATATTCAAATTGTTAGTGCATATTGCGACTATGTCCAAAGTAAGGGACAGTATGTTGCACAGGATACCAGCAGAGACAGAACTAGATCTTCGGCAGTATTAACTCTATCAGTAATAGCTGAATGCATTGTCAAAATTCCTACAAATAATAAAGTTATGTAATTTGTTTTCTTTTTAAAAAACAAATCAATCAAATGTTTCTTTGGGAAATGCGTTGAGGTGTGGAATTCGAATCGATTTAATGGCAACCAAAACAAAGAAAAACTGCTGGCTATGTGAATTGGAAAAGCTTTTTTAACACATCTTTCTACATTTCTAGCGCCTCTGATTAGTGAAAGATGATTCTGCAAAATACCAGAACTTTTTGATTTCTAAAGCTATCAATATATTATTATTCTATATTTCTGTTGAAAACTGGTTAAATGGTTGATATTGGTTCTCAATTAGTATCCACTTTACGAAAATTGTAAAGATGGACAATTGAACGCTGATGAGAGGTGTAGCGGCCTTGAAATCAGTACTGATACGTTCTGCTAAAAACTGATTGGATATAGAAATAATATTTTCCAACATAAAAAAACTCTTAGTAATTTTGAATTTTCATTAATTAAATAAAACTGAACTTGAGCCTGATAATATTACTTTTCATATGTACATCAATATAAGTTCGAATAATAATTACGTTTATTCGTAATAAAAATAATAATAATAATAATAAGAATAATAATAATAATAATAATAATAATAATAATAATAATAATAATAATAATAATAATAATAATAATAATAATAATAATAATAATAATAATAATAATGATAATAATAATAATAATAATAATAATAATAATAATAATAATAATAATAATAATAATAATAATAATAATAATAATAATAATAATAATAATAATAATAATAATAATAATAATAATAATAATAATAATAATAATAATAATAATAATAATAATAATAATAATAATAATAATAATAATAATAATAATAATAATAATAATAATAATAATAATAATAATAATAATAATAATAATAATAATAATAATAATAATGGATTGATATTAAAAGCTATTAAGATTGCTTTACGTTTTCATTAAGTCGTTGTTTTATATACAGACTAGCTTTTACCCGCGGCTTCGCTCGCATTGAAGCCATACTATAGTAAATTGGATTGGATATTGACATGACTGTCGGTAATAGAGTGCGACGGTATTACAATACAGAATTTAAGATTTTTTTACAAACAATTTTTTATCTTTCTTAAGAAATAATTTTTTTTTTAATAAAAAGTATCCTATGTTACTTCTAATACCTCCAAGAATATGTGTATAAAGTTTAATGATGATCAATTTAGTAGTTTTTGCGTGAAAGCGCAACAAACAATCGGACATTTACATTTACAATATTAGTATGATTTATAAGTACATATGTATGTATGTATGTATATGATATTTGATGTTGGAATACTTTATACAGACTTAAACAAAAAAGTTTTTATTAAGAATTACTTCCAAAAATATTTTTAAAACGGTATTAAATTTATTTTTTTCTATGCAACAAATAACTCGAGTATTAAGCTTTTAACCTAAATATCTTCAATAATAAACACATGTATTATAAATACATATGTATATATGTGTATAATTATGTGTATGTGTTTATAAAATTAATAATTTACCTGGATAATAAAAGCAACAGTATAGATCACGTCAGCCATTGACCTTAAAGTTTGTTGTAGCATCCAAAACTATAATCCGGATTTTATACATTTAGGCAAAACTCTGACGATAATGTTTTACCATTTCTAGTCTTAATTCTAAACACAAACATTCATCCATACTGACTGACTTGCACACACCATTTAAGAAATACAAAAGATATAAATTTTCTACCTGTCAGTGGCAACCAACTACAACCACTACTGCAAGACCCTTTCAACAACACCAACAATGGCATTAGAAAACAGATGAACAAAATGTGTATTTTGATAAAGCAAAATATAGTTAGAATAACTTGTTCGTATGTACTTATGTAGGTATCTAATAAACATGGATATAGAAAAGACAAGTTGTGTTGATCGGTATGTCTGTCGGTCGGTTTATCAAATAGTTTGTTGCCATTGTTCCTTTTTATTGTTGTTTTCATTTTAATTGTTTTGTTAGTGGAGTTTTATCAAAGAAATTTAAGTTGACTTTCATTTATAATAGTGCCGCAAAATAACTAAGGCAGGGGCTCTGTTTGTTGTAAATATTACATAAAAATATATTTTTTTTAATATTTGGACAAAATGGAGAAATTAATGAGAAATTCAATTTCTAATATATGTATATACTTAGGTACATATTTTTAACCAGCAATTTTATTTAATTCAGCGTACGAATTCCTTGCCTTGATTGTGTAATGAAATGAGAACAAGAAGTTAGGTTACGTTTAGTATTGCAATATTAGGGGCTGTGCACATATTATGTAACGGTGTTTTCAGAGATTATATCCCCCACCCCTGGTAACGCTTTTCACTAATTTTTCAGTGCAAAATTTACAATCCGTAACAAACCTTGAAGCGTTACATAATATGTGCCCAGCCCCTTAGACGAAATTATAATATTTTTATAGTTACTGAGAACTCACTTAAAAAAAAATTTTATATAATCTTAAACAAAACAAAAACGAACTTAAAATTCATTTGTACATTTTTGGGCAGTTCATTTAAAATTTACATCGATGTTTTTGGCAATGCATTGATGTTTTGCGATATATCGAACTGAAACATAATCTGTTCGATGCTTAAATAAATTTAACAGAAAACAAACGTCTTATAATAAAAAAATTTAGGCATGCTCTGAAGCGGTTAGTTTGGAGCAAGAAATTGACTACTTTACATGCAAATAAATGTGTGAGGAGTTTATATAACGTATCAAATAAAATACATCCGATATCTTGTAAAATATCGACTTGATCGATGTATCGGTTTCATTCGATGCCTCGATTGGTATATATGTATATGTTTCTGATACATCGATATATATCGCTCATTTCAAATTTGATCATATAAAATATACGAATAGATAACAAAAACCGCTTATGAAATAAATATATACATATGTATGTATATATTGCGTAAATAAGGTATACAAATATAAATTATATAAAAATCATTCATTTTATGATTGTGGACCACTACTTGTTTTTTTTTTAGTTGTAGCAACAAAAATTATGTCTAGTTCGCAAATAGAGAGTATTTCGTTCCTTCGTTTTGATATTTTGAAATGAAAATATTCTGTGGGATTGCCAATATTCCTCTGGTTTCTCAAGAGAGCTGTGAAAGCATTAGCTTCAGACCAAAATATAAAAATATTTTCATTTACAAACATTTTTAATACATCTACATATATACATCCGCGAAAAATAGAATGTCGTTATTTATAGTGCCATAATTTAAACTTTTATTTCAAACCATTTTCAATATGAAATGTACTATGTATTCTTCGGAAGTAAATGTTGTTAGCCAGTTTAAAATTTCGTCATCTATTTTTTTATGAAAAAAAAAAACAGCCTCTCTAGATTATCTGTTATTTATTTGTAATGCACAAGTTCAAAATTCATTCATAATAAGTATTGAACAGTAAAAATGAGTTGCTATCTAAATTAATTAATAACAATATATTTAAAAAATCATTCAAGGGACTACCAAATAGTACTCTTGAGGTTCGAATTGTACCAAAAAATTACAGCTGTGCCACATATATCATCCCTGATTCATACAAAGTGGGTTTGCTCCAACTCGTCTTAAAAACGCCTACATGTAAAAAATATGTACTGAAACATGTGTTTTGATACCTAAGGAGATGCAAAATACAAGCCACAAGTAAACACTTGTGCTCTCGAGACCACCTTGTATGAATTCGCATTAGAACTAAACTTCAGAAATTTACTTTCTTCGCAAACAACTTATTTTCTATTTTCTTGACTCGAATTAAATTGTTTTAATACATACGAGTATTCTTATGTACTTGCATGCATATGTATGTATGTACCTATTTTTTAATTTTTTTATTTTTGTGATGAAAATCCTCGAAAGCACGTGGCAGTATTTGCCAGGATTGCGGGAATTTAACACGCTAAAAAACCCCTTTACACTGACCCAAACATAACGTGAAAATAAAGTTAGGCTTTACGTCACAGGGTGTCAAAGTTCCTAGATCCTATCCAAACTATATTCTGTCTCTACGAATGTCTTCCAACCTACGATGTTCCAATCGAATCAATTTCACAGAGTTACAAACATTCGTCCAGTTATGCAAAAAACCCAACATATTTGGAACTATGTTGTACGACCTAAAATTTTTTGCAATACGGTGACACACTGTCATACCGTGCGCAGATAAAGAAGGATTGTTCTGCATTTTCCACAACATTTTGGAGAAAACGGTACACTTTCATGGTCGACACAGTTTAAATATGACCTAAAAAAGCCATGCCATCTCAAAAAATGTGTGATATTTAACTGTAATATACGCATTTTATTGCCTTACGTTTTCTTAACTCTTATGTAGGGCTACATACAAAGCAAGCACGATGTTTTATTGGAACAAGTTAAATTTTTATGACCGGTTTTGCAACCTCGTATTTGCAGCTTCATGGCTATAATCAGGGCATTTAAGCCATATTCTTGGTGCTATTTTTTCGCGTACTCGGCATGCTAAACAGTTAACACGTATTTATTTAGATAGCTTACTTTATCGGTTTTACCAATTGCTAACTGAAAATACAAATGAACTTTAAATTGTATTAAATGTTATTGAGTACAAATTTTAATTTCGTTTGATTTATTCTCACAAGCTATGTACATATGAATATCTTTTTCCCATAATCATTAAAAGATGTAATAAGGTATTAAATTTTAGTGTTATAAATAAAGAAAACGTGTTCCATCCAGGAAACTATTTTCACTATATATAACTAACTGAATTATATTTTATTAAGTTTTATAAGTTCCAGCCGCATTCTAATCAATTTGTGTAAAACAACTTCTCCATGTTTATGAGGTGCACTCATGACACTTATCTTGTCAGGTTACGTAGGTGAACTAGTTTGATCATAGCTATATATCAATTCCCTTATTCATAAGCAATTATTAAGATTATTGAAGTCTTAATGTAGGACAAACCGTTTTATAAGTTGCAGCAATCAAAATTGTATTTCATAGTAACTACTTTTTATATTTTGGTAGAAATGCTGGTTTGTAGTTCTGAAATATAAATTAAATTTAAAGCTTTATTTTAAATATTTAAAGCATTTTTTATTATTTAATTACTTTTAATATGTATGAATAAATAAGGAACAACTTAAGACAATTATTTGTCATTGCATGCTGAGATGTCATATTTACATTATGCCTTTTATAAAAATATTTACATAATTTAAATTAAAAAAAAAAAACTTTCAATTGATTTTTCCTTCTTTGATTCCATAAAAACAATTTAAGTTATTCGAATATACGAGTACATAAGTGTCTCTTAAATATCGAATCCATGTCATTAGCAATACAATAAGGAACAAACAGAGGACATGAAAAATAATTTTATTTAATTGGATTTATGTCTAACTTAACAACAGTAGTAAGTGGCAATTATGGGCACTTTTAAAATGTTTTAATCTGTGGTTGGAGAGCTTTTGCACCAGATATGACAAGCTCTACAACGAAATAAAAAAAAGCATAGCCACTATAATAAAGCCATCAAAATATCGCTCTTATTACAATATTTAAAGTGCTTGCTATCGCATTAAGCGTGGACAATGACCAACCACCACTCACTCCTCTCTCTCACAACAAAATCAACCACATTCACTTTACACATCTCATCAAGTGTATTGCGTGAAAGTATATTCAATCTACCTGATGGGCATCCATGGCTATATGATCATCGACATTATAATGAAACACAATGTTCGTGTGACTTGTGATGTTGATTGACTTTTGAAAATGTCTTCATTTTATATGCGCGCATTCAAAAAAAAGTTGTGTGATTATTATAATAATTATAAATGTTTATTTTTTTTTGTTTAGTTTATATATTCATAAATACATGTACCCAATGAATGAAATTATTCTTAAATAAATTTTAAATCATTCTTAAGAGAAGGTTGAATAAAATTAAATCGTAATATGAACAAAAATTTACAAGGTGCAAGGAAGCAATTTAAAATAATTGCCACCATTCTTATTAATCATACACTTTTCACTTACCCCACGTGCATGACGAGATCAAGAGCTTTTTTCCACCATGTACATGTTAAAGTTATTATGGTCATGAAAAACATATTCATTTAGAATTCATTTAAAATAACATGATGAAATACTTATTTATGATTTTCTTTTAAACATAATTGCATTTTTCAAACCAACATTGTCTTGTTTCCCTTTTATTCTTCGAAAACATATTTGTTAGTATAAAATTGTGGCTTCAACGTAGTTTATCTGAAATACACTTACAGAAATAAGACAAATCAAAATGGTTTTATTAAGTAGGTTGCTTATAGTCCCAAATCAATAAAGTTCTTATAAGAGAGTTTTGGCTTAACGCTTCCAGTTGATTTGTTCCTTCAATATTATATATATTTCAATCGAAATTTTTCACTACATACCGGGAATTTCATGATCTCATATGTACCTCCAAATCAGTGCGTCTGTCTACAATGATAAAATATTATGTTACTATAAAAGTTTTGCATGGATCATTAGATCCGAAAATTGTGGGTTCATGCTCCAGATACCATACTAGTTATATTACAAATATTCGTATTCGTGTTCGCCAAGTTCAAGCGAATATTTCGTGAATGTTTTCCAAAAAATATTTAAATAATACTTAAGTTTTACGAATTTCCTTGTTTTTTACTGCTTGTTCTTCTTATTTAATATAAATCCAATAGAAAATGTGTGGCTGCAGGCATGTTGCATAAAATTTTGTTTTGTTTTCTTGCTATTAACCTTTTAATAATTTTAAAAGTTGATTTTGTTTTTTAAAACAATTCAGCAATTCTTTGTTAGTCTTATTTCTAGCTTAAATAAAAATATATATTTTGGGAATTTCGCTTGATTTATTCTAATCAGCTGTTATTTTGGGAATTTTTTGGAAATTAGTTTTTAATATGAACTGAAAAATTGGCCAAAAGCGTAAAAGAAGAACACAAAATGACACAAAAAGATTAATTTTGATTAAAAAACCCTATTCTTAAAATAACTCTGGTAGATATTTTCGTTCTACTGAAATTTAAGAGTGGAAAACTAGACTGTTTCGATGTCCGTTTTTACACATTGTGAAAAATAAAGAAATTTAACTTAAAATATATATGTGAAATTCAACCGACAGAGGTGCCTGCACCATCTGTGAAAATATGTCCTCCTAAATAGCACTGAATTACCAATTAAAAGCGCAAATACAGGGAAAAAAAATATATCAGAAAGTATGTAAATAAACTAAATTAAAAATGTTGAGTAGTAGGCTTCAACTTTGTCATGATAATGTCTAATAGTGTTAAGTAGTGTCTTTTTATATTATTATTATTACGAATAAACGTAATTATTATTTGAACTTATATTGATTTACATATGAAAATTAATATTATCAGGCTCAAGTTCAGTTTTATTGAATTAATGAAAATTCAAAATTACTAAGAGTTTTTTTATGTTGGAAAATATTATTATTTATATCCAATCAGTTTTTAGCAGAACGTATCAGTACTGATTTCAAGGCGGCTACACCTCTCATCAGCGTTCAATTGTACATCTTTACAATTTTCGTAAAGTGGATACTAATTGAGAAGAATATCAACTATTTAAACAGTTTTTCAACAGAAATAGAATATGAGAATTAATTTTTAATTCAATTTTTATTTTACAATGAAACAGTGCTGGTTAGTACGAAATTCCCTCATTACTTCTAAAATGAATTTAAAAAACCTTATCTAATAATTCAAAACACAGCTAGGGTTTTTTTTCTACCATCATAAGCTTTCAGATTTTGTGGGTTTCAAGTGGTTCAAGATTTTGAAGTTAAAAAATGTGCTACTGTGTTTTTAGTCAAAACTTCACAAAATTCCACTTGTTTTTCAACTTCGTTTTTCTTTTTATATCGATAGCTTAGAAAGTTCGTGATTTGAACAAAAATTAATCATGAACTTTATATTTATATTAAGGTAACATATCATTGTATTGTTTAAAAATATATAATTCTTATTTAATTATTTACCATTAAATTTTAGAATAACTATTTTCAAATCTTATATGTTCCTGCCCAATCTCTGAAACAATGCAGCATCGGATGTACATATAAGGCAGAAAAGGAAGTAGGTAATTTATGTTAATGTGGTAGAAGATAAAAAGGCACCTTATATGTACATCCAATGCCCTATTGTTTCAGAGATTGGGCAGTAACATAAAAGTTTTTTGGTCACCCTTTATGTGCGCGGCAAAAAAAGGAACACCTTCTAATGCGCTGCAATGTACCTGGGTACTTATTTGGAAGTTACATAGAGAACAAGCAATTTCGCAATAAATATCAAGCTTAAACGTTGACAACGTTGGCAACATATGTACTTTATCTTTTGAATTAACTGCTTAAGGTGTGCAACACATTTGATTGAAAATCCCAGATACATAATTTACATATTCGTAAGATAAATTTTAAATTTAACAGCTTTTTCCTGTATATTTTTAAAAGCTGAATTTTAAAAGTTAAATTTAGGACGAATATAAAGTTTATGATTCTCCTTCTAGAATAAACGCAAAAGTTTATGTAGTGTTGTGCTTATTTTTTTAGTTCGACTTACCTTCTGAGTGCCAAAGGTAGCATTTTTTACGTAAAACAAACGAAATGATTTCAAAGGGAAGAGTGTATTCTTTAAGTTTTAATTCTACTCACATAAATAATATATTAAATGAATTAGAGCGCGACGAAGAAGATTTTATCCACTATAATGGTTATGAAGAATATATTACACCGACAAACGAAATAGTATTGGAAGCTTCAGACAATGAAATGGTCGATACTATAGAAGTATATAACGATTCGTTTGACTCAGAAGAAAGCGACGATTATGAGAATGATAAAGTTCAGACAAGAAGCGAACTTTGTGGTAAAGACGGAAGATGCTGGCAACTTAGACCATTTCCAGAAACCCAGCCTATTAAAGCCCAAAAATTTAAGTTACCATCAGCCTAAGAAATATATGAAAGAATTTTGTCAATTGAAATTTTGTATCAAATTCTTAGAGAACCAAATCGTAAAAGATAGCAAATTACTGCAGAATATAATAAGCAAAACAAAAAATGCATTTCTTGGAATTATCAAACTTAGAATATGTGTCTGAATTGTTGAAACCTATTAATTTACCATTGTATCGGGCAGCAATGTCATACGCTGTATACGTTTTTATAATAATGTAACTCGGGATATGCGTTCAAAGACTGACAAAGAAGCTGCTTTTTTGGACATTTGGATGATGCTAAAAGCCAATTTAGATAAAAGTTGTAAGCCTAGTGAATACTCGTAAAGTTTAAAATGGCTGCTCCAAACCAACATTCAATGAACATTAGATTAGTCGACCAATATGTACAAACTGCTCTAAATTTATTTTTCTTAAGTATTTATTATATTTATATTGAATTTTTGTTTTTTTAATGTTTCTGTTTTATTTTTTCATGAAATATACTGTTAGCATTGATATTATATATCAATGTATTAAATTGTGCAGAGCTACTAACGACTTCAAAAAATATACTTACAACGGCCGCATTCCCATATAAGACACTTTCATTTACCCTGGTACATTCGACGGAGATAGGGGTCTTAGGAGTAAAATGGTCTTTCACGCAAATTACAAAAAAATATTATAGCTGTACGGCTGCAAGAACGCTAACTTTATTGTAAGTTAGGAGTTCTCAAAAAGATTCAGATATGCATGCCATCAATTTCAATGGTTTAAAATTTCTTTTGAAAACTCCAAAGATACCGCACATAAGAGTTAATTGGCTAAATGTAACGTCTTTAAAAGACTATTACCCTTCACCCAGAAGGCAAAGCACCAAATTGTGAATATCACCAAGATGTAAAGACGTACCCGCTGGGGGTATCACATATACTCGTACAGTACGACCTGTATGAAAATATTTACGCGCCAAACCTTGTACAACTCTTTCACCCTTCTCGAACGCCATCAGAAATTTTGCCAGTATAAATTGGACCTCTCAACGGACAATTCTTTTACATAAGTCTTGAGTTTGTAGGTAAATAGAGAGAAGTTGGTGAGCGCAGACTTTGCCAGAATAGGCTTTTCCATACTCTGATGTTTTTGATTGACATGTATGAAAACAACCATGAGGTGCCATAGCGAAAAATTTTTTTTTTGGGTTTTTCATCCCCTTATTGGTCCAGATTTGCTTTGTTCGATTTAGAAAAATTTTACTGTGAAAAAATATATTGCATACGAAAATTATGTTGTGGCCAGACCATGACGGTCATCCTAGGGATAATGTGAGCTAACATGTCGCCAACTACTTCAGGGATAATAAAACTTTATATGAAAATAAAAATTTTCTTTACTTCTAAGTTAAGAAAAACAAACAAAGGATTAAAACGTATATGTTATAATGGAATAAAAAGGAATTACAACAATTTTCGTATTATATTTCTGTTGAAAACTTGGGTAAATATTTGACATTTTTCCCAATTAGTATCCACTTTACAGTAATTGTAAAAATTTACAACCGAACGCTGATGAGAGGTGTTCCACCCTTGAAATCGGTATTCTAATACGTTCTGCTAGTCTGATTGTACATACTAATGTGTTTCAAAAGAGAAACTTTTAGTAATTTGAATTTTCATTAATTCAATAAAAACTGAACTTAAGCCTAATAATAAAAAAATTTCTCATTTATACATACATTAAAATATATTTATATTTTTCTTTAAAAATATATTTATATTTTTCTTTAAAAATATATTTTAAATTAAGTTTGCAAAAAAAAATATTGGAAAATAAAATAAAAACCAAAGGAATCATGCTAAAAACACGAGGATAACATAGAATCAACATTATAGTTTTAATAAATGAGTTCCCATTAGGGTTTTTATTATACACATTAGACGTATGTATTGTGTTGCTCTGTATTTTCAATTCATATTTTTCTTATTTTTCAAACCTTTTAGCTTTTAATAGAAAGATGAATACAAAAATAAACAAAAACTTTTGTATGTACATATGTATGTATGTATCAAATATAATAATGTTTATGTTAAGAAGCGTATAGAAAAAATCCCTCAACTAGGGTGTAAAATTCATTATTTCTATACTTAAACTTATAAATCAGTTTGAGTAGAATAGAATACACAGTATACAAAACATCGCCTCAATCTTAAATACCAACAAAAATTACAATATAGTTCAATTAAAGTTCGCGAAAAAATAAATAAATATTAAACCATCAAAAGTTAGAAAAACTCTTTTCATTTGATGTATTGTTTGCTTTCGGGAGAGAATTAGGTTTCTACCTCTAAGTATGTCGACAAGATTTTTTTGCTGAATAAATATCTTTCTGCGGTTGTGCGGAATGTCACACCCAGAAAGAAGATTTGTTAGAAAACGGTTATGCCGGAAGAATATCAGTTGAATATACTATCTTTCAGGTAAAGCTATTAATACTCTTTGAACACCTAAACAATCCACTCTAGTTACCATAATTGTCTCAATTGTAAAAATATATGATTGTGACAATTCTTAAATTAATTATGTCAACCGAACTCATTATTTGTCGATTTTAAAATACTCATGTGGTCGAGTTGTCTAATGCGATTCGTTACAAACATGTGAGTTATATTTTCAATACCAATAATGAACAAAAATAAATTTAAAATTTAAATCAACAAAATTTGACATTTATTTATTGGTTAAATAGTTGAAAAACAAGAAAGTAAAACAAATTAATTTAGTTAAGTATTAAAATATTTAAAATTATTAATTTAACTGTGTTCCAGGATAAAAATGAGCGTAAATAACCCCGATTAGCTTCTATTTCAAATTCAATGGTCTTAACCAATTTTATCGGCTGTTTTAACTATTAGGTTAATGGCCGTAACTAAAATACAGTTGTACTAACATAAAAACTGTAGTTGCAGCAGCGTATTTCAATAGTAGTGTAATTCGGTTGCCACAACAAGTCTGTTTTCTCTGTGCTGCAAATACAATTTCCGATTTAAAATTCTGGCGGCAGTTCGAATATAGATAAAATTTAATAGAGTGAACCCAACTTTCAGCATATACAGAGGAGAAAATCCGTAAGGCTTTCTCCATACCGGGAAGATAGAAATCTTGATTACAAAGAAAATAAAAATAATTTTCCATGGAAAATAATTTTTTTCTACCATCGTAAAATGTTTATGAAGATTTTTGCTTCCGACATAATTATAAATCACAAAAAAAAAATCATAGCAGTTTTCGGAGAAAAATATGGAACGGATAATACGAGCTTTTTATAGTGTTCTTTCATATCTAGGTGCTGTTTCACATTAAGTCTTTATTTTCCATTAAACGTCAAGTAAAGCCATTTCCTTTTTTCTTTAAGCGACTGCTGACATAAAATTATTATACAAACCTTTGACAATTAGTCAAACAACAATATATTTGATAAATCCGTAACCAGCTTGAAGTGAAGTAGTTGATATAAGTTTTGCTGTTACAACCACATTTACATCTTTGCCTATGGTTTTGCAGCTTTGGGCAATGACAGATGATATGCTCTATAGTTTCTGGCTCTTCTTCACCCCAGACATCCTACAGAAATCCGGAGTGTAATTCTCCCATATACTGGTGCCCGCTCTAACCGAGCAATGGCCAGTCAACGCGTCTACTAAGACTCTCAAAACCTTTCTATTCATATCCAGCAGTAGATCAGATTGGGCGTCACACGTTCAAGTTTTGTTGAAATTTCGTTTCAAGATTGAATACACTTACACTTTTTTACTAACATACTCACACATTTGGATATTGACTACCAACTTGATTTAACCTTTTCTTTCAAGTTTTCTTTCAAATTTTTTTTTTACGTAAACAGCTGATGAGTGCTGTTGTAAAAATGTTTATTTTTAAGAAAATATAATATTTGAGTATTTTAGTATATAAATCAAACCAAAAACTGTGACTTAATTAGCACAAAAAACAAATCCGAAAATTAGTATATATATATGTTCCCGAAGCTCCTATAAGGAGCATAGGGCCCCAATGGTTTAATATAGTTGAGGTTTCATTAATAAGTGTTATTTAAGATGTGGTAGCTTATTAGGCTTCCGCATCCGATCCTGGTGCTGGGGCTGCCAGCAACCTCCAGGCAGGCAATTTGTAAAGTTTTTCAAAGGCAGAGATTATCCGCGTTTCTTCTACTTCCTGAGACGCCCTATACGAGCCATCAGGATACTTTACAGAAACTAAGTTTCAGAAATTCTTCCTACTGACCTGAGACGTCTTTCGACCATTCAGGTTACTTAGCCGCCTTCTCACTCTAGCTAGCCTTTGAACGGGTGTTCCAAAGCCATTGCCGGGGGGATACCTGGTGTAGACCGGAGGTAGTGAGCTGCTTTGACTGTGTAGCAAAGGAATCAACCTTGGCCACTCCCAGTGAGTGGCAATCAAGAACTTTCCACCTTTACTTGTCACAGTCCATCCCCCAAAAAAAATTAGTATAGTAAAAATTAATCAACGGTAGCACTGGGATTTGTTGTGATAAATACCTTAAAAATAGTGACCTGCTGCTGTATGTTCAAATTTAAAAGTATGCAAATTTTTTGCTTGTTCTTTGATTTATTGACCACGAGTAATTCTTTCTTAATATGTAAAAAGTTACGGAGCTTATATTTAAAAGGACTACGTGGTTTTAGATATGTGTAGCTATAGTTTTGAGAGTATGGCTTCCTTCGATTTAGCATAGTTAAACCGAAAAGAACAACTATGGCATTATCAATTAAGTACCAAGGTGTATAGAATAAGGTTACTGCATTAAAAAAAAACCTTGGCAGCACGAGAAAAAACAAAGCAAAATAAGTCAATTTGTAATAAACATGATCTAATAATACTTTTGACAAATTCATTTATCTCAAAAAAAATTTTGGTAACTATTTTCTCATTTGGATACATTTCAAAAAGATTTTAATTACAACAATTTTTTAGTTGTAGCATGACTGATGCGGGCAGTAAATTAATAATAGCTCTAAATCAAATGCTTGATCGACTACACAAAAGTTAAAAGCTCAGAATAAACGAATAATTTTGTAATGCAGCTTAAATTTTACTTTCTACAGTTAAATTTTAAGCAACCACAAAAAGAAAAGGAAGTAATTAATTCAAGACGAGTTCTTTTTAATGGTTGCACACCCTTAACTCTTTAACTTTTGAACCGAAATTTCAAATTCTCTTTATGTTTGAAAGGCTTTACTTGGAGTTGGGTCCCATATAAAATCGGGGGAAAGTCGTTTCTCTAATATAAAATTATTAAAAAAATATTTTATTTATTAACCGAATTTCAAAATGTTTCTTTTGTCAAAAGGTTTGCTTGAATCTTAGTTCTATAAAAGATATCCCGCTTGTTGTTTGTACGGCATTTCTTGCAGTTTGGTCCCATATATGTTGGACAGTTATATACGGGTATATATATGTATAAGTGAACAGCTGATTTATTTATTAATAAATTAGTATGCTTTTAATGGGGCAATTCACAATTCGTTTTCGTTAAAAAAGGTAGGAATAAAATATAAAGTAAAAAAAATCAGCTACATACGAGTACATATATACATATATTGAGCTTCAAGCTTTTGCATAGTTGCGGCGATTTTGTAATCTGTTCGGTTATCTTGTTGTATTGCAGTCGGTTTTTCCATAACAATTTAATTGACTTTTATGTGGGATACAAAATCAAGGTTGGATATGATATCAGTCAGCCCGGTGCCCAGCGCTTAACGTAACAACTTATTGGAAGATATACAAAAAAAAATTTTTTTAGAATTTATTCACAAAAATAAATGTTGTTTGTTAATCTAACCAATTTTAGTGGTTAATGAACTGTTAATGTAAATTGTTGTTGCAATTTTCAGTGTCATACTATTACTATTAGTTAAATCAACCATGTTACAGCAGTAACTGAACTAATTGTGTAAATTGTAAAAAAAATTAAAATTTATTGTCCCACATACCATACCATATCATAAGTTTTTCATTAGTAGTTAGTGGTTACGTTTTTTTGAGCAAATATTTTTAAAGTGTGACCTTAAGTTAACTCAATCTTTCTTAAGTCGACTTAGGCGATTATTGCTTGTGACCACAGATTTATAATGTAATTTTTTTAGAAGTGTTTTTCTCAGAATAGACATAAGTGCAAGATTAAAGCCAGTAGTAGAGATTTCCCGTATTCCACGTAGGACCAAAGCAATTACAGCTTAGCTTAGAGCTTATTTTAAGTTTTACATTGCGATCAAGTTCGTTCCACAGGGTATTGTTCGCTTAAGGCCGTGCCGCCCTATCCTACACAATTGTACGATTCATTCACAGGAAAATCTTGCAAAAACCTGACCGACTGTAAAAAATCGTTTAAAAATGGTGTTGTAGGTGCCGCACTATCATACAAATCTGATGCCAAAACATCTGGTTGACAATAAATACGCCTCTGATGGCATGAAAACTATCATTTTATGAAAATTTTCATAAAATTTTACAAATCGCATGACTTGCCAAAAAATCTGTCACACGGTTGCATTTTTAGTCCACACTACCATACATTTTTAGCACACATGTCATATTTTGCAAATCGCGCGACTGTGTAGGATAGTGGGGCACGGCCTTTAAAGAAACTTTTGCTGCCCAAATGTCACATCGCACAGTGCGCTTTTACAGATTTCGGCTTTCACATTCTTATTTCAAGGATTATATAACGGAGAAGTTTCATGACAACTCTTATATGAATTCTAAGTTTTTGGCAAAACATATATTTTTTAATAAAAAAAAAAATGCGCACACAATCACACTGCAGCACTTAATGGTTGTATCCGTTTTTCTTATTCGTTTTTGCCTTCGCTGAATCTTTTTATCATTGTCACTGATGTTGCGCTTTTTTTGTTCAGTCTGTTCGATTTTATGGTTGTTTTTGACTGTGCTTTTGTCGTTTTCATCCTTTTGCAAATTTATTTTGTTTCCTATATTGTTGTCTGTTCTATTCGTCTATGTAAGAATAAACCTGGGATCTTTATGAATGATAATATAAGTGTTAGTGTTTCTGTGAAACTGGTATATGAATGGGACTGTGTTTGCTTGTGTGGAAGTTTGCAAATGTTAAATTGTTTTGTTCCTGCATAGAAAACAAAGATTAATTGGTTAATTTCCCCTCGTCATTGTTGTGCACCCATCAATCGATGCTTCACAAACATGTAATGGACTCTACTTATAAATATACTTCTGCTACTACTACTCCAAATTCTGCTCCTCCTTTTTGTCTGCCTTTACAAAGTAATTTATTGACTCTAACGCTCATGCATATACACACGTACATATATGTAATAGATAGATATATTATTTGGAGTTGAGAATGAAGCATATTTTAAAAATTGCTAAATATTTGTTCGACTTCTAAAGTTTTAAATTAAATTATTTTATGTTCAAGTGGTAAATATTTTAATAGAGTTTTTTCATGTAAAAAGTAAGAAATGTTGAATATAACTTTGTTTAATGTTATTAAATTCAACCAAACTTAACTACAACTTTAAAGTAGGTGCTTGAAGTTTGTATTAGTGATGTTACGAATATCAATTTTTAGTATTCGCGAATACGAATACGAATACGAATATTTAAAACATTATTCGCCGAATACGAATACGAATACGAATATTTCTTTTGAGGTTTATATTTCAAATTTAATTGGAAAAAATCCCTGCCTTTGCGTTAGTAAGTATAAATGAAAAATAAAATTTAGTGATTTAACATTATTATTGCACTAAGATGCCGAATTTGAAAACCTCTACAGAACATTTTTTAACTATTTTACTTACATACTTTCAGATTTCGTTTTTCTTACTCTGTTTGGGTTTTTAATTAATAATTCAGTGCTGTTTAGCGAACATATTTTTGCAGAAGGCGCATCCACCTGTGTCAGTGGAATTTCATATATAAAAAGTTTTAGTTTGATTCCTGTAGCTTCCCACCCTTATAAATTTACATATAAACAGAATCAAAACATCTCACCGAGTTTCTTTAAATATCATGCATTTAAGTTATACGAGAATATTCCAATTTATTGCCGATAGATGATGTACTTTGTTCAATTCACTGCACAGTGGGTGAAACGGTCAATCTAGCGTCGTTTAATTCAAATTTGAAATGTGGAATTGCCAAATTTTTTTTGGTATTTTCGATAACCAATATCCCACTGAATTTATCGATAACTTTTGTTTTCTCATAACTAATATATTCGAACAGCTGCACTGCAGTGCACTGCTGCGAAAGCATTTTTAATTTTATTAATACATTTGAGACAACTTAAATTATAATTTATATATATTTTTGTTTGTTTTTTAAGAAGGTTATTACTTTGCGTGAAATACAATGGGTTTTTTTAATAAAAATTAATATATTTTTTCACATTTTATGTACTTTTGTTAAACTTTTGTATGATTTTTTTTTTGGAAAATGTATGGGAAAATTATTCGAAAAATATTCGCTTGAATTTGGCGAATACGAATACGAATACGAATATCTTAAAACAGGCGAATAGTCGAATACGAATACGAGTATTCGTAACATCACTAGTTTGTATCAACTTTTTAATTCCTAACAACAATTTACATTACACCACTAGTGTGACTAAATAGTTAATAAACAGATTTTTGCAAGAATAAATTCGAAATTTAATATAATCGTAAAACAAATTACGAGTATAATTTGTTTTATTTTAATTTACAAAACACTTATATTCAAAGATAAGTTGAATTCTCTCACTCTCTTTAATTTCTCAGTACAAAATATTGATTATAAAATACAATATCACTTACAATTGGATAATATTTAGTCAGAAGCGGAATTCAGAAGAATTCATTAACTAAACTTTGGCAATTTTTTATTTCTTTAAAACTATACACTTTATTAGCGCAATGTAAATAAATGACTAAAACATTTATTATGAAAAAAATTTAACCGAAATATTAAACCAAATTTTGAGTTAATTTATAGTATAATTGTGTAAGATTTTTAATCAAACACTATTTAATTATTCAGATCCATATACGCACATATAAATTGTCCAAAGAATTTATTTTGTATAACGAAGAAAATTTCTTATGACCGTAATATGTAATTGAAATCACAAGAAAATTTGACTGATGGATAAGAAATTAAGACATTTCGGTATCATCATAGGAATCAGGTGCTACGAAGGGAATCAGCAAAAGGTAAGAAAAAAATCTTTAATGTATATCACGTACATAATTTAGCTAGTCCCGAGTAGAATTGAGAACCACAGACTGTAACGAGTGCTAAGTGGTAACATATGTATAATGCACAAAAAAATAACTGTCAAAAATATAATGATAAAATTCCCAATAAATATCCATACGTATTGGGAGTTATTGTATTATGAAATATTTTCCAAAAATTAAATTTAATGAACTAAAACCAGACAAATTATTTTTGGGTCTTATTTCATTAAGGATAGTTATGTTTCTATTTATTTAATTTTCGTATAAATAGATAATCACTACAATTTTAAATATTCATAAAGTTCTCTGGGATAAAAGTCTTCTATTCTAAACAGTTTGGGAAAGTAATAATAAGGGAAGAGAATTCGAAAAATCGAAATCAGCTGTTTTGTTGCAGATGTTTTCTTTTATCTAAAAAATTTGCAATATTTTTAAATACCAATGCAGCAGCAGGAGAAGAACGAGCAAAGGGTAGCAAGAAGAAAGTTGCGTGATGCCATCAACCCACTGAAGCTGCCTCAAACTTTGAAAGTGTATGAAGAAATTATTGCTTTATTTTATTAATGAGAAATTGAAAAGTATTGCAGGGTCAACAAACCTTTTGGATATATTAACGTTATTTCTAACAACACACAATTTTAAGATACACACACTATGCTTTTTTCTATTTGCTTTTATTTGTCGATTTTAATTTTCTTGTGTGGCTGACTTGTCTAAGGCGATGTGTTACAATGATGTAGTTCAATGTTCAATATCAATAGTGGGCAAAAATAAATTTGAAATTTAAACGAGTATCTACATAAGTAAAAAATTAATTTTCGCGTATTAAAAATATTAATTCAATTCTGTTCCAGGATATATATGTGGAATAATTATAACTGTAATGAAATCATTGTTCATGGTATATTTTACCGTTTTTCTTCTAGTTTAACCAAATTGTGCAATTTTTTGATTGTTTTAACTATTTTCATTGTTTGGTGCAATTCTAACCAACAAAATTGGTTAGATCTACACACATTTTTTTTTTGTGTTATTAATATCAGTTCTTATATGTATATCAATTAAAGCACACTAACTGATGATGATGATTTGATATGTTTTAAGTGAAAAATAAATATAATTATTAAACTACAAACTATTAAGTGGATTACTAAATATCTCAAATTGGTATATGTGACCTGGTCTATGAAAACGGACCTTACGTGTCAAAAAATCATTTTTCACTTTCTTGTCGATTCGGGTAGAGTGTTGAAGAGGAGTTTAGTGCCGTCTGCAGTTTATATTATGGTCCTGAAAACGACAAAGACAATGAAGGTTCCGACGAATGGCGATGATGATGAACTACATTTGTCTCATTCAGACAATGAAATGAAAGAAAGTTTCGTTACATTAGATTTATCTGTTGTCGATGAAAAGGAAAATGAGCTCGTAACCAAATTTCTCTCAGAAGATTGTTGTAATCAGAAATGCCAAACAATTATACGACGAAAAATGATCGAGAGTACGAGAAACAATTGTTTAGAGTTCTCAAAAAATGAACTCGATTTAGTTATTTTAAGTCATATCGAATCCGGAACGATATGCAATAAAGAACTTGAAACGGTTTATTCGCGACTTGCCAAACGAAAGAAATATGGACAGAGAACAAAGACAGTACATACAAGGGATAAGATCGAATTTACCTTCTACAACGTACCTGTTTGTCGTTCGTTTTTCCTTTTTTACATGCTTGTGGGATGAAGCGATACAAACACTTAGTAAAGCGTTTGAAGGCTCATGGTGCAACAGTGCGAGTACATGGACTAGCGAATAAACCATATACAAGTCGTTTAAACCAGATAATTTTTTGCGTATTCTATAGTTATATTAAACGCTGATATTAAATCGAATCTTCTTCAATAGCAAGCACGCTATCGATTGCGCAAGTCAAAAACGTTCCTGATAATGAACGCGAACAGACGCTGAAACAATTTCTCGATCATCTGCATAAAGCCCGAAATCAACGAGCGTACCACCAAAGATGGTGTACAAATACTCAAAATACGGCAAAGGTTCTGTCGTTCGATTTCGCCCAAGCAGTTCATTACCCCATTAGTCCACAACAATCTGGTTCGGCTTACTTCAAAGCCACTAGTACCATCGACACGTTTGAAGATTTACTACAGTGCGTCGTGGAATCGTCACCTGGTGGTTATAATAAAGCTTTGTCGACCGAGGAAGTTGTTTGGTATGAATGGAACAGCTTTGTTAAACAATTTTATAAAACACTGCTCGGCATAACACAATTAAATCACTTTATAATCATTACCGACTGTGTAAAAACGAAGAAATTCGTAGACAGTGCGGACGTGGAGTCGTTTCATCATATATTAAAACCTATCAACGATCAAATGCCAAAAATTATAGAACCTATTGGTTTATCTTTGTAGCGCCAGTGGTATATTTATCACCATATTCGCAGCTTAGTTTCAGATATAAGTAAAGCAGATATTGTAGCTCCATTACCAAAACAGGAGTGTGCATCGAAGAAACGTACGGCTGAATCATCAAAGAAGGATTTATCATCGAAGAAACGCATGGCTCCATTACCGAAAAAAGAGTTAGCTTCAACGAAACGAAAGGCGGAAATTGGTATAGAAGTTCTTGAACCGGATGCGGACCAAGGCCCATGTTCCTCACAACCAAAACGTGAAAAGGTAACAAAAAACACGACGACGAAGAAAAATATACAAAATACTTAGTATTGCAAAACATACTTAGAATTTTTGTTTTTGTGTAAAATACGTTTCTCTGGCATATTTTAATAAACTTTTTTGTTTTATATAATTCCCCTTTTTATTAATTTTTAAAATCTGACACTAGATTCGTAATCAGTGACCCAAAAAAACCCCCGAGTAACAAGTTAACAAAAAAGTAACTAATTAGAAACTGACGAAACAAATTGTTTCACTTCAATAGCTGTTTTTTCGAAAACTTGTTTTCGCACGTAAGGTCCCTTTTCATAGACCAGTTCACATATAGGTACGGAGGCCAACCGTACACTATTATTATTTTGGACAGTTCACTATTTTGTCTCTTGTATGTAATATTTTTAACACATTTCCTTTTTTTAAATAATTTTTTTCTCACAAATGTTCAATTACGTTCATTTTTTTCATTAGTTCCATAATATTTAGCAAAAATTTTAAAATCAGAAATTGAGGGATATGCTTGTTAAAAAATCTTTGTCTAAATAAACACAAATTATAAATGACTTAAATCGAAATCTAGGCTGACTTCCAAAACTTTAATTGCTTTGTGTTTGAAAATAGCATCACATTTCATAACGCCGCAGTACAATAATTATACATTGCATACCATTTAGAAACGCACCCGCCAAGTATTTTTAACGCAGTAAGAGAGCAAACAAGGCATCGGTTTTATTGTTGATTCATTGTTTCGGAACTTTGCATATGTATGTGATTTAAATATAGTAGCAATACTATATACAAACTTTGTATACGAACGTTTTGGAAGTCAGCCATACTGACATCATTGATCAGTTAACATAAGTAATATATTACGCAAACACCGTGAACAGAAATAATTTTTTTAATCTAACAATATTTGGACAACCTTGCAATCATTCATAGCCATGATATGCAATTTTGATAAGGAATTTTTTGAATGTAAAACATTTTTCGAGATGAGGCCTGATGTGTTAAAATAAATACGTTAAGTCGAAAAATATCAGAGATAAATGTTCAAATGAATTTTAATACCTTTCTCTAAAGAACTCTTTGTAAACAGTAAAATATCGAGCGATAGTGCTGAGAGTGTAAATGAAAAACAACTGATATGCGATCTTCTAACCAGCTTTTTTATATACTTTTTTATCTCTTGTGCCATTTACTAATAATAAGCTTAGTCGGATCGGTTATTAGTGAAACGCAAGTAAGTTTTTTAAGTGATTGTATAAAATGTGTACACTATTTTTTCATGAAAATAATGCCCACAGTACATATATCGTACCTGTTTAGGAAGGAAACTGGATCAAATTGCTGATTTTGGTTAATTTTAGATAAATATTTGTATAAATAAAGTTCATGCGCTATAAATTTGGTACACAGATAGTTTTTTGCCTTACAGTAGACGCTCGTATATTAGAACTCGTGGAAATCGAATCCTTCGGATATTAGAACCAACGTTTTTAATACTTTACATGCTCTGAAATTTGATCCTTTTGCTCAGAGCGTTTGTATTTTTTGTTTGTTTTTAACACTGAAAAATTGAACTTATTGATTTTTTTATTTGGCTTCAACATAGTAAAAAAGGAATCCCTTATTACTTATGTAATTTATATTGTTCGTGCAGTTTTTTTTCATTATCAAGCATAACTGATTACATGATTAACAATTAGTAGTTATACATAAACATACATATCCATGGACATATGCATACCTATGTATTTTTAAAATATATTTATTTATTAAATTTAATGAATTTTAATGAAATGATATGTTTTGTGTTCGCTTTAAATAAATACAATTAAAAAAACTATGCAGAACTGCTTTTGTGGGTATTCTCTAAACGAAGATGCACTTTTGTATTGCTTTTTATTTAAAAAAGAAACCTTTGGAAATTAGAACTTTCCGAAATTTAGAACAAAGTAGTTCTAATTTACGAGCATCTACTGTATTAAAATATAGATATTTCATAAACGTATTGGTAATAATAAAATTTTGTTCTTAAGTGTTACAAAGTATTTAGTTTAGGCTTATCTTAATTTAATTTCATTTAGTTAATAAAATTACTTATTTTAAGGTCTGTCAGTACTTTAGCTACTGTTGCTAAAATCGTTTTAGTACGATTCGTAGATGAGGCGCTGAAGTGGCTCAATAAAAAATATAAGCATATACAACAAGTAGAACAAAACTGAAATACTGTTGCATCATTAAATTTAATATCATTCTCATTTAACGAAATTGTTGTCGATTTGTTTCAAAACCACTCAAACCAATTCCAAATACAAAATTCAAACAACAAAAATAACAATAAAACACTCAAGCAGTTTAATGTTGTACTTGTTTCTGTCTTAATTTTAGAACAAACAAAATTTATTTTTTACAAATACTATTATGATGAACACAGCTCTACACATACTTATACAGTGCCTTTTTGAAGAGTGTTCTTGGAGTAATATCCAGCGACACTCACTTTTGTTCATCATATATATTTGTGTAGCGAATGGATTTATTTGCATGTGTGTTTGTAATAGGATGGGCACAAGATAATAGTTTTAGTTCTAACTTTTTGTTGTAAAAGAAAGCACTTCCATTAACAGTGTCCACACAATATGAAGACTTAAAACTGTTAAGTGTCCTATCATTACATTTAATATACTCCTTTGTAAAAAGAATATATCACCCTTTTTCTATGTTATACGTATGTGCTCGTATACTAAAACATACACACACACACCTGTAGAAAAACATTTCTCTCTTTTGCATCAAATCTGAGAAATGACATTGGATTAGTCCTTATAATAAGAATATTTGAACACTTTACATATAAACGAAAATAACTTAGCAGCGCTTAATGAATTTCCAAACTTTGTCATTAACACTTTTAACCGCTTATTAAATATAATGAAATTTCGTGATAAAAGATAATGTTATTTATTATTGCTGGAATTTTACTGAATAAGCTTCCTTTACAAAACAGGCACCCTATCTTAATTTCAAAGGATGTTTTCACAACTCTTACAGTGCCGAAAAATCACTAACACCAAATTCATTCGCAAACTTTTACGACGACTATTTTTGCTTTTTGGTGAAAGGTGTAGAGAAGACCTAATTTGTGTTTTTAATTTTTTTTAGATCTCTCTTAGAACTAATATATGTATTTTATGTTGTTCATTCAATTCACTAAAGTAGATGTACCGTTTAAATAATAAAAGCCAAAACTGACTGTAAAGAAAAAATAAATTTTGAAAAAAGACATGCAACAAAAATTCACCGTATGATTATGGTAGCAACTTATAAAGGGAATTAAGGAAAACGAGGCTAAAAAATTATCGTATGAATTGGATGTAAGAAATTTATGTAGTTGCGAAACAAAATACTTGCATGAATTATTCTTTCTTATTATAATTATATAGGTATTATCTCTACGATTACGTTTTAATTACAAGAATAACGATGTAAAAATTTTTAGTAAGTCATCCTCAAACTATTTTACTTCGACTTGACGTGGCACACAGTAGTAAAATATTTAACCTATGTTGGAAAATAATTTTTAATATCAAAAAGCGTTTAAAATTTTTTTTATTATATAATTTGAAATAAAATCCAATTGCAGACTCTTTGCTTATCATTAGTACTTATGTATGAAACCAAAAAATTATTTCCGAAACTGCGACGGTCTTTCACTAGGAAATATCATCTTACTTCGTTTTCAACCAAATATATTGTGTCATTTATTACAAATAATCGTTAGGAAATTGTGTAGAATTGTGATAGAAATTTTTCGTGCATAATTTAAGCAATAAAAATTATAGGTACATAATATAATTTATACATATACCTACCTACCTATCTACATTTTATTAATGAAAAAAAGAGAGGACAACTAAAACTGAATTAAGATACTCAAATTATTGTCAATACATAACAATTTCGTTTATCGTGTACCTCTTTGGCTTCTTTGTTTAGAATATACATAGGTATTTACCTATATTTTTATATATAAGGATACTGGAAATAATCAACGGAAAATCAACCGACAGTTTATTCACAGATAAAAAATAAAATATTGCATTAAATAGGCAAAAACTATTTAAACATATGTCTAACTAAATGAGGCGCGCGCTGACTGACAATTTTAAATTTCAAAACATTTTTGTAGATACATATGCACATATGAACGAAAATATTCATCTACTCCTAAAAATATAATTTAAAATTTAATATTACACTGAAATTCGTTCTCAATCTTGAAGCAATTGTAAAATAATATCCATAAGCAACATCACCGGTATGGTAGCTAAACACATTTCTCACACATGTTTCCTCTATTCTTGCAGTTATTTGGAACACATATATCATTTTGAGTTGGGGATCCCCAAAAAACACCAACAATTTTCCGTTCATTTAGCAAAAACTGCTACTGCTTTGATTTCTACGTACGTATGTATGCATGTGTGTTAGTTTACGTAGAAAATAATGGCGCTTCAATTTTTTATGATTTTCTTATTCAATGGTACTGCACATTTTAATTTTATTCTCATACAGTCTAACGTCAGCCATATTGAAATTCATTCAAGTATTTCGAAATACGTAGGCGGAGTTTTCTCTTTTTAGTACAGAGCTACTGTATTGTTTAGTGGTGGTTTAATTATAATATAAACAAAACCAACAAGTGTATTTTATTCAGTACACAAGTGTTTGTGTCAGCCTTAGTTCAACATTTTTTATTAACCATATGGCAGAGTGTGCGAGTGAGCAGAGACACACTATATGCCTTTAAATAAAAGTACCAATCTCATACTACATTATTTTATATTTTCTTCTATAGGTATGCGCATGACCTAACACTATGAAGTTGCCTGTGGCAGGACTTCTGCTGAACTGAAATGAATTTTCGATACTAACTGAACCTTATGCCGAAAATTCTTTGGGTTTTTTTATGTGTATGAGTGAAGCCTTGTAACTGTAGTGGTAGCAACAGATTTTAGAATATTTAACATGAAAATGTTTGATGTAAAATTGATTATGCAGTAGTTTCGATATTATCTTGCTCATACTCTTACACTCTCTCCTTAATTTCGAATATGTGTATTTTTAATATTGTATCATTCTCTTTCGAAATTAGAAAATATTGACACTATTCAACATGTACCTGTCTAGTTCCCGTCTTTAGTAAACCAATATACCTATAAACATTTTTCCAACTTCTTATGGTTCTCATTAGTTTGTATATTCTTCTTGCTTTCGAAGAGATGACGAGTTCGACTGTATTTAAGTTAGAAACCGCAATACCAAAATTGCGTTTGTGAAATTAATATTCTATTAGAGGTTCATTTGTGGCACTTGCCATTAAATATAGCAGGATATCGTTGGGTAGTTTTTTATTTCCTGTTTTATTTATTTTTTTGTTATTTCAATTGATATGAATTTATTTGAATGTGTGTTAGTGACTGTAATGTATACTAATGTCCTCAGTAATTATGTCTGAATTTCTATTTTTTGCCGTTTTGCTCTGCCATTTAAGTAATTTCGTTTAATGGCAATGTAATTTTTTATTTTAACCACACAATAACTAAATCAGCATTATATTTCTACGCTTTCTGTTAGTTTTATATAATAAATATGTGTATACATACATACACACATATATGTATGTACATATAAATGTACATATGTATGTATTTATTTACATATGTTTGATTTAACATACATACATATATTTTAGCGAATGCAATTTTCTGTTGGTACTAGTTTTTTAATAACAATTTTAAATGATCTGTGTTTTTTGAGTGACTATAAAACATTTCAAATTATTCATGATATACATACATATGTACATGTACATATGTTTACATATTATTGGCTTTCAGTTCAAAATAATTTATATTATACCTACTATGTTAAGATATGTTATTATAAATTTTATTGAGTTAATATTTGGTTTATTGACAAAAATTATTAGTGTTCACACATACAGAATTAAGCGAACGTAATAAGCTTTGGCAGCTGGAAAATAAAGTTCTTTTTATTTTAAACTGGCCTCATAACAGTGCATTCCCTTTTTCTTTATTTTTAAAACTACATAGGTATTTATTTAAAAAAGAAATCGGTTATTTTTAGTATTAAAAACTTATTTTTTTTTTGGATATAGGGTAAGTGCTCCTAAGTTTGGCATGTCACAGTAGTCGGCAGTTTTCAAATTTAAACTCAAATAACTAAGAATAACAGTGATAATACACAAAAGTAAGAACACATAAGCTTCACAAATACTCTCAGAATTATATATGAGAAAACAAAACTGAGCATATTTGCATAGTTTATTGCAGTCGTTGGCTTTAGTAAGTCACTCTTTTACAACACGTGCGGTAGTGCTTATTTCTTAGTAAAAATTTAGTGGCTAAACCGACTTTGTAAGGCATGTAAAAACGTAAATTTTAGCAAATTTTTATCGGAAAAGGTTTTAAAAGGCTGAAATCTGCTCAAATATATATATTAAGGGATGCCGGCATTAGGAACAAAAAAATTGTTAGTTTTCCAGTAGTCGTCATTGGGGTGCCGACTTCTGGGAAAAAAGCGAATTCTTCCGATTTAACTCAAACTTGAGAAAATTGTTTATTCGTCATTTTGCAAACCATTGTATATATAAAAATTGAGTTTAAAACAACTTCACCTAGTAGTCGGCATAGTTTAAAATTAATTATTTACAACCTGTCGGCAGTGGTTTTTTGTACTAGTTTTGTTTAACTATAATGCCAAAAATATGTTGAGTTTTATACTATCTAGTCTCAGATATTATTTGAATTAAAAAATGAATACCAAAAGAAAAATATTCGGAACAGTCTCTACAAGATGCACTGACTGAAATAAGGGTAGGCGGCATTTCCATAGTAGGGTCCAGTGGTAAATATGGTGTCCCACGTTCAACTTCACAAGACATGTTACATGTTCGCGTTCTTGAGGGCTCTCGAATATTCGGCCCACAAACTATTCTATGGAATGCTGAAGAAAATTGTTTAGAAAAATGGTGTAATGATTTGGCGAAATGTGGTTTTCCACTTAAAATGGACGATTTACTGAACACAGTTCAAGAAATTATTAAAAAAGACAAACGAGCCACACCGTTTTTAAGCGATCGTCTGGTCAGAAAGTGTTTTTTTAGAAAATGGTTGTCCGAATTGAAAAACTTTTTGAGCGACGAAACTAGTGTTTCCATGGGTCCCAAAACTGGAAAAGTACTGTCATCAAAGGGATACTGCAATGTTTTCGCCATCCTTTTTATCCGTTTCTTCATACGGTTCTTTCGGATCTTAAAATGGAAGAAACGATTAAGAACGGGTTTCGAAAGTGTGGCCTTTACCTATTTAACCCTGATAGTGCGGAAAGAAAAAATGTAGCACTTGTTCTGAAATGTTGGATTCGGATACTGAAGATGATAAGCTAAGAAATGTTGGGTGTAATACCTGACTCAGTAGTATTACCATAAATGCACCGAATTCAAAAATAAGCAATACGATGACGTTATGGATTTTAATAGAATTAGTCTCCTCGAATGCAAAAACATATACTCGTATGTAGTTATAAAACACCTTTTACCTTTAATATATCATAATAATAATTTAATATATAAGTACAAACAATGAATTCCAAGGACTGAAATGTACAAAAATATTATTTAGTATTAATATTTTTAATTTTTGGTCGAATATGAATTAATCCTTTGTTCCTGCATGATCTCATAACAAATGTAGAAGCTTAGTTAATTTATTTTATATCAATAACAGTTTGATTTCTATCTCAATGTATTGTTTTCTTCACTAAAGTATGATATGCCGACAATAGGAACATAACATGCCGAAAAGTGGAAAATTGGTGCCGACTGTAGGCAAATGTGCTCTTTTTTACAATATCTGTAAATTTCTCAATTTAAGTACAAAAATATTTAAATTTAACATAATTGATCTAAAACAATACAAATTAATGATTTGTATTAAATAGCTACCAATCCAACAGCTTATTCACACGTGCAAAGGCGCTAGATTTAAAAAAAACAAAAGCCTTAAACTGCCGACTACTGGTACACTTACCCTACATACATACAAGAATGATAGAAATACAGATTACGCCTTGCGCATGTTTTTCTATTTCATGACGTAGTTTAACCCAGCAAAGGGTTGCCTATTCCATGTATTTCCAAATCATTTAGGGCTGTGTTTTAGAGAAAACTTTTAATTTATAATTACTAATAATGATTAAAAATGGGAATATTTTACATTCGGAAGATAAATATGAATGTCATAATCTGTAGTTTGTTGAATTTGAAGGAACCTCGTATGTAGATAATGGATATATTAAATTTGGAACCAATCAGCATATTGAGCTCTCATTAATTTTTCATCTGACTTAAAATTGAGAATCAGGTATGTGATAGAAATCGATTTCGTCAAGAAATTTTTTTGAAATAGACAAAACATGTGATAAGGAACCATGCGTCGATTTACTGTGTAGATTTCAGATTTCTTTTTGTTTCATTAAAAAAGACAATTTTGGCTATGTGACGAATTTCGATAATGCCAGTTTAATTAAATTCGTTTTTAAATCGTCTTATTTTACTTTAACGAAAAGCGTAGAAGTGTACTTCAAATGTACGTGAAACTTTTTTATATATAGAAAAAAGGAATTTTTTGTTTCATGGGATAGCCATTCTTATGCTTTCAATCTTTGGTCACATGAAAATGTTTAACTGCTAATATAAATACATATGCATGTAATATGCACGTAAGTACCCACATTTCTTCTAACAAACTTAAAGAATGCGATTTTTGTCTTAAATATCTTCGTTCCATATTTTCGCAATTCACCTTATTACCTAAAAATTAATAAGGGAAATTACAACAACAAGGCGTTTTTTAAATTTAAATTATAAAATTTCTGTTGATGAAAAATTAAATATTTATTTAAATATACAAATATGTATACATTAGGGTGGGTCAAATTTTTTCTTCAAAAGGCGTATAGCAAAAATGTAATCTACGTAAAATTCTAAGAAAATTACCCTAAGAAACTAGGGGTCTAAAATCAAAACCTAGCTCCCGCCGAGAGACATGAAGAAAATTCACTTGAGAATTAAATATTTTTTTTTTTTTTTTTTTTAGATCTCATAATAAAATTTCATTATTATAATAAAACAATTTTTTTTTTATTATTATCAGTTCTAAAAAACACAACTTTTTTAAAATTTTCTTAATATGTATAGCTGGTCTTATTTGTGAAAGCATTGAAAAATTTCAGTTTTTTAAGTCTTTTTTACAGTCCATTCGGGGTATTTGGGTTCGACTTTCTAAAGTCACTGCCATAACATCGTCACGATTTTTTGCAATTACTCGTCGTGAGACATGCGTTAGCAACTGCACACATCGCTCGGTTCCCTGGATGTGCGACGGAATTCCTGGATCTGTACTATACATACATATTTATGTAAGTCAATCACATGCTCATACTTAGATTTATTTATGCCGTTTTATACATTTGTATTTGGAAGACATATGTTTGTGTTTGAAAAAAAAAAAAGTTTTTTTTAAAGGCTATTTTTATGCTTTGTAATTCACAAAAAATATATTTGTGAGTTTTTGTATAAATAGATGAGCTTTGGAATTTTTTAAACATAAAGGGTAAAACATCTACTGATGAATTGGTATAGCTACCAACGAAATATATATCTATATATTGCTAACCCGCAACAAATAAATAAAACCTAAAGCAATATAGGTATTTAAGTTATTTAATAAATTTTAATCAGAAAATATTGTTTAAATAAAAAATGTTAGTGTGCCAAATTTGTGAAATTCCTTGGGGTAAATTATCGCCAGAAATTATAAAGTGATTGAATGAAAAACAAAAAATCGGCAAATTATTGAAAGCTTTTGCCAACGTTGTGGTCGACGAGTTACGCCAAATATCACATTATATACCGATGAAAGTTTACAGGGAAGTTTGCTGGCAAGGCAGCAAGTAAATTTCCTGATTCCTTTATAGAAAAAGACGGAGAAGGAAAGACATTTTGAATAATTGGACAATGATTTTTCGAAAATACTGTCTTTACTGTCACTTTAGTAAAGTAACGGACCTGGACGTTGATGTATTAAAAAAAAACTTTTATGCATCTTCCGATAAAATAAAAACTGTTTCGGTCTTCAGCAAAACGCTGAAGAAATAGTAATAATATAAACGATTTGCAAATTTTTTAACGAGAAAGATACTCTTATCTTCAAGGAATACAAGGTAAACCAAATTTCCTTAAAGTTAATATTTAAAAATCTTATACAAACTTTTTTTGTTTAATTTTTAGTTTGTTTCAACACTCAATGAGGTTAAAGATGATATTCATGAATTAATTGCTACGTTATTATATACTTAACATCGCCTATCCCAAAGATAAATCTCAAACCTTTGAATTCCTAATGCGATATTATAAATAACAAATTTATCACAAAAAAACTGCTATTCAGGTTTAAACAAACAGGCAGTAATTGAAAAAAATTCAATGTAAATACAGTTAAGTTTATTTTTCTTAATATTTTTTTTCCTTTTTATAAATATAATTAAACGGAAATATATTTTTCAATAATAATACATATGTACATACGAGTATGCATTTTTATTTAAAAAACACTATTAAAATCAAACATATATAAATGTAAAAAGAGAGAAAACTAGACACAATAGGTTTGAAGGAATTAAACATGTTTTGTTCAAAAATCAACAAAGTGGTGAAAAAAAAGTAGTTGTGTAATTTTAGGCCGATTATATTCGGTAAAGTGTTGCCTACTAACATTGACCTAATTTTCAGCAAAAGTGGTTTAGATTGTAGACAGTGTTTGGCGGGCTACACAAATTTTCTTATTTGGCCCGTTTTAATAAATTAAGATCAGTGTAAACGAGAATAAAATTTGTTGTGAAGTCAAAAATGATTGAATATTCTCCTTAACCCTAGTCCTTATACCCAACTTTTACTACGAGAACGTATACCCAAGTACAGGTGTGGCCAGTATATATTTTTATCTGTTTTTTTTTATCATTTCGAAGAAAAAGAAATTTTTTTTAATGCGATTTTGTAGCTGAATATATTTACGAATATTTTAAGCGGCCATAAGAATACAATGTGATCGGGATAACGTCAATACCCTACTTTATCATCATCCCTATCGTGGCCATACCCGTTTCACGCAATACACTCCATCCAAACTGGCAAAGTATGGTTAAAGTGTGGTGGTTATATGATGACCACTGCATGGGCAAATATATACCGGCCAAGCTGTTACGGGACGGGAAAGAAAGAAATGTTGGCACATAAAGATCGCCCCGTGGAGTCGACAGTCTACGGTTGTTTGCCTAACATTTCGATATGCTCATACGTGCCAAAAAAAAAAAACAAGTCAATTGTTTTATTATCATCAATGCATGCAGACGATGCCATCAGCACAAGCGGCAAACCAGAAATCAATGAATTTTATAATGGAACAAAAGGAGGGGTAGTCGTTATGGACCAACTACTTGGAGAGTATACATGCCAACGACAACGAAGCGTTGGTCATTATCTTTATTTTTTAATATGATTGATTTTGCGGCATTGGCAGCGTACATCATATATTTTGAAAATAATAATAAAATGCTCAGGTAATGCGCAACTTCAACACGAAACTTGGCATAGCGAGCTTTATAAGTAAGGCTTTACAAGAAAGAGCTGACGCTTTACCATCAAGGTTTGCAGCTTGTGTGCGAAATTGCAATTAGGAGGTAAAAATTTAAATAATTCAAGTTATAATAAATAATTATTATAATATTAATGTTATTGTTATCATAATATAAAAATAAATTTACATCACCGACACAAAAACATTCTTTGATTTTGTAGTCAATTCAAAAATTTGCATTAAAATTACACCAAGTACACCTGTACTTGGGTATACGTTCTTGGGGGTCTCGACTTTGGAGGCTCATAGCTCCTCAATGCCTTGACCTAGGACAGTAGTTGATGTGTCAATCGTCGCAGATTTGCAACATCTTCCTAGATCCGGAGTTTTAGCGAAAAATCGTCAGCGGTTTAGTACGTACATTACTAGGAGATACATACTGGCCACACATGTATCCGGGTATAAGGACTAGGGTTAATACAAAATTAAAATCAACTAACAAATTATTAAAGTGAAATAAAAGCAGCAATGAGACAAAATTGTAAGTTAGCTTTTTTTTAAAGTTTATCAATTAAGAAAGAACACAATAAATTGGGGGTTTCCACGCGCAATCCAAACACTAAGCCAGACGACTTTAAAATCTTTGCTCAGTTTTGTATACGTTTCGAAGCCCACTACGCTTATTGGATTTGTAATTTTCCAAAAAAAAAATTAATTCTCTATTTCTCAACATTCGATGTTTGAAGCTCTTCAAAAGTATAGTTGAAATCTTCTGATGAGTTGGTAATGCACCAATGAAATCATTTCCCAACCATCGAAAAATAAATAAAAAATAAATATTTATTTTGTTAAATACTCCCTTGAAAATGCTTCAAAAGCACATATCAATTTTTGTAGGATGAGCGATGGCAAACAAGCTTTTCTACCGTTTATAAAGACAAAACAAACCATCACAAATAAAGGCCACATCCAAATTAAAAAAATGTTCCTTTCTTTTTTGTAAAACTATAATTAAGAAATCTATTGATGGTGATTCAAAGAAAAAAATTAACTACACAACACGACATGACACCGAATTCTTATAAATCATTAATCAACCACAATGAGATGAAGGAAAATTAAAACTACATACATGCTAAAAAAGTCAACATAAAATAAATTAAAATAAAAAAAGCAATGAAACATGAATGTTATAAAATAAGTTGATGGAAAGTATACGATAATGATGTTCATGAAGACCCTTAAAGAGGAGTAAATGGGAGGAGAATTCAAAATGAAGATGTCATACTGTTAATCAATAGCACTTGAAAATTAACACTTGTCTGAAATGCTCTTAACTTTATATAATTTCTTATCTGCAGGACGGGCAACTTTTTTGTTTCGATAAAACGTCAAATTTTTAAAATAAAATCTCCAATTTTTTAAAAAAGTAAACGCTAGACATGTTATATTTTACATAAATTTTTTTATATTTTTTGCACCATTTAATCCAGTTAAAAAATAGGATCTTTAAAAATTAAATAATAAAAAATTTAACAAGATTTTAAATTATTTGTCCAATTTTGATTGTAATTTATGTGCAGGGACAGTTAAAAATTTTATATTTTAAAGAACTAATTTAAAATAGACATAATTTTTATATGTGTATTATTTATTACAGGTTTTTCAAACACTTTCCATTTCTGCATAAAGTTAAATTATTATAAAATTTTACATTTATTTGAGCATGTACTCAAGAATTTATGTTTTTAAAATTTTTATTTATGAGTTGGCATTTATCTACCCACGAAATGCATATAGATTAGCTAATTCATAACAAATAATATTTTTTTTTAAAAACGTTAAATTATTATCGTGTCTGTCATGACTTATGAGTTTCTCATCCGTGTGAAAGTGAATCTTTTCCGAATATTTTGTTGTCCTGACATTCACTTCCGAACAATTTTTTCGTTTTACTTTCGACTGCACTAAGCTGTCTGAAAGCAAATAGAATCTCGATAAAACTAATTTAATTTGAAAAAAATCTTTTTTTAACTTAAGTTTTATATCTTATCTACCTAATTCGGAAATAAAAACCAATATATGTTTGATACAAACACATGGAAAAGGAGATTTAAAAAAATTCACACATTAGCCACCAATCGAGCAAAAATATTCGGAAGTATTGCGGAAAACAAATATTCTATTTTGTGATTCGGAAATTTCCATTCTAATTGAAAACGTTCAGAACTCATGACAGACACGAATATTTTTAATTATTATATCAAGCACAACATCTTATGTAGATAAAATCTCAAATACGTAAATAAAGACTGATATGATATTGCTTTGATTGGCTAATTATATAATAAAAATAATATATAAAAAAAACTCTTAGTAATTTGAATTTTCATTAATTCAATAAAACTAAACTTGAGCCTGATAATAATTCTTTTTCATATGTACATCAATATAAGTTCAATTAATAATTACCTTTATTCGTAATAATATAAAAATAATAATAAAAATACTTTATATGCATTTGAATGATATGTGTTTTGATAATAGTCCTTTGTAAAGTTTTAATTATTCCTTTGAAAACAGAATATCTTCAAGGGTTTCTGTTTCTAATAATTTCATAATCCTGCTCTTAAGAAAGTCCAGCCGAACGGTGTTCAATTATTACTTTTAAAAATGCCAAAATCTATGTATATACATATGTATGTATATATAATGGCCCAAAAGACATTTATTAGAGTCTCAAGATTTAAGCTGCTCGCTTATCACACTTTTTAACTTTTAACTTTCGTAAATTTTTAATACGTATACAGCGACTATAATTGCAAAAATTTTCCGCACATTCAAATAAAAGAAAGAAAAAACCATTATTTTCCATGAATTGATTTACGTTGAAACTTCAATATAACGAGTTCCAAGGGGATACAAGAATACTTCGTTACAGCTATTTATTGGCTATAAATATGATGAGTCAAGCCTTAATATAACGAAATTTAAAGAAATTCGATAAAAATTCGTTATAACTATAAATTTCTTTATTCAAATTCTATTTAACATGAGAATTCTAATAAGAAGTAAATAAAAAATATATTTTTATAATATTACGAATAAACGTATTTATGATTTAAACTGTAATAATGTACAAATGGGACAATATTATTAGGTTTATTACAGTTCAAATAATAATTACGTTTATTCCCAATAATATAAAAATATTAATTCAGCTTGGGTACGAGCTACTCACTAATAATAGGGCCACAGTAATGTTAACCACCCTAAAATATAGAGTGAAAAAACATCAATACTTTCCTAGCGGCAAACTTTTGGAGGACTTCATTTATTAGGTCTTCCGTAAGGCCTTCCTAGAGCTTCTTTTAGTTTCAGTACCCATGCTCACTTGCCTTCTCAGGAAGGCCTTATTGAAGGCCTACCTACTCCTTTCTAAATATGTGGTTTTTATTATGTGTATGTATACAACATGTCCTTGTTTACAGAAAACCCTGAAATTGAACATAATACAATAATCAATATTTTGTAGAGTTGATATATTTGCACTTTCGTGGGTTTTTACTACGTTTTTGCATTTCTAAATGTAATTTAAAACTAAATTTATGACAGGTCTAGAGTCAAATAAAGATGACCTCCAGTCAGGTCTATTAAGGCCTTTTACCAGGCCTGTGTAAGAAGGGAACTTAGAATGCCATGGCTGGCTAGGACATCGTGTTTAAAAAATGTATGAGTTTGGAATGGGGCAAGAAGGCTTTCTGTCTGCCATATAAGGCCTTCCAGAAGGCCTGCCTAGTGCTTCTTTCCGCCGCTGAGTTAAATTAAAAAGTAGAATACTTTGAAGATAACGGATTATGAGTTTGTGTTGATTATTAGCATGAATCAAAGAAACAAGATTGCGCATTGCGCTGGTCCATTATTTTGTTGTATAGCGATCAGCTGTTTGTGTGACGTAGATATAGACCTTATTTTGTAATCAAAGTACATTTGTGTATTGAAAGTGCAAGGGAATTAAAAACGTAAGAAAATTAATAAAAAAATTAAAAATGAGGTGTGCAGTAAATAAATGTAAAAATAGAAACAAGTCAAAAGCTTGTGAAATATGTAAGCTTTTTTAATTTTCCTTTTCAACCTAATATATTAAATAAGTGGATACGTTTTTGTGGCAGCAAGGAACAATTTAATGCGAAAACGTCGCATGTTTGCATGGAACATTTTAAGCCGAGGGATTTTGAAAATAATTTTCAATATGAAATGGTTAAGTTTATTTTCAAATATTTATGTAAAAAGTTAGAAGCTATATTTTCGTGAATGCATCATAAGGTTTTACAAAAAGAAGATTCCTGAAGCTTGGGGCTGTGTCTAGGGTTCCCACCTTTTTTTTTTTTTTTTGCAACGAAGTTCGTTATATAGAAGTTTCACTTTATTAAAGTGCCAGTATAAACTATTACTCTATGAATCTGAAAAAAAAGAATCTCTTTCGTTAATTTGTTATTCGAGCAACTTAAAAATTTAAAAGTGTGTGAAATGTATTTAAATTCCACTCAAGAAAATTGTATTTCTACATAATACCAACGATATGTACGCATGAGCGTTTATGTTTTATAATTTTTACGTCACCAAACAAAAAATTTTATATTGGCTGACTTCCAAAACGTTCGTATACAAAGTTTGTATACAGTATTGCTACTGTATTTAAATCACATACATATGCAAAGTTCCGAAGCAATGCAACAACTATAAAACCGATGCCGTGTTTGCTTTCTTACTGCGTTAAAAATACTTGGCGGCGGCGTTTTGAAATGGTATACATTGTACAATTATTGTACTGCGGCGTTATGAAATATGATGCTTTGTTCAAACACAAAGCAATTGACGTTTTGGAAGTCAGCCATTCATTTTCTTTTTTTTACAATAATAATAGCTCTGTTCAATTACTTTCCCTCACTATCCATCCACGAGAGATTAAAAAGAAATTTTTAAAAATTGTCAACATAAAATAGTGTAGTAATGTAAACATTAAAAATTAATCATTCTGTGTTACTAAGTTCCATTCCTTTGGTTATTGGATTTGCAACTTAGTTTAAATTGTAATAAAATATATATTTTATATTTTTAATATTATTACGAATAAACGTAATTATTGTTTGAACTTATATTACTTGTTGTGATTTGTTCAGTTTTTAGTGGAAAATGCTACATGAAAGCACGCTTAAATTTAATAAAATGTAATAATATTAAGTATTTACGGCATATAATTCGAAAATAAAGTGATAAAACAATTTAATGTGTTCTTATATACTCAGTATATTAAATTTATATATATACGTACATATATGCTGGAAATTTGCCAAATGGCGGTGGTATTTAACTTACATACACACATACATACATACATACTTGATAAATTCTGATATTTTGCAGATATTATAGTGATAAAATACAAACGATCAGTGAAAACCAACTTAAATTAATTAATTAATAATATTTTTAATGTGAATTAGAGAAATATATGGATATTTAATTAGTTTTGCGATTTATAATTTTAATTTGGATAGAAAGACAGCACAAAGAAAAAAACCAAAACCCGCGATTGTATGAGTGTATACAAACAAGTATGCAAAATCTTCCGTCTCGTGTCATCTCTGGGTATCTGTGCTCGACACGCTTTGGAATTGGGAGTTAGGTTTAACCCTATAACCGCCCTGCCCTTCCATGGTCACCAGGGTATCCATGAATATTTATTGATGACCCCTAACATCCGCATTTTCGGCGCGCACTTACCTTACACCAGCACCCCATATTATAAAATTAGACCTTCATATTTTCTTTATCACTTAATTACATAATTCTTTATTAAATCAATTAACTAACCTATTCTATTTAGCCTATATTTCCTTTAAATTTTCAATTAATCTATGGATCTGATTATTATACTATAAAATTTTCTAAACAGTACCCTTATGACCAACACACTACATTTAATCAGGTACAGAAACAAAATTAATTTAGTAGCTTTGCACTAATTTTTTGAATTAAAAAAAAAAATCACATATGATATAAAAAAAATCAGTACTCCAATGGTACAGATCGTACAAAAAAAAAAAAAACACAAATCCTACACCTGACTGAGCTCAGTCAAATGTAATTTTTAATAATTTAGCCGCGTAATTATTACCCTCTATTTGTGACCTTTTTCTTTCCAACGGAAGTCTACCCAATTTGTTTGCCTTGGTTTCGACTTACAAAGAAAACAATGATTCAATCCTTAACATACAATTGGCTTTCATACATATGTACATATACAACGATCCTAAAATTCTTTCAAACGGTTCTCGAAAATTTCGGACCGCTATTCAAATTCCTTTATACCTTTTTATTATTTTTTCTTTAAGAAAAAAGTTTAATTACCAAATGTTTCATATTATTTATAAATACATACGTTTTCCTTTTACATATAAAAACAAGTAGATTTCAAAAATAGTATTGCTAGTAAAGCCTCACAACTTTCTAATCCTCTAGTAACCAATGTCCTCGTATTCTGTAGACTGTTATTGATGGCGGACCTCAGCTCTCGGGTTGTCTCGGCTTGTGTAGGCAGATAATTTTTCCAATTTGTTGGCCGGATTCTGTTATAGGTTTGGCGGGTTTTCACTATTACTTTTCAACTTTATGTATCTCTACAGGTAAGTATGATTTCTTTCCAGGTATTTTAGTATTTTTCTTTTCAGCTTTAACTTCTGTTCTAGTTTATTTAATTTTCAAATTTTTTCTTTTGGTAGTTTTAGTTTTCCAAGGTTTTTTTTTCTTTAGCTGACTTAGGTAAGTACTTCTTTGATTTTTGTATTAAATATTTCTTTTATTTCAAGTCTTTATTTAACAAAATTTCCCTTAAGAGTTTCTTAGATTTAGCACAATCTTATCTGTTTGTTAATATTAATCTCTAAATTTCGACTTCTTTGCTCTAGCGCCAAATCAAGACTCCCCTTTTTTCTTTTTTGCTTCACCATCTCATCACCCCACAAAAAACGGAATCCTCGTATTTATCCCTTCGTTCCTCGACTCACGACTTCAGCGTCATCCATCTATTTTTTTTTCTGGCGGTCCCAGCTATCGTCACAACAAAAACATTTTTCACCATCTTTTTTTTTTCATCGCAATTAATTTCGCCACCGAATGGCCAAAATTTTTTTCTTCTATATATTGCTATTGCTTGTAGCATCCCTGTATCTGCAGATATCAGCTGTCGACACGGTTTTATCTTGTAGAGACTACAGGGTGCACCTGACACATGAACATTTTATTCATTATGAATTGCCACCGCTAGATAACGTACATATATATTTTATCGTTTAAAAAATTTACTTACATTTTTCTTGCAAAATGGTTCTATTTTTATTTACAAAGGCAACACAAAATTTGCCAAAATAACTTTGTTTTCAACTTATTTTATAAAGGTTGATTTGTAAATACAAACAGAAAACAGCTGTTTGGATAATTCTTGAAATTAAAAATTTTACTAACAAAAATTTTCAAAAATTTTTTGTCTCTAAATTTATTACGCTCTCTCTCCCACTTTTCTATCGAACAATTGTTGATAATTGCTTACAAGTTTCAGTAAATGAACAGACCTATTATCTGGTGTTTTTATGACAAGTACTTTAAAAAAGTCCTAACTTCCGTTTGTAAGGAACTAGTAAAATACTTGTGTATCAAAAGTTTCATAACAGAAAACTTTTTTAATAGTTCAATAAACAAATATCCAAAATCCGTACATCTGTCGCAAGGTAACACGTTTTTCTAAATGTTCCCTTCAACGATCTACTAGGCATCTGACAGCTTACATGGCATTATTCAAAATTTTTTGTAGGAACTATAAATGCAGTTTGTGTAGAGTTCCATTAAAATCTATTAAATAAATACTTGCAACCAGAATGCAGAAAAATAACACAAAGACAACAATTTGATAAATTCATAAACCATATTGATTATTGGTATGTCCTTCTTTAAAACGATTTCACTAATCTGACATAATAATAAGCAATTAATCAATTGGTATTATATTCAAATTTTATTTTATTCTTGAGCAAAAGTTTGCTTTTGTTATTTGCCATCGAATAAAGAAACTAAAATTGTTCAGAACCAAACAACACAGCCTACACTGTGGGACATTTCACAAAATTATACTAAAACATTAATTTTTAGAATTTTTTAAACATAAAGGGTAAAACATCTACTGATGAATTGGTATAGCTACCAACAAAATATATATCTAGATATTGCTAATCCGCAACAAATAAATAAAATTTAAAACTAAAACTTTAATTTTATCATATATATTATACATGTACATATTAGTGATGTTACGAATATCAATTTTTAGTATTCGCGAATACGAATACGAATACGAATATTTAAAACAGTATTCGCCGAATACGAATACGAATACGAATATTTCTTTTGAGGTTTATATTTCAAATTTAATTGGAAAAAAATCCCTGCCTTTGCGTTAGTAACTATAAATGAGAGACATGATGACTTTACTCATGGATACAAGTGACAGCGACTGTGAAAATGGAGATGAAATTTCTCAACTTAGTTTCCCAGATTACATTCATCATTTACTTAGAAAAACTATCGCGGAATATATATCGGAAAAACGGGCGGCAAATGACGTTAACCCACTTACATGGTGGAAAGTAAATAAGGAAAAATACGAGCTTCTTTTACCTATAGTCAGGCAATATTTAGTGACACCACCAACGAGTATTCCAAGCGAGCGAATGTTTAGTGGTGCGGGGCTTATTTATACACCGCATCGTAATTTTTGAATACTAGTTGCAAAATACATATATATTTTTGTTTGTTTTTTAAGAAGGTTATTACTTTGCGTGAAATACAATGGGTTTTTTTAATAAAAATTAATATATTTTTTTACATTTTATGTACTTTTTTTAAACTTTTGTATGATTTTTTTTTTTGGAAAATGTATGTATTTGGCGAATACGAATACGAATACGAATATCTTAAAACAGGCGAATAGTCGAATAGTCGAATACGAATACGAGTATTCGTAACATCACTAGTACATATGTATAAAAATTATAAGCAATAACGTGTAGTTTAAATTGAGTTATGTATAAACAATTAATACCGATTAAAAGGACTACCACAATAACTTGTGCAGACTTCTGTACACAAAATCTTTTCCGTGTTTTTGTGCGATACTTTTTCCTAAAAACAATATATCGCAAAACTGAGTCATATCGCAATACGATTTTACATAAACAAAATAATTACTAAGCTTCACAGGGAGGCACAGCCGCAATTTAAAGCTACAAGTTTTGTTCAAAAGAAATGGCGAAGTTTGAATTGTTTTGAAAAGTATTTATTTATGTATTCATCAATATCCATTTTGTCCCCTTCAAATTAATCCCTCTCAGATATAATGCACCTATGCCAGCTCTTCTTCCAATCCTCGAAGCACTTCTGAAGTGGGCTTTTCTGTATGGCCATCAGCTCGTTCTTCGATTTTGACTTGATCTCATAAATTGTGGAAAAACGTTTCCTTTCATTTCAGGTTTGGGAATAGGAAAAAGTCGCAGGTAGGCAAATCTGCTGAATATAGTGGTTGAGGCATGATATGGGTGTTGTTTTTGCCAAAAAATCTCGAACAAGCATTGAGCTGGTGCATTATCGTACTGCAGAATCAATGATTTTTTTCTACAGTTCCTAAAACATTCGAGAAAATTCCATGGCATGAGCCGATTGATATGCCAACATCCCCTGTAACTTATATAAAAGTGATTCGACGATTTTCCAGAGAATTTTTTTCACTGTTTTCTTCACTTGTTGACATGGTTGCAACTCCAGGACGTTCATCGTCATTAACATCATCTCGGCCATCTATAAAGCGCTTGTTCCACTTATAAAAACTTTTTCGAGCCAAAGTGGGCTCGCCGAATGTCACAGTCAATATTTTAAGTGCCTTGGAGCACTTTATTTCAAAAGTCAAAAATTGAAGACACACACAAACGTGACTAACATTTTCAGTTGTCAACAACAAACTTAAAATCCAAATGGCCTGATAATGCCAACATATGACTAACACAAGTGTACCAACATAACAACAAAAATTTCGATAATCGAATGTACACAGCCCGCGAAATTTAAAAATTCACCTTTTATTTTGAACAAACCTAAACGACGAGGTATTGCGGCTGTGCTACACTGTGAAGCTTAGTAATTATATTATTTATGTAAAATCGCATAGCGATATATTGTTTTTATGACATTAAATCACAACAGAAACCATTTTATACGACTAGACTTACAGTTCCAGTTATACAAAGATTACAAAATAAATAGAACGTTGTTGTCATTTCTAATCATTCTTACAAGTATGTTGCTGCTCGATTGGAAACAGAGATTCAGAATAAAATATTACTAAAAAGAGGAGGGTGCGAAAATATTTTGTTGATGTTCTAAGGTGCCTTTTCATCTTCTATCAGACTAACATAAATGACCTAATTTTCTGCATTATATGTACATCCGATGCTCTATTGTTTCAGATATGGGGCAGTAACATATAAGTTTTTTGGTGAATATGCTAATGGTAATGTCTGACAATTACCCTTCACCCAGAAGGCAAACCACCAAAGTGTGTTGTTCCTAGAACTGACAAACGTAGGCTAATAACGACTTTTAAAGTTTGAGTATTGTTTATAAATAATGTTAGCATAACTAAAGAAAGGATTGTCGTATTCAATCAAAATAAATAAAAGTTTTTACCACCATTGTTTTGCAATTGTTCTCAGTAGATTCAGATACATATACTCGTATAGTAAAACTTAAGCCAAAAAGTTTTTGTTTTGAAAAAAAGAGTTGACTTTTATGCGTCTTTTATTAAACTGCCCTGTGTGCATCATTTGAAACAGGCCAAATATATTTAAGAACCAATCGGCCAACGTTTTAAATTTTTTAAAAATTATATACAATGCTCAGGTACATTAGGGAAAATTTAATTAGAAACAATACCTTTAGAAACTTAAATGCAATTTCTACAATATAAACAGTCGATTTGATTAGAAATTACATATGAAAAGTACTTCCATTGCTCAGTGAGTACCGGTCAAGTTGTGGATGCGTATTTTTATAAAGAGTATAAATAAATTATATGATCTTTTTGAGAACCCTGAAGGTTTATTGAAATAAAATGCCCTCAATTTAATATAACTGACTGTATTCACGCTTATGCAAACAACCATAATTTCGTTTTACATTTGGTATATTCACTCGTATTTGTTATAAACTCAAACACATTCAATTAATAAAGATACCAACTGTGAGTCGACAACTATCCAAAGTATCCATTCGAATGCAAGTTTTTGTTACTTCATTTTTAATTTTTTTTTGTACCCAACGTTTTGTTAACTGCAGTGTGACATGAAATAAAATGATAAATTTCTGAATACATTTGTCATAAATACTTTAAAAAAATAATAATGTCGCAGGACGGACATTTTGAATTGCAAAATCATAAAAGAATTTTAAAATTTAATAAACACATCGGCTGAGTTCTCACTTGTACCAATTGTATGTAAGTATGTGTAAAATAAAATATTTTGCATTTGTGTTTATTTTAGTTGAAATAAGAGAGAAAATAGGTGCACTTACTGCAGTATATGACTACACGGAAAGAAAAATTACCAGAAAACTTTCACCTTAAAGGGCACATCTTCTCTCAAATACTCAACTGACACAAAAAAGAAATGTCTTCACTGTGTGCAAACATAAGAAGTTAAAAATCTTTTACATATGTATAATATATCAAACAGGGTGGTTATATTCGTACCATTCAATAAGAATGTATTACATGAATCATGATTTGATAATGGATAGTTTTGAAGCGTCTCCATAAATTTGTAAACTCAAAAAAATATACCTATTTCACACAAAAACAATAATTCAAAACGTACTGAATTTTCTTCATCCAATATAAAAATACGGATTGAAGTACGGACTATTTTGTCCTAAAATATTTTTTTAGCACCAAAACTCAGGCAAAGATCGCTGTGTTTAAACTACTAGGGAAAGGGATAGGGTATAGAAGATAGATAGTGAAACTGTAGAAGAAATTTATTTCTTTTACACCTCTGCAGCAGGATTAACAACTCGAGTATGAGGGGCGAAAGCCTGAGGAGGTTTTTGACAAGAGGGACGCCGCAAGGGGGAGTATTATCCCCCCTTCTGTGGCTGATAGCTGTAAATGTTATTCTCAGGCGTTTTGAGAGGAACGGTCGGAAGATAGTCGCCTACGCTGACGACGTGGTATTACTGGTAAAAGGGAAATTTGTTTCCACTATCAGTGAGGTCATGCAGGCAGCGCTAAACCAACTGTCTTTCTGGGCTAGTAGTAAGGGACTAGGGATCAACCCGGTCAAAACGGAGCCAGTTCTCTTCACCAGGAGATACAAAATAGATAGTTTTTTGCTACCTAGGATTGCCGGGGTGGATTTAAAACTAGCAAAGGAGGCCAAATACTTGGGTGTTTTCCTAGATAGCAAACTTTCTTGGAAAAGAAACATACAAGAAACGGCTCAATGCCTGCTATAAATGCAGGAATTCCATTGGGATGAACTGGGGTCTGCAACCGAAGGTGGTAAATTGGATTTATACATCGGTTGTCAGGCCGGTGATTTCTTATGGATGTGTCGTATGGTGGGAGGCGTTGGGGAAAGAAACCCATAGGAAGCTGCTTGCTAAGGTCCAGAGGTGTGCTTCGCTGGGTTTTGCTGGGGCCCAGAGGAGCACCCCTCAGGCTGCCTTGGACGTCATCATTCACCTGCTTCCCATTGAAGAATGTGTGTTGAGAACGGCGGCAGGGAGTTTGCTCAGGCTTATGGAAGCGGGCTTTGTAAGGCCAGGATTTACAGGTCATACATCATTCTTGAAAAAGATTAGTTTTAGCAGACGGGAGACCATATCCCCTGGTTTTGCGGACTCTAAGGTTGTTGAGACTAATTTTATTAGAACGAGTTCACTAGTCATTCCGGATAGGGATCTTTGGGTCAAATCTGATAGACTGTACGAGGGCTGCGCGGTCTTTACAATGGGACGAAAATGGAAATAGGCACGGGTGCTGGCGTCTATTTTTTTTAGGAAAGGACATTCGTAGGTCTTTTAGGCTACCGAACGAATGTAGTGTATTTCAGGCTGAGATCCTAGCGATCCTCAGTGCCACGGAACTAGTGACAGAACATGTAAACACCTGTTATTTTGATACTTAAAGGACTATCAAGATTTTATTAAATTTCAAATCCTGAGAAGCAACATCCAAACATGTTGACATATCGCTGGCCGGTTTGTTTTCATTGCATAGGGGGCAACTTAAGCTATCCGGTTGTAAGTAATCCCATTTTCTTTTATTTGGCAGCATTTATCCCAAGCATTCTTTGACTAAGAGAAATCATCGTTTTTGTCTGAGAAATACAAAATATAAATCACATTAACACATCAACTTTTAATTCAACTAATTGGGCCAACCTAATAAATATGGGCACACAGGACAGTCTTGCAATAAAGCTTGTTTTCCCAATTAAAAATTTTTATAATATTTTCCGTTTCCGTTTTCCGTTTTTGGTGGCGAACAAATCTGTGGAAATGCCCATATTTAGACTTAATTAGAACAAGACGGAAAACCTGTGATTTGTTGTAAGAAACAGTGGATACGTTTTATTAGTGATTTGAATATCGCACTTAAATTTATCGTAAAGTTTGCATGCAATCATTGATACCACGAGAACTGGAACTTAAGTGCTGATGGTCGTTATCCACAATATCATTTTCGATAATATTTCAATTGGGCTTGATATGATAGCGGAATTCGTCTTACCTCAACTTTAAGGCCGATTCTGTTACCTCTTATTGATAAGGACTCCCTTTTAAGATTACGAAAATTATAAATATTAAGTTGTAGATTTTTAATCAAATAATTACTGCTTGCATTGTAAGATAAATTTCTCACAGTATACGTTGTTTTCACAGTTGATGATAAAGACAATTTTAATTTAGAAAAAATCAGAAAATTGAACTTAAGCCAATTTAAAAAGTAAAAGAAATTGAATTTAAAATGCACTACATGATAAATTTTTTTTTTTTTTATTTCCAAAATATAATATTTTTAATTATGCATAAAAGTTCTCCCAGCATAAATAATGAATTCTGATTATATCTGTGGCAATAAGGAAAAAGTGCTTAAGTCATATTTTATAGTTATCCAGAAAAAGAGTTTTAAATGTTTAAATGATTTGATAAAAATGTAATAGCGTTGTACTAAAAGTTGATCATTCGTTTTTTGGTTCCTTTGATTTTTTAACACATTTTTCTGTCCACTATAAAATATATATTCAATTTGAAATTTAATATGTTATAAGATAAAATAATATGTTATTCAATAAAGGATAATTATTTAGAAAAAGAAAAGCAGCAAGAAATTGTTCCAGAACTTCGTTAAAAATCGTTCCATATAAATAAAATTTTGCCCAGAGATACTCTTGAATATCGAGAGTACGATGGTGATATTAAGCCAAAATCAGCATATCTCGACTTAAGCACTTTTTCCTTTTTGCCACAGATATAATCGTATATACTCGTATATAAGCCGCAAATACATATGTACATATATTAATTCTCTACTTTAGTCGAAGTGAAAATAATTCACATTTTTAAGGAACTGTTGTTAAAAACAAAATTTATAGAGCAACTAGTGCCTTAAGTTAAGTACGATTTGCTTTTTGTTGGAGCGAAATGCAGAGCAGATGCCAATTCCACTCTTTATATGACGACATTTCTCTAGTCGGTGCCAACGATTGTTCTGTGACAAATATATGCTGTGATATAAGTTCTTTCATGTTTTTCTAAAGTTGATGAAGAACGTTTAATCTTCGGTCTGATGAAATTAATTTAAAATTCTTGTTTAAATAAATGATCTCTGACGAATTGAAATTTAATTAAATCATTCACAATTAAAGAAATATTTTCATCAAACATTTTTTTTCCTCATATTTTAAATATATTCACTTTTCTTGAGGTTTTGCGATATTCATTGTTTAGTGAAAATAAATGTTTGAATTAATTTTTCTACAATAAATTTTAAATTATTTAAAAATACATTTGCTTTTATGTTTAAGATTATGTGAATTTAACATAATCTTAGTTAAATTAAAATGTAATTAATTTTAGTTTACATTAATTAAGTTCTGTATTAAATTTTAATTATTACAAATTAATTTATTTTTATTTTGTTTTAGTTTTATTTTTGTTTCTGAAATTGAAGTTTATGTATGTTTAATGAAGAATAAATTCTATTTGATACAATACCTGGGAAGTGACACTGCTACAGCGCTAGTAGTATTTTGTTGAAGTGACAAGAAATATCCTGATATAACGATTATATGATATTTTCATGGCACTATTTATGATCGCACCTCCTGCAACAACAAAAATTCTACAATTGCTGAGGCCAATATATTTAATTTACAGCCACTTATAACTTTTTATAATTATTTAATCAATTACTTTTATTGATATTTTAATCAAAATAATACAATAAGTTAAATTTTATGCAAAAAAGGAACATTAAAAATTGTAAACAAGGAACAATTGATTCGAACGGTTCTGTTTACATACGAAATTAACAAAATAATCTTGGTTTTATGCCACGAAATGAAACCCACATTGGTTTTCAAAACCGAAATTTAGCAAAATTGATATGAATACTATAACACCCTTGAGTAACTCAGTGGAATGCAAACCGATTTTAAAATTTTAACGGCTGAATAGAACAACGTGTAGATATGTTAAAATCTAAAGTAACTTGGGATATTAAATTTACCTTTGTTGCTTTATAACTATTTGGAAATAATTAAAATTAACATAAAAAATAAGCAAGGGCCTGTGCTGGTTACATGTTCAACGAACATTAATTACTCTGTTGTATTTTTGTATTATTTGTATAATTTGTATAAATGGAAGACCTAATTGAATATGGTGCAAACAGAATAGAACACATTGATGAAGTTAACCATACATTCCGGTATGTTTTATATTCCGAGTGAAATTTTCACTTCTGAATTGTCAAAGCATTGTTGCTGTAATTTTTATTTTTACCAACAATGCTTTGAAAAATTTAGAAGTGAAAATTTCACTCGGAATGTAGAACATACCGGTTTATTTCGTCGACCGATTTCGTGCAAACTTTACCTAAACTATCTACACGATCATACGAACAAACCCTAAAAATTAAATCGAATTCGGTTTAACTTTGAACAATTTTTAATATACTTATATGTATATTTTATATAGTACATATATACATTTTTTTATATTTCTTCTCAGGCTTTCACAACAAATTTACGTAGTGTAAATAATGTGTTAATGAACATATCGCAAACAGGTACAACATGCTTATTATTTCATAACCCGGTTCACAGATCAAATTTCTTACGACTATGAGAGTTTATTTTCCATTCCCGCCTTCCTTGTTGAAAATATAAAATCTGTTATTGTTTTCATTTTGCCTGCATTATTTTACAGAATCAACGGAATTTTTTCTCTTCATAACATTTCTGATTTATGATTTCATGTGCGATATGTATAGGAAATGAAAATGCTCATAATTTATTTTTTGGTTTTTATTATTTTATTTCTGATTTCATTAATCTAAAAATTAAATATATATTTATTTATATATATGTATGTATATATTTATTTATTTACAATTATAGATTTTCCGTTTTTAATAATATTACAAATATTTATTTCTTGTTTGCTTTTAATTTTAATATAATTATTGTATGTAAATACATTTAAAGTGAAATATCATGTACATTTCAAATTTTATTACTTACTGCCTAACCCACGATATCGAACGATGTCGATCGCTTGATTTGTAGACGTAAAAAATCTATCTTGCGTTCCACTAATAACCGATTTTATTTATTTGTTTAGCTTTTCTTCCAGTAAACAACTAATAAGATAAATAAATAGATTTTTTACGTCTAAAAATGAAGCGATCGACATCGTTCGATATTGTGGCTTAGGCAGTTAATATTTATATTGCAAAATACTTCATAAATTTATTATTATTTTTTATATTCTGTTTTTGATAATTTCTTGCAGAAACAGGTCTAAAAATTTACGTATCATGGGAGTTTTTTTGCGCCAACTACTATTAATAAATTTCTATGAATGCTAAAATTATTAGTTTTATATACCAATTTACTGCTATTTTTTTTCTAGTGAAAATATGAAAAATCTCTACAAATAAAACATACTTATAGTTGTTATAAATTTTGATTTGCTTTAGGAGAAATCAATCACCACTAATTTCTTAATTATTTCATTTATTTATAAAAAGAAAGTGAATAAACTTCATATTTTCTTTTTGGTTACAAATTATTTACAAAACAATATAAAGAAATCACTCTAAGTATGAAAGGACTTTAAGTATGTTGTATAATTTATGGTTTATATGTTCTCTTAAATTTGTATGGAAAAAAGTTAAAGAAACCAAATATTTTTTTTTAATTTTATATATAGTCCGTGAATAAATCTGAAAAATACTCTGAAATAAGTGATTATCACAGACTTCTATCTAAAGAATAGTAGGTGTACGAAACTATAAACGGTAAAATACAAAATGAAAAGGTGAACAAAGTAAAAGTAATGGAAAGTATGACAGCAATTGTTATTCACCATGTTTAAAGAAAGTAAATTATATAAAAGGTATTTCCACCTGACATTCATATACCAAATATCACAATGAGCGAATTCCGTTTAGGCATTTTTTTAATAAAATTGATCAATCCTATTTCGATTGTTTTGATTTACAAACACATGGTTGTGCCCACAATAGCAAAGATATGCATATTGATATATAATTTGTTATAGCTAAAATTAAGCCGTTATTCCATATGAGATAATTAGCTTGGCAAAGCAAAACAGGAATTCATTATGACAGAACGTCCTTAAAATCGTTCAATGCAATAAACTATGGTGATATTAATTCAAGCATGATTAAATGATTAAATGACGGTGCCCTAGTATTGAATTTTGACTTAACAAACTGCTGCACTAATGTGTCATATTCCTTTTTTCTTTCAAACCTCATCTGAAAATATTAAATTTACTTTTATCAGATTTCTTATGACGTTGAATGATACTGTATTCATTTTAGAGTTCCAAGGTTTCTTTACGCTCTTCATCAAACCAGTATTCATACTTTGATCATTGCGATTTTTAATGCAAGTTGTGCCCACTGTTGTTACTACTTTTTCAGATCGTTTCCCATGTCTTTCGATGTTCCCTCGAATAATTTGCAAACTATTTAGTGAGGAATGCGGTTTCTGTATCAAAGCTATTATGTATCCCACTAATGTCTCTTCCCTTTACGGATATTGGAAAAATTAAAAAAAAAAAACGACACAATGGAAAAAATTACCAAATGAAAATAAAAAGTCTAGAAAATACAATTGATTAACTACAGAAAATACACAGAAAAAGTACACCTTTAAGCTACAAAAGTGCCTAAGCTAAAAAACATTCCAAAATAAGCAACAATCACTAAAAAAGTATAGCGACTAAACTTAAAAAATAAATATGATATTAGAAAACTATTATGAACATTCAAAAGGGCTTTGCTTTAAAATTTTATACAGATATTTTTAAATTTATATAATCACAGATTAATTAGGTATTTTACTATTTTTGTAAATGTTATAGCAACATCTGCATAACTACATTTTTTATAGCCATATGCTTACACATCATATACGAGTATCACATTTTGAAAGTCCTTTTCTTAAAAGAGTGAAATCATACATTATTCATTCACAAAATTTATGATAACCATAAAATTAACAAAAAAAGGAACTAATTTACATTATATTCAACAATATTTTAAATGGATACACAGAATGAAAACATCAAGTTGAGTTAATATTAAAATGTGTAAAAACTATATATCTAACCTATTATGCAATGGAGATTTAAATTAAACTTTAGAGGGAAGAATGCAATTTTCTTTCACGATAAAATTTTTTTTTAGTAAAATCTTCTAATTCTTTTTCTGTAAAACAAGTTGTTTTGTGTTGTGACTCTACTGAACCAAAGACTAGATGTGTATAACTGTGTGTTCTGAGTGTGTTATTTAAATTCATAAAAATAGTGCCAATAATTTCGTAGTTTGTTCGGTATACATTATATCCTGTTTCTTAAATTTTTTTTTTTAATTGTGTTCTTTAAAGATTTTTCAAGCTAAGATGAGCTATCAAAATTATTAAGTCTATTAAATTTATTTTTTTCGTTTAAAGTTTATTAGCACTCTTTGCATTTGATTTTGAAAAAGTATCCATATAAAACTAAATTTATCTTATTTTTATTTTTTCCAGCATACATTCGCCAAAAAAGCGAATATTTTTCACAATACATGTTGCGATCAGATCAACCATAAATGAACTTGCAACTAATTAAGGTCGTGGGCTGTTCGCAAAAAGTGCGACCTGATAGTTAAATTTTTTGAAATCCATGTTTTGATATCTATTCTGAAGAAAAAGTGAATGTAAATAAAATTGCAATTGTTAACGCAATCAATTTTTTTAAAGCGAAAAAATTTTGATAAATAAAATAATAAAATCATTGAATTTCTAATCTCTAATTCAATTATAAAATATATGTACATATTATTTGAGTTTTTCCGTTTGGGCTTGACAATGGCGAAACAATAATTATATTCTCTCTTTACGAATCTTATCCCTAAATCGGTTCCTGATGTCTTTAATCGCTATAATAAAAAACGTAACTAATTCTCCATTCGAATTAATAAAAAAAAATTTAGAGTGGTGCTCTAACTGTGATATTTGAATATTAAGTTAAATTGTTTGTCATATTTTATTTATTTTGATTATTTTTGCAATTATTTTTATTATTTGTTATGTATTTTATGTCGTATGCCGTCAATTTATGCATTTTAATATTTCCAAAATTTAAGTGCAAGTTAAATTAAAAGATAAAATATATTTAAATAAAATTATTATTCCAGAAGATGTTGGAAAATACCAACGAAACGTCGGATAAATAACTGAAATAAAATTGATTTTATTTGCATTCAAAATATTTTACAGACCTTCGAAGTCTGTCTAGTAGTAATTTCTTAAAAACAACAATATAATAAAAAAAATTGTAAACACATCAAACAATATTTCCAATTGTCTATCAAAGTAATCTGAAATTTGTAACTATGTATTTTTATTGTGCTGTTTAAGGTAAGTAATTTTAATTAAAAAATATGTACATATGTATGTACATATATATTCCCAATTTCTGGAAAAGCTATCCTCTACACGCAAAGAAAAACATGCTGGCAGTAATCTTTTTGAATTTTTTTGCATTTGGCATCCAAGGAATTTTCAATCAAATTATATTTCTGATATATAATTTTATTTGATTATATATTTCGAACACCATTTTCATCACAAGTAAGATTTAAGAAAATTTATGATAACTAAATTATTTATCTACAAAGTATAAATATAGACCTTGTCCGTGTTTTGCAGTTCTGTAAAACTATTTCGTCATGCCGCAAAGAAACATCTATTCTTATATTTAATTTACTTTAATATATAAAAGTTTGTATTATGCCACTGCCGTTGATAACTTTTATTTTGTTGTAAAAATTAATAAAATAAATGTTTTTTTTTCGCCTAAAGCTACATACTACTGACAGCTATTCTAATAGCTCACTTCTTAGAAAACAAACAATGTATGGTCACAATAAACTTAAAATTATACCTAATATACATACATATCGCACTTGATCAACAAGAGGGTATCAACTCGAAATTTTTAAAATTTCGTTTTCTGCAAGAAATCGATGAACAGTGGTCATATCTATCCACTGTAAAAATTTTACACCATTTTCTCCACTCTTTCACCCAAAAAAATACAGTTGTATCTCTCTTTGTGATAGAAGAATGGTATAAAAAAAATTTTTTTTGCCTCTACTGAAAATTTTAAAATTTTGGGTTAATACCCTCTTGTTGATCAAGTGCGATATGTATCGTTAAATTTGTTGCTATTGACAAATTGCTCAACAACATAAGTTGAAGAAAAATACGAACGTTTATTTTGTTTGTTTTTACATATGTACATATATGCATGAGTAATACTAACGTGTACATGTGTTATTAGCAACTTGAACACTTATAACTTGAAAATATTGAAACTAAAATTATCTGCCATATCTCGTTCACTTCTGTAAATAAATATTATTAATTTGGTATAAGTTTTGTAAAAATCAATTGAATAGTGTGGCCATAAATGCGATCATAACAAATATGGATCCTTATATATAGGGAAGTTGAACGAGCAATGACCGTCGGTTTATACATGAAATCAGTTTTCCGAAGCCAATAGTAAAGTTGAAGACTTTCTTCTCGGACTGATTGATGTGTGGGGTTTTGCCTTAAGACGATTCCTATTACATATAAACAAAAACAAAATATCGGTCGAAATATTTATTTATATATAAACTTATATCGATAATTTCACAAACAGATCAACTACGAGTGAGATATGGAAAGTGATTCAATGAATTCAATGATTTTTTAACTTTTTTTTTTGTCGCTTATGTTTGTCTCTAATATTTTCTTATATAATTTTTACAATATTATTGTTTCTGCCCATGTTATAATAAAAACAGCTAAAATCTTCCTAAATGCTGTAGAAAAATATTTTTGTTTTACAAATGTTAAATTGTATGTAGCAGAGCAAGAAGCTGATGAAATATTTGTAGCGGCGTCTAAGCAAAAAAAAAATTATTTCAACCCGCCGGTGAAGTATAAAATTTTATTTGGAACTTTTATATATTAAATAAAAAAAAATGCTGTAAAGAAAAGTCTAATATCACATTAAGACACTTAAACCTAACAATGCATATTTAACAGCTGAAATAATTGTTAAAGCAGTCAAAATCCGATGTGTTTTGACAGCGACTCGAATACACAAAAGTGGCGGTGATGGCCGAATCGATCGGCTTGTTTCTTCGTTTTTGACAAACAGAAAACATTTTACACAAACAAAATGCATGTTGTTTTTGTGACATTGTATTTGTTTTAGGGACAAGACTACCTTATTTATTATACCATGTTTCTGCCCATGGTTTGTATAAGTTTCTAAGCCTACTCTTCCTGTGCAATTTGTAATTTTCAATTTTTAAATTCTTAAATAACACATAATTGAAATATGCAATTTTATTATTTTGACAAAAAATAAATACAAAATTTCTATCGTATACTATCAACTGATCCGTTATAAGATTTGCTACAATAAACGACTTTAGGTAGATCTCGTTGCAAACACCAGCAGTAGTCTGCCACCATATGTGCGTCCCACCTTCTCTGATAACGCTCCTCAATAGTCCGAAGAACCTGATGAAATCTTTTACCATTCTCCTCGGTAAAATCTTGTAGGTCTGGTGGAAATCGGTCTTAATGTGCGAGTAGGTGGTGAACTATTATACTCATATACTCATTAAGCTCGATATCACGCACTTAACAAGCTCGACATGGTCGTCAGACTTTATTTTGCATTGGAAAATACTCATAACCTAAACAAATTAGTTCCAAGTTTTAGATTCGTCTTCATTAATTGATTTAAAAAAATTAGGATCTTTCACGAGTTGCCTTATCTTTGCCCACCAAAAATACCAGCTTTCACGTTTTCTGTAGTTAATCCTTGAAACTTGCGGGAAAGAAAATTTAAACTTTTGATGATACGCTATTTCCACAAAGTCGGATATTTTTTAAATATACATATGTACATACATACATACATACATATATTCACCAGAAGTATAGAAAAAACATTCTGGATAAAGCATACAACATCTTCTTGAAGAAGCAATATCTAAAACATCAACGGTGGCACGAAATAAGCCCCAAATCGAAAAATGAAATAAGCCCCAAATCGAAAAATGAAATAAGCCCCAAAAAATTTTCAAATTTTTTGTTTGGGGTTTATTTCATTTTTTTTGGGGCTTATTTCATTTTTTAAAAATTTTGGGCTTATTTCATAAAATTTTTTGGGGCTTATTTAATTTTATTTGGGGCTTATTTCATATCCGTAAAATAGATCTAAAATCCTTGCGCCCTGCCGTAGGCCGGTTATGCAGAGAATACTTTGAACGCGAAGCCGGTGTTCGATATACCATAGAGGATAAATTCCTTGCGCCCGGTCGTAGGCCGGTTATGCAGAAAATACTTTGAACGCGAAGCCTGTGTTCGATATACCATAGAGGATAAATTCCTTGCGCCCGGCCGTAGGCCGGTTATGCAGAAAATACTTTGAACGCGAAGCCGGTGTTCGATATTCCATAGAGGATAAATTCCTTGCGCCCGGCCGTAGGCCGGTTATGCAGAAAATACTTTGAACGCGAAGCCTGTGTTCGATATACTATAGAGGATAAATTCCTTGCGCCCGGCCGTAGGCCGGTTATGCAGAAAGTACTTTGAATGCAAAACCTGTGTTCGATATACCATAGAGGATAAAGTGTTTGCGCCCGGCCGTAGGCCGGTTATGCAGAAAATACTTTGAACGCGAAGCCGGTGTTCGATATACCATAGAGGATAAATTCCTTGCGCCCGGCCGTAGGCCGGTTATGCAGAAAATACTTTGAACGCGAAGCCGGTGTTCGATATTCCATAGAGGATAAATTCCTTGCGCCCGGCCGTAGGCCGGTTATGCAGAAAATACTTTGAACGCGAAGCCGGTGTTCGATATTCCATAGAGGATAAATTCCTTGCGCCCGGCCGTAGGCCGGTTATGCAGAGAGTACTTTGAATGCAAAGCCTGTGTTCGATATACCATAGAGGATAAAGTGTTTGCGCCCGGCCGCAGGCCTGTTATGCAGAGAATGCTTGGAACGCGAAGCCGGTGTTCGATATAATTTAGAGGATAAAATTCTTGCATTTTATGATTTCTTCTTAAGCTTACATCATAAAGTTAACAAATTTGGAGCTTATTTAATTTTTTTTTGGGGTTTATTTCATTTTTTAAAAATTTGGGGCTTATTTCATAAAATTTTTTGGGGCTTATTTCATTTTATTTGGGGCTTATTTCGTAAATTTTGTTTGGGGCTTATTTCATTTTTTTTTGGGTTTATTTCATAAAATTTTTTGGGGCTTATTTCATTTTTCGATTTGGGGCTTATTTCATTGGGGCTTATTTCGTGGTGCCAACATCAACAATTAAAAGTATTAAAAGTGGGTAGTATGCTATAACTAAAAAACAAAAGCTGTTAGGGAAAAACTTTTGACGTATTTAGAAAATACGCCTCAAAACAAATCAAAGAAACCAAGCAATTATATCTCTTTTGTTAACCTTTTGTTATTGTTAAAATTTTGTGCATACGGTAAGAGGTTTAAGGATTTTCAAGATTATTGTACAACAGTATTGACGAGTTGCTAAAGCAATAAATAAGTTTTTTTAGACATAAAACTTGAAGAATATCTAAAATATGTATGTATGTACATATATGTATTTAATATTCAGAAAATTGTATGTATGTATGTATGTTTTCAAGAATTTGATTTATTGTCTTCTATTTACAACGAAACGTCAAAGTGCATTTCGAGCAACAAAGGAAAAATTTAATATTTATACATCCGTTTTTGTAGATTTTTCAACAGCACTGGCTGAATAGAACAGACGTTGTTTTCGGTAGAAGCCACTAAACCTCGCCAGTATTCATGGACAAATGCTTTTACTACTTGCTAGATAGCTTCGTTGAACGTCATTACATATTCTATTTATACACAATTACAAATACAAATAGAATACGCGACTTATCACTACTAATGGATGTTAGCTGGGGTTTCTTTTATTTATTATTATATATTAAACATTAAAGTGTTGCCACCGAATTATATCCATTTAGGATTTTAAACATTTACGAACTTTAGCCCTTATAAATATTAACAAATATTAATAATAAACAGTTCGTAGTAATTTAAAAATAAATACAAAAAATTTAGTTTCTTTTTCATATTTGATTATTATGGATTACAAAACATTAACTTTTAGTTTTTGGTCAAAGCGATTGTTAGAAATTGCATCACCAGCTTCACAATTCATGTTTTCATGTTATTGTGATTTGTTTGCAGTGTGTTCAAAATTTGTACGCAAAAAAATCACAAGCAAACATAAGTCGAGTGAGTCCACCTCTTTTTTAGGTACCCGCCCAACACCAAGTCGATAGAAATTTTTTTCTCTACGAATGTAACCTTACCCCCTCTAGAGGGTTAAAGAAATTAACTCGCGCCAATAAGACATTCTCTAATCCCCTATGAATAGATACAGTGTTTATCCGAAAATAAATAAAAAATTTTCATGTACGTCATTTGCCGGAGCAATGATTTCATGTAATTGTGTACCGGTTCATTTCCGAGCGCTTGGTTCATGATCTAGCCACGAATTTTTATTTTGCGTGTTTTATGTGCTTCTAAACCGTCTATCTGCACCAACGAAGCTTTTGATGTCATTAGGCTGGAACTCCCGGAATACTTACATATTTACAACATGTAGCTGTATTGTCTGGAAAGGAGGGTTTGAAAACAATTTTATAAAACTTACTTCTTTTGGGACTCGAACCGAGGAGCTTGGGTTTAGAAAAACTTGCTACCAGCCAGCACACGTACATAAGTACAAACTTTTTTGATTTCTACCATAAAAACAAATAATACGTATTGTAAAACTGGTAATACATACAAGCTCATATTTCAATTAATTTAAAAATTTTTTTCTTTAAATTTTAAATATATATTCAATATATGAAAAATTATGAACTTAAAATGAGGAGGACGGTTTTCCGTTTTTAAGTATGTAAGTTTTTATGAACTATTCAGGAGTAAGACATTTCCTAAATCATTATTTCAAAGTTGAAATAAAATAATATCAGTCGTATGATAAAATGTTCTTAAACTTAGTAAAATTATTCTTACTTTTAGAAAATTATGAACATTTTATTTTTTTATTATGTTGAAATTTTATTTGATTTAAAAATTTCTATATATGTATGTACATATGTATGCATGTATTAATAAAATGAAAATTAAATGTAGAAACCTTTTAAACTATTTTGAAGGATGTTGTTTGACATAAATTAAGTCCATCGAGAGCTTATATTCAAAAGCCTCTATCGTAAAAAAAATTCAGTTGTTCTGTAGAGCCAAATACCGTTTGTTTTTCTTATAAAAATGAAAATTACTATTTTTTTTTAATTAGGACCAGCACTCAGGGGATGACCCCTACGTATGCAGTGCACTGTGCCGGAACTCAGGGAGAGGGATAGGGAAGAGAAGATAGATGTTGAAAACTCTGCTTTGCGCGTTATGTTAATTTTTAAGGCAGTGTTGAGCCGCCTCCGGTGTTAGTAGACGCATTAACTTTGTTAAGCTGTATTAGCAGGCATTTTATTAATTGTTTTACTTCGCCGATGTTTCTGATAACCGACGAAGGAGGGCGATGTTGTTTACATTAGCTTGGATAGCATCAATCGCTGTCGAAACAGTTTACAGTGACCAACAACAATTAATACAATGTCTCACTAATCTACATTAGAGAAATTAATGAAATTAATGGTTAATCAACGACTTGCTCTGGCCAGGGTTTGAACCCTGCTTAGTAGTCAACGCGCTAACCACTTCAGCCAACACCACCCTCATCAATTTTAAATAATTTTTTGAAATTTTCACTTAAATCGTCATACATTATATATATGTATGTATATACTTTCGAACGTTATACAAAAGCTTTACAAAAATAGTAAAGATCCAATAATGCATTAATCAGCTCGTCATTGTTGACGCTAGTCGTATTTGGCATTCCTATATCCGGGCATTGGTATGTGACACCGACGAAACACTTTTTTATATATACATATGTACTCGTATATGCGTATGTACAAGGTTTGTTCAATAGAAAATGTGAATTTTGAATCTTCGCGGGATGTGGACGTTCATATGTTGTCATTATCGGCCCATTTAGATTAGTAGTTTGTTGTTGACAACTGAAAAGGTCAAAGTCACGTTTGTGTGTGTTCTTCGATTTTTGATTTCTGAAAAAAATATATATCAAAGAATATGTATTAAATTTTGCGTTAAAAATGGAATAAATTGCTCCAAGACACTTGAAGTGTTGACCGTGGCATTCGGCGAGAACACTTTGGTACAACCACCTTATTCACTACCTGTCTACCTGCGACTTTTTTCCTATTCCCAAAACTGAAGAGACGAAAGAAAGCGTTTTGCCACAATTAATAAGATGATGTCAGAACCGAATAACGAGCTGAACGAGAATCGAAGTGCTTCGAGGATTGGAAGAAGCGGTGACATAAGTGCATTACATCTGAAGGGGATTACTTTGAAGGGGACAAAATGGATATTGATGAATAAATAAATATATACTTTTCAAAAAAATTCAAACTTCACCTTTTCTTTTGAAAAAAACCTCGTATGTATATAAATATCTATTTTTCCGAGTAAGCTAATAAGTTGAATTTTTTGCCAGCTTCAGGATTTTTTGATAACATCATTTTAGTACATGAGATTGTGTTTGTTCTAGTGATGTAACGAATATATAATTTTAGTTTTTGCGAATTAGAATACGAATAAGAATATTTGAAATAATATTCGCCGAATACAAATAGTACTTTTAAAGTTTAGAACCACTTAATATTTTATCAGTATTGTGTCAGTAACGATAAATAAGAAAGAAAAACTGTCACGCTACTTAAGGTATTTATCAATATTATGACATTTAGATGCCGAATTTAAGGACCACTACTGAACATTCTTAAATTATTTTACTTACATACTTACATACTTTCAGATTTCGTTTTTCTTATTCTGTTTGCGCTTTTAGTTAGTAATTCAGTGCTGTTTGGGGATATGGCGCAGCCCTGTCGGTGGACTTTCAAATATTAAATTTTAATTCTTCGATTTTTTAAGTGCAATATTCCTCTACTTAGAATTGATTACTAACTTAACATGATATGAATGTACATACATATAAAACTTTAACTTTTAAATGCTAGTTGCAAAATATATATTTACGTCAAGGATAAAGGGTTGCTTTAAATAAAAATTATTAAAAATTAATATATTATAGTACATATTATGTACTTTTTTTCTTTGGAAAGTATGTGCAAATTATTTGAGAAATATTAGCTTAAATTTGGCGAATACGAATACGAATATCTTCAAATAGGCGAATAGTCGAATACGAATACGAGTATTCGTAACATCACTAGTTTGTACTGAACGTACGTATTAGAAAATTGTATACCAATTGATTTGTGAGACTTCTACGGGTATAAAAGAAATGTTCAGTAATCTCGACTTTTTTAGAATGGTGTGATTGAATATTCACTGCATCTGTTTGCCTTGCAATTGATATCACGCACCGTTGATTTAAGTTTACTTTTAATTTACTTGATAGAGTAGTAGAAAAGGTGAAAACGGTCATGTTAGATAGTGAGGTTAGCCAACCGTATTCGCTCACTGAAACAATGCATCGGCACAAACTGTAGTGTTTTAAGTGCTCTCTACTTATTACAAAGGAATCTGCTCTAATAAATCTAGAAAATTTTGTGCAAAATATATACTGGTTTTTGCGAACAACAGGATTGCAAATTTTGTTTCATCAATTATAATTATTATTGCATTAAAATAAGTTTTCTTACTGTTGTTAAAATCCAGTAAACTATTTCAATATCCGTGAGGAAGACTTCCATTGAGAAAGCGTAATATCGGTTAAATAAAATTATTATTATCTGTTACTTGTTGACATTAATCTTGTGGTGTTTTTAGAAGATTTGGAATATATCTAAAAAAATTTGATAACATTATCATGACTTCTTTTTTGTCAATTCATTTGTGATTCTAACAGCAATAAGATTATGTAGAAGCGGTGAATAATACTCAATTCTTATGATTTTATAAATCCAAATTTGTTATGTTAATATAGATAATGAAAATTATTTAACTTTCCCATGACGTCTGTTCTAGTAATCAAATTAATTTTTTGTTATATGGCTCGTTTTTGGTAAATTAAATATTTGGAATATATAATATACTCGTATGTATGTATAACATTGTATCATTTAATGCGGACACTAAATTATTTGCACACAAAGGGGGTTTTATTTATTTTTAAATTAAAAAAAATATATATTGATTGTAGCTGTAGTTAGAATTTCACTTTTAATTTCGAAATTTTACGATTTAAAAAATTTATTATATACACATATGTAGATAAATACTGAAAATGAGTTGGTAGAAGAACCATTGAAATGCAGAGAAGTAGACATCCTGAACATATGGCAAATTAGATGTTTTTTTTTCAAAAATCGCTTTTTAAAGAATGTGAACTTTTACAGGGTTAAGATAACAAAGTTTGTGTGTACATTTGTTTATCTCATTACTAGCATTCATCAAAACTGCAAAGTATCTGAGTATAAAATGTAACTAAACTATGTAAAATTTATAACACACATAGACTGATTTAAGGCAGTCTGCAATCAAAATATGATTATAACATAAAGATGGCAGCCGCGTGATCCTACAAATTGTTAAATGTAAATTTTATATATTTTACTTTAAGTCTCTTGGTTTTTTCTATGTGTTTCGTATGAAAATCAACAACAAACAAAAGAATTTATGAATAAAAATTAGTCATAATAAAATATATAATGAAAGTGTTATCTTTTATGTTAGACTCAAGAAACACTCCAGTTACAATATTTTATTATTGATTTTAGTTGAAAACTATAAATTTCTTAAGAAACCACATATCGCACTAGTTCCACTAGAGAGCGTCAACTCAAAATTTACAAATTTTCAGTAGAAGCAAAAACCTGTTGTTCACATATCTACAACTCTTTTATCACCAAAAAAAAGATATAGAACTGCATTTTTTATGGCGAACGAGTACAGAATATGATGTAATATTTTTACAGTGGGTAGATATGACGACTGTGCATTGATTTCTTGCAAAAAAAAATTAACTATTTTGAGTTGACTATGTTAAGAGGAACAAGAGCGATATGTACATATACATACGTACATATGTACTTTGATTGTATGGCATTATATACTTTTTGCATATAAGAACAATATTATATTTAAAATATATTTCCTTTTGCAATTTGACTTCAACTATATTAATTAATCATATTATTTTTCTCTTAGATTATGGTTGCCTTAACTATATTTCTTCTATGCGTGTACATATTTTTGGAGTTACTGGAACATATTCACATCCATTATCTGAATAGGCATAAAATTGATCTCTAATTTTAACTTTTACGAGTATGTATTTCTAAATAATTATCCGGTTTGAACAGTGTCAAGGATGAGCTAATGATTTTACTGTAATAATGTAGTAACCACTATTGTTACGAATACTCGTATTCTCCGTTTTCAAGATATTCGTATTCGTCAAATTCAAGAGAATATTTCGTGAATATTTCGCACAAAAAAATAGATAAAGTTTAAAAAAGTACATGAAGTATTCAAAGCAATATTAATTTTTAATAATTTTTCTTTCAAGAAAACCCCTTGACTTTCACGCAAGAGAATAAATTTCCTAAAGGCAAATATATATATATATATATATACATACATACATACATATATAATATATGTATATTGTTTAGCTATCATTCAATAAATAAAGTCTTATACCCTGTTCAGACATACACATTTATTGCGATTATCGCAATAAGTGCCATTATTGCAATATTCCAATATTCAATATTCAATTGTTATAAACAGGGCAAGTTTTTTAAGCTTTTTGCTGGAAAAGCTTGATTTCCTTTTTTTTTCCTTTTTTTGCAAAATTGCTTTATTTGATACACTCTGCTTGAATTTGCTTCTAATGCACTTGCAAATAATTTGTGAATCTTTCTGTTGCAAATAAAAAGCAAAAGTTTGTCCTTTTTCACACATGCAATTTTCTATTCTTTAATTCTTGACGTTTGCAAACTAGATTGGCTTAAAGGTGTTATTTATTATTGTGAGAACTATACAGAAATATGCAATGTGTTAAATGCACTTTCAGATGATGCTGTGGAATCAATATATAAAGCAAAAGCTCTACTTAAAAATGCATCTTTAAAATCTGATCTCCCGTACATAAAAGATAATTTTGAGTGTATTTGCCGAAGTATAATCAAACTAGAAAGAAGAGGACTTTATTAAAAAGAATATGTGTCTATTATAGAAAAAGTGGAAGAAAAGATGAAAAAAATTTTGAAAACAAAATATTGTTTGAAATGTTCAACAAAGTTATGAATCGAAACATTGAAATTCAAACATTAGTTAAAATTAAAAATAATATTTTTTTAAACAAAAGCGAAGATGATGAATACATTGATTCGCTATCTCCAAGCGAATTATTATTGTTTAAGTTCGCTCCTACTACATCCAATGATGTTGAATGAATTTTTTCAATTTATTCTACAGTTTTATGCGATAATCGATCTTTTCTTTTTGAAAATCTAAAAAAACATATGATTGTGCTTTGAAATAAAAAATTATTTAATAAAATAAATGAAAAGCATATTTGATCTTTTTTTTGCTTATTCTTGGGCTTATTTGGCGTTTATTTTGTGCTTTTTTGCTTGCTTTTTTTCTTCATATTTAAACTTGCCCTGGTTATAAATATTGAGTAAAACTTCATATGCAACACTGTTCACAAGTATGTTCAGTGGTGAAAATTACCTACAATTTATCTACAATGACAAATGTCAACAAAATAAATTAAATTTAATACACATATTTTAATTTCTTAATTTTAATTTATAATTTGTAACAAAAAATAAGTTTAATAAGTTAAAAATAACCAATTTCTTTTTTAGATAAATATGCAAGTTTAAAAATAAAGAAAAAGAGAATGGGCTTTAAAAATTTATTTATATGTATGTTCATATCACATTAAGTTAGTAATTAAAACTCAGTAAAGGAACGTTGAACTTTAAAAATAGAAGTTTTGAAGCCTTTCTTTCTTCAAGCCTATTACGTAGCAGTGTGCACCAGTAAACATTCGCTCGATCGGAACACTTGTTAGTTGTATCACTAAATAAGGCCTCACTATGGGTCAAAGAAGCTCGTGTTTTTCCTTATTTACTTTCTACTGGCAGTCTCATCTACAAGCTTTGAAGAAATATTCAAAAACGCGAATAAATTGATTAAATTAATATGCTAATATTTAGCTAAAAATTCTTTTGATTATAACAAATTAATTACCTTGAAATATTTTGTAACTATTTATTGAAAAGTAATATGCAAGAGTTATTAATTCTAATTTTAACTTTTCGACCTCTAATATACAATAAAAAAAGTAGCTCAGATGTGTTAATGACAGCACCTGTTGAGTGCTTTAAGCAAATATTTTTCTATTTTCACACTTTTGATAACTGGTCTAATCATTTATTGGATGTATGCAAAATTAAACATTTATTTGTACGTTTAACCATTTTTGTATGGGATTGAAAATGGTTTCAAATTTATATCGACACAAAAAGGACGAAAGCTGTGATTTATTTCTATGAAATTTTAACAAAAGAGAGTGCGAAAGTGTACAAACTTCTCAAAAAATCGCAATCTATAAAGCAAGTACTAAAATCGATTAAAACTTGCTAAAATTGTAAGCCAAAACTTTCTGCAACTCGATAAATTTGTCAGAAAACCAAAAACTTAATTGAAGTTACGCCTGTCGCGAAAAATGAAAATATCCGCAAATATTTCAGCAAACCCTAATTTTTTATTAAAATGCGCTATAACTTTAACAAATGCAAAATAAAAAACATTTAAAATCGCCAGAAATCGCAAAAGTTCTTACATGCCAACCGAAATTACGACACAAAGCGCAACGTAATTTAGCGCTTAGCTTTTTTTTTTTAATTAGGACCAGCACTCAGGGGATGAACCCTGTATGCAGTGCATTGTGCCGGAACTCAGGTAGAGGGATGGGTAGAGAAGATAGATGTTGAAAATTAGAAGGCTTAACTCTTTTACAACTCTGCTTTTGCGCGTTATGCTAATTTTTATAGCAGTGTTGAAGCGCTTCTGGTGTTAAGTAGATACATTACTTTGTTAAGCTGCATTAGTAAGCATTTTATTAATTGTTTTACTTCGCCGATGTTTCTGCTAACCGACGAAGGAGGGCGATGTTGTGTACATTAGCTTGGATAGCATCAATCGCTGTCGAAACAGTTTTATAGTGACCAGTGCTATGCCTTCATCATTTAAATAGTCCAACAACAAATAATACAATGACACATTAATGTACATTGTCTGGTCAGGGTTTGAATCAAGGCCCCAAATCATTGTTTGCTTAGTAGTCAACGCGCTAACCACTTCAGCCAATACCACCCGCTGAAATGAGTAACCTAAATTAGAGCGTGAACGTTGCGCCTGAAACAGTAATGTTTACTCAATTTATTCAATGAAAAACTCTAGATAAAAATAAGAAATAGAGATGAAGACGCTAAATTGAGCTGAAAGTAGCTAAAGTTACATTACTTAACAAACAACAACAGTACTTTTGCAGCCAACTTCACTTCTTGACACGCTGTCAAAATTTGATTTTCCAGCTGCAAAGCGTAGACGCCGCGTTATTTCGGTTGGTTTCGTACATTTTGTATGGGCATGAGAAATTTCGACAGCCAGACAACGTCAACATTACGTCGAATTTAGGCTGGTATGTTAGAAATGCAAGAAGTCAGAAATGATTGGAAAAATTTCTCCTGACGCGAAAAGTGCGTAAATTGACAGATATATTCTGGCGGGAAACTGCAGTTTACAAATGTTTCAAATGTTCAAATGTTTACAAACATTGATTATTTTACGTAAAATATTTATTTAATTTCAGAAGTTTCCTTTGGGCTAAGCACTTAATCACAATTGGTGATAAGCAAAATCTTATGATTAATCCACGTAAATTATTTGAACAAATTAATAAATATTTAGTTGATCACACATTCTATTAATCGCACATACATACATAATTCAAATGAATACCCATCGCTAATGTATTCAATATGGTAATACATAAATATATGTATCATTACGTTTTCATGAGAATTCATATCAAAGTTTATATTTTTGGTATGTATTTGAATTTATTAATATATTAACTTATTAATTCTTTGGCTTTTGATTTAGAAGAATAAAATTCAAGTGTCCTTATCAAATAGACGCTCATTTTAAAATGCTAAATTGATTAAAAAAAATTTATAATAAAAATTTTTGTATTTTTTAATAGTTTTTGTATTTGTAATTTTTTATTTTGTGTAATAATTTTGTTATTTATATTATCAATTCATTTAATAAGTTAATATTTACTCAGTGTTGTGTTTTTGTTTGTGTGACAACTTTAGTGTGGGTGATAGTGATAGTTAAGTGTAGTTTAAAAAACAATTTTTAATTTATTTAATTAATTAATACGTATTTATTGTATATCGTTTGGTATATCTTTGTTTAATTTTATGTGTTTTATTTTTGTTTGTTTTAATTTTTAACTTTGTGTGTAGAATTGAACACAAAAAGTGAAAAAGAAAACAACAAAATCTACATGTCGGCTTTGAAAAAACATGCAATTTCTTTTTTATTTATTTATTTAATTACATTAGATTTTAGTGATAACTTAATAAGTTTTTTTTTTGTTTTATAAATATAAATAGATTTTGCGTTTTTATTTGTTTAATACACCATATATTGATTAAATTTTATACATTGCAATTTGTTACTTATTTAATTTATATGTAACGATTTTTTCGTTTAGTTACATATAAATTTAATTCTAAATGGGGTTTTTATTTAATATTAATTGTAATAATATGGTTTACTTATTATTAGGATAAAATTATTTTTAACTTTCTTTTCATACTTTTTTTTTTGCTTTTTTGCTTGTTTTATATTAAATAACTTAATCAAATTTGAGGTCACATGAGTTGGTTTTGTTTGAGTTTACTTTACTATTATTTTTAAATTTTATTTCATTTCTTCGTATTATGTTACACATATAAAAAATTGTTTCAAAATATAATATGATTTTTTTTTTTGATAGTGAAATAATTAATTTTGCAAAATAGTAAGACAGAAGTGTATTTCAATAATTACAGAAAAACAAAGAAAAGCGAACGGAAAATTTTCAATATTTATACAAGCTTACAAAAAGTTTTGTCAAACCAAATTCGAGGATTAAGTTGAAAAGTATATCACGGAAAATGCATTGCGAAAAAAGTGCGGAAAATTATAATGGAAGTAATATAATAGTATATAGAAAATTATTTATTAAATTAATTTTAAAATTCTTTGGCGTTAGGTAAAGTATTGCGTTATAAGATGAATTTTAAGTTTTTGATTAGGCTTAACTCAATGGTTTTCTTTTTTGTTTGGTATCATAAGCATCAGTGTGTCACAAGAATGAATACAGTATCGAAATCACTTACTGAAAATAACTAACTTTCAGTTTAGCATTATGCAAAACTTCAGATTCTTACTTAAAATTTTTTGCCTAACTTTAAAGAATTCCCATCACTATTAAATTTGTCAAACGGAAAGAGAAAGTTAGAATTTTAACTATTTTTTTGTTATTATATTTTTGTAATCCAAAATCATTATTTAGCCTAAATGTCGTAATTTTATATTTGTCCATATTCCAAAGGAACAAATACAAAATCAACGGCGAACACAGCAGAACATGCTTTATAAAAATCGGTATCAGTGACTCATAGCGGAATGCATTGTTGTTTGGATTTCTGGCATTGGATTTTAGACATTAAAATATTTACTTCAAAATAATAGATGGGATAATATTTAATTAAATACGCAAAACTATGGTTTTTCCATTACTGCGAATTGGACTAAAATATTTATTTTAGAAAGTTGGAAAAGGGCAAAGTATGGCATTTTATATTAACCCACAAAATAGCAAAAAATTTAAAATTTAATTAATAGAATATTCGGAATAAGTTTAATAAATGGGTGCGTTCAGCAGACACAGTTTGCTACACAACTGTTGCTTAACAATCTGTTGAACGCTTTGATTACTGAGCGATGAGCGAACATGCTGAGTGAGCGCTCTCTGTTTTAGGTAGCAAAGAAAAAGTACGAAATATTTCATCAAATTACGATATTTCAGTTCAGTTTGACTTTTGAATCAAATTTCATAATACATACATATGTACATACATACATATATGTAAGTATTTTTAAATTTCAATTCATTTAAATTCACAAAAAAATATGTATTATGAAATTTTTCTACATAGTAAAATACAATAATTTTTATTGAAAAGTCAAATTTTTTGATATTTTTGACAAAAAAAAGTGAGCAGATCGTTCAGAAAAATTAATCAAATCAAAAGATGCTACATCTAAATTGTTTAGTTGCAGGTTTTTGTGCTGAGCCCGCCCAATATCTAATAAAAGAATTTAAATTGTTCAGGCTTAAGTTTGTTTTTAATTAGAGTGCACGGAAGGTTGAACTGTCATTATGATGCTTCGACACCAAGCACAGTTTCATCAGGCCATCAGACATCACTACCAATCACGCAGCTGCAATCAAATCCTCTACCATTAATTGATTCTGCGGAGTCACATGAAAGTTTCTTATCAACACGATTTTTCATATGAATGACTTGAAAATTCACAATTTTCTTGTCTTCTTATTCACTTAAGCTTTTCCCGTGCAGTCTAATATCTGTTTAATATACATATTGTATATATGCATATCTTTACAAAAACTTGTATAAACTTGAAATATTTCTTGGCTTTTCAGTTAAAAACAAAACAAAAAAATTTTAAATAAGATAATATTTTTTTCTTTTTATAAACACCCATAAATAACATAAAAACTTTATACTATTTGCCCAATTCACAAGCCTAGTTGTATCGCTTATTGTTGTATATGAAAAGACAATTTCAACCAGAAATTCTGTCAACAAAAATAAATTGTTCTAAAATTGTTTTTGTTTTCAGAAATTTTGTTTGAAATTGCCTTTTCATATACATATGTACAACAATAAGCGATACAACTAGGCTTGTGAATTTGCAATTGTTTCATTCAAGTATACGGTTTGTTCAAATATTTTTTGCATTATTTCTTTTCAAAAACGTGTTTATATACATAATATATTAATATATATGTAATTTTTATTCTAAAGGATTTTATTGTGGACTATTTGGCGGTGTAATTTCATCACCTTCACCTCCCGAGCCAGGTTCACCTTTTGTTTTGTTTTCTTTTTTCCATTTCATGCGTCTATTTTGGAACCAGATCTTTATTTGACGCTCTGTCAAGCACAAAGCATGAGCAATTTCAATACGTCTTCTGCGGGTTAAATAGCGATTGAAATGAAACTCTTTCTCCAGTTCCAATGTTTGATAGCGAGTATAAGTTTGTCGGCCACGTTTGCGTTCTGTTTATTGTTATAAAAAAAGAGAAAAATAAAAATTATTTTAAATATTTAATACAATAAAAGCCAAACTAAAATTAAGCGGCAACAACTAAATAATGTACAAACATACATACATAAATACATACTTAAATACATACATGTGAATGTATACATACTACCAAAATAAAAAATATATATACTCAGCAACATGCTTTTTTATTTTGAATAAATAAAAAAAAATCAAATAACATTTTTGAACTGAAAACAACCTTTTCTTTGAAATGCGGTTTGTTGTAGTTCTGAATCCCCTTTTTAGCATTTGTACTTGTCAAATTCTCAACATGTGTTGTGTATGGCCGTCGTCTTATTTTGTATCCAATATGGGATTTTATGCTCATTATCAAACTTAATACACATACACACAAAAACCCATGATATATCTTTATACCAGGCATGATGAACATTTTTTAAATAAAAAAAATTAAAAAAAAATGTTTTAGTTTTTTTCATTGATATACAACTTTGTCTGATTTTATTTTGTTTCAAATCAAAACGTTAAACAATTATACGCACTGCCTAAAGAAACATTTATTAAATACTTGCTGCACATTAAACCATCACTCCTAGAATTAGACGAAACCGCTTGTTGGCTGGCTGGTCTAGTCTCTCTGTTTCTCTCTCTCTCACTCTCTGTCTACGTTTTCTTACATCAGAACATTTTTTCTTTTTGATTTTGCCTCAAATGCCTAAGGATGAGGTACCTACTACATTCGTTAGCCAAATTCAAATGTATGATGCACTTTGCACATTTACTAGACAAGTGTCATCAATCAAGATTGAATGCAAGTGTCACCTTTAAATGAAATTAAGATTTGTAGGTAGATTTTTTCAATTATCAAAAGGTGCTCTTTTAACGAACTACAGTCAAATTTGGTTAAGCTAAAATGTAATATTACAAGTAAAATTAAAAATGCTCTCTAAACGAATATATGGGGCATTACAAGTGAGTGGGTTGATTTTGACTTCAGATTCAATTTACTAAAATATAAGTTTTGCGACTATAATCTAAAATAATAGATAATGATCCGTCGGTAAAAGGTAATTCGTCGCCAGTAAATTAATGACTTTTTCTTTTATCGAGTTTTCTTTAAGCGAATTCCCTTTTAAGCGAATATATGTAAATGCTTTGAAATTGATTTAAAACAATAAAAAGGAATATTAAATAAACAGTGTGCTTTTATTCGAATTCGACTCTATATTTTTCGGTTTTCCTGTTCCTTATGAAAACATAAACAATAATAATTGTTTTGTTTAATTTTTCGATTGAACTTTAGATGGATATCAGATGCGGTCGAACCAAATTGACCTGGAGTTATTCAGATAAATGCAGCATCATAAATATAGAAATATTTGGCAATAAATAAGAGACTTTTGAATGGTAGACAATAAGTGGCTTTAAAAGAGCTTGGTATGTATCAAATTAGATATCCGACTGATTTCATTTATTTATTTGAAAATTATTTTATAACAAAATTTTAAAAATTTGTTTATGTTTTTTATACTTCACCGTAAAAAATCGTCCAGAACATTAAATGTTGCTTTTTTATTTAAGTGAAAGCCTAAGTGTTTATTTCTAGTGGATATACGCTGGCAGGTTTTTAAAATTTTTCATATAAGTACATTAGTATTTTTTAAGAGTTTTAAAATGTATGCAATACATTCAAGATTATATGTACCTTTTAGCCTTCTCATTTATTACTAACTATAAAAACATGATTACATATTAATCTAAATAATTTGCTGTGAATCGAAAATCGCCCTATATTTAAAAAATGTCCACCATTTCAAAATGCCATTCAACCTCCTTTATTTTAAAGAGAAGTACCTTAATGGTTCTCTACACAATTAACGCCATGCCAGATAAAACTTTTCCTTCGTGTTGCATTAATAATCGTTTTGACATTTAAGATGAAATGTACATACTTATACGAAACATGTCACACAAGTTACTTTTAACGTAGCTCGAAGCTAAAGTTAGAAACATCACGCAAAGCGACAGAGTTGTATCTTACACGTCCTTTAATGAGTACTACTTAATGTGAGAAATCAGTTGGTGTAGAGAAGACAGGTGATGAAAATGTGGAAGAATATTCTCTTTTTTCTGTTTCACTTTTTCTGTTATTGAATAGACGCATTAGTATTATGTATTGTGTTGCTTCACCTGACGACTCTGCTAACAGTAGAGATGAAGGAGGTCGCTATTATTGACATTAGCATAAAATAGTGGTAAAAAATTCCCAGTTCCGTGTTATGGTGTGACCAGCATGAAATTACATCAATATTAGTGTAACCATTTTTTATTTTTTTGCATAATAGCTCAATGACAATATTTTTTTATCGGAATATACACCAATATTATCTTGTATAACATTTATAATTTTTGCATAATAACATTTTGTTACTTTAGTATAATTTAATATTAATTTAATAGCGCAACAGCTATAGTATATACATATATAGTAAAAAATAGTATTATCCTGTATGATTATAAAAGCTACTGACTTATACGTTTTTTATTGACTTTCACCGTGTATTTATACATAACATTTTTGTTAGAATTTATTTCTATCAAATTAGATTATTATTTTTTAATTCGAAGCTGTCAGCTGCAGTAAATTTGTTCCCTGAACTATATTTAATTGCTAAGCTAATGGATTTTAGTACCTCCTACCTACATATATACACAATTAAAGTTTACGAAAAGTTAGAAGTTCTTTATAAAGCAAATAATATATTAATATTTTACTTCTTAATATACGGAATCTCTTATTTTTACTATTTTTTTTATTATTTTTATGTTGTACAGGGTCCGCCATTTAACGCTTTTTTTTCAACTAGTGCTTATTTCGTGAATGGTAACACTTAGCTCATGTCTGATTTGACAGATAATTAGTTTTATCCTTCCGCTGCCAAAAAAAATCATCTTTTCAGGTGAAGCTCATTTTGATCTTGGCGAGTATGTAAACAAGCGAAATTGTTGCATTTGGGGCACAAAAAACCCGCACGCATACATTGAAAAGCCGACGCACTCAAAACGAGTCACTGTTTGATGCGGATTTTGGTCCAGAGGCATAAATGGGCCATTTTTCTTCGAAAATGAGCAAGAAGTGGCCGTTACAGTCAATGGCGATCGTTATCGGGCCATGTTGAATGAATTTTCAACCGGACGGCGCTACTCAGCCGAAGCTACACTCGATGTTTTGCGCCCTGTTTTTGAAGATCGCATTATCAGCCGCAGAGCTGATGTCGTTTGGCCACCTCGGAGCTGCGATTTGACACCGTTGGACTATTATTTGTAGGGTGCCGTCAAAGATAAGTGTTACGCCGACAAGCCAGAGACAATTGACGCTTTAAAGGACAATGTTCGTGAAGCCTTTGGTGAAAATCGATAATGTGCTTAAAAATTGGACCGATCGTGTAGGCTACTGCATGGCCAGCCGAGGCAGCCATTTGAATGAAATTATTTTTCATTATTAACCGGAAGGATTGTACTTTCAAATAAAAAAAAAATTTGAGAAAATATTCAGTAGTTTTTTGTATAGCATTTTCAAAAAAAAAGTTATCTGCCGAACCCTTTAGTTTCTAGAAAAATATTTGCTTTTTTTCTCCCAATTGCAAACTATATATTTTAGAATCTTGCTTCTAACTGAGCTAAAAAGAGAGCTCAGATAAAGCACAATTTGGCACAGCTCTAATAAGATAAATCTGAACATATTTGGGGAAACCGAAACAGGTTTGAAGCATGAAATCTTATTAGCGTTTCCAGAAACCCAATTTTTGCTAGATACCGTTTGTTTGAATCACTTTAGACACTTTAAAGACACCTTGGGCCGCATGAATAAAAAGGTAACTAAAGCTAATACTAGGAAATTTTAAGTTTAAACTAGATTTGAGGTGAATAAAAATTTAAGTTAAAGCTAGTACTTTTTGCAGTCTAGCACAAGCTAGTTTTTCCAGCGTTTGCTGAAAATATGTGTGATTAAAAACTAGTAAGTACTTAAAATTACTAGTTTTAACTTGAATTTTTGTAAGCATGTCATTGAGGTGCTGGAAATAAGTTTATTGTTGGTTTATTCGTCATAAAGTGCATTGTCGTTTGTTTTTATTTAAATATGATGACTGCATTAATGAATTATGATCATTCCTCATGTTTTAATTTGTTTTTTCAATTGACCAATTGTAATTTCCTGGCCAAATTTCTAAATACAAAAAAACAGGGCATTATTTTTGCTACTCTCACTGACAGCACTTGAGAATTTTTATATATAATTTTATGCTTTTGGAGCATTTCAAAAAATTTCGAGCTATTTTTGTCGCCCATCGTGATAATAAATAATCAAAACATACTTCTAGTGTTGCCAAAATGTTTTACCACAAGTTTTGCTTAGAACTTATAAGAAAAATGTTTTTTTTTTTAAACAGAGGCAACTCTTTTTTTCAGCCGCATATGTTTATTTTTCCAGCTTATGCTACCGCTTTTCAGCACTAGCTATGTAGCAGTAGTAAAGACTTATTCACACTTTTTCTAGCTTTCACTAGTAGCTTTAGCTAGTGCTGAAAAGACAAAGCTAGTGCTACTACTTGGAGCTTGGTAGCATACTCTACATTTTTATTCACTCCGCCCCTTGAATGCACGAAATTCCAAAAAGGTTTTTCTATACTTCCATAAATAAATCTATTATTTGTTTTCTTCAACTTTTATTGTTATTTTGCTGCACTACACATATTACATTTTACCATAATTAAAAAGTAATATTAATTTACACTGCAAAAGCCATAAAATATAATTATTTTTAATGATTTCCTTTGAGTTTAAGTTGGAAACAAAACTACAAAACGCACCCATTTGCCAGACTTTCATTATCAAAACCTGTGGCAGACAGTAGTGGTTGCTAGCACTGGTGGTGGTACTCAACAACAAATATGGCCAATGGCCAACTTTATTTTAATATGGAGAATATAAAAGGCAAGAAGAAAAAATAAACTACTGGTAAAAATTATTATTATTTATAGTTTTTTTTTTTAATAAAAAATGGTGGTCTAATCGCTATTTAATTACAATTCACTTTAATATCAAAAACAAAACGTTAAAAAAACCATTACATGAATAAACCAAAAGGAATAAAATAACAATTCGTTATAGATGTGAGATATTCTTTCTAATAATAATTTAGTTTTTACTTTATAAAATTTTCTGTAGAAGAAAACTTAAATTTTGTAATTAATATTTTGATCATTTATTAGTTTGATGCGTGTGATTTGATGCTAAACTTCAGATCTTCGGTATGTAAGTTTAAAAAATTTTAGCTTTAAAAACGATTTTTCATTAGACCTGTTTGTTGTTATTAGATTTTTTCCATTACCATTATTTAGAAAGAATTAAGGTCGCTGTTTTAAAAACTTGCGTTTGAAGTTTGATGAACAATATCAATTTAATCAAATTTATCATTTTGATTATCAAAAAACTAAGAAAAAAATATGTATATTAAAAAAATAAAAAAAACAGTAGAATGATAAACGCGTTAAAGGCGCCTTGCGCCATGTGGAAATTTATTATGTTTCTTAAAATTATTTTTTTTCCCTACTTGCAGGTCATCTTCAAAACCAAAGTCATTAAAATGTAATTTTGCTCATAACGGCCCTTCCCCCTGTGCGCTTAAAACAAAGCCCAGCAACAACTTCCACTATTGCAGAGGTTTAATATTGAAATCTACAGAAGACAAACGTATTCAAAAAAGCAAAAAACAATTCAAGGTGTAAAACTCATATTTATAAAGCTGCTGTTGTTTCGTATGTTTTCCACAAGATTTTGCGTAATTTATCAACTGTATTTAAGGCAGGCATGCTTTCGTTCAAAAAAAAATTGCAAATAACAAAAACACAAATAAAAGACATAAACAAATCCAAATCATATACAGCACCATCACCATGGGAGATCGTCTTAAGCCAAATACAAAAAAAATATATGATTAAACTTAACAAAAATACTAACTCAAACAAATCATAGACCAAATATAGCTTACAGAAACAGAGGTGTAATAGAATGAATACTTTTACACTAGTAAATGAAGTACTCGTATTTACAATTATTTTCTAATTTAGACGTCTGGTACCAGGGCCAATAAAGATACACCCTGGAAGTGGGGGTATTTGCCAGGAGTGCGGGACCTGGTCCTACCACCTTCATATGCACTAATCTTTCACACCATCCGTATTGTCTGATACGACCAGCTCGATAGGTATCATGCTGGTGATTACAAAAGCAGCCTCGTCCGATACATTTCGGAATTCACTACATACTCGTAGAGCTTTCAGGGAATATAAAATTTACATATGTAGAATACCGCAGTGAGCCTAGCCATATAGGGGATGTTTACTACAGTAGTGAAGAATTTCATCTGCAGATATTATTCGGCATAATACCAGATAGAGTTGTACAGGTTTTTGCTGCAATGGAACATATATACTAAAAATGGTCATGACAGACAGTTTTCTTACTTTTCCGACTGCTAATCAGAACCGCTTCTGTTTTATGGTCAGCTAGAGCTAGACCCATTGATCGTAACCACGACCTTACCAGCTGAATACTGGCGTTTGCAATAGTTTCCACCTTCAGTAATTCTATTGCTTCATATACTTACGCTATGTCATTTGCAAATCTAATTATTTTTACGTTGTCAGGTAGATTTAAAATCACTACTCCACCCTACATGACGCTCCACAATAGTTGCTCTGCAATTGATACATGTCAACCGTACGAGTACATGGCTGTTGCTAACTGATGACCAAAGTCAGCAGTGTTTGGATTTAAAACTGGGATTGTTGTTGGTATATGAACACCTAAGTTCTCAAAAGCACTTGGAGAATAATATTTAAACAAAGGATTCTATGTATGAGAGAGAGTATTTCGTAAAAGTAAGCGTACTTTGATTTAAGTACAGTTATTCCTTTTTAATAACAAATTGATAAAATCCTGCTATAATATAGTAATATATTTCATACAAATTGTTTTTTTTTTTTCAATTTTAAGTCCTTCAACTGGTATTTACTATATTTAATGTACTCTTCTCTTCGTGTAATGTAATTCTTGGCTTGGTCCACTTTAATCTAAAAAAGTATGAAATCTATACCATTAATATGAAAGGTGGCCCATTCAAAGCCCAAATAATGAAGACTATTTTTACCAGAAAGATTAAAGTTTCAACACATATAAAATTACGCAGTTCGCAGTTATGTATTTATGTGATACAAAACTTTACAGCTATCTTTTTTTTTTTTTTTTTTTTTGATGTAACAATAATTACACACATATTGTAAAAATTTCCGAAATTTTCAACTTCAGGCGACATATATATAAAGTTATGCAATCAATTTCTAAATTACAAGCCGATAGATTTAAAAACATTTTTGCGGAGTTCACAATTTCAAACTTTATTTTCCATTTTAATATTAAAATTAGTTAAAAAACTTTACAGCATTTTAAAAGTAAAAAATTAAAATTTGGTATTCAATCAATTACAATCCCTGGTTTAATGAGTATTTAGTAAAAACGTTTTTTAAAAATTTCGATTGTAAATTGTCTCGAGTCTAACAATTTTCATTCACAAAACTTTAAACCTCTAATGCTCTATATGAAGTTTGTTATAACCAAATGTATTATATTCGAAAGTCCACATTTAGAACTGTAGAAAACCCTTATCGAAATTTCAGATTATATCATATTAGAAGTTTCAATGAAATAATAATAATTTAAGTATATAAAAGCTATTCTTTCGGATCATAGTAGAGTCTGAGTCAGAATAATATTGCTAGCAATATTTAATATAAAGCACAATTAAAATAGAGTTTTCTAAAGAACGTTTCCCGAATTCATTCCTTTTAAAATCTGCATACAATCACATAATGCATATTACCAGCAGCAAAAACAGATGAAATCAAACAGAGTAGAAGTTGTAGTAGATTAAATTGAAAAAAAAAAAATGAAAGTTTGCTACAAATCCCATTTTTTTACATCAACCAATGATTAAATATGGCCGCCTTAGGTTGCAGACAGACGGACAGATGGATAGTCGTGGACACAAGATAGACAGGCATTTAGAGCACTAAAAAGATGTGGCTTTGCTGGGTCATGTCATTAAGAGAATAGAAAGAAAAAATCTAAAATAATAGAAATATAAAAAAAGTTTTATAGAAAACATGAAGAGTTTTATGATTTAGTAAGTTTTTTTCTTATCAAACAGGAAGTGGTTTTATTTCATACATGGTTGTATATTATTTTAAAGAAAATGTTGCTACATTTACAGTTGATTGCAAATTTGCGTGGTCATTTCATGTATGAATAATTAATAAAATTTTATTCAAAGTATATTTTAGTATTTTCTTTATAGCTTATTTATTTATTTTTTTTTTAACTTTGACTTATGTTTTAGTTACACTCATTAACCTTTAACGCACAAAGAAATGGAAGAAACTCAATTGTATTTGAAATTAAAATCTCACGCTTGACACAATTTCTTTCAGTTTATGTAGATTTTTGTCTAATTTCGAAAACACAAATTATGTGGTTGTAATTACTTCCGTATCTAAATATTTGTGTACTGAATTTTTTTATTTATACTTGTAATTATTTGTATGCATATTATCAATATTCATCTTTTTCCATTAGTATAATTATTCTTTGTCTAAAAAATATTTTTAATAATACATTTTTTTTAGTGATAGCGCACATAGTTTTTTTTCTTGTATGCAAACAAAAGAAATTATAATATTTGTTTGATCAAGATCAAACGCAAAACAATTTAATTGTTTTTTCTTTCACAGTGTTTTTCACAAAATACATTTATTATATTCATAGACAAGCTAGTCCTCGAATTGATAATGTCCTACTACGAAAATTTTAATTGTTGAGAGTCATCAATATAGCGAAAATTTTCATCAATACTTTTATATTTTATGTGTCATCATGCTGTGCTGCCAAGAACATCATATTTTATATATTATTAACAGGAAAATATTTACAAAAGGAAATGGTTGCACTGCGCATTTAAATAATGCGGTATTTAATAAATTTATTTTTAAAAAGTTAAAACATTCACCATATTAACCTTCACTACGATAAAACAAATAATAAAATTTGTAAATTTTCAGCATAGCGTACATTCCTAAGACACCCTGTATTCATTGTGTCCTCATATAGCCAGAGATGCCAACTATTTAAACTCAAAACCAGCCAACCAACCAATACAATTAAAGTTTTGTCTAATTTTTGTTCATACACATTATTGTGCAATATGTACTTTAGGCCATTGAAACTCTATCGTTTCAGAAGATGGGATTTTTATTATTTATGGTATAATATTTATTTTAAAGTCCATATCCCCAAACAAATTTTGGCTTCTACTCTTATAATGCAAATGAAATCAACGTACTATCTTCAAATATATAAAATTCTCGTAGCACGATGTTTGTTATCGAACTCCTCCGAAACGGCTCGACCGATTTTAATTAAATTTTTTATGCATACTTTTTATGCATTAAATTTTTATCTTAAAAAAAGATATGTCACATTTTTTACATGTAACGGGAATAAATCATTTCCTTGTCTACTGTAAATCTCTTAAATTTCTCAGCATTTGCAGAACATACTATGTTTATTCAAGTAAATAATCAGATTCTTTATGAGAACTATATTTTGTTTCTTAGAATACAAATGTAAATCTAAACATTAATGATAGTTTGCGATTATAATTCTATCCTCCATGTTTTTTTGCGTGATACAAACAATAAATACTTGAAATATTGAAGACTTATTCGCTCTATATGTATTAAATTCGCAATACATTTTGACATTTATAATTAGCATCGATTTCTTTTCTGTACATGTCCGATATGATCATACATATTGTTTTAAGTTCATTATCTTTTAGACTGTACGAGATACGGTTATGCAGTAACCACATTTTTCCATTGTCTTTAATAATAAAAGAAGACCACATGGACTACACAAAACACTCTAAGTAATTTAATGTTCAAATTTCGAAATTAGAAACGAATGCAAATAAAAGAAAAAATAATCAAACTTAAATCAATCAAAATGAATTTTGGCACAAAGCAACATAAAGAAAATAAACTTAAAGAATTCACTAAATGTTTTTATAATTGCGGAAATTACAAGCTCAAGAAAGAAAATCATTCTCTTGTGAAAACAAAGCAAAAAAAAAATGTAAACTAAATGCCTGCCAAAATCAAATACAATTCTTTTGTCATCCACAAGATGAACGATTCTATCTAGACATGTGTTTAACGCAATTATTGTACTTGTACATAAATATGTACATACGAGTACATACAAAAACCTCAGAATTTATACACACAAACGATTCTTTGAGATGAGACAACATTTTGCGAAATATCCCTTAAAGTTGAGCCCACACTCAAATAAAAACTAATTTTCTGATTGATGAATTTCGACATCAATGCTACGACAATTGTTATCAAGTGAAAACTGAAATCAATTCGATGACAAACGTCATCAAATATTTTTGTAGTATATCAACTGTCATCTACATATATAATTTTTTTTTTTAGTTTTATTATTTATTGAATCTTCAATTATAAATTGAAACATCAATAAGTTATAAAGATCAAAAAATATTATATATATTTTTAGCCAATGCTAATCAAAATTTTTAGTTTCAACGGTTGATTTTTGTTGTTTTACATCTTTCGTGTACTGCTGAGAGACAGAGTATTCCTCCTCCTCAGCCGGTGTTATTGCTTAATGGCAAGTCAGAGGCATGTATTAAGTACAGCAGGGGACCGAAGATGTTGCTTTGGAAAACTCCGGCACCTTCTTTGCATATCACCGGCCTTTTAAGTCCTCTGGCTGCACGCCACGTCGAATAATCTGTTTGTGGTGTTGCATCTAGTTCTTGAAGAAATTTTTGAAGGGAAGCTGTTTTTTGTGTTTGCAAAACTTTTCTAAGCTGCTTGGTATACTTCTTAAGCCGTAATTTTAGCTGAGGCGATCTGTAGCGTTGCCATTCTTGTCGGGCTCTCCCTTTTTCAGTTAATAACCTTTTCATATCTGCGGAAAAATTTTGTTGAATTTCACTTGTTGATTAGTTTTATTTGAAGAAGCACTAAAGGTGGTGTTGCAGTTATGAGAGTAAATAGTGAAAATTGTGGGCGAGTGGTCTGAAGATAAATCTAAAGATGCTTCAACTTCAATCATGTCATTGGGCACACCTTTCGCTATTTCAAAGTCAATAACATCTGGAATTTTTTGTCGATCTGATGGCCAATATGTTGGCTGACCACTTGACACTACGTTCAAACCCATTTTAGAAACTGTATTTAGCAAAACTCAACCCTTAGGAGTGATAAGACGTGAGCCCAAATAAGTGCAGCGGCTGGCGTAGGTACATATATTATGAATTCCAAATTAATATGATGACACATTTTGCTTATTATTAACAGGAAAAGTACGAAAAGAGAAATATGTATATCGTTGTTATATTTGCAGCTTGTATTAAAATATGTACAAACATAGTTTAAAATATTGTGTCTCGTTGACGCAAAGAAAAAAAAAACATGTATCAGGTAATAATGACTAATGTCATTCTTGGATAAGTTGTAGTTTTAGAAATGGCAGATGAAATGTGAAAACCTAAAGTTTAGTTATTTTTTGGACAAATCTAAAAATATCTGATGATATGCCTGAAACTAGGGCCTAATCCAGACCTTTGGCAAGTACTTCAAGTTACGACAAAATTGTTTATATATTTCTACTTTTCCATGAATATTAGCTTTATTCGACGTAAATCCGGGTAAAGTCTGTTCCCACAAAACGATAGCCAGAACTTGGAAAATAGGTTGTAGGAAGGTGGGTAAAGGAACATTCGATTAGAACATTAACACACTGAAGGTGGTAGGAAATATCTCTGGGGGTAGTTTATTCCACATAACCACAGTAGCATATATATACGGTGACCATATTTTTCGACAAAAAAAAAAGGACACTCAAAATTTAATAAAAATTGTAGGTATTAACTTAATTACATAGATATATTTTATAACTATATAATCAATAAAATATAATTCAAACAATGTAATATTAGTGACTAGTAAAAATAGTTACATTTGTATGTACTTATTTTAATGTTTAAAACAGAAATTAAATATGCCTAGAAGTTCATACGTCCCACTGTGTTGCGGCTAGTGGAAAAGTAACTTTTTTCCGATTATTTTTTTCAGTGTTTTTAATGATGCAATTTTGTCACAGACATTCCAAGTAAACAAAAAACACATAAAGCTTATTTTTATGTTGGCCCGTTGATTTTTAATTGATTTTAGAAGTCAAATATACAAAATTTTCACGAAAAGAGGGGATTTCAGGGCTGTATTCAAAGTGATCTCATTTAATTTTGGTGACAGATATTTTGATTCGGAAAAAAAATCTGCCTTCGGACAAGTATCTTCTGTAAAAAAAAGGAATGTTGTTTGAGACATTTTCATATGCACCTTTTTTAGAGCGAAAACCCGACTAAAGGTCCATTTTTCCTTAAAATTTGGGTTAGGTAAGCAATATCTAAAAAGTCCCAGAGAGCCCCAGTTCCAAACCACTACAGAAATGTTACATAATTTGTTTTCAACGAACTGTGAAAAAATCAGCTGCCCATACCTGCCCTCCTGGGAGTTATAGCGATTTTAGTATATCACTCTCAGTATTTATTCCATAGAAATAGAACGGAAATTGTATCTTCAAAGTTTTTTTTTATTCTACATCTATTCTACCACTCCACAGAAATGAGCATAACTCTCTTAAAACTGAAGCTATTGACTTCAAACCAGTATCAAATTAAAGCTTTTATTGCCACCTTTCAAATAAGAAATGAAATAGATTTTGGTTTATATAAAATTTCAGAGTTATTCAACAAATATCGAAAAATCATGAAAATTTGACGTTTATAATTCTTGTTCGGACCACCCTATAATTTATTTTAAAAACTAATCATAGGGTATTTATCATAAATAAAAGAAGAATTAAAATAAATTTTTTTTTTAATTTTTCGAACAATTTTTTTTTTATTTTTGATTTTTGTTGAAAATTTGACCCAACAATTTTTTTCGGTGTAAATTTTTTTTTCACTCATTCTGTTTGGGATTACATTCTGACCAATCTGTAGAAGTTTCTCATCGATACAATTAAAATTACAGTTTAGGCAATATGATTTCCAAAAAATTCCGGTTTCGCAACACTGTGCGTCGTTAAAATTAATTAATCAAAATTAACAAAGAAATTAAATTTAGCCAATAATACAAAAATAACAAAATTCAATAAATAAAAATAACTAAAAATAACTAAAAACAATAGTTTAAGGATTATATATTGTTGATATTTTTCTGAAGAATATATTTTTTTTTTTTATTAAATCAATGTTATTCGATAAAAACAATTTAATTTCTGCACAGTCCATTTGAAAGCCGACAGAAAATTTGACACATTGAACATACAGTTTTCAGTGTTGCCCGGCAACTCCTGTCTTGGGTGGTTATAAATTTATATTGTATTAAGTTTAAAATTTCGGTATTTTGAGAAAATAAAACTTTTAATTTTGGAAACTAAAGAAGAACAATAGCCATCAAAAAGAAAGGACAAAAGAGGACAATTCAATTAAAAAAAGGACAATTTATTTTGTTTAAATTTAAAAGGACGTTGTGTCAAAAAAGAGGACTGTCCTTTTTAAAAAAGGACGGATGGTCACCGTACATATATACCACAAAGGAATGTGCTCTTACTGAAAAACATGGTCTATAGGAAAGATCCCCGGGTAATATATTTTGTCATCTTGGTGATATCCACACCTTTGTGCTGTGCCTACTGAGGAAAAAGCTAATTAACTTTGGCAGACAAAATCTTTTGTCAATTACCCATAAAAGTTGTATGTCAATGCCCAATCTATGAAATAACAGAGGATCGGATGTACATATGACGTAGATAAAGAAAGTAGGAATCTACGAAGTCTGTTAGAAGATGATAGGGCACCTAAGGGGTTCCCAAGACCAAAGTCAATAGAAAGTTAATCTTTCGGGGTTTTCTTTCGACGCTTTACTATCAACCTAAACTGGTACCATGAGTCCGGTAAGCCTCATGGAAGATTGTCTACCGGCGGTAGCAAGTGATGTCCTACATGCAAGGGATAGATAGACTTCGGCATACTCCTTCTCCTTGAGAATGGATATGCTGGCACCATCGCACTACCGTGTTACCGTGGTCGGTTATTGGTGAGGTCTCTCGGGAATACAAGTGGTGGCTGTGGTTGCTACCAAAAGCTGGGAGAGGTATAGGTTTAAGGACTGATGCTCGACCAGTGCTAGTGGCTGGTTGGACTTCGGTCTACCAATAGAAAGCCTCTATGTGCTGTTGCGAAACAACAGGTAAAAAAGTTTAGATAGCCCGAACACTTTAGCAAGGTGTTTAGGCATGTGGGTTGGACATGTCAAAGAAATTGCAACCTGATGTTGACCCCGAGGGCAACTTCCGGACCATAAGATTAAAGGAACTAGGTCGTTCTTTTCGTTCATCGTTCCTGTCGTTTACTTTTTACCTTGGTATAATAAACAATATATGCACCAATACAACACTAAAAAACCAGGGAGCTATCAAAAATAAAATGTTACAGAACATGAATAGTAATAAATAGCTTTTAATTGATAAAAATGGTAAATTAAATGAAAAAATTTAGAAAATTTTACATGTACTCATGTATTTATGTGTTAAATTTTATTTATTTGTTGCGGGTTAGCAATATCTAAATATATATTTTGTTGGTAGCCATACCAACTCATCAGTAGATGTTTTACCCTTTGTCCTATCGTGTACGCGACCGATTAACTTCAAAGTAGACTTTGAAGCACCGGCCTATACATGAGAGTGTTATTCCATTTTAGGCCGGATATAGGTGGTAAAATATTAAGGAGATCAGATTGAGTTCAGTATGTCTTACACGGTCTTAAAAAACCGAGGCACTTAAATGCTTCTTTTGAGACATGAAAAATGTGATCATTCCATCGAACATCTAAATGAATTTTCATGCCGATAACATCAAGAGCTTCTGATTCCTCATTATTTATACCCTCCATAATTACAGATGGACCACCATGTTCGGTCATACGTCTGTTCGTAAGCATAGCACATTGAGTCTTTCGTGCATTTAAATTGACCCTATTAGCATGACGCCAATTTGAAAATTTCAGGAGATCGCGATTTAGGGTACCATTAATATTTTGCCGCATCGCAGGGATCTCCGACGGGTTTCGCCTGTTATTGAATGACTACGAATAGATCGATGCTGATATCATCTGCAAAAGAGTAGATTCGGTTGGAAGTTTGACATAGAAGGTCAATTAGAAAAATAAGTAAAAGAGTAGGAGAAAGAACGGAGCCTTGCAGTACCCCTTAATTTATATTGAACTCGTTTGATGAGATCCCGTCTACAACAACTCGTATAGTGCGATCTTTGGGAAAGCTCTATACAAATCGAGTGAAGCCATCACCGACAACAAATGCGATTAGTTTTGACGAAATTGCTTCATGACACACTCTATCACATACCTTGGAAATATCTAGAGCCACCACTTTACTTTCGCCAAAGTGATGTATGCTGCTACACCACTTTTCCTAAAGCAAACCCAGTAAGTCGCCGTAGAGCGCCCTATACGAAAGCCATACTGCCGGTCGCTATGTAAACTGTTGAACTCCAAATATTTCACAAGAAGGAATTTCAACGTACTTTCCATCACTTTAGAAAGCACAGGGCAAATTGCAATTTGGCGGTAATTTTTAGGGTTGTTGACCTCCCCCTTTTAGGGATATGCGTTACATTGACAACTTTCAAACACTTTGGAAATTCACCACCATGGTACAAAGTGCTGAACAGGCGTGCCAATGGACGTGCACTGTTTCAAGACCATTGCCGCAATACCATCCGACTTATGTATGTATGTTAAGCTTCGCTAAAACCTTTTTAACTACACGCGAAAAAAAATTATTTTTGGCATAGTTACAGATACTATTTAAAGAACGAGTAGTAGTGGTTGACTGCTTTCCGGCAAGTGAGAATTTCTTAAGAAAATTTCAGCCAGAAGGTTAGCTTTATCAGCCGGGTCAGTGAAGTTTTAAATAATTGATTTTATTGAATTCACAGAAAATCATTAATAAATGTAGTGTTGCTTTTTAAAATAAACATAATTACAGTAGTTCTTTTGCGCATTTATCTATGCTAATGTAGATTTTCAGGAACCTTAATCCAAAAATAGTGTCTATAGGAGTTTAAAAACAATATCAAAATTCAAACACGAGGCTCATAATCAATCATGTGGTTTAACTAAACCATGTCATCGATGACAACATGACCAACCGATGTAAAGTCATACATCGAAATCATTATTTTCAGAAAAGCAATTTCACATAAAATTCTACTTTTTACCACGTAACGACACCAAGCCATTAAGCTTGTATTTTCGTGCTATCCTGTTCGAATTATTCTACTCTTTTCGCGTCATTTACTACCCCAGTGAAAATAAATAAAATATAAGTATATTTTGTTTGAGAAGAACGATTAATTGCTTGGGGTCGATAGCGACAAATAATATACGTTTTTTTGGTAATGCCCATTTGCTACAAAATTTTAAATTATATGTTAAAGCTATCAAAATTTTAACTTTTCACTGCATTTCAGATATGTCTGCAAAAATGTTCGCTGGGAAAACGGTCACAAGAAACATATCATTAAGAAAGCTCATAACAACATAGTAACGACAACAACAAAACTTACACTAACAACAAAGAAAGAATAATGTTTGCAAACAAAAACCGAAGGAAAAAAAGTTATATAAAAATTCGTGTGTGGCATTAGTAATGTCATCAAGAAACAACCCAACAATATCATGAGGCACATACTCACACCTCGTAAATCTACATCAAACATCTTTAAAAGATGTATTTCCATAGCATATTTAAAAAAATAAAGAGACCCAAACTGTCAATTCATCATAAAATGACTTTGCGGAAACAGAAGGCAAGTGTGGATACATTTGGTCGAGGTCAACCAGTATGGACGAAATTATTATATTAAAACAAACAAAATATATGGGGAAACAAAAAGGTAATAAAGTATTTGTTGATTACAAAATAATAAGAAACCAGCTGAAATTGCCGAATTTTATGATTTAATTTAACATTATTTTTTGCCGTTTTTAATAAAATTGTGAAATATGTTTTAAACCTTTAGAGAATTTCAAAGAAGATCAACCAAAGATTCTTTTGCAAAAACTCCCAACAAATTAATATATTATTTTAATTCTCTAAGGACATACTGAAATATTATTCTAATATTTTCCCATATTATTTGCTTAATTTTTTCCTTTTCCTTTTACGTTTTGTTTAGTTTTATGGTTTGAGCAACTGATACAAAACCGAATGATATTCCCCAAAGTTAACTTCCGACAAAAAAAAAAAAAGAAACAAGTTTCATTTTAGTTTTTTGACACATTTCAGCTGTTATTTTAATTTTAATTTTTTTTTGTTGTCCATTTACACAAACCATGGATGTTTTCATTATCACAGAAAATGGAAACCATAAGGCACGCTAGGTAAGTTCTTAGTTTATATGCAATTAAATGTTTTTGTTGCAGTTAAAATTTGTTTATCATATTAAGCAAATAGATACGAGTATTTTCACTGAAAATACTGAAGTATTCACAAGCAAGAATAACTAAATAATTTGTGTTTTTGTGCCACAAGAGAAAAATAATTACGCTCAAAAACGAACACCAAACTCAAGCATAATAAAAGCATTTTTGTATGTGTTTGGATATCGCTGATCTAGAACCTAGCATTGAATATCTTAATTACATACATATGTCGACGACGCGACAATGAAAAGCAGACATAAAGTTCTAGAGCCCGAACCAACTGCTGGTCCTTCGAAACCAGTCTCGAGGTGAATTACTAGACTAATAAATTCAGTATAATGATGACCGTTAGATCTTACATAGCCATTTAAGGTCAAACTTTATTTTCTAGAAATATAAAATTGTTGTATTTACGTATATACATACATATGTACTACATATGTACATATGTACATACACATGCACTGACAAGTTTTAGAACTGTAAAAAAATCCAATGAGCTCTCAAATATAATGTTAGGTTACTTCTGACTTCAACATTTTCGGCACATCTAAAAAAATGTTTTTGTTACAAATGCAGAAATGGTTTGATGGCTCTTGACAGTGTCTGACCATACAACATCTATGGAAAAAAACCGACAGTAATAAAAACACAGCCAAAGCTTTATGTTAAAAATAAATAAAAAGAACTCACATTCTAATATACATATTTGAAAATACAGAATGATTTTTTTCCGAAATTAACTAAAAGGATGTTGTCAGTCAACATAAAAAAATTGTTGATACAAATGAAGTGAGCGGTTAAGAGTTATTTTCCTTTTAACTCAATTTTTAAAAACTTGTTCTTGCTTTTCAAGCAATATCAAGGGATTAACTGGTTCGTATGAAAATGTATTGTTTTTAATTAAAAATTATAATTTTTTTTCTTAAAAAAAATTCGTTAACAAATGTTATGAAAAATGAATAACCTTAACTAATTTTCAAGTCTATAGCGTTTTAACTACTTTTCTAATACAACAATTTTTATAGAAGAAAAAAGAAAGGGGTTATACCTACGTTAAAATTAAACCTTCTTCAAATGTTTTTGTGTATTCAATCAATTGTTGATTAAGAAACAAACAAAAAATAACAACGAAAAAGAAATTAACTAATTGTTAAGAGTTTAGAAATAGACACATGCATATGTGTATGTATATGCAAGTATGCATGATTCCTCGCTCAAAAAACTTACATACGTATGTAATGTGTGCACATAGATACATATGTATGTACATATGTATGAATATTATCAAATCTCTATTACATGAAGAAAATAGTTTTTGTTGTTCTAATATTAAATGCTCTTTATATTCTTTATTCAATATGTGTGTATTTATGTATGTATGTATGTATGTAGATATTTACATACATATGATATGCATACATACTTACGTACATAAGTGTATCCATATACAATATGTACATATACACTTGATTGTCAGATACCAAACTCTATAAAGGCAACAACAACAAATAGAAAATATTTTAACCATTTTGGAATTTTCAGCTTGGAACCCATATCAAAATATTTGACAGCTGACTAAAACATGCCATATGAAGCCCATGTCCCATTGCGAAGCGTCCAGTGAAGTACAAACAAATAAAAAGAGCGAGAAAGAAAACAGAACGTTGTTGTGTTTGTAGAAAGACAGAAGAGAAAATGTTTTTTTATGCACTTTTCCCAAGTATAAGAATTTTGTGTTGTCCATGTTAAGCTACAAAATAAAATCAATTTAGCGTGTTGTTATGGGTGCATATTTGTTCTATTAGACATCAAAAATACACATTTATGTATGTAGGTATGTACAAAAGTATATAAGTATTTTCAAAAAACCAATATATTAAAACATTTGTAGTAAAACATAATTTTAAATGAACTTTATAGCTTTCTGATTTAAACATTGGAAAACTTATATTCCTTTTATTGAGCACGTGGTCCTTGATTAATTTATTAAATTTGTTGTACGTAAACTTTGTATACCATTCAACTTATTGTTATTCATTGAGCATCACTTCAAAGCGACAAACAAAAAAGTCTATAAGCACATATTTATGCAACTTGAAAGTCATTTCATCCATATACTTAAGTGTTGTACATTTGTACGTATGATGTACGTACAGTACATTGAAGAAACGGAAATAAAAGTAAATAAAATTTCCAAACTTGAATTTTAAAACATTTTCACTCTAATAACCACAATAATGGTTTTAAAAACAATAACATAATATATTTTTACTGTCCTCCAAAACCCGTTCTTTTCCTTTTGCTATTATCTTCAACATTAATGTAATATCTCCTCTTAACCCTTAATAGCCTAGTGGTCCCTTCAGGAACCTCAACTTTAGAGACTTGTTTTTCAAAACTGTTACATTTTTTGCGCAATGTTTATTCAGCAAATATTCTCTTTATAATGTATGCCATCTAGCGGAAAAGAAAATCATATGCTTTTCGGTGCTGAACACCTGATTTTTGACGTTTATCAGAAAAACACACAAAAGCTTCAAAGTGAACAAATCGTGCTTATTCAAATTGATTGAAATCAAAACTTTTGCTCCAAAAGAACCAAATAAAATTCATTTTTATTATTTGTGCACTATATTCAAACCATGTAAGTATCTTTTTAGCAATATAAATTTTTTTTGTTTGTGTTTTTCGTAAAAGTTCAAACGGTCCTTCAAAGAACCAGTAGGCACTCATTAGAGAAGTGAAATTCGTTAGTGCTTTAGCTTTAGCGTCAAAAATCAGGTGTTCAGCACCGAAAAGCATATGATTTTCTTTTCCGCTAGATGGCATACATTATAAAGAGAATATTTGCTGAATAAACATTGCGCAAAAAATGTAACAGTTTTGAAAAACAAGTCTCTAAAGTTGAGGTTCCTGAAGGGACCACCAGGCTATTAAAAAAATAAAAAAAATTTCATATATAAACCATATGCATTTTACTTGTCAAAGGAGTGCCTGGTGGTTCTTCAAAGAACCAACACACAAAACCTCCCCTAAAATGTCCAAAACTCAAAATTGTGAAAAGTCGTAGAACAAACGTTGTTAAGGGTGCTAAAATACAACATATAAAATTTTTTCATTGAAAAAAAAAAGTCAGGCTATTAAGGGTTAATAATCCACGTATCAAAAACAATAAGTTTTCAAATTATAGTACATACATACATCATAAATATATAGAAATTTTGGAATTTTGTTTTGTATTTTATTTTTTATGGTTAGTTTTGCAGTATTACCTTAAGAGATAACGAAGGAGAAAGTTTGTCACAACATCTTTACCAGGAAATGGATCAAACAATGTTTAAAATTGTGGTTACTTTTCATAATTTTAAGTTGCTATAAAATTTAAGTCCGTGCAAAAAAGGAATATAAAAACTTCGAAGTGTTCGTATGTGTGTCTGGGTTGACACCCTAACTGCCAGCTACTCTAGCAACTTTTTATTTCAAAAGGAATTTTGACCGAAAGTATCGTCATAAAGGAAATTGCTTCAGAAGTTTGCAAATTGTAATCTTCAAAGATATTGACAGAGTTCTCTTTTTTTTTGTTTATTTGGTGCTGTGGAGAGGCAAATGAGCAAAGAATATTTGCAAAGAACATGTGAAATTTCATAATTTTATCGCTAATCAAAAGAATACTGTCGATAAATCATATCAGAAAACGAGTTCAACATGGTATGACGATAAAGCCCGGTGTACAGTATTTCATTCGGATTTCTTTAAAAATGCATGTATAAAAAAGTTTTCGTTGAAAGTTTCTGAAAAACTGTTGCCAGAGTAGTATTGTGTTTTCTTGAAGAAAAATAGGTCAAATGTTTCCAGCAACTTTTAAATAAAGCAATTTGCAATTATTTCATACAGAGTTTTGACAGCTGATCAATGAACAACGAAGTATACTTTAATAAACTAAAACGTTACAACTTCTACAAATCGCTATAAAGCAGAGTTTAAATGCCATATTGTCCAAATCAAATATTGAATGTTGCTCTGCATTTTCCACTAATTCAAGCAGATTACTAGGCTTAAGCATATTTGAGAAATCAAATGTTGTACAGCAATAAACATTTCCCGGCAAAGCGCTGCGGAACCAACCAAGTAATATTGTAAAACGTACTATAAATTGCAACGCCCAAAACAGTCGTCAAGTCAGCAGGAATGCATCCACCAAGCTGCGAGAGAATTAATCAAACTAATACCACAATTGCAATGCAAGGAAAGGGAATGTTTCACATACAGTGAACTTGCAGAAACGTGAATACCCAGTAACATGAACATTCAAAAAACATAGAAATATTTTTTTTAACATCGGCTACTCTGAATTGTGAACAAAGGTTGAAAGCTCAGAAACGTCGAAATTTTTTCGAATATTTAAATTTATGTTGAAATCTCTCCTACCAACTATTTTAGCTTTACTCGCAACAAAGTACAAGTATGTATACTTAGGTAAACACATATGTATCTGTATTAAATTAAATTGATAAATGTATTATATGTAAATAATAATATTTTAAATTACAGTGCGAGCTCGATTTTTGCAAGCCGCAAAAATCAGACCTGTTGCAATTACCGAAAAGTTGCAATGATCGACCGATTTTTATCATACTTGATAACACCCCGTTTAAAAAAAAAACATCTTTTACGTATATTTTTAGATAAAAAATTAAAAAATTATTAATTTATCAAAAACAAACAAAAATAAACTCAAGCATTTATGTAAATATTATGTTAAGTATACATATATAACAAAATCTGCAAATAAAAAATGCTTACAATGTATTTATATGCACATATATTTGGTAGGCTCAAACATCTGTAAGATTTATAATTTTTGTTTGATTGTCAGCTTTACAATTTTTTTCAAACCCCATGTTTTTTGCTTTAAAAGCGATCTGCACTTTACTGAAACAAATCTAATATAAAATCACAAATAAAATTTTACAACTTTCTTAAAATAGTAATATGTTAAGTATATATATATACCAAAATCTGCTAAATATGATCCTTTGATAAAATGAGTAAAAAATAATGTTGCACTTATTGAGACTTTTTTTCCAAGTAGTTACAGTTATTAAGACTGTAATGGAAAAATATTGCCGGTCGCGTAAATTGTGGTGTAGCGAAAATCGAGCTCGTCATGCAATAAAATAGTTAAAATCGGTTAAAGAAATGTAATTTAAAACCTTAACAAATTTTAAAACGAGAACATATTTTATAGCAACATTTAGTTGCTTAACAAATATAAAGGTTAATTTTTTTTCGCAAATCGATACTTAAAATAAAGCCGTGAATATTATTTGTAGCTATAATCGTTGCAGATAAACTTAATAGTACTTAACTTAAACTTCTGTTGTGAAACCTTTTAGCCCGCTCTTCCTTAAAACACTTAACTCCACCATTTGCTTTTTATTTTCATCATCTAAAAGTTTTTTTGTCTCTCCCTCTATTATAAAATAAAATTTTCTTAAGACATTTACGTCACTTTAGTTTTCTTTCATAGTTTTAAGCTTAGAAAATCGTCTTTTTAAGTACTTATTGTCTTTTTGTATTTTCGTTGAGCAGATCCTTGACGTAAGCGCGCACAAGAAGAAATCCGTAAAAAAAAACTTTTTGCTTAAGACAGTAGAAAAAAACGGACAGACAAAGTGAAAACAAGAAGAAAAAATGAAACAGAAACACTAACAAAGCACTAAAAACTTTTCCAGCTTGATGATTTTGCTGTTGCATTAAAATTGCGCTGAAAAGTTTAAGTAGAAGTTTACGATGAAGATGACTTTGAATAGATTTTTTAAAAAATAAATAAATCTTATAAAATATGAAAAATAAGTTTTGGTTTAAATTTAAAAGTAATAAACATACAATATTTAAAGGAAATTTAAGTAAAATTGTTAATAGTTTAAGCTAGTAAAACATAAAGTCATACGCTGAAGTTTCTTAACCACTTGTATGTCACAATTCCTTTAAAACTTCTATTGAAATTTATTTCTGCATTTTTAAATTTAAAACGGTTTCCTTCGTTTAATATCTTTAATATGCTTTTTCCAAAATAACATGACACAAATATAGCTTCATTATTAGAATTATAATATATTTTTGCATTTCTTTGGTATCTTAAACATATTCACATTATCAATTGATGTGAATAAAAGCACAAAAAATATATAAAAGAAACTGCATGTAACAATTTCGTAATATTTGTATTCCAAGTATTGCATACAAATCTATTTTTTATTTTGAACTTCATAAATACACAAACAACATGCTCTAATATTTTGAACAAAAATATATTTTATAAAACAAGAAGACACTTGTTGCGAAAATTTGTTGAATGTCGCATAAGGAAGAAAACTAAATTTATGACCTTAATATGCGATAAATAAGAGCCAAACAGGAGTTAAGAAATAAAATTATCCTTTAACTTGCCGCTAAATGGCAGGAACTAAAAATCAAAGAATCTCAATGAAAAACCATTTTAAATTTTATAATTTTTATAACTATATTTTTATGTATGAAAAGTTTTTTAAAGTTACTTAATCTTTGTTTGTTTATTCCCTTTAAACATCTCAATTCAAAATATGTATAGATTTTTTCTCCTTCCATTTTGGAATTGTTTTGTCTAAAATCGTGACCTTAGATCAAAGGGATCTTTATATTTTACTCAGTTTTGTATTTTTTGTTTTATTTGTTGGCCCAAACATATTTTAGAACTTAGTCACGTTTAAAGAACTTGAGTGTTTTTATACTCTGTGTGTCTGTTTTTAAATCTTCGTTTTTTTCTCTTGTGATATTGGAGACCAAAGATGGTCATTTATAATTTTAATGAATACAAGCAACTTAAACAGGCGTTAAGTGGTTATAAACGACAAAATACAGTGGGCCTGTGAAGGATTATGTTAAAATGTATTGAGTTAGTTTTCCATTTTCATTTTATCTTATATTTAAGGATAGAAAACCACTGTACTTTGGAAATACAATGACTGCTTGTGGCTTGTACTCGTACAATAAAAATATATACAAGATTATTTGATACTATTTTTGCAAAAATACGTGCACACTGACTAAGAAAACCGTTATGGTATTTTTTTTTTTTATTATTACAGTCGAACTATACTGATTTTAAAAAATTAATTAATATTTTTAGCTTAGCTAGAGCTCTGATCCTTGCGAACTACACTGGAAAATTAAAAATTGTTATTTATTATTTTAATTTTATTATGATTAGAGAAAACAGGTTACTTCCTGTTTGAAGTCAAGACTATCCGTTTAGATGGAAACAGAAAGACAGACGAATGAGTTTTGAGTAAAATTTGTATAGAAATCACTAAAAAACTGAGTGCTTTTTAACGGTGTAACTCCTACAAAATCTAAGGTAATATTTCAAAACTAGTATATGGGAGGTTCCATGCCCACTTGTCCACACGTACAATATTTCTATCTGCATTAATTCCCTAATTATCATCATATATAAAGTTCATATGTATTTAAAAAAATTGCTACTCTAATGTTCCTTCCTGACCATTGAAATTATTCAGTGATACTAGTTTAACAACCCATAGCTTTCAAAAGACAAATATTCTCGTATTTTCATTTTGTAGATTTATTGTTTGCAATAATTACCCAGGAAAATGGTCGGTAATGTTTTTCAATTACCAAACAATATACCTTTCACAATAAACTACATACGGTCTGCATTACATTAGTTAAATATTTTAATTAGTGCTAAATAGACAACCCATTTATTTTGTTATTGGCACAGTAGTTAAAGTGTATAAATTCTAAGCAAACTGACTGGTTACTAGAGCAAAAATCAAAATTCCGTTGCTAGTGTCAAATTCGAATGAGAATGTTTTTATAGTTTTACAATGCGTGAGTTTTTCTGTGTTAAAGTTGAGAATATGCCAAAGCTGTTTTGAAAGGAATAACAACAACAATAATACCAACTGCAAAAACATGAATGCATGGAATTATATTTCGATAACAAACAGCAACAAACAAACAACATAAAACTGAAGAAAAAATCCTAAAAATAATACAACATACCAACAAATATTGTGTTTGTATAAAAACGCGAACCGTCGTGTTCCAAAGATTAATAAATTGATGGCATCCATTGCAGCACATAACGTGTAACTAATGGCTGTAATCAATTTTATTTTACATCTCAATCTAGCAACAGCAAAAAAATTTACACGAAAAGTAAACTACAGAAACAAATGATTGTAACCAGGACTAAACAGAAAAATCAAACAGACATGCCTATGCACACATACACACGTACATACATATGTATGTTTGTATCACTTTGGTTTTAAGAAATATTTAAATTTTAGTAGAGTTTTGTCTGACATATGGTCAGCAAAGCTATTGAGAAACTAATATCTAACAAGTACTTTTAGGAAATTTTAACAGGACATTTGCGATAAATTTTCCAGATATAAATATATGTATCCGGGGGTACAATGTATGCAAATATTATAACATCTTACACAATTATCTTTTACTAACTAAAAAAAATTGTTAACCCGTATGCTTTACATGTTGTTAACTAAGATCCCAGCATTAGTAACGCTCTAATTTTAAAATTTTCTTTGCAGAATCCTAGTGAGTACAATTTAAATTAAATGTGTGACGCCTTTTTCAAACAAATACCAACTAAGACTAAAATAGCCTTTGACAAGCAAACTGTGTGCCTGAGTAACGTTTCTGTGTGCTTGCTTTTATCCTTTCTCCACTTAATCCTGTTTCAAAGAATACTTTTTATTATTTTTTTTTTTTTGACTGTTAGAATTTCACTTTTGTTTTTGCACTACTTTGAAGAGATTTTTGCTTAAATTTAACATTTTGGTTTACTTAATTTCTTTGTTCTATCAGGTATTTGCACGCCTTTTATAATTTAGTTAGCAAAGCTATTGATTGATTGGTGAAGGCCCATAAATTTTAAGGTCTGCTATCAAGGTGTTGTGAAACTATTGTATTAAAGCCAAGGTTGTTTGAAAACGTATACTCATATGTATGTATATGTAACTTCGGACAGTTGGTGCTTATAAGAAGGATGTAGTTATTTGACAGAATGTAGAAATTTGGAATTTCGCCCAATTTATATAATTAAGTAATCATTTGGGAAATAAAACACTTATTTGTAAGAAAAAAATTTTGTTGAGGTAGAAAATGTTTGGATACAAATTGAATAAATGAGTCTAAAATTTTAATTTTCATAATATTATTAACATGAAGTGCTCATTAAATTATAATAGAATAAAATTTGAATTTGTAATTTAGCTAATCATTAAATCATGTCCACACTCATTGTTCGATGTGTGTTGTCTCATAAGAACTATCTAATGTTCTGTTGTCTTATCGGTAAAAAAAAAAGCTATTTTGTCTTACGTCGGTGTGGGGTCAGACTAACGTGGTATCGCGATGTGCAAATTTGCACTAAAATGTAAGAACATAATTTCGTATATCGGCAGTAGTGATTTGTGCTAAGTCATGTCTCAAATAATCATTTATCGGAGACGCATTTGGTTCAATTAAGATATCTTATTTATAAAACATAATAACAAAAATTTAAACACATTTGCCACCCCTGAGACTAACAAGGCTCACAAAGGACATCTTTCAGTAATTTATTCAACTAAACATTAATAATTTATTTAATTTAGCTGCGACAAGAACCGTTTTTCATAGTTTTCAAATGGATCTAGTTAGAATTTCGACGATTTTTAAAATTCCAATATGACTAAACAGGATATTCACAGACTCTTAGCAAACGTTAATTACAATTTTACGATTTGCAGTTGAGTTATTTTTAAAATTTTTAACTTTTAGTTTTTATAACGAAAAGGGCAAAACCAAATAATAAATAATTACCAAATCAAACAAAAAATACTACTTTACTTGCAACTCAAACTACATAACAACATTTACTTTAGGGATGCCAAATTAATTTTCAGTTATTTAGTAAAGATTGATGATTGATCCAACGATATAGAGTATATCCGTTTCTTTTATATATTAATTAAAATTTATATGAAATATGTTAAACATGTATAGATATTAAATAAATCACAGGTTTTTAAATAGCTGGTTTAGTGGTTTTCTCAAATTTATATTTACGCAAGCCATTATTGTAGATATGTGTGAATATTGTAAGGTGTTTATGGTTCAGATGAGTAAGATTATCGATTTTCATAATATTTTCCGCGAGCAGGTCGAAGAAGTACAAAATATGTATTAAATAAAATTTTATCTATCATCCTCCTGATAAATTTTTTTCTAAATAAAAATAAATTTCATTTATGTAAATTTATTAATTTACTGAAATTATCATCACTCGTGATGAAAAAAAAATAATAAACGACGACTACCGATTTTCTTAAAACTTTATATTTTCTGCAATAATAAGCATAAGATAAGATACGCAGAAGAGTATAATGGTACAAATATGAAATAAATTGTTATCTATTTTAAAATATTTTCTGACAAATAATGGTTTCAATGGAGCCTAAAATTCTCATTATTCCATATAAGTTCTTTTATATTGAATTTGAATTTTTAAAAATAAATATAAACAAATCTCTTCATGTATGATATACATAAAAATCTAAAAAAATGTATTAATTAAAATCCCAAGACATATTTTCTAATAGCGGATAGAATCTGAACATTTATTCCCTTCAAATTAATCTTTTGAAGCACGATCATAATGCAAAAATGAAATAGTTACATTCTATTCAAGATATATTTATAAAAGACAATAATTGAAAATTAAAATAAATAATATTCCAATATAAAAAACATAAATTTGGCATCCCTAAATATCAAAATTTCTAACTACGCTCAAAGAACTACGATTTTTGTAGAAGAAGAAAAAATTCCACTTAATACGTTTCGTGGAATTATCGATCACTTTCCTTGACACTTACCAAATTGACTTCGCATCCAGGGATACAGAGGCGAAGGCATCCCTGATGGTTGCGAATTTGGATTTTGTGATGGTGGTGTATGTTGGCCCGGATGTCCTTGATGCATTTGTGGTGGTCCCTGACCTTGATGCATGCCCATTCCTTGTGGTGGTACACCACCAACAGGTGACACTCCACTTTGCTGTTGACCATACATGCCCATATTGTGGTGGTTTGGATGAACCTGTATTAAATCGGAAAAGATTAAAATGTCAATATATGGATCTATTGAAAAGAAGACATAAAGTTTTACCGAACGGAAAAAAACTAAAATTGCGCTACTTAAACTAAAAATTAAAACTAATAATAACTTAAAAGGGTTATTTACAATATTTATATATACTGGAGGTTTTTTTTTTTTATAAAAAATAAGCAAGTTAGTCTTACCTCCGTAACATCGGGCACTCCGACATCATTGTAACCCAACTAAAATAAATAGGACAGACAAGATCGGACATTGAATAAAATTGGTTTGATACAATTTTTAATATAAACTTTTAAATGAGAATGAAAACTACAAGTAAGCTCCGATTACAAAAATTAAGGAAACTAACAGCGTATTTACATTATCTCGAAATCTAGTAGATTTGTTTTTGAAATCTTTATGCAAATCTAGTTCGGTTACTCTAGTTCGTATCGTAAAGCTCAAAATCTTGAACATCATATAATCTTTTAGTATATTTTCAAAGAATACACACTTGTATCACTCAATACTTCTAGATTTTGACATTTAGACACGAACTAGATTCCATTTTGTATAGAAATCTAGTTAAAAACATTTAGATTTTGCTCAAAATCTCGCAAATACTAGTGATGTTTTTTAATATTTCTTATTTAAAGAAAGACCTTTGTCTTTGAAGCAAGATTTTAACCTTCCTTAAATACAGAGAAGTATATATTTTGCAAATAGTATTTAAAAGGTAAAGTCTTATATATATATATATATATATATGTTAATTTAGTAATCAATTATCAATAGAGGAATGTTGGACTTTAAAAATAGAAGAACTATAATTTAATATGTCAAAGTCCATCGACACAGGTGGCTGTCTCATCTGCGCATATGTGTTCTGTCAAACATAACTGAATCACTAACTAAAAGTGCAAACAGAGTAAGAAAAACGAAATCTGAAAGTATGTAAAATAATTTAAAAATATTCAGTAGTGGTCTTCAAATTCGGCCTCTCAATGTCATAAAAGTGTTAAAGATCTAAAGTAGTGTGACAGTTTTTTTTTTCGATTTATTGCAATTACTTTAATTGCAATCAAATCCAGTAATTGCAATCAAAGTTAAATCAGAATCAAAATCCTCGTTCTTTTCAAATGAAAAATGGCAATTTTTATTTACAAAGTTTTGTAAAATTGGTCAAATATAAGTGGAGGTTTGCAATAGAATCTGTTGGTTTTCACCAAAACTTTAGTGATTTTTACTAAAATCTAGTGGTTTCCACCAAAAATTTGGAGGTTTCCACCAGATTCTAGTAGAAACCGCTAGATTCCAAATGTAAATTATTTCATTGGACTTTTACTATAGTTGTGATTTTAAGGGATTTTATTGAAATCACATGATTTCAACAAAAATTTGATTGCAATCGAATTGATTGCAATTAAATTAATTGCATTCAATGATTTCTAAAAAACTGATTTCAAAATGATTGCAATCAAAAAATATTGCAATTTTGACAAGATTTCATTTTGAAATCTGAAATCATTTAGAAATCAAAGAATGAAATCAGTTTGGTTGAAATCACTTTGATTTCAATGTCAATTGATTACAGCTTTTTACAGCTCTGCTGAATACTAGTTTTCGTGGCAATGTAAATGCACTCTTAAAATTATTCTTATCTTTTATATTAAACTTCAATTAAATTGATTATATGTATAATAAATAAATATGTTTATGTATTAATAGTAAAATTAAATATACATTAAACGGGAAAACTAAGCATTACTTTAAGTTAAGGTCACATAATTCTATTTCTATTAAAAACATTAATGGAACTTTTAAATGTAATAAAATAAAACGAACGATCATTCTTAATATATATCTACGAGTATGTACATACATATGTATATTTTAGCTAATAGCGAGTGAAGTACCAATCCTTTATATATACATATGTATTACTAGCTTTTTCCCACGGCTTAGCTCGCCTTGAAGCCATACTATAGTAAATTGGATTGGATATTGACGTGACTATCGGTAATACAGTGCGACGGTATTACAGCACTCAGGGTTGGAGTTTCATTACATTGAGGTATTTTACACTGGACTAATTATGCTGGCATAACATGACAGTTTTTGGCGAGAGGGTTGAAGAGAGCGGTTTTTCGTTGGGACAATTTTTCAAGCAGCCTCAAACCCGCATTAGCAACACAAAACTAATACATACACACTTACGAATACACAGGTTCTGTGTTTTCTTTTTTACAGACCGTATTTAGTCGTTGGTTAGCTATCGTCGAGTAAACATGAATTTCAAAGAAGAAGGGGGAGGTCGCGCCAACAAACTATATGCATTTATTTTTTAATAAAACAGTATGAAACATTCTCAATTAATTTTTCGTATAGGTATTTTATATGTTTTTATTTTATTTATAAGCAGAAAATATTTTTTTTGTAAATAAGGCGGTTTATGTTTATTAATTGTTAATTGATTAAATTTCTCAATAAATCTTTTAAAAAACATGACATTTTTTAACGATTAATTATAAAAATTCTCACAATTTATTTAAAAAACTACAAAAGTTCTAAGAGAATCATTAAGTTACATACACAATTAAATTAAAAACTTTGAAAAATGTTGGCTAAAGTTTTTTTATTAGTAGGTATAGAAGCAATTTAAAAATTTTTTATATTGATGTTGAAAATTTTCCATCATTGCAAAAATATTCAGTAAATTCGCTTCTTATACTTGAAATTCCTCCTAAAATAATTGCCAATTTCATCGTCACTTATAATTCTCGCAATATTTCTGCCAACTATGTTCCGTAATGTGCACAACGAAAGACAAACTTCAAATAAATAAAAAAAGCACTAACGCACACAAAGCTGAGTACACGTATATATTATATGCCAGATAAATTAGTCTAGTGTAATTTGGAAAGAACAAAAATTGTGCGGCTTAAAAATTGTTCTAGTGTAAATATGCTCATTGAAAAACAATTTTTTTTATTTTTCGTAAGAAATAAAATTTTTTTTAATAAAAAGTATCCTATGTTACTTCTAATAGCTCCAAGAATATGTGTACAAAGTTTCATGATGATCGGTTTAGTAGTTTTTGCGTGAAAGCGATACAAACAAACTTACATTCACATTTATAATGTTAATATGATGTATGTTGACGCATTAAGATCGGGAATTTTTTAAATAATTCACAAAATTCTAGTTTTATTAATCAGTTGTTTGAAGTTAGACAAATAGGTCTTAAGTGAGAAACTAAGTTTTTGGTAAAAAAAATTAACATAAAATTATTTATTGCCCGAAGAGCAAATGATTATGGTTGTTAGGAGTTGTGCTAATTGGGAAAAAATACCAACTATTTGACCAATTTTCGAACAGAACTAGGATTCAAGGATTTTTTTTTTACATGTTGACACAAATTTAGTTAAGGGCTAACTATAATGTGCTTAAGCAACTGTGCGAATACACACAACCAAATGTTGACAACTATAATGTACTTAAGAACTTTTCGTCAAGTTTCGTCAAATTTCATTTGTTTAAAGGGCACTATACATTCGTCAAAATGCTTGACATCAAGCTCGTGTCCGTGTGCTTGACGTTATCCTATTCATTTGCTTGAAGACCTGTCCAGCATTCATTTTGCATTTTATTTTGAAGTGTTAACAACGAGACAGTATAGAGAAAAAGTGTTGAATATGTCTGTTGCCGACGGAGCTTTGAATATGAACTAACAAAATAAATAACATGTTTATGAACAAAATAGAAAAAAAAAATATTTTGTATGTTACAACAACAATAATAATTAACTTTTTTTTTAGTTTTTTATTTAAATTTTATTTTATTATTGAATATTTAATAATCTACTTCTTTGATTTATATTTTCATTTCCTTAAATGCAATGCAATGATACATTGGTATTAAATGTATTGCTTTTTTTTCATCCGACATATTTAGCGTTTTTTCTCTATGAAATTCTTTGAAATTTCGTTTTAATTTAAAAATGTGTACGTGCTTGAAAAGTAAAACCAATACATTCATCAAAATCACTCGTCAAGCATGCCAAATATCTAAATTTTTTTTATTTTTTTATCCAGCATCTTCGGTTTCACTCATACAAACAAATTTTCACTTATACCACCATAATGCTTGATGTGATTTTGACGAATGTATAGTGGCCTTAAGCAAACACCGAAACTAATCGTACCTTGCGTAAGCAAACAGCTGCTTATACGTTTATTTATTGAAAATAGTTGAAACTGTTGCATTTGTTGGTACTTTTTTATTTGTGAATGTTTTCAATTCATTTCTAACATAACAAAAATTTAAATAAATTGTTTGTTTATGGTTTTAGATTAATTAGACGTAGACTTAAAATCAATTTTTGGAAAAATTAGAAGAAAATTGGTTTTTAATAGTACATACATATATTTGCAACTCAGCGAAGAAGATCTTTAAGTCAAATAAGTACAATATAGTCACACAAAAGTCGTCAATAATTTGTTTAGGCATTTGACATGCTTTTCGTTGATTTCTGACAGTAGCTTAAGCTAGCTTAAGCACATTATAGTTAGCCCTTTAGTCTATCAAAGTAGTCTAATTTCCAATTGAACATATTCATTTTCAACTAGCTTAAAAATATGAAAATATATTAAAAGCAATAAAGATACATGCGAAATGTTTACTTTGTACTTCTTAAACAGGAAAATGGCCTAGATCCGCTGGTGATTAAATATAATCACCCCTATCTTGAATAGCAAGTGAAATTTTTGTTACCGTGAAATTTTCATTCCTCTCGAAAGGAAAAATGGTATCGTGAATCTCCCCTGAAAAATTATTCCCGCTTTCAGTTTTCAGTGAATGTAAAAAAAGAAAGAAGATTAAAAAAAAATAAGAAACAATAGAAATTTTTTTCAAAAATATACACGGACATATATATTTTAAAGAAAACTTAAAGAATCAAAGCTAAATATTCAGTGTTGGACCTTTAGTTTGGTTGCTCCGTTTGTTTATTGCATTCTAACTTTTATGTGGTAAAATAATTCGGCTACTTTTTGGAAACCCAACAAAACGAAAAAATTCCAACAAATTAAAGCTTCACAAATCTGCAGGCAATCGGTCTCTTGTTTTGCATTTTGTTACCAGATCTTTTCATCAAAATTAACTTTTTAAGCTGTAATATTCGAATTTTAAGAAGAACTAAATACATGTTCTGTTATGTTCCTCATCAAAAATAAAGTGAATACATTAAAGGGAAAAGTGAAAAAACTCGTGGGAAAAAAATTATTCACGATAAGGGGAATTTTTTTCACGTTATTAATCTTAAGTGAATAAAATTTTTCATGGGAATTGTACACGATTGAAATTACGGGAAAAAGCAAAAAAATCACGATATGGGCGAGTAATTTGACGTTTCAGGGCTGTGACAAGCGCCATAGGTTAATGAAAGTTATCGTTAACAATTTTTTTGGTGCGTACTTATAACACTCTCAAAAACTAAAGTTAATTATTTAAAAAAATATTTCTTCGCAGTGTAATAACTGCCTATTCGACGATATCGAAGCAATTCTTTTATTTTTACAATTATATTTTAATAACAAATTCAAGTTTAAAAATTTTGTTTTTATATTATGTTTGAAAGAAAGAACTGTTTCGATTTCGCTGAATAAGAAAATCCTTTAATAATTATTATATTTTTTTAGCTACAGGTGACAAAACGTAAGTGACCTTATTCGACTTAATGATCGCCTTATACCGCTTTTTAGTTTCAGAGATAACATGTTGTTTCTTGTGTACTTTTTTATCTATTAAATCTTCCATTGAAATATCAATAAGTATTCAAATCTTAAATAGAAAATTTTTAGTTCCAGTGGTGATTTTTTTTCTCTTACGGCTCTTGTGAACGAACTGAGAGAGTATGGCCTCTATAATTTAAAATATTGCACGCAAAGACATTAAGGTGTATCTCAACAGTCTTTAACAACGGAGCACCTAGATCTTTATTAATTAGTTGATTTTTCCACATTTGATTCCGAGTCAGTGCCCCATAAGTGGATTCCGTAGGACCGTAGGTTCGTATTGTATAATTGAAGTTTACAATCAAGGCTTAGTATAGAGTTCCTTAAAACACCAGTTTAATTTAGATTCTTTTAATTTCATTGGGATTAGCTTTGCGTCTATGTGCGATTTCCATGTTAAGCGATGATCAAGATGGACACCGAGATATTTTACTTCAGTGTGTTGCGGCATAGTCTGGCTATTGATTTGAATAGGCGGGCATGTATCCCTGCGCAACCTAAAAGTGACATATACACATTTGTGCTTATTAACTTTTATCCGTCATTGTTGTAGCCATGTTTCCAGTTTTGATATGTACGATGTAAGTTGATGTAAGTTGCGGGAAGCTTCTAGTTAATTTTCATGAACGCTTAGAAAAGGTGTATCATCAGCGAATGTAAACGTGGGAATGTTACTGCTTAACGGTAAGTCAGACGCATATCTTAAATATAATACAGAACCGGAGATGCTGCCTTGAGGGACACCAGCTTCAATCGCTCGTCTTATTATTTTAATAAGGAATACCTTTTTGAAAAAATCAAATAAGATGGCCTAATGTAATCAATAAGAAATCCCTTTTTTATACAATTCATATGAAAACCTAATAGAATCAAAAGGTTTTTCTCTATGGATTGTTTTTTTTTTTTTTTGGTGCCAAGAATAACGGAAATTGGGTAAAAAAAAATTTTGAATAACAAGTTTTCTTCTTGATTTTATGTATTTTCCTTCTTGATAAAATTAAAAAGATTTACCACATAAAAATAATAAGGAATCTCTTCGGAAAAATTTTCGCTTGTTTCTGCTGGGATACCCCTTAGCCTAAAAACGTTTCATAGAGAAAATCTTTTTGATTCTATTAGACAGTTTTGGCTCTGTGTACATTTTACCATCTATCCTCTCTGCCCTTTCTCACTAGTTCTAGCACAATGCATGGCATAAGTAGGGATCATTCCCTGAGTGATGCTCCCACAAAAAAAAAAAAAAAAAATTGTTTCTTGAATTAGCTGAATTTTTGTCTCGCAGAGCTTTTAGCGTTTAATTGAAGTTACGTAAAACTCATTTTCTCTAAGTAATGAGATAAGGCTTTTTACCAGATAAGTCGAACTCTGTTCTATCGAGTAAATGGGTGGTGGTTTACTCGACTTTGTTATGTTTGTTTCTTCATCTTCTTGTTGGTTAGAATAGCGAAACGATTTTATTAATTTTTAATGGAATATTTTCCAACTCTGGGAACTTTCGCCGTTGAAGCAATTTTAGCAGATTTGGGACTTCTTCCCCGTTTTAACACGGTTATGTATCTATCCAGTTCGCGCTTGATCTTTATTGCCACTATTTTCATTCACTGCATCTACTGCTTCAGTGTTACTCACGTGAAATACGTTGGTCACCTTTATACTTAATGTTTTTTGTTTGTTTTTACTGCTTAGCTGACGAGTTTTCTAATTAGAGCAATTTTTGTAGTTTCATGGTCACTATTTAATACATGAGTAATTATATTTTATGTTGAATTCAAGATTGCATTTAATTTAATATGTTTGTTGTCCTCTTAAGCAACCAAAGTTAAGTAAATATTCCTACTTATTGTACGTTTATTGTTGTTGGTACAAGATGAACTCAATTAAATTTATTTTTTTGTTTTCACTTTTATATGTGTTTATGTATGTATGTATGCATATTACACACAAAAATAAAAGATTTCTATTCAAGAGTTCAACTGAATTATCAGAATAGATAAAATCTAAAAATTTATTGTTATGGATATAAATAGTAATAGATCTATGTATAATAAGTCTATGTATGTTATAAATACTTGACTGGTTTCATAAGTATTAGAAAATAAGATGTAACAAATATATACATACATACATATATATATATATTAATTTACATAGCTAGGATTTGCCCCTATAGGATAAAAGACAATTCTGTTTTCCCCAGGAAAATAATAACGACTTTCTTAATTTTTAGTTTCACAATGCACTTCTATAATTTTCAAATTAATTGAAACCAATCGACCTATTTTTGTTAAAAGGAAAAACTTGAAAATAAATCTTAAATTAATCGGTTTCACTCACCTGCGCTTGTGTGTGCTGCATATGATGTGGCATGGTCATTTGCGGATTCATTTGATGTGGCCCCACCATTTGATCTACCAAGGGAGGTGAGCCACCTTCAGGAACCATGCCCAAACCGCCAACAGCTGCCTGCAGCTTACAACTGGCATAGACAACTGGTTGCTGTTGTTGTTGTTGCAGATGCTGATGCGTTGTTACCTGTTGCGTCACTTGCGGATGATGTTGCTGATGGGCATCACTTAATGGTTGTTGCTGTTGAGGTTGAGCTTGTTGTTGTCCTACCATTTGACCACCATTCGGCTGCGAAGGCGGCATACCGCCCACCTGACTTGAAGGACTTTCAGGTCGCGAATAGACACCATGCTGGTCCATAGCCTGACCATTGTAGTAGGGCATACGATCGTAAGGCGGGAAACGTGGATAAGGCATATTGCCTTGATGATTTGGTGTCTGATTGTAGTGATGCATTTGTTGGGCATCGAGATCGCTAACACCATTACCCGGATAGTGACCATGGTGCATGTCTGCACCCATATAGGAGTTTGTAAAGTATGAAGTCATACTTTCACAATTATTTGTACTCATAGTCATCTTAAAGGTTGTGTGTGTGTGGTTCGGTTGTTGTATTGGTGTTTTATTTTATAACTTAAATCTAGTGACTATTTGCTAGAAAGCAAATGACTTAAATGTATTAAAAATTTCTTAGTTTTTTTATTGTTCCGGGTGGTTATATTCTTTTTTTTTTTAATTTTATCTATTTCTATTTTTTCGTAAATTGCTTGAAGCTAATTCTTTTTCTATACAACTTATATTTAAAATATAAATTATTATATCCCTTATTTACGTATTTTCAGTGTAAACCTAAAAAAGCATGAGATTATTTAAGAATTTCGAAAGCTGTATAAGTGAATTAACTATACTTACCTTAAAACTTAAACACTTAAGTACAAATTTACAATTTAGTGATCTTAGCTTTTAAGAGTTGAGGTATAAAATTATTACGTTTATTTGATGTTCCGTTAATGTTTTTCTTATCTCCTTTCGATTCCTTTTACTTATTGAGATTTTTTGGGTGAAGTTTTCAAAGTCTTCACTTTAAGTTGTAGAAAAATCCAATAAAATGTAGGTGGCGTATAAGGTGCATATAAGAAGGATTAATTAGAGGTTTAGCAGCAAAAATAGATTTCCAAAAATTAGTTGATTTCATGTGTTTTTGTTTGTTTGTATCTCAGGCTTTTAAGTGATATTTAATCCAAATAATTTTGATTTGTGTTTGAAACTCTGTAAGAAAATTAAAAAAGGAATATAGATAAAGTCTTCAAAAGTTTTTAATGATTGACTAAAAGCTAACAAATTTGAGAAATTTTAATGAATTTCATTCGATTTAAGTTTGCAATATTTAAGTTGAAGGCCAATACAAATTATGAATACAATAATTAGCTGGGCCACAATAACTAGAATTAATTAAATTTTGTATTTGTGGTTCTTCTTTTGTATTTGCATATTTTCAATTGTTTTAAATCCTTTATCATAATACTCAAACACTGCGTAAATATATTGCTATTATGTAACCCCAACTGTTCTTCCGTTGAAATTGATTTAATTTCCTAGACCTTTGTATTTTATTAACATAACACTTGACCTCATAAATCATAAAATTGCAAACAATACTCGCATTCATACAATACATACTAGAATGTACTCATGTAACTACATTGTTTTACAGACTTTAACATACGAAAGGAATTTATTTATAAATTTTCATACCAAATATTAGCCAAACTACTCCTGGTACAGAATAAAGAACGTAGCCACAAATATATTAGGAGTAATAGTATTGTATGAATAGTAGTAGACATTAGGTGTACCACTTTCGTACCAATGTTTTCATATGTAATGTTCATATGTATCTACTTGAAGTTAAGATAAAGATATAATTTTTTTCCTGAAATCACGTATCCTTAATGGTATCAACGTCTGGTTTAACTAAAAGCTGTTACATAATTAAATAAAGACAATAATTAGAGTAATTGCGGATACTGTGGTATACCTGTTTTTCATTCAATTAAATTTAAATACTATTCGAACTTTAATAAACTGCCAAGTTTTGGGACTACACCATTCTAGTTGGAAAACACTTTAAGCCACCATTTTCAGAAATATTTTCATAAGTTTGGCATTTGTGTTCATTATTTGTATTGAACATAGAACTCACATATTTGAAAAACATCGCCTTATACAACTCGACCACATGAGTATTTTAAAAACGACAAATATTGAGTACACCCAGAAAAAAGATTGGTTGGAAATCGGTTGTGTCAACAGAATATCGGTTACCGCTGCCAATATTCTATGGACCCAACCAACATTAAATGATCATAATCATAATCATAATACCGCAATTGTAGCCAACATACGGTTGTGGCAATACCAGTTTTACACTATAACATTGAGTAATAAAACATGTCAAAAACTCAAGTAAAATGACAAATAATACGCAAAGAATTTTTACTATTTTTATAATACTACACATAAGCACATTAGATACTACTGCTACTCATCATTCCGATGTTCACAAGTTCAACTCCTGGCGAATCAAACTGATTTATTTTATTTGGGTGCGAGTTTGTAAAATCAAATTATAAGCTAATAAAATACTAATTTTTGGCATAAGAATAACTTGGCACGTGTTTAGTACTCAAAAGAGATTTGAAATTTTTATTATGGTTTAAATATTCAATAACTCGAAATATGGAAACTTTTAAGTTGTTATTTGTAAGTTAATATGGCAAGAACTTGCCTCCAATGACATCGCTGTTGAAGTAATTAATTAAAATGTCAATTAGAAGTAGTGTAGGGTATGTTATTTACATGTTTTCTCATTACTGTGTATCCTTTAACATCTTTACAAAAACAATTTAATTTTGTTAAGTATTAAAAATATCAATTGAATTGTGTTCCAGGATAAAAATGAGCGTAAATAATCACGACTAGCTTCCATTTAAGTTTCCATGCTGTTCCAATTTTATCAGTTGTCGCAACTATTAGGTCGTAACTAAAAATTAAAACTTTAAATGTAGCAACTGAGTTATATGATAGTTGGTGCAACGATTTCAATCACGTCTTTGCAATCGACGTTGTTTTTTGAGCTTAAAAGAGTTGATAAGATTTTCGAATTGATCAGTACAGTAGCTTATTTTTAAATTTGATTAATTTATCGAAATATTTCGTTTTCTCACGGCATCAATCTGAGGTAAATGTCTTTAGAATGTCTCAAATAAGGTTCCGATCCGAACGCCCATCATCATGAAAACCTCTAAATGGTCTAGAAACGTCGAAAACTAATAAAAACTAAATTTTTGAAATATATAAATTTAATTCCGTCAATATTCTCAATTTTTAATTTTGTGCACTGTTAAAAATTTGATTCTTTCAATTTAGAATGTGCAAGTAAAATTAAAATTAGCATGTTTTAATTTTGAATACAGGTGAATTTTTTTTTTATTTTTATTATGCACCCTTCATATAGCAATGAACGAAACATAGTATTTTGAGCCATATATTAATTGTCATTTCAGTTAAAAAAGCTGTGCGTAAGGTTTGAAAATGTTGTCGATAAAAATATGTATATATAATTACTTGCATGTAAAAAATTATTCTAATATAGTCATACCTCTTGAGCCTAAAATTGTTTGGTTACTAAAGAAAAAGAGTTCCTGTATAAAAACAAATTTGAGACATATAACTTTTTTTTCATCGAAGTTAATCGCAGTAAATATGTAAAGCTGTTCATATTTTTAAAACTTTAATAGCTTTTTGACACTTTCGTATTTTAATCAAATTTAACTTTTCAGTAAATTCGTATGTATGTATGTATGTATATATTTTCATTTTCTCATTTTGTTTATTTTCTTAGAAATCTGTCATTGTATTTAACTGATTTGGATTTTATGAAAAAGCTACGGTATTTTTCATTAGCATGCCGCTATATTATCAGATTCATCAAGGAGTGCATTGAAAAAACTGACATTTACATACATACATATGTATGTATGTGTCATTCATGTCTGACGGTTTAAGGTGCCTATTATATGCGGTCAATGGACAGAAAAATTTTGTGTGCCTCTAGTCTACCTTGTATTCTCAAGATTTAATTTTCCATAACCACTTAAACTACTGTAAATGTTTAAAGCATATACATATGTATATGTGTATATATGTAAATGTCTTACCACCCTAATCTATGCAAAAGAATGTTTACTTTCACTCATATTCTTTTATTTTTAATCTCTCAGGCTTTACAACAGCAGTAACAAGATTACAAGAGTGAGTATTATGATAGTAGGAGAGAGTTTAACACACTGCAAACTGACAAAACCAAAGTTTCCGTTTCAATTATAGTGAAATACCGTTATGGCAGAACAAAGCTGAACCGGAAACAAATATGCGACAACGACAACAACAATGGCAAATACCAAACCAAAAGAAAAATAACAATAAAAATACAGAAATTTCATTTTACATTTAAATATTTGCGAGCAGCAGCCTTTAAAATGAAAGGACAACGGAACAGATATGGCAAGCAAATAGAAAGACAGACAGAGATATTTAAACATGGACACGCACAACGGGAGGACACAGCATTGTGTTAGGAATACGAGTAAGTGTGTGTGCGAGTAATAGAAATGTTTAAAAACGGTTGCTGACTAAAGTTTCTGAAGATATCAACTCCCTCCCTTTATTTTATTTGATTTCATCCTTCATTTAGTTAGTGGGATAGAATGCCAGAGAATAAACCATAGAAATGTTTTCATTTATTTATTAGGAATACGTCGCTCAGTATTTATTTACATGTATGTATATTTTATTGTGCTCTGTAGTAAGCTCGACTCAATTGTCTCCAAGTCACCACGTTTGTTGACTTGTTTGGTAGCTTCCTACTGGGCTTATTGATGACAAGTCATAAATTTTTCGGCCAGTGCTGACTTCTTGATGACATTGTCAACGATACATCTACACTTTTAAGTTTTCTTTAACAGGTAGACTTAAATTATAGAAATGTACTAGTAACTTTCTGGTTCGAATGTCTCCACATGGTCCCATGAGTACTACGTAATCACAACCTAGTCAACATTCTTATTGTTACTAGTATATTCTCAATGACAAGAACATGTTAAATGTCTGTAGCACAAAGTATTCACAATTTCGACATTTCCTGCAAGGTAGGAAATGCTCATATCATATTTTTTAACATGAAACTCCAAAATTCACTCATGTTGAAGAGTTAAGATAATAATATGTATTATTTAGATTATACTGTCCAGTAAACATGTTCCTTTAGCGTATTTGGATTTTAAGTTTTACCCGTGAATTGTCAGTCAGTAAGCGAATCGTAATAATTTTCTAATATGTAAAAGAACAGTTTATGTAAATAAAACATTTTTGATCAATTATATTGTGACGTAGATATAAAATTAAGCAGACATTTTTATTACGACTTGTTTTAAAGAACTTTTTAAAGTAAAGAAATCCAAAATTTTAAGTACATAACTATAAAAAAGCATAATTCCGTTTTATAAAAAGTAATAAACAGCAATAAAATTACATTTTTGTACAGTTTTTTTGGATATGAATATCAACACTAGATGATCTATCTGATTATTTTTAACAAACACAATTTGCGAAGTGCTTGGATAGACTGTTGGGCACAATCAGGGTATAGGTCCGTTCAAATTGGCCAATTTCTGCACTAATAAGTTAGCTTTGGTGGTCAAATATTTGTTACGGAGAGATTTTTTAGTAAATTTGTTGTAAAAAGCGTTACGAAAGGTCAAGGGGTGTTATATAATTAGTGAGTACTAGTCACCTTTTAACTACAACGGCACACTTTACATGTATCATAATATTTTACTGAATAGATTTTGATGAATTTTAGCTTATAGGTACTTTAGTAACCCGCTTCGAATTAGAAAAATTTGTACGATTCGTTTACTGACTGACAATTAACAGGTAAAACTTAAAATCCAAACGCGCTAAAGGAACATGTTTACTGGACAGTATAATCTAAATAATACAGCTAATACAGCTTAACAAAGTTAATGCGTCTACTTAATACCGGAGGCGCCTCAACACTGCCTTAAAAATTAACATAACGCGTAAAGCAGAGTTGTGAAAGAGTTAAGTCTTCTAAATTTTCAACATCTATCTTCTTTACCCTATTCCTCTCCCTGAGTTCCGGCACAGTGCACTGCATACGTAGGCGTGCTGGTCCTAACAAAAAAAAAGATAAACATATCTATTTTAAAGAGGAACTAGAAATAATTCTTGCAAAAAAAACAATCAAACTGATTACAAAATCTGCGTAATTTCTAGTTTGTATATAACACTCACGAAAGATAAAAAAGTACTTTTGTTAACAAAAAATAAACAGCAGATTTACGTAATATTAATCAGATTTAGAAGGCTTGTTGATATTTATATACCCTGAAGTTCGAAATGTAATGATCAGAGAAAATTAGACACTTTTAATATTTCAAGCAACAAAGGAAAATTTAATATCCAACATCACGGCTGAATAGAACAATGTTGTTTTCGGAAGAGGCCACCAATCGTCTTCAGCATTTCTTTCACTACTTTTTAGGCAGGTCTGTTGAACGTGATTATATATTCCATTTAAACACATTTCGAATGAAAATCTAATACGGGAATTATCACTACTAAATTGATATCAGACTCTAGCTTTATTTTTCACCACATATTAAGCAATCCAGTGTTGCAAGTGAATTTATTTAACAAGGCACAAACCCCCGATTTTTTGTTCTACTTAAGTCAAACTGATTGTTTGATTAGATCAAAAATGCATAATTCTTTTTACAGCTCCGTTATTGCGCGTTTTGTTAACTTTTAGAACAGAGTTGTAGTGCCGCTGGTGTTAACTTTCTTAACCGTTTAAAAAACTAATGTTAATTACCCTCGCGTGTGGTTTTTAGCACATGCAATATATTTGTTTTTTGCTCTACCAACACAGATTATTTATATAAATATTTAAAGAACGGTGTGTAGTCAATTTGACCACATTTGTGCTCAGTTTGACAATGACTATGTTGTGAATATTTCGTTGTCAAATTGACAACGGCGTGAACATCTTGACCACAAACGTTGTTGGTACACCTTTGACACCGAATGGGGTCAGGTTGAGCACGTATGGTGTCATTTTTTCTCTGGGTGTATTCACTAATATTGCTATGCCTTCCTCCTTTGAACAGTCAAACAACAATTAAAACAATGCCGCACTGATGCACATTAGAGAAATTTATGCTGTTGACAACTTGCTCTGGGCAGAAATGAACGGTCCAAAGTCATAGTTTCTGTTGTCGTCAACGCTAACTTTGATTTTCAAAAAAATTATCCGACAGAATTGCAAGAAAACCTTTTGAAACAAGAAATGTTTTTAAGAATCGGTCGAAAAATTTATAAGTTATGGTATAACGAAGTATGCATTTTTTTAATATGTAGTGGACTTCACGTAAACTAGTTCAAATAAAAAAAAAGAATTACAATAATCGGTCTATTTATCAAGGCGATATTAAAAAAATAGTAGTTTAGGGAAGCAAATTTCCCACGACTTTAATGAAATTGTTTGGGTCCAAAATACGTGCAAAACCGAAAAAACAAAAAATTTGAATATCGGTCAATAAGTAGCGGAGTTATGCAATGAACAATATCATATCTGGGGTGACTATTTAAAAAAAAAATTTAAGTAACCAATTTGAAAGGAAACCTGTTCAAACAATAAAATAATTTTAAAAATCGATCCACACATAGTGGAGTTTTTCAATATTCAGTATCTGGTGGAACAACTTACAAACAAAATTTATATCCTTCGTTTATGTCGGTTAAAAATCCGTAAATGTAAAAAAAAATTGTGCATACATACATAATTCCATCACAAAATTCTTTGATTTGTAAAGGACAAATTTTTGTTATTTCTACCTACACCATTTAGTTCTCATCGCAATTAATAAAATGTGTGTTTATGATCATACGCAGATACATTCCTACATACAATGTATATTCGTATTTTCTATCAATTATTTTACTATTATGTATATGTTTGAAATGATTGTGAGTAATAGCAACTCCCCTATTGAGCAATAGCAGAAGTTTTATGTTACTACAGACAACAACCTTAATATACTAATTAGTCTATACAACAATGATTGACATTCCTCCTTAATAAACACCAGGTGGCACTTGGGTTATATTAGCCGTAAGTTAGGCAACAGATTTTTAAAATGTATTATTCACATTAAATTTGCTGTACTAATTTGAAATGTTTTCTTTACTGCTCAGCCAGCGTTGCCGTTTTGTTTACTTTTAATCCTTGGTTATATTTTTCGCGTGAACTTTTTTTTTTATTTTGGTTTTCATTTTGCAAACACAAATATATCTACATATATAAAATATTTTTTTATGTATAGATACAGATGTTGATTATTCAAAGTCTACAAATTTTTTTCAACATAAAAAACTATTAGTAATTTTGAATTTTCATTAATTCAATAAAACTGAACTTGAGCCTGATAATATTACTTTTCACATGTACATCAATATAAGTTCGAATAATAATTAAGTTTATTCATAATAATAATAATATAAAAAAAAAAGATAATGGTTTTTGTCAGAAAATTTAAATAAATTGTTCTGCATTCAACCTAATTAATAAATCCCGTGCTTTTTACCTGATTCGAAGACTGTTTTTCATGGGCTGAAAAGGATTTTTTTCTGGGACGGTGTACCAGTATATTCTCTTATTTTAAAACTATTTGAATGTTCATTCTTATCACTTCACTAATGTTGAATAAATTTGAATTTAGGAAATCTTTAATTAAACATGTATTTAATTCTTGTAAAGACTAAGAATGCGTAAAATTTACAAACTTTTAAACTAATCCATTTATTTTTTGTTGTGAGAAAACCTTCGGGCTGAAAAATGGGATCCAGAAAGTCGTTAGTGCTCTAATTTCATATACATATGTACTTGTCTATGCACGTCCGCCTCCTATTTTTTTTTTACACACTTTTAACTTTATAGTGTTTAAAAAACGTAAAACGGAAAAATACTTTTGATATCTAAGTATATTGTTTTTACAAAAAATATGTCTCAAATTTGATATTTGCATCAAAATATATTTTCTGATTTATTGTATTTACATATGCTCAGTTCCATACTGTAATATGTGTATGGGACATCGAAAACAAATAAATAAATAAATATGTATGTATGTATATCCGACTTGCTGTGATTGGATTTTAAGATATAATTTATATTTCTTAATTATTAATAAAATAATGTATCCGTATAAATCCACATAAAGATATCAAGTTAAGAGAAACAATATTAATACAAATTAGCCACTGTTCTATAATGAAATAATATATTTTTAAAACATCACATATGCGACCGCTCCCATCAACAACCAAAGATGCGGCAACGTCATAAAAATCGTTTTGTGAAATCACAAACCATAAAATGCCATTGCGAACGAAGTTTGTACCGTAAACGTAACAACAATAACGAAGAAACCCGCCTACAATATTCGAAAATGTATGTAGAATGGTGATGGCGGTAAATTCCATTAAAACTGCTAAAACAAAAGCATGAAAAAAAAAATTCGTAGAGCAAAAAGTATTTAAAAGTATGTATTATACCCTCCTCAAAAGAAAAAAAATTTTTATTTTTTCTACACCGGCAATCAGCCGCAAGAAAAAAAAAATAATGTGCGTTCACCCGGTTGCGTTTTTTCAACGACTTTGTCATATTGATATTTTCATCTATGATTCCTCCTTACAAAATAGGTCTCAAGACGAAATTTGTATGAAAATATCGAAATGTCGATGAATGCACGTGACAAAGACACAGCTAAAGACAGCTTTGTAGACATTTTTATAGTAGATTCACCTTATAAAAGAAAGTTGAAAGTAATCGACATTGTCTGTTATTATTCGATACTAAGCTGAACTCTGCTGGAATTTGCCTGATACAAGTATTCGTTAATGGTTGAAGGAAAAAAACAATAACGGATTATTATATTTGTTTGTCAAAGCATTGATGGTGCCGAATTACATAAAAATTCATATATGAATATCGTTGATATTGTCTTTTAGGACTCACTAATACGCGGACGCCTTGTGAACAAAATCAATTTGGATCATCTATGATATTTTGGACAATTCCTTAAAAAATTCATGTATGACACCAAAGAAAATTCAGCGTCTGTCATTGATGATTTAACATTGTCAGTACTTTTCACGATGAATCATCATGACATTCGCCACCGGGCAAGTGTGTAGTTTCGATTTTATTTTTTTTTTTTTTTTCGTTTCAAGGAAATGAAACAAAACTTTTAATTTCTCAGAGTTTCTGTGTATGTATATTTTTCAGAAAACTAGACTACTTTTAATTGTACTCGTATGTATGTATGTATGTAGGTCTGTTTTGAAGCCCATTTCAGCCTAATTGGATAAAGTGGATGGGAAATAATGAACAAAGAACTAGGTATACTAAAAATAAAAGATAAATAAGCAAAATTAAAAAGTGTTGTCTACGAAAAACAAAACAAAAACAAGAGTGTCAAAATCAGCTTTAAGTAAAACGGAAGTCACCAAAAAGATTTGCCATTTATACCTACATTATGGATCTTTTTCTTTCTTTCTTTGTTTCTTTTAATTTAATTTTTGGGGATTTTTGTTTTAAAGGGGAGCAAAGTTTACTTCAACCATGCATTAATGTTAAATTCAATGCCCTCAAAGTTGTTGTGAATAAAGTATGTAAATATGTAGTAGAATTAACAATAGAGGAAAATAAAAGCAAAAACATCGCATACATTTAACATCTCAGAAGTGAACATAATTTCCACGTTAGGGTATTTGTACCCAAGACACAATATTGAAAGATTTTATATTAATATCGAGTTGAGATCTACTTTTTAGCATTTAGCATTTATGGGACACCGATTCGACTGCCTATTTCATACCTATTTGGCCTTTGTTCCAGTCGATTTATGTATTTGACAAAAGAAAATTTTATTATTTACTCCAGAGTTGAGGTTCTTATTTGCAAGAAATTTTTACACTACATGAAGTCCGATATGGCTCTTAATTCAGAACTATTAACTCACAAATCGTGATACTATTGCACTAAACATTCGAAATATGTTCATTAATTCTCTCTAAAACTTCTACAAAGATATATTTGGATCATCAAAAACATGTGAAAACTTTCATTTAAAAAACTTGGAGACTTTTTTGGATTGAGAAACAATGAGTGCGAAATAGGTATAAAATGAAACTGCAAACTCTGAAACTAAAGCCGAATAAATAAACGTAGTTGCTCTTGCTTCTGGTGATAAAGGCAATAATGATGATGATGACGACGCATCACTAAATTTTTATGCTTTCAAAGCAACAATAGAAAAGAGTCGTAAATCAAAATGGTTGAAAGCGTTAGAGAAAAAGCTACTAACACAGCAACTATTGGTTTAAATGTTATAAGATTTTGGCAAAGAAGTAAGAGTAATATAAAAACTACGTTGAGCGTACGATAACATAGCAAGTTATTAATCGTTGATTTGACTTCAATCATATATGTATTTAAAAAAAAATAAATAAATATTTCCATATACAAAGTCATTTTGAAAATATAAAGTGCATTCACTAGGTAAAAATAATAATAGTAGAAAGGTAGGAAATATATACTGAATATATGATAATAGTACGAAACAATACAGATTACTTGCGACCTCATATTAAACAACCTTCGGTTACTTTTGAACAAAACGTGTTTATTAATATACCAGGCTTGTTCTTTTCTCTCATAGAAATTCATAAAATATATATTTACATGTGTTTTAATTACATATACTAAAACAAACTAAGTTACAAAAATTATTTTGTTTATAAATAAACAATATTTACCTATTTAATTACGTTTACTAAAGTATATTACCAGTTGTATAAAAATCAAATTACATATGTATGTAATAATATGTAACTAAGGATTCAATTTTAAGGACTGATGGAAAATATTTCTAAGCAAATATTATTTATACTCTATTGTTAATAACTTTACTTTGCATACTTCTTGTTATACATATGTTGATATCTATTCTCTAAACTCCTCCTCAAAATGTGACGAATCTGTTTTTAAACTATGGCTGAACAAACAGTTTAGATTGGCCATAGTAAAATTACACAAAAAAATTAAAATAAAAATCTCTCCAGTGAACATATTCATGATACTTAAACTAACACTATTAAATGAATGCATGCGTTTAATGTGTATTGAAATAAGTACATTAGTATGAATGAATGCGATTAAAATTTCTCACTACATTCTCCATTAAATCACACATCATCCATTCATGAATGGTTGTAGTGTGCGTGTGTTTTCTTGTGTATCAATCAACGCATGCATATGAATGGGGAATGATTGATCGTTTTTATGAGAGTGAGTAAAATTTCTTTACTGTGTTTTTGTTCAAGTCATTCCGATTTGGTGATTTTTTTTTACAATAGGTACATATATGATTTGTTAATAATTTTCTCGTTTGTTTGATTGCTTTGTGATGGTTCCATAATGGGAATAAAGCAATAACTTACGTTTTTATAAACTTCTCTTTTTATTTATTTGAGTAGTACCACTGGGTTCTGCACATGTTAATATTTTGGGTTTAATTGATGGTTATTTTAAGGTGCTCCTAACTATTCGAATCTGATAATAGTTTTTAGTAATTTTGTTTTCGATATATTGCTTGCTTAAGTTCTCAAAGTAGTGTTTATGAGTATGCATTATTGCACATACATACAGTGAACAAAATGCATGAACAATATCGACATGATATGAATGAATAAATTTTGAATTTAATAAATTACATCAAACAAGTATTTCATTAAGCCACTCATACACGACAATTAAACCACTTTTACATCTGACTTGTCACCTTTATAAATCATTTGTAATTCTGCATGTCTATGAATATTTTAATTTTACAGAATGTTTATATTTTTAGCTCACTTATATCTGACATGAAATGTATTTATTTGCAACAACTGATCAGTTCTTTAGTTATTTTCACTAGTACCGACGATAATTTGAATAATTTTTGTTTTGTTTCCTAGGTATATAAATTTCACTCTCGGAAATTGACACATTAGATATTTGCCTTATTTATAAATCTCAGTTTCGAACTGATTTTAGACTCTAATAAAATCAGATATTTTGTACGGAAACACTGATCTTAATTTCCTAAAATATATGTACGTTGTTTGTGTCTATAAAAATGTGATGCTCGTCTTATTCAAGCCCTTATAATGTGAGGCACTGCCATTTATTGCAGGTTTGAATGGTGTTTCTGCCTTAGTTTCTGATTTTTATTATTTCAGACACATCCAAATTAACACCAAATAGTGATCAATCTTAGCCGTTATTTTAAAAATTAATAACCTACATCTGACTTACCCATTCTGTCAGGTAATACTTTGTGTTAAATTTGAAAACAAGTTATTAAATTCGAATTGAAGTACCTTCAGCAACTATGTAATGCCAAATGTTCTTGCGGAAGTCAAAAAGATATGTGCGTCTCATATAGAGTTGACAATTATTCGCCTTTCAACTTTGTTCGAATATTTCAAATAATTGTTTTTGTTCGTTTGATCAAACGATTAAAGCTGAAAAATTTTTCGATTAATCGATGAGAACAACGAATAAAAAATGATTTAAAAAATTTATTGACAAAAAATAAACATTTCATACAAAAAACTCAAAAATAAAATAGTTAATATTTTTATTAACACAAAAAAAATAAATACATTAAACTATTAATTCAAATAAACATGCTTCATTCAGTCAAAAAATATCAAAAGATTTTTTTGTTAAATCAGACAATTTGGGTTGTTCTTAAGAAATAAACTTTTACAAATAAAAGTTGACTAAATTTTTTAGCTTTCAAACGATTTTTGGTTTTGGTTTTTATTATATAAAATTTTTAAACAATTCTTTTGCTAATTGTCGAGGTAGGTGATATTATGAGAAGAGCATAAAATAGTTTATCTAATTTTTCTGTTCTTTTTTTAGATTTTTCCAAATATACCATATCGTCTAATATATCGCTGAAGTCTTTTTATATTTTGAATTTTGAATTTTTAATACTTTTAATATAATTATTTTATTCGCATAAAAGATTGTTATTTTCATTACTAGTAACACCTTCTATATCATTACTTTAATCTGAAATATTGTGGTTACTTTCAACATAAAATAATCTGGAGTATAATTTATTCTTTAGTTTCACTTTTTTAAGAATATTTTAAAAAACTTTCATTGCTCGGAAAATTTCCAGAATTTAAAAAATATTATTAACGTATTTAAAAATTGTATACGTCTCTCATTTATTCTTATTTTAATACGTTTTCCTAAATCTGTTGCAAAAGAATTATTAATTTTCCAACAATTTTGTATACTTTAGGACACTTGTTACATCTGACTTTGATTTTTTTTTTTTCATTTTTGTTGCTCAATTTTTTGGCTTTAGTGTATTTATAACTTATTCACCTGAGAGTGGAAAACCCCATTCTTGAAAATTTTTTAACATTTCATTCAAAACATAGCACGACTACTAGGTGTGCGCAGTCCGACAACAACTACAAACATCCAAAATAACCAATTTAAAAAATTTTTACGTATGCATTTCAAACATTTCGATTAATTGACATTAATTAATCGATTTATTCGTTATTCGAAAATCTGCATTTTAAAATTATTCGAACAAGAGTATCATTCTGTTTGGTCGAATTATTCTTAATCGGTTGACATCTCTAGTCTCATGGCTATTGTTATTTTATAATCTGTTGTTACATATTGTGAATAGCGTCCCTAACTTAAGGCACTTTGTAATCGTTTCGATTTCTTATATTTTTTTCATATAAAACTAGTATATATACTACTATAATTAAATCGTTTATGATACTTCCAGATCTGAATTGAAAATTGTAAAAGCAAAAGCACAAAAGTTTCCAAACACATAATAAAGCAAATTTTGTTCAATAATAATGTTTTTTTTTTTGGGGGTTTTTTTTTAACATAAATTCTTGAGAATTACTTGAAATGATTGTAATAATTTTTTATGAAAATATAATTTTAAATAAAGAAACACTAGATATAATATCATCCGAAGTAAATTTCTTTTGTATTATAAAATACACTCACATGATTGGCAAAAGCTTCGTAATGTGTTGCAATTACCAAACAACTTACTTTTCAATACAAACTAGATACATACTGTATTCATTACTTTACAGTTGTAAAATCAATTGTTTTCTACTAAAAAATTTGCCATTTATTTTCTTATTATCACGGTTGCGGTGACCGTTCCTACTTTACGAAGGATATGAAGTTCAACCCCTGGCGACGCAAATTACATGGATGTATATGTGTAAATATGTCCAAAAATTAGTTTTAAAAGCAGAAAAAAAAATTGTAGTTATGCAGTACTAAAACAACGTCAATTGGCATGAGTTCAATGCACAACAGATACTTGAAATTTTATATAGTTTTGTTTATTCACTTACTTTTAAGTACTGAAAAGTTCAAGTTGTTATTATCACTTATAGAATATATTACCAAGTTTTAATATAATTTTTTTTAAAACTTTTAGCACAAAAATTCAATACATACATATAAAATTTTAATTTACTACTAGGCATATTTAATTTCGATTAAACTGCAGTACTGTTGCATGTTTTGGCTTCCTGGTAGTTTAAAAAAACTACCTGACAGGTATTTATGCAATAAGCATTTATCTTATGTTGCTTACAACAACCACCACAAAATTTAATTGTAGAATTTAATTTTGACAATCTTAACAATGTGGACGTAAAACAAACCCAAACAAATTTTCGCACGCAATCATTGTCCCTTCTCAACTACTTGTACGAAATAGATAAAACAGCATCCACGGTATGAGAGATAGATACATAATTGTCTAAATAAAAAAAACTGCCAACAAGAGAATAAGAAAAAAGTACATTTTAATGATTAAACATTTCAATTGGTGACCGAAGACAGACACTAAAAAAAATTTTAACGCAACATATTGGGTTTTGATAGAACACTTAAAAATCCATTAACCAGATTGAGTGTTTTTTTCCAGCATTGACTACATTTTCTTATGTTGTTGATAGATTTAATAAAGAAAATTGGCAGAAATCTTGCAAAAGAATCACAGCAAAAATAAAAAGTGCACTAACAAAATGATAAACTATAAAAACATCACATCTCATGTACATTATCAGTGTTAAGTAATGCTAATTTAGCTAGTTTTTATGCTTATTAAAAAAGAAGTGATTTTTCTCTTAAAACAGGTAACACATTGTTAAAGGTCGATGTGATTCGTTTGGTTTTGAAAGATTTTTGTTTTTCTCATGTTCATTTGGCCACACTATTTTCGCATTCTACAACACCCAATTGTTGTATGGCCATGTAGTTGCTAAGTATGCGTGTTTTTACGCATTTCTGTGCACTTTTTTATAATTCCTTCCATATATGCTGTAAGTTTTTTTTTGTCAAGATCATGATGTTATTTCCTTCTGCTGCTGTTCCTGTTAAACGTTCATCTGTTTTTGTCTTTGATATTGTTGCTGCATCTCATGATGACGTATTTAGTTAAGATTCTTTTTTTTGTTTTTTGTATGTGGCGCAGCAAAAAATTGCAGAGAAATTGTTAAGATGACTGTTTAGTGGTGAAATATTAAAAGTCTCACACAAATCAAATTGTGATCGTGCTCATTGGAGTATTTATTTTAACTTTATTATTAAGGCTTTCGTTGCTGTTGTAGTCGTTTTGCTCTCTGCCGTTGCATTTTGGTTGAATCGTGCTCATGTGCCAATCAAAGTGCCATGATGAAGTTACAATTTCTTTAAATGTTTTTATGGGGTTTTTTATGTTGCAACAATCGTCCAAGGCGCTACAGACGCGAGTGTGGACAAAACAGACAGAAAACACAATAACACATCAGTTGTAGAAACTTTGCTTTTGTTGTTTTTGTTTTGTGTCTGTTACAGCCTGGGTTTAAGCATTACTAAAATCCATTTCAGTTTATCGATCTTTCTTGTAACGTCATCGGTTGATCGTATGCTCGATTTTGATGGCACGTTTGATATTGATGTCTTTTTAGTTTATTATTATAGGCATTTTTAATATATATTAGATTTATGAAAACGCTTCCCTAAAAACATTTTAGGTTTTAATAAAGTACTGCTTGCAACAATTTTGTAACCATTTTAAAAAGATTTATTTAATAGTATCCGAGATATCTAAAAGTGAAAACTGAAAAATTTAAAAGTTTTCTGCAAAGCTAATGTTAAAATTTGCACAATGGGATTAATATATACATATTTTCATTAGGTGTTGCTTTCGGGCTAATTTTAGTCAAAAGAAGTGTAGCTGCCTGTTTGCAGAAGACGATTAAAAATTTTCAATCGTTTATTTATGTTGAAAACAGAAATATACATACATACATACGTATTTGTATTTCTTCTATCGTAAAATTTTTCGTTGTTGTAAACTTTGTAAATAAAAACTGTTTAAATGTTCGTTTCCTCGTTTCATTTGAATTTTTTTTTAATTATTTGGGAAATCAAGAAGAAACCCTTATTGAAAAAAACCATAAGATGGCCTAATAAAATCAAGAAGAAAACCTTTTTGAAAAAAACAATAAGACGACCTAAGGAAATCAATAAGAAATCCCTTTTATTTACAATTCATATTAAAACCCAATAGAATCAAAAAGTTTTTCTCTATGGATTGTTTTTTTGGTGCCAAAAATAACGGAAATTGGGTAAAAAAAAATGTAAATAACAAGTTTTCTTCTTGATTTTATGTGGTTTCCTTATTGAAAAAATTAATAAGAAAAAATCTTCGCTTCTTTCTGCTGGGATACCCCTTAGCCTAAAAGCGTTTCATAGAGAAAATCTTATTGATTCTATTAGACAGTTTTGGCTCTGTGTAGGTTGCGTAAGGAATTGGATCAATTGGTATTCCATTCTATGAATTAAGCTGTACGCGAAAAATACCCAGGCTCTGACGAGAAAGTAAATAAGTTATGTATACTCTTATTGGCGCTGGGGTATGGCAGAGCAATGTTTTTTCTTTTACAAATGTGAGTGTTTGTAAAAACAAGTTTTAAGCCCGTAACGAAACAGTTGTGCAGTAAATAACTGAGCAAAACAGTTCTCAGAAACACAACTATTTTTAACAAAGTGGTAGAAGTTCGCTGATCAGAATAAACTTCTCAGTTGTCACCATAACAATATATATGTGACAGCGCATAGAGAAAGGGACCTAAGGGTAAAAAATCAATTTTCACTTTTTTTTTTATGTGTACAACATCTGATCATCGAATGAGACCGATCACATGCCCCAAAAGTGTTCCCTCCCAGAGATATATTCGCGTTTTATGAAAGTGAAGGTATAAACACATTCGCCACAGCAGACTACACGAACACAGGAACACAAATGCTGCTAGCTACCGTTGTAGCCGTTTAGCCAGCTACTTAATTATTTTGGAAACGACAGATACACAGTAAACAGCTGATCCTGAATTGTTGCAACGATTCATTAATGTATATTACAGTGGTGCATATTCAGCGCTTTTACTTTTTTAAAGTTCGCTGGGGCGAATTGAATACGGCGAATTGAATTCGCCACTCACATCACTTTGTATGGATTCGCTTTGACATAAACCGAAAAAATTCATCTCATGGATCTCTTTTGTCTCCGGAGTTACGGGGTTCAAAACTTATTTTTTATTGGCTATAAGTCCTAGAATATGGAACGGATATGAGCGATGTGGATATCACTCTAAACTTCTTTAAAATACCTTTATACTGGTATACAAATTTTTTAAAACAATTTACCCATTGCGAGTGAAATTCAATTTTAAAATTTTTTTTATCTGACTTTTCACTTTTACAAAAAACTTACCATGCTTTTATTTGGTGTATACTTGAAAGCTGTTACCGATGAAATACGTAAGTTATACTTATTTAATGATGATTTTAATTTAATTAAATGAGTTATTTAGAGCATTTTGAAATGATACCTATGTCGTTTATATTCGTTCTATATTGTAGGACTTATGATCAATAATATATTGAAGTTTTCAAACCCGTAACTCCGGAATCAAGAGAAAGCGCCGAAAAAATTACAAAAAAATTTGTGTACATATGAAAAGTAATATTATCAGGCTCAAGTTCAGTTTTATTGAATTAATAAAAATTCAAAATTCCTAAGAGTTTTTTTATGTTGAAAAATATTACTATTTATATCCAATCAGTTTTTAGCAGAACGTATCAGTACTGATTTCAAGGCCGCTACACCTCTCATGAGCGTTCAATTGTCCATCTTTACAATTTTTCGTAAAGTGGATACTAATTGAGAAGCATATCAACTATTTAACCAGTTTTCAAGAGAAATAGAATATGAGAATTAATTTTTAATTCATTTTTTATTCTACATATTGAGACAATTCTGGTTAGTACGAAATTCCCTCATCACTGTTTGGAAATTACTAATAATCAACACAAACTCATAGTCTGTTATCATCAAAGTATTCTACTTTGTAATTTCACGTTTTTGTTCTTTTTACTCTATATTAGGGAAATTCACATATTACTGTGACCCTTGTTATTAGGGTATTTATAGCTCGTGCCCAACGTAATAAACGTAATTATTATTCGAACTTATATTGATGTACATATAAAAAGTAATATTATCAGTTTTATTGTGTTGATTATTAGTAATTTCCAAACAGTGATGAGGGAATGTCGTACTAACCAGCACTGTTTCAAGGTAGAATAAAAAATGAATTAAAAATTAATTCTCGTATTCTATTTCTGTTGAAATAGTTGATATTCTACTCAATTAGTATCCACTTTACGAAAATTGTAAAGATGGACAATTGAACGCTGATGTGAGGTGTAGCGGCCTTGAAATCAGTACTGATACGTTCTGCTAAAAACTGATTGGATATAAATAGTAATATTTTTCAACATAAAAAAACTCTTAGGAATTTTTAATTTTCATTAATTCAATAAAACTGAATTTGAGCCTGATAATATTACTTTTCCTATGTACATCAATATAAGTTCGAATAATAAATACGTTTATTCGTAATAATAATAATCTAAAAATAGAAAAAAAAAATTTTTAGGTAAAAAAGGGCTATATTTTGGTATTTTTGACTCAAGTCAATATTCTATATAACAATACAGCTAATAAAAATTCTTGACGCATATATATTATAACATTTAAATTTTTGTAATTTTCTTTTTTATTTTACAATAAAAAATACTTCTAATCACTAATTTGCTTCACAAATTTTGTTATATTGTCAACACTGTTTTGGTTTTGTGGCCATCAGAAATAGAAATTAGTTTAATTCGACTACACGACAAAAGTAGCATGGAAAAAAACCTGTTGCCGTGTTGCCTTGCTGTCTTCAATATAATCATTCTCATATGCACACATGTATTCTAATTTTGACAGGTGGTAGTCGGTAGTCTGCTGTGGCGAATTTGTTTAATGGTTGAAGATACACCAAAGATACGAGTACACATATTTAAATCTTTAAAATGGCTCTCCTGAACAAAACCGGTTTTTACCCTTAGGTCCCTTTCTATTTTGCGCGTCACATATGTTAATATTTCAACTTATTACTTTGCTATAAACATTTTTGCTGATTGTACATTGTTTCAACCATTGTATCTTGTATAGTATATCTTGTCCCTTTTAGCTCATTATAAATAATATTATTTATGGATATTTTAGAAACTATCTCGGAACAACTCTATTAATAACACATTAGAAAAATTAAACTAAAATGTAAACAATTTAATTTAATTTTTAATATTAAATTTAGACGATTTTTGTCTATATCGTGAACTGTACACGCTTATTATATTATAATTCTCAAACGATTTTTGAAACATTATGTATATGATAAGAGTTTTTGTTCGTTTGAGCCTCGAACTCAGTCAGTTAAATGTAAATACGCTTTGAACTGCAAAAATGAGGTGAACCAGATTAGGAAATAAAATCCAACAACAAATACGTTAAATAACAAGGTAGAATACTTAGAAAATAACGCACTATCAGTGTTTGTTGAAATATTGTTAATAACAAATCAGAAGTGGGGGAATTTCCGATTAACCAAAAATTGTTTCAACATGTACATTAATATTTAATAAAAGGAAATTTGAAAAAAATTCTTTAATCTTATTTATGTTGAAAAATTATTAAAACAATTACATACATAATATTCATTCCTAATTACTACATATATACCTATATAAGAGCTACACACAAACAATCGATCACTGATGAGAGCTGTAGCGGCCTTGAAATCGGTATACTGATTCGTTTTGATAGTCTGGTTGAATATTTTAATGTTCGTTAGTAATTTGAATTTGTAATAATAATATTATATATTATTTAATATTGCAAAAAATTATAATAATTAAGAAAATTTATAAAAAAAAAAAATAAAAAGACAAATCAGAAACAATTTTCATTAGCTTTCAAAATAAAATGATTTAAAACATTTACCAAATAACACTGCATTGCAACAAATGATTGTAATCTTTTGATATAATTAAAAATCTGATTGTTCTGTTTGTTGTTTTTTAAACTTAACTACCTGATGTTCAATATTAAATAATATTTTTAGTCGCCTGCTCTTTCCAACTATTTCTAAATAATCGATCATTATAAAGATATCGATAACCAATTGGGAGGTTTTTAAATTCATTGCTGTTGATGTTGCTGTTTTAGTTGTAATGTGACAATTAGATTTATTATCAGAAAACGTTGTTTAACTGATTCACTGTCAATAATAAGATATTCTGATGTGTTTTCACAATGTTTATTTAATACAGTTTATTGGCGAAAAAAATAGAAGAAGGAAAATGGTTAAATGATTACAGATCAAAATTGTCGATGTGATTTTTGTATATTTCTTATTCTTTTTCATGATTTCCTTGTCTTTATGCAGTTTTCAACTTCAACTGTCCAAATGACTGTTACTTGTCTTAATTTTTTTGTTTCAAGTTTGTTTCGTGTGAGTTTCGACTTTTTGCCAATGATGTTTTGTTTTTTTTTTTTTCTCTCTTCTTAAGTTGATCTCTTGTTGTTTTCATAACTTTGTGCACGCGTTATAAAAGTTAAATATATAAAATATACATACATACATTTAAATTTATGTACATATGTATATATGTCTCACTACATGGAGATATATATTCCCAATGGTAATAATATTACATCGTACGTTTGTCTATAAAACCAACTCAACAATCTTTAAGATGCACGTCTTGATTTTAAGAAATAATAAAAAAATCTATAATATCTTGAATATAAAAACAGGCACAAAACCATTCAAAGTATGAAGACAAAAATCTGTAGAGGTGCAATGGAAAAAAATTTAGACTTTGTAGTTGTTTCTCCCCTGACGCAATCATTTAGTAAAGCTTAACTTTAAAATGTATAGTTTTTATTTCATACTTAAAGTAACAGACAAGCGGACAGACAAGCAGACATAGTTTGCTTTTTGTTTTGCGGTAAAAGAGTTCACATATTGCAGTCGTTTGGCTAACTGGCCTCCTCCAGCTTTGCAGTAAAGACCAGGCATTATAAAGGAACTAAATAAAGCCAACCGCAAACGTATGCATGTGTGTATGTGTGTACCACTACTTCTGGTACTTCTTTGCTATTAATGCTAAAGTATATTAACTGTCAAACTTTGACAGCGCATACTGATTGTGTGAAGTGGTGTTGAACTTTTTAAACAGGTGCAAGCAGAGATTGTCTGCCATTCCATACACTTTGTCTTCCAACTCTAGTAAAGCTTCTTTCACTTCAACGCTTGGTTTATGTTTGTTTGGGTTTGGGTTTGGGTTTTGGTTTATTTTACTTTTTTTTATTTATTTTATTTTGTTTTCTTATTTGCTTTAAATACTTTCATACTTGCTGCTGTCCGTCATTTGTGGCAGTTTCCAAGACTGTTTATGGTTACAAGACGACATACGCGTTTTTTGCTTGAAATCTTTAAATGTTGTTGAAATGTGTCCTTTTTGTCAGTTTTATTTAGTTTTTCTTTTTTATATTTTCTTGCCATTATTGTTGTTAGCTTGTGACTGTTTGTGCCACAATTATTATTAGTTGCTGCTGTTGAGCTTTGGTGTCATTTACTATTTATAATTTAATACAATTATCAAATAAAAATCATGTATATATTTTTCTGTAGCTGCAATGCAAAAAGTTGCAATTGAAAAAAAGCATAATATATTTCCCGCAGTTTCAGTAGGTGATTGATTATATTTACCATTTTTAAATGCTAATTTTGGAACCGTTTGCCAATTATAGCTAGAAATTTTTTTTCAGAATAGAAAAGGAAAGGGATTTAATGCAATCAAAATAATGTAATCGAAGAAACGGTCGCATTAAAAAAAACACTCAATCGTATTTCACACAATTTTTATTGTAGGTGAATGAAATATGCGATTTACTTACGCGCTACCGATGGATACACCCAAAATAATTTCTTGGCAGTTTTTCTTTTCTCTTTTTCTTTTTGATCGATTTTAAAAGATTTAAACCGAAGTTTTAAAACATATTCTTTCCAGTGTCATTTAAAGACGTTACTACACTTTAAAAACTATATTCTTGTCTTTGCACACTGTGACACTATAACTTCTCGTTATGAAGAATGGTTAAAATTTCATCTCTGAATAATGATCGGTTGCCCAGAAGGCCTTTTGTAAACAAGCAGTCGTAATGTTGGAAAAAAGTAACAAAATATGTAGTTTACGGGTGGCTCAAATGGTATCATTCACCACTTTTAACAAAAATGTTTGTCACTTTATGATAATTATAATCAATTACATTGAAAATGCAAATTGGAATTTTATTAGATGCAAAAGCTATTGCTCTCTTTACGCACTTATTTTCAATGTAAAGATTTCAACATTATTTATAACGCCTCTTTATTTTTACCACAGTATTCATAAGCGGTTAATAAATTTATTGTATTTTGTATGGGAAAATAAGTTTTATCGTGCACTTTAACTTTTTCATGTGGGTTAATGTGTTAGACTCATAACTAAATTTGAAAAACCTATCGCATTATGGACTATATAGTTTTTTCAGAACATACAATTCGCAGTAGAATTGTTTTTGATGCATTTGACCAAGTAAGAATATGTATCGTCCGGTAAGAACTCAACGGAATCCTCTAAATGGTTAAAATTTAAGTATTCGTAATACTGTGTGGTGTGAGTGTGCATTATGTCTCGTGATGACAACTCGAATAACCACCGACGAAATAACACCTCAAAATTAAAATACATATTGCTCCTTTACTACAACGCAGTAAAATCTCAAAAACCCAAAAATTTTTATTTACTGAAGAAAAAGTGGTTCTTAATACCTTTTTTACATGTTAAACATTTTTCATAAACACATCATTAGGTAAACCGAAGTTATAACCAATAAAATGCTCATGCTGGATATAAATGATTACGATGTGTTAAATAATTTTCGGCTTGAGATCTCTTTTAAATAAAAATTAAACTAATGCGATATATCTTTATTTTCAAATTTCTTTCTTTTATTTTTTCAATATTTCGGCTAACTTTGTTAGACATCCTCAGGGAAAATTGTTTATAATAATACTGTTGTTTACACGTGTAATATTCGTCACCTACCTCATGCCGAAAACAAAAAGGTCTACAAGAGAATCACATTCATAAATAATTACGTTTTAAAAACTTCATATGAAATTTGCTAAGTTTAAATATTTTTTAGACATGAATACGTCGCAACAAAGGAGCGATGTGATTATACACGTTCATACAACACACATACGAGATCTGTTAATTAAAATAAGCAGAATTTTAATGTCTCAAAACATATAAAAATAGTCGCAATCAGATATAATACAGCCTTGCCAGCTTTTTTTTCTCGAAGATGTTCTGATATGAACTTTTTGATAGGTCCTTATCTCCCAAATCGTCGTAAAACGCCGTTCTTTCAAGCGTCTCCTCAATTTGTGGAACAGGAAAAAGTTGCAGGTAGCTAAATCGGTAGCTTAAGCATGATTACGATGCTGTTGTGGGACAAACAGTTTTTTGGTCAAAATTCAGCAATTTTGGAACAAAAGTCGCTACCAAACTATTTGCGCCCAAAATTTCCGGAAAAATTGCATGACGAAACCAACCGATATGCAGACATCGTCAGCAAATTCTCTAATAATTCGACGATTCTCCATAATAATTTTCTTTATCTACTTTCTAAATATTTTCATCGGTTTTTAATATAGATACTGAGGCGTTCAGGGCGAGCATCGCAGCCGGAATTGCAGACAAACTAACCATAATAAACAGCTGAAACTGTCAAGATATGTTGAATACTGTTCCAACACAAAAATCGCTTATAAATTGAATGTAGCCCGCTCACTTTATTTTTTTTTAACAGATCTCGTATATGGAGCCTTTGCTGCTGCTCCATAAATAAAATTTTGCAGAAAACGGGTTAAAGTATGATATGAAAATGCATGCATACATATACAAATACTTAGTGAACAATTTAGTAAGTTTTTTATACCTACATGATATTTATAAAAAATGCAATTCAATTTGTCTATTTGTAACGTTTGAATTTTTCGTTGTTTGAAATATTTGTAACGTTTGAACTCACACAACAACAATATTCCAAACAATTATTTATAATTCTTCTTCAATACAACAACAATTTAAATAAAGAAGCAATAATTTTAAGACATTTGAAATTATCATTTGTCTGTTTTCTATTAAATGTGTATTAATTTTTCATCTTTATATTTTTCCATCAAGCTTAAAGAATTCAATTTTAATATAAATAATTTTTTCCTGAGGTTTTCTTGATGTTTTCGTGCTGCTGGCGCGTAAAAAAAAAACAAACAAGCCTACTCAAAATGTGTCGTCTTTGTTGTTTAATAAAATGACAAATAAAATTACAACAACAACGACAACAGAATATTCTTGGCACCATTTCACGAAACAAAACTGTCAAATATTTTGTTGCATGTTTTAACGTTTTTTTCGCAACTTTTCTTTGAATATTTTTTGTTGTGGATTGTTTTCTTCCACTTGTAAGAAAAATTTTACTGTCAGTTGTTCCTTTTGTTGTTGTAAATGTTTGCAGTTCCATTACGTTTTGTTTTCATATTTAAAGACTTAAATTATTTATTTTACTTGGATTGTTTCCACTTTTATACACAATTTCCAAATGCATTTTAGAATTTTCTTAAAAATTTCATTTGGTGTCATATACTCGTATTTACCTGTCATGTAATACCATTGAGAAATTTAAGTAAATGATGTTAACATAAAATTTATAGATCTGTGTAGCAAAATCTGGTTGTTCGAAAATTCTCTCATGTTACGAAATTAATGAAAAATTTTGTTTCAGGAGATATTTTTTATTTATTTCTTTGTGTCAAGAACAATATCTAAAAGATATGATTCATGTCGGTATAATTTCTACCGAATTTAAGCTGGATGATTTAATAATCAATATGTGTACACACTTACATAGATGTTGATTTGAGTGTTTAGAAAAATTATGTTACAAATTTAATTTATTTGTTGCGGGTTAGCAATATCTAAATATATATTTCGTTGCTAGCCATACCAACTCATCAGTAGATGTTTTACCCTTGTTTAAAAAATTTTAAAGCTCATTCATTTATACGAAAACTCACAAATAAATTCGTGAATTACAAAGCATAAAAATAGTCTGTAAAAACTTTTCAAACATACACAACAAATAATTTTCCATTATGAATGTGTTTACTTTTCTACACCTATACAATTAGACAGACAACCACTGGTTGCCATTAAAAGTATTTATAAGGCAAAAAATGAAAAGTAAATCTCTCCTTTACAAAATTTTACATTTATTTGAGCATGTCCTTAAGTATTTATTATATTGCTAACCCGCAACAAATAAATAAAATTTAAAACATAAATACTTGAGTACATGCTCAAATAAATGTAAAATTTTGTAAAATGATGTTACTTTAGAAAATCTCGACAAGGTCCACATTTCGAGTTCGATCGGAAATACAGAACTATATTAAATTCTGCAAACTAAGCAGCATATTTCTGGTCGATCGACCAAAATTTGTTTACTGGGATACTAAATGAAAATACTTTCATATGTATAAATGAGTAACTGTATCTCAAGTCTAAAAGATTTGCTTATACTTGTCTTACTGAAGGCTGACATTTCTGTGACAGGCCATGAACAGCAAAGAGAACAAATGACGTTGTGGAAAATTGCATATTCAGGTTCTAAAAAACAACCAATAAGAAAAATGTCAGAAAAATAAAAAGTTTTGTTTTTAAATATTGCCGCTACTTCACACCACAATTACACCCAGAGAAAATTGTTTGATTTATTGCAAATTGTGGCAAACAGAACATATTATTTCCTTCTTTATTTTAAATTCAACAGATTTATAAATCTATAGTTTACATTAGAGCGATCTTTGTCGTCCAATTAGACGATTCACTAAGTGAAACCTTTCGGACTTTTTCTTAAGCAAATCCCGTTTTTATGAGATGTAAAAAAGAGGAAGTTATCAATTCGCATAAAGTTTTGGGTTTTGTATTAACAATTTGTTAACCGATTATCAATATATTATTTTATCGGGTATAAATCGTTTATTTATTGATCTTAAATATGTTAAAGATTCTCATATTTGGTCTGCTCAAAAAATAAGGTGAATTTTCAAATTTCGCAGGCTACGTTCATTCGATTAGCATTTTTTGCTAATGTTGGTACACCCATATTTTTTTAAATAAAATAAACTAAAAGAGAATCTAACTTTTTTATCGAAAATCCTTTTTTATTACAACAAAAAAGTGCAACTTTATACGATACAGATACGATATAACGTGGCCATAGAAGGAAGAGGTTGTTACTTTATCCCTTCTTGATGATATGGTTGTTATAATACAAAAAAGAATACTTTAACAAAAGAAAGCAAATTTGAAAACTTAGTCTCTCATTCGTTTCGTACAGATAAAAAACTCCATGACTTACAAGTCGAAAATATGTTTAGCGGATTTAAAATAAACATTGATGTTCTCACCGAAGACCCATTTACTTGAGAAAATAATTCTTCTTTTCAGCCAAAAAGTGATTCATTTGAAAGCAGTTAATTACTACGCTGGAAGAGCTGACAACCACACACAAAATTGACATAAAAACGCAAATATACTGCAACATATTACGCAAACCCTTAAAATGGTTTGTTTTTTATATAATTTTTAACCGTTTTTAGATATTTCTGATCAAGTTTCAGTGTAAAAGTTTAATAGAAATAAAAACAACTGGAAAAATATTGTTAAATTTTATCAGTATGTGCCGTGTCCTTTCGCTAATATTATTTTATCTTAATTAACGTCAGAATAAAAGTTAGAATTTTCAGTAATGAATTAATTCTTAAGGGTGTAGTTATTTCTAAACTATTGATAAAGTTAATCTGCATAATAAAACCGGATTTTCCATATAAAATTCGTATATTAATTAAGGCAATAATAACTTTAATAACCTTTTGTCAATAAGGCTGTTAGTAATTATTATTTAGACCAAGTAAAACGTAACGACAAAGGTATACTCTTTTCGAAAATTAAATTGTAATTTTCTTGAAATTTTCTACAAGAGCACATTTTACCTCTTAGAACAGATATGAAATATCTCACCAAGCCATATATATGTGTTCAATATAAAAAAACCTTAAAATCTTACACAATAATATTTTTGTTTCTTGCACATTGTAGGCGTTGTATGTTGTACATAAAAATATGTCCATATAAATATTTAAATTATCAACAAAATTTCTAAAACAAAGAAAAAACTGACTGTATATTTGTATGTATGTACTCGTATATTCGAGTTTATATTAAAATAAATGTGTATTAACCACAAACTCATTAGCCTCCATTGGTTGCACACTAATTTGATAATTATGTTTTGTTGTGGTAAACCTTTAAAACAATTTGCAAACACACAACAAAAAAAATGTACTGCGTTTTAAGCAACTCCACAGTTGAAGATCCTAGTAATACACATTCATACGAAATAAAATGTAATGCAAAAGTAATGTACTCCTCTAAGCCAACAAACATACAACCGAAATATGAACGAACATTCGTACTCATTTGCTAACACGGCTAGAATAGAAAAAAATTTATCAGTAAAAACCAACTTACATATACAAATACATACATACTCGTATAACACAAGCCATAAAGCTTTTGGGTTTTTTCCTAAATATTTTTTATTGTGTGGCGGAGCTTGCACAAATAGAACACGTCAATGTTAACTCAGTCAAAAAAGTAAAACACAAAAAAAAAAACAACTACACTAACGAACAAATGAACAGGCAACCACGGGGCAATTCCATGGGGCATTTACTCCTTATTTCATATACAATTTGTGTGTTGTATGGGGCATGTGTGTTTCAGACTCTAAAGCTCAACTACTGTGTTTTGTAGTTCTTTTATGGCCGTGGTTTTAGTTTGTGTATATAACTAATGTTAAATGAAAATTTGTTGGTTTTGTTTTTTTGATACATTTGATTTTGATTTTGATACATTTTGTTTTTAGTTGTACAGGGATTAAAACAGGATGTTTGTTTGTTTGTTTTTTTTTTTTTCATAGGGTTGGGAGTTGGTGGGGTACGACATGTGCGGTTATGTCAACTTTCATAAAATTTGTTTAGCTGGCAACATGATGAAGTGAAGTGAATAAAGTTTACTGAAATGTACTTCACTTTCGTTAAAAACACGCCCATTAAAACCAAAACATAAGGAGAAGAAAAAACAAAATTGTTAAATACATTTACGAAGCTAAAAGCATAATAAGTCCTAATGTGAAAATTACTCTGATTAAATTAAATGTCAACCTTGTGTTAATTAACTTATACGCACACACGCGTATACACACACACACTTGCAATTAAATTAATGTGAGAAGCCTTTAAAACATATTAAAATTGTGTATGGCCAAATTAAATCTTTAGAGATTTGTTAAATAAGGACACTGAATTACATAAGAACAACCATAAGTCAGATAAAATATTTAGATCAGATAGATTTTCAGCAAACAGTATTAATTCATATAAATGAATGGAATCAAGTAAAAGAGATACAATGGATCTTATATATTATTTAGGAAGATTGATTGTTCAACATTTTCCTAACAAGAGTTTTCGAATATTTCAAACATGTACATACATAGTTGCAACTTAAAAAAAGCCGGGTTTCGGTAATTTCCATGAAATATAAATAAAACAAATTAGGTAAAATCTATATAAATAAAAATGAAATGATGTTCGTTGCTAAGCGCATCACCCAAGAACGGCTGGAACGATTTCGATAATTTTTTAGGCTTAAGTTCGTTTTATTAGATTCTACTTTCTAATAAAAATAATAATTTAATTCATAAATATTAAATTTAAGAAAAGGAACTTAGGCCTGACAAATTAAAATTTATTTGATTAAACATCACTCAGTCGATATGAAAAAACCATGTGTTAGTAAATCACAAGAATCGAAGAACTACTGATCAACTTAAAGTACAATGGGAAAAACATTATGAAAAGCCACTCAAACCATTAAAACTGCTTTTCTACAAAACTATAAAATACGACTTATGGCCACAGATATATTAAAGATATTTAAAATAAACAGCTGACTGCGTTACTGGTAACCGTAAAATCTCTTCTTAATACGCTTCCTATATTGTTATAACATCTAAAAATAAATATAAATTCTATAGCATCTTAAAAAAGATCATGTCTATTTCCATTTTTTATTCGAAAACTCTCTACTGTGCAAGAGTCGGTGAACATTAAACTCTATAGTCATGGTAAAAATATTGTACATCATATTTGCGAACTGAATTTGTTTTATTTAGTCTGTCTGATGGTAACTTTTGTTACCCAGACTACGAAAGCGCAGGTGGTAAAAATGGGAAAGAACTACATCTTCGGTGAGTGGAGATTATTTACGGATGGTTCTGTTTCAAGCTTGAAAGCAGTGTTGTTGCATGGGTCGAACCGAAAACCTTCCATTGCGCTAGCAATGGGTAATAACATAAAAAATCAAATACTGCGAAAATAAATGGAAAATTTGCTGTGATTTGAAGGTAATCAACATTTTGCAAGGGATCATCGATAAGGGCGGCTTTCCAAAATTCTTTTGTTTTCTTTGTAATTGGGATTCGCGCTCACCTCTGAATCAATTTCAATGTAATTCGTCGAGACCAAGAGGAAGTGTGGAGGAACAAATGAAAGAACATAGCCTGAAGAATGCACCTTTAATTGACAATACTCAATAAATCTTGCTGCCATCGCTCCACATAAAATTGGGAATTGTTAAAAAATTCATCGAAGTGGCCGTTGTGAATTGTCCAAACGCAATCGGCTATTTGAAGAGCGTTTTCCCAAAGCATAGCGATGACAGAATTAAAAAAGTTATTGTAGTAAATTTCAAACCAATTTGTGTTCACCTCATTGTACTATTTACACCATGTTAATGTTTTCTTTTCTGTCTTTATTTTTTGTCGTCATTTAACAGGCGTACTGAATGGCCCTTTTTTTGATAATTTTATTATTTATTGAATCTTCAATTATAGATTAAATTATCACTAAGTTTTTCAAATCTTAAATCTAAAAATATTAAATATAAGTTTAGCCAATGCTAAACAAAATTTTTAATTTCAACGGTTAATTTTTGTTGTTTTACATCTCTCGTGAACGGCTGAGAAAAAGAGTATCCCTTCTTTTCAGCCGGGTGTGGCCTCTATAATGAAGAATATTGCGCGCAAGTGGATTTGGGTGCAACTCAAGTTTTTTTTATATATTTTTTCGCGTATTTTGAAAATACTGTCTTCACCAACGGTTTCTGACATACCAGGGGGCTGCTGTTATTGTACGTAGAATTTTATTCTGTCGCCTTTGAATTCTTTCGACATTCGATGCTGAGGCAGTGCCCCATAACTGGATTTCATAGGACCATATTGGTTTCAGGATCGCGTTGCATAATAGAAGTTTGCAGTCTAGGCCTAGTATAGAATTTCTTCCAATAAGCCAATTCATTTCGGCTGCTTTAAATTTTATTTGTGTTAACTTTGCGTCAATATGCGATTTCCATGTTAAACGGCGATCTAGATGAACGCCTAGATATTTGATATTTGATATTTGTGTTGTGGTATAGTCTCGGTGTTGATTTGTATAGGCGGGCATGTTTCTCTGCGCAACGTAAAAGTGACGTGTACACATTTCTGCTCGTTAACTTTTATACGCCAATCTTTGAGCCATTTTTCTAATTTTGATATGTACTCTTGTAAGTTGCGGGAAGCTTCTACAGGATTTTCGTGAACGCTTAGAAAGGCTGTATCATCCGCAAATGTTGATGTATGAATGTTACTGCTTAACGGTAAGTCAGAGGCATATATTAAATATAGTAAGGGTCCGAAGATACTGCCTTGAGGGACTCCGGCTTCAATCGACTGCGGAGGGCTTAAAAAATTGCCTTCCCTAACTACAAATTTACGTTCCATCAAATAGCTTTTTAAAAGCTTTACGATGTTTGCTGGTAGATTTTGTGTTAATTTATTGAAAAGACCTTCGTGCCATACTTTATCGAAAGCTTGTGAGACATCAATAAAGAGCGCAGAGCAGTATTTCTTTTTTTCAAAAGTGTCTCTAACGACATTCACTAGTCTGTGAGTTTGTTCAATTGTGCTATGTTGACTGCGAAAACCGAATTGATGATCTGGAATACATCCATTACTAGTCACTATAGGCATCAGCTTGCTCATATAGAGCATTTCAAAGAGTTTTGAAATGTTGGGCAATAAACTAATTGGCGATAGGATTCAACCTTCGTATGATCCTTGCAGGGCTTTGGTATCATGGTAATTAACGATACCTTCCATTCTGCTGGATAGTATTGCAGCCGTAAAATACCATTGAAAATGAATAGTATTATTCTTTTTGCATTGAAAGGCAATTCTTGAAGCATTTTGTTGCTTATTTTGTCGACACCTGGGGCTTTTCTGGTGTTAAGACTAGTAATAGTATTTTCAATCTCCCTCATGTTAAATCTCAGCGGTATTTCTGCTATAGAGACGACTGGTGTTTGTTCGGGGTAAATACTTTTTCTAGGTGCTTAACAAATAGATCACCTTTTTCAGCATCAGTTCCTGCCCAGTCACCATTCGAATCTCGTAACGGAAGATTGCAAATCACTGGCTTTTTAAGTCCTCTGGCTGCACGCCACAGCGAATAATCTGTTTGTGGTGTTGCATCGAGTTCTTGAAGAAATTTTTGCAGCGAAGCTGTTTTTTGTGTTTGTAAAACTTTTCTGAGTTGTTTGGTACACTCCTTAAGCCTTAACTTTAACTGAGGGGATCTGTAACGTTGCCATTCACGTCGAGCTCTCCGTTTTTCAGTCAATAGCCTTTCTATATCTACAGAAAAAATATTGCTAAATCTTACTTGTTGATTTGTTTTATTTGAAGTAGCATTAAAAGCAGCTAGTTTAACGTTTGCTTCAAATAACCTGAGGGAATCGTCTATGTCAGAGGGTGTTCTTAGCAGCATTTTTTCCGAGCAATGAGCACTCAGATATTTTCTGTATTTCAACCAGTTAACACGTGCAGATGTCATCGGTAAATTACATGTTGGTGTTACAGATATGAGTGAGTAAATAGTGACAATTGTAGGTGAGTGATCTGAAGATAAATCCAAAGATGGTTCAAGTTCAACCAACTCCCTGGGCACACCTTTCACTATTCCAAAGTCAATAACATCAGGAATTTTTTGTCGATCTGTTGGCTGACCACTTGACACTACGTTCAAACCCATTTTAAAAACGACGTCAAACAAAACTCGTCCCTTAGGAGTGATTAAACGTGAACCATAGAATGTGTGTTTAGCAATGTAGTCGCCAGCTGCTAGAAAACGGGGGCCCAGTGATTTATAAAAAGCCGTATATTGACTCTCGGTAATTGAAAATCTGGAGGGCGAATAGACAGATGATATTACAAGTTTTTGATAGTAATTTTCGATGCAGACGTTCGTTGCTTGAAGATAATCTTCACAAAAATCATTCAACAGGTATTGTTTCATTCGCGTCTTTATTAGAATTCCCGAACCACCCCACAAGCTCTACCTCGAGGATACTTTGTGTCGTAAAAATTATATCCACTAATTCTGAAATAGCTTCGAGACGTCAAATGAGTTTCTGAGATAAGCATAACATCGATTTGTTTATCCAGAAGAAAGTACTCTATTTCCTTTTTATGTTGGCAGATGCCGTTTGCATTCCAAAAACAGATTTTTAAGTTCATGGTTTTTTTTAGTACAGCCTGCAATAAGGTAGACTTCATTTTCAACATTTCCTGCATCATACAGGACATGTTGAGAGTAAAGGTATTTACTGTTTGTATTAAGCTTTCAATTGAGGCTTCAATACGACTAAAGTTAGACCCCGAATCTTCATTTACATCTGAATGGCCCTGACAGAAGAAAGCTATTCAAGAGCAACTTTGATTCATCTCTTGATGAAAATCATTCAATGGCATGAGAGGGGATCGAGAAGAGGAACCGGAAGCAAGAGAATGGATGAAAGAAATGCTGTATTATTTTGAGAAAATCGGCAAATCGATGACATTAAAGCTGCATTTTTTTAATTTTCATTTTGACGATTTTATCAAACAACTCCCTACCGAATCCGATGAGCAAGGAGAACGGTTTCACCGAACCCCAATGCCATGGAAAAACGGTACAAAGGCAAAAACCTCGACGCATTGCTTGTAGAGGTAATATCAATTTTATTGATGCATTGTTTTGCATTCCTTTTTTTATTTCTTTTCTAATTCATTTCAGGTATGTTGGTGGAGTCACATGATCACCCTGTATGATGTTAATGAAGTATTTGAAGAAGAAAAAGCTGATGATGGAGGGCAGTCTGTAAGCAACGTGCATGTGACGATTTGGATCCACAACTTAAGAGAGTGCGACTTGCAAGTCCAGGGCCATCAACATTATTTTTTTAATAGATAGCATATTATCTCAATGTAGAAGTAAAGAAAAACAAATAATATTAAAAAATTTTCTAAAAATTTTTGACTTTTGCGGCTACCTAAGCGCTACCTAAACGGTGTTAAGATTCATTCCTAGGAAGTTCATATGTTCTAGAAATTTGTTTATTGAGATCTTAGGTACATTTATAGTTGATTGTTTCCTTGAATTTTGAACGGTTTGCTACCTATGGACCTTAACAGGGCAAAAAAGTTAAAAAAAAATTTAATTTTTTTTGCTATTTTGATCTTGACGATGAAGTTTTTTTTGATTTTATATGTTACAATTTTTGTTCATTATTTTGGTTTTCACGAAATTCCCCATTGCTGATTGGAAATTACTAATAATCAACACAAGCTCATAGTCCGTGATCTTCAAAATATATTACTTTGTAATTTAACGTATTGGGTGATTCACCCTTGTGACCCTTTGATTAGGGAGTAGCTCCAGCCCAAGCAGAATTTATATTTTTTTATATTACATATTACGTTTATTCGTAATAACATAAAAAATACTTTTCAAAGGACGTTTTCACCATACAAAATCTGCAGAATTACTGCAGAACAAAGCAGAAAAGGAAAGGCGTATGAAAATTGTATACAACTTTTGACAGCAAAGCAGTAACACTAAACGATAAAAAATCAGTCACCAGATTTCTTGCATAGACTTTACATTAATATATGTACCTTGACTTGAATTGAAAATATTAATATGGAATATTTTTTTTAATTGTGTTACGAGATAAGATTTATATGGGACCAAACAGCACGGAAACACCTTGAAACAGAAAAAGAATTATAAAAATCAATAATCAATATTCGGGAAGAAACTTGCACCCAGATTAAAAAAAAAAGTTATGGGAACCAAGTGGTAGCAACCGCTTTTAAACAAACAAAAAAAAAAATTTGAAATTCGGTTCATAAATAAGAGAGTTATGGAGGCTTATACATTAAAATATATAAACGCCTTGATTTGATAGCTTCCTTCTTTTTTTAAGTCGTTAACAATTATAAAGTGTTGAAATGGTGTCCGGTGTACTACCACGTCTGTTGAATAGTTGCCATTTATGTTGACCTACAAAACAATGTCTGATGCCGAAGCTGAATTAAAATTTTATTTTATTATTATGAATACAGGTTAGATATTATTGTTTAAGAGTTTTGAAGTTAATTTACCAAAAACATTGTAATATTTTGAACATTGGGCGGATTGACCTTACGTTTTTTGTAAAAAAAACGGGCCAATTGTTACATTTCGTAGCTTAGAAAAGTGTAATATAGATTTGCATAGTATATAAATATATATGTACATATGTACATATGTATGTATGTATGTATGTATGTATATAAAAGAGATAGAAGAAATAAATTAATTGCAATAAAAAACAAATTACTTTAAGAGCTATCAGGTATTGCAATTAGTAAAGAAAATCTTGGAATGATCTATATAGTGTGTAGATATACATACATATAAATGTTAAAAACAGGTTTCTAACATTTCATCTCATTTGAACGCATATCATATATGTATGTATATATAATAGATGTACATATGTATGTACATTTAAATCTTCATTGGGACGACTTAACAAAACTGCATCGTGTTTGGAAAAGTGTGAAAACTTGTTTTGCAACTTTTTAGGGGTTAGAAAAACAAAGTTTATTTTTAATTTTCATTTACTTTTAACAATGTGTTGTTTTTGTAGTTTGTGTAAAGCAAGCATTAGCAAAAAAGTTTTTAAAGCAAATAAACAAACAAAGCTCTAAAAACAAATATAAATAATTACAAGAAGAAAAATATTGACAGCAACAAAAACACAATGCGTACGAAAAACGTTTTAGGTTTTATTTAATCGCTAATTAAAAGACAACACGAATACAAAGAAAATATGTGTAAATATAGTTGTGGCGTTGTTACGCAGTTTTGCTCGATCGACTGCAACAATTTGTGATTGAGGAACATTTGGATTTTTTATAAAGATCTTAGTACATCAACGATTTTAATTTCTATATTGTATCATCCTTTAATTAATTATTAAAAATTAATAATTCAACTATCGCCATTCCTAATTAGTGCAACATGTTTGCATTTAATAACACAATTAAAGAAATATTAAAATTGCCAACACCACCAATCGCAAAATGAGTTATGTTTAAACATATCAAATTCTAGGCGTTATTTGTAATTTTTTAATATATATGTACATACTAGTGATGTTACGAATACTCGTATTCGTATTCGACTATTCGCCTGTTTTAAGATATTCGTATTCGTATTCGCCAAATTCAAGCGAATATTTTTCGAATAATTTTCCCATACATTTTCCAAAAAAAATCATACAAAAGTTTAAAAAAAGTACATAAAATGTAAAAAAATATATTAATTTTTATTAAAAAAACCCATTGTATTTCACGCAAAGTAATAACCTTCTTAAAAAACAAACAAAAATATATATAAATTATAATTTAAGTTGTCGCAAATGTATTAATAAAATTAAAAATGCTTTCGCAGCAGTGAATTGAACAAAGTACATCATCTATCGGCAATAAATTGGAATATACTCGTTTAACTTAAATGCATGATATTTAAAGAAACTCGGTTGAGATGTTTTGATTTTGTTTATATGTAAATGTATAAGGGTGGGAAGCTACAGGAATCAAACTAAAACTTTTTATATATGAAATTCCACTGACACAGGTGGATGCGCCTTCTGCAAAAATATGTTCGCTAAACAGCACTGAATTATTAATTAAAAACCCAAACAGAGTAAGAAAAACGAAATCTGAAAGTATGTAAGTAAAATAATTAAAAAATGTTCTGTAGAGGTTTTCAAATACGGCATCTTAATGCAATAATAATGTTAAATCACTGATTTTTTTTTCATTTATAGTTACTAACGCAAAGGCAGGGATTTTTTCCAATTAAATTTGAAATATAAACCTCAAAAGAAATATTCGTATTCGTATTCGTATTCGCCGAATACTGTTTTAAATATTCGTATTCGTATTCGTATTCGCGAATACTAAAAATTGATATTCGTAACATCACTAGTACATACATATACATACATATGTATGTTTTATTTAGACTTGTTTGTGTGCTCCTAATGTTCAAAACAGTATTCTACAAAATAAACAAATGATTTGAATGACAGATGACGGCAGTAGCATAATCCAAGTCGAAATTGTTATTTATTGAAAATTAAAATCAATTTCAATTCGAATTTGTGTAGTGATACCATCTTGATTTCGTCACCATTCGAAATAAAAATTTATGTTTTAATTTCTAAAATTAAATCTATATATATAAAATACAAAAAATGTTTGTACCCATGTTCGCTATAGACTCGGAAACTATCCAACCGATTTGACCCAAACTGGTGTCATTCAAAAGGGAATTTATAGAGGATGGTTTTAGGCTTTTAATATTTCAAGTGGGCGTAGCCCCTCCCACATAAATTGAAAAACATCATATATCTTGACTATTGTGATAGCAAGAGTTTTGAAACATTGCAATAGTTCATATGTTACTAATGTGAGTAATCAGGACAAAAATGGGCGTTATCGGACAAGTGGGCGTGGCAGCTCCCATATAACTTAAAAATTGAAATCGCCATATTTTGGGCATTTTTTGACCTACGTCGATGATATTTGGTACATATGGTATTGCCATAATTTGGAATACGTACCGGGAGAAAAGTGGATGGGACCACGCTCCTTTTTATTAAAATTAAAAATCGTAATATAGTCTTAACTACTGGACCGATCGTCACAATAGGATATATAAATAATTTTAATTTTATTTTATAACGAGGGGGGTAGCGAAGTACACCGGGATCAGCTAGTTCTACAATAAAATTATTTATTGTGCATTATATTTTTATCTCTTATCAAAGTATTTACATTTATTTATGAATTAAAAATTAATTCTCGTATTCTATTTCTGTTGAAAATTGGTTAAATAGTTTATATTCTTCTAAATTAGTATCCACTTTACGAAAATTGTATAGATGGACAATTGAACGCCGATGAGAGGTGTAGCGGCCTTGAAATCAGTACTGATACGGTCTGCTAAAAACTGATTGGATATAAATAATAATATTTTCCAACATAAAAAAAAACTCTTAGTAATTTTGAATTTTCATTAATTCAATAAAACTAAACTTGAGCCTGACAATATTACTATTCATATGACTTCGAATAATAATTACGTTTATTCGTAATAATAATAACATAAAAATACTACAAATTTAATATTAAAAACACTTCCTCAAATGCCGTTTTAAACTGTATTATAATCGGAGTGCAGATTTATTTTAATTTCTTTTTCCAAAACCGCCAACTGAGCGCCGAATATACATATATACGAATAGAATTGAAAGAATTTAAATTTTTCTAGATATGGATTCTTGAGTTAAACAGCCATGTCACAGAGATCTATTCCGTTCGGAAACGGAATTCAATCCGTATTTTGATTCTTAAAAAAAATGAAAAAAGAAATGTTTTTGCCAAATGAACCCATTTTTAAACTTACGAACAGAAAAATTTTATTTATCTAAAAGTGGTTTATGCATCCAGCGCAAGTTATTTGCTACGCGTAATTTCTTTTATTAATATTTAAATTTAGAGGTGATCATTTCAAGGTCCTGACGAAACATACATATTGTCACCCTAAAATTCAGAAGTCGGTAACTGCACTTTTTATTATGTTACATGATATGTATTATATTTTATCAATTGAGTACTATTTATATGTATGTATGCAATGACACATTTTAATTATGTTAATAAAATTGTTATTTCTAAATATATACGAGTAAGATTTTAAGGTGGGATGTGTTCGTGGTAACTACATCATAACCTACCAAATATTCAATTGGGGTGTTCACAATGTTGTCATATCAGTCATATTGTCATAATGTCTTATTATTTTAGAATAGTTTAAAAAAATTGTTGTGCTTCAAGCAAAAAAGTCATATAATAATAAGACATTTTGAGGTATGTTTATGGTTTGTCATAAAATAACACTAGAAATCTTAGTCGAGCAGCTGCAACTCCTTATTCGAGCGGGCGATAATATTTACAAACCGCCGCTACTTTTATATAACACAAGAATGAAAACAAGGCAAATTCATATGCACGACCAAGGCGAATTAATTATAAGATTAATGCAGTGGCGAATTCACGCGAATTTGTACATTGGGGCTGTGCACATATTACGTAACGCTGTTTTCAGAGATTTTATACTGAAAAGTGATAGCTAGTACTGGAAAATTAAAAGATATGCGGCTGAAAAATCAGCTGATAGAAACTGTTTGGGAGTTGCCTCTGTTTAAAAAAAAGCTATTTTTCTTATAAGTTCTAAGCAAAACTTGTGGTAAAACATTTTGGCAACACTATAAGTTTGTTTTGATTATTTATTAGCGCGAAATTTTTTGATATGCTCCAAAAGCATAAAATTATATTTAAAAATTCGCAAGTGCTGTCAGTGAGAGTGGCAAAAAATAGTGCCTTGTTGTCACTCCATGAAGAGTATTTGGAACAGTTTGGCTAGGAAATTACTATTGGTCAATTGAGAATGATCATAATTCATTAATGCAGTCATTATATTTAAAAAAAAAACAAACGACAATGCGCTTTTTGACGAATAAACCAACAATAAACTTATTTCCCGCACCTCAATGACCTGTTTACAAAAATTCAAGTTAAAACTAGTAATTTTAAGTACTTACTAGTTTTTATTCACACATATTTACAGCAAACGCTGGAAAAACCAGCTTGTGCTAGACTGCAAAAAGTATTTTAATGTAATTTTCGTGCAAAAGGCAAATTCATTACGACTACAGTAATTCAACAACAAAGCAAACAACAGGCATTTTGTTTGTGTAAACGGCGAATTCATTACCTACGCTGTCAAAATTCTCCATGCATATAATATTACATTAAAATGGCGCGGGAAAATATGTAAAAAATTTTACAGTGTAGGTAATGTATAAATTTGCGTGAATTCGCCACTGCATCCAATTAATTCGCCTTGAATGAAAATATGTGTTTGTGTAATACTACGTTCACACGAACATGCTTCACTCTCTATTCATGCTTCACACCCCAAACATGAGCGAAGCAACATGCTTCGCCATACAACATTTTGAGAGCGAAGCATGTAGATTCATATTAAATCTACTTGCGAAGCATGAAAAATTGCTGTCTTCTCTAAATTTTATCGTAATTTATCGGAAATTTATCTGAACTAGATGCAAAAAACACAACAAAAACTTTAATTAAAAGTGAAAAATTGGAAAAAAAAACTATAAAGATAAAACAACAATGGAAACAAAAAATATGGTTGTGCATTTTTAAAAATGCATAATAATTGTAACTTATATATTTTTGTCCATTTTATATTTTATTTGTTATTAAAAAGAGAACTGTCAAATCGAAGCAAGTACATGAGTCATGTGAACAGCTAGATTCATAAACATGCTTCAGAAAGCGAAGCAAGTGCTTCATCTTGTCCTGTGAACATAGTATAACTGATCTGCCTGGCCAAAAAAATAGTTCAGCTCATGTTACCGGCAACAGCTGTTTTTGATTAAATTTATTTCAACAAATTGGTATAGATAAAAAAAATTGAAAATTTTAATTGATATTAGACATTTTAGAAAATTAACAGGAAATTTATTGTTTTCTTTATTAGCAATTAAAAAACATTTACATTTAAGCCAAAATGCAAACGTTTGCGCAATAATCCGACTAAAAATGGAGTGTTGTTAAATGTTTATCATCTGGCACAATTATGACATAGCACACTTATTTATGACAGGGTGTTTACACTTGTCATATTTTGGTGTGCTATTATTTTATGACATATGACTTATGACTACAGTATGAATACCCCAAATATTGAATTTTTGTCAGTTACGGTCTTTTGGATTTTAAGTGACGATGCTCGTTTAGATGACAATAGAAACGAACATTTTAGTTTGTTAATTTCTCCCATTTTAATATCAACGTTGCTGTTCTCCTGCGTTCAATGGTATGTCGTATTCGTACACCAAAAGAAAATAACCTTCTCGTAAATTTTTGTTTTTGGTTTTTACTTGAAATCCTATAACTACAAATAAGAATAATTTGCATTCGAAACAAATGATGATCGTTTAATTGGAAACAAATATTCTTATTTATTATTTTGGATCAATTTCAAACCACATATATTCGCTTAAAAAGAAACATACTCGTATTTCATATCTAACGTACTTTTTGACAACCTTTGGCTTCGTTAAGTAAGAATGACTGTTTGTTTCTTCTGAGTGTAGTATGTAATACGATTAATCATATATGAGAACGATTGAATATGTGTTTGTGTGTAAAAAAGTCAATATAATATAAAACACCAACAACAATTGAATTTGCTTGTCGACCGACATATGTCGGGGATGTTTGAATTTTTTCCTGAGTTTTCTAACAAAACTGGTGCTTCTGATATGAATGTACATATGAATGTAACAAAAGTTAAAGGGAAAAATATTCTGATGGCTGTACTCATTCGAAATACATACATATGTACATACATAGTTGTTTTTGTTATTTTGTAGGACATGTAATAGTTTTCCATTTGGAAACCTCCCTCTACATGGCAACATGCATACAAGACACAAAACTTGTAAAACTACAATGGAGTGTAAAGTTGCAATGGCTGTTGTTTTCTGTTTTTAAGATAACAAACAACAACAACAGCAACGACAACAACAAAAAACTAAATTTTTTCAACATACAAATTTAAAATTTATTTAAAGTTAAAAAACAATTGGCAAATTCAATGCGCTGCCTGGTTTTGCTATAAGTGTGAATATTCATTTGAATGAGTTGGTATTTGGTAGTTTTCTTCCGTTACATATTTTAAAAAATGGTGATTGTTATTTTTTAGGTTAAAAACTTCTGAAAAAAACCAAAATCTCCTTTTTACCCTAAACCCATTTAAAATCCCCTTTTCTAAACATTTTAATGATTTTTTTTTGGTTCCCTAGAGATTTTTGTTGTTAGTTACAAACAACAAACAATATTCGACACAGGAATTGATATTTTTTTCCTTAGTTTGCATCGAAGTTATTGAAAAATAAAACCAGAATAATTTTTAGAAAAAAAACAATTGGTAGAGAAAAGCAGGAATGAATGGTTTATCGATTAAACAAAAATTGTATTAAATTCAAACAGTTTGAACAGTTTTAAAGATTTATATTATGTTCAAACAAAGTAAATAGAGATATAGAGGTAAAACGTGTTCTATTTCTTAGCCTCAGGTTTTATCTGGTAGAACCAGTTTTGAAACTCTTTGTTTTAAAGTCGTTTATTTTTGGAGTCATTGGAAAAAAAAATGTTTCCTTCAAAGATCAAACAAGAAACTTAGAACTATTTAAACAAGATATATGTACATAGACATATATTAAAGGACACCCCAATATATGGAGTTAATGTGGACGCTAATGCAGCGTAAATGAAATAAACTTCCATTCGTAATAATAGAAATATCGCTTGAAAGGATACCCAAACTTGTTGAAAGTGTTAATATTTTTTGTAAGAGCAAAACTGAGTTTATTGAGGCTATATTAACTATTATTTCCTTTTCAATTTTTATATATTATGCAACCTGATAAAATAAAGTATATGTGTCGGATTTTTGCAATATGATATCAGATTATACGAGTATATCGTCATTACTCCGATAAAATCAGTTATGTGGTTTCGCTTGTTTTTCAGGAAAGAAAAAAACCGCTTTATGTCTCATAAAAAAATCGAAAATTGTCACATAACTAGTTTAGTCAGATCAACGACGATATGCAACAAAATGGAAGTCATATGGGATCCCTGGTATATCCAATTATAACTAATGTTGTAATTTGAAAAATTATTAGGTACTTGTTTAGATAATTTGTGGGTAAAACCAACATCTCCAACATCTTTTGTACAATTTTAAATTCTAAGATAAAAAATGTGTTAGCATCATTCAATTTCTTTCATAATGGTATAAAATATACTTTTAATATATGAAGGGATGATAGAATTTCTGTTTTTGAGTGATTGGTAATTAGGAATGGCAATAATATGTTAATGGATTAGTGTAGGAAGACGACAGGATCATGTAGAATTAATAATTATTATTCAAAACATCCGAAAAGAATAATTATTAATACGGCAAATAATAATATAGATAGAGTGCTGCCTATTAGTGACGAATAATTATACAAGAATCTCTAGTTAGAAACAACATCCCAATTAAGTTAACTTGTTTTATAAATGTGTAGTCGTTAAAAATTCTTGAAAGTAGCAATTTTCAACATCCGAAATTTTCTTGCCGTTCAGAAATAATTTTTTCTTGAATCGGAGCATAATTTTAGTAATATTTAGGATTGATATTTGTTGATGCAAAGAGAAAAATTCTTAAATATTATTCACTTTAAGATCGCCATGTTTGTCATGATAGTTAAAGTTGTGTTTGTGTGGAATGGCATATATTTGTTGTGTGGTATTTCTTGTACCGGCATATTTTTTGAAAGAATAATTTTGTGTATGTGCTTTTTCACATTTTTGTGTGGATAGCTATTTTTCATTGACAAGAAATTTTTGCTGCGCAATATATTACAGAAAATTTATTTTCATTTTGTGTGCTATTAAAAATTATTATTCTAAACAAAATTTTTCTAGTTTTCACAAAAAATTATGAAGTATGATGGCTATTTATAGTTAATTTATCAGCTTTTGAAACCCTGTATAGTTTATATAAATATTTGCAACAAAAAGCAAGCTAAAATAGGTTAGACAGTCATAAATCATACTAAATTTATATAAACTGTTTGCTATAGAAATTTACTTCAATCGCATCAATCAAATATGCATCAATGGCACAGAATAAACGAACGGTCAATATAATTAATGTATAATTTTATAACAATTTTGAAATAACGTATTTATCTGGATTGCAGCTTTTCAGTGGTATGGGTACATTCTTCAAAAAATTTATAATTTATTTTTAAGAGTATACATAAAATTCTACCAAAAAATATAAAGACATGTACTCGTATATGTGTCTACTTCAATATTGCGAATGATTAAAAAACAACCAATGGACTAATCCACCCAGATATTTTTATTTCTTTGTTTTTGTTAAAAATTTGGGAGGCTGTTTTTTGTTGTTCTTTTGTTGGCACTTCTTTGCAAAAAACCAAAAAATACTTTACTGATTCTGATAAAGATAAAATATAAATAAAATTAATGCGCGCCAAACAAATTGTGCAACTGAACTTGACTGCGAAAAGAAACTTTTATATTTTAAGGGCATTTTTTTATAAAATGGTACAAACAAACAGACATACGGATATATATAAAAATAAACATAAATATATATTTATGTTTTGAAGTGTCTTAAGAATTTACTTTTTTAGTTTATATTATCGAGTTGTTTTTTATTAGAAATTCAGTAGGTGAACTCTAGCTTATTTTATTTTGTATTTTATTCTTCAATATTATTTTCAATAATTTATTTTTATTTTAGGGAGTTGATATTTTATATCAACACAAAAAGTTTATCATAATTTTATTTTTGTTTTTTTTTTTATTATTAATTTTTGATACAAGAACACAATAAAAAAGTTTTGCTTTTAATTTTTTATGAACATGCCTGATCGAAATGAATAAACAAATTTTTAAAATATGTATGTAAGTATGTGGTATTTTATGCTTAGGTTTTTTTCATTTTTCGTTTTCCAACAAGTGCATACATTTGACATGTGTGACACAGATTTAAAAAACATATGTTTGTATAGTTTCTAATGTTCCAAGAGAATTTCATAATTCATGCTTAAAAATGTATTAAAATTTCAGGATGACAAATTTTACATTCAGTACATATATTTGGAAAAAGAATACTGGAAAATATAACAACAATGTAAACAATGATGTCAACAGAATGAAAAACGTTATAATTTTCTTATCACGAGCGCAAAGTTTGTAAAGAGATATTAATTAATTATAATAATATTAATTAATAATAATAATATAAAAATATTAATTCCGCTTGGGCACGAGCTATAAATACCCTAATAACAAGGCTCACAGAAATATGTGAACATCCCTAATATTGAGTAAAAACAACAAAAACGATAAATTAAAAAGTAGAATACTTTGATGATAACGGACTATAAGTTTGTGTTGATTATTAGTAATTTCCAAACAGTGATGAGGGAATTTCGTACTAACCAGCACTGTTTCAATATAGAATAAAAAATGAATTAAAAATTAATTCTCGTATTCTATTTCTGTCGAAAACTTGGTTAAATAGTTGATATTCTTCCCAATTAGTATCCACTTTACGAAAATTGTAAAGATGGACAATTGAACGCTGATGAGAGGTGTAGCGGCATTGAAATCGGTATACTGATACGTTCTGCTAAAAACTGATTGGATATAAATAATAATATTTTCCAACATAAAAAAAAAACTCTTATTAATTTTGAATTTTCATTAATTCAATAAAACTGAACTTGAGCCTGATAAAATTACTTTTCATATGTGACGCACAAAATAGAAAGGGACCTAAGGGTAAAAACCGGTTTTGTTCACGAGTGCCATTTTAAAGATTAAATACGTGTATCTTAGGTGTACCATCACATTCATAAAACGCGCTTATCTCTGGCACGGAACACTATTGGGGTATGGGATCAGTCTCATTCATGCTCAGATGTTGTCCGCATCAAAAAAAAAAAAAAAAAAGTGAAAATTGATTTTTTACCCTTAAGTCTCTTTCTCTACGCGCTGTCACATATGTACATCAAATAAGTTATAATAATTACGTTTATTCGTAATAATAATAATATAAAAATATGTAAAGAAATATTTTGAAAAAATATAAAATATATACTTTTATCTCTCCCTATCAGTATATCTAACTTACATGCAGATAATTTTGCTATTGTAGTCTTAATTCATAGCAAGGCTTTCTTTGCAATACTGAATTTGTTACCTTCAGACTTGCTGACCATGCAGCTCGGCCTCAACACCGCATTGCAGTTGTACGCCAGTATCGCATGACATTACAAGCGTTGGAGCCATGCCATTAAACTTTTTGCCAATATGTCCGATCTAATTGATATGGGCTAGTCGATCACGGGCACTGTAAAATTTGACAAACATTCAGAGTTAATGGGGTTAACAACACATGAATTCTTTAGAAGTTGCCTAAATGAGGAGGAGGAGGAGGAATCAATATCCCACCTTTTCCATCTCTGTCCATCTATGGAAGGCCGAAGCATGGCAGTTACTGGCCGAATCGCCAAAATGCCAATACTGACAAAACAAAAAATTCTAGTTGCTGCTGCAACACAATTCATTCTTAAATCAATTAATGTGGTTACTGCTTGTGACCAGAGATGTGTCAAATACACCTATTTTACCTCTCAAAATTGCTTTGGCGGATGAAGCTGGACACATTCTCATTTTTTTTGCATTATAGAATCGATTCCTAATACAGGAAAATTATAGTAAAAGATTTTGCAAAATTTACAAGAGTTATAAAGGGTATATATGAAAAGTAATATTATCAGGCTCAAGTTCAGTTTTATTGAATTAATGAAAATTCAAAATTACTATGAGTTTTTGGTTTTTGATTGAGAGTTTGCTGAAGTAGTAAGCAATCAGACATGGGGAGTTTCGTACTAACCAAAATTGTTTCAATATGTAAAAATAGAATATAAATGAATTAAATTAATTCTCGTATTCTATTTCTGTCGAAAACTTGGTTAAATAATTGATATTCTTCCCAATTAGTATCCACTTTACGAAAATTGTAAAGATGGACAATTGAACGCTGATGAGATGTGTAGCGGCATTGAAATCGGTATACTGATACGTTCTGCTAAACTGATTGGATATACTAATGTTTTTCAACATAAAAAACTCTTAGTAATTTGAATTTTCATTAATTCAATAAAACTGAACTTGATCCTGATAATATTACTTTTCATATGTACATCAATATAAGTTCAAATAATAATTATGTTTATTCGTAATAATATAAAAATTTGAGTTATAAAGTTTTTAACATGCGATGTGTTTTGTTTTCGCGCCGGAAGTTCATAACTTAAAAGATTTATTCTAAAACTACGACATAACCTGATGGTCGAATATTTAATTTCGAGGCAGATTTTTGGAAGAAGTTTGATCAATCTTACACCAAGGTCATAATTTTTTTATGACTTGGATTAAATATAACATTGAAGGTGCACTAACGTTATATATTTTCCTGCAATCGAAATCTGTTTAATAATTTATAAGTTTATATCAGATATGATTAACTGATTTTATTGTAACTATAAAATTAAAATTGTTTTTCTTTTGTGGCGTCCAGATTTTTCGACTTATTTATTTTTGTTCTCATTTAAACCAAACTAAACAAAATATCATAAAGTTTCCATAAATTTTCTATTTCGCCAGCAGTGTGCATAATATTACATAAACGTTTTGAGAAGAATGCCCCATTCTATTGTGCATCTAACTAAACTATTGTAAAAATGTTTAAACATGAATATTTATACTAAATGGAACAGCTGAACTCTCATTTATGGAATTTGTTTGGGCTGATCTTAAAAAGAAACCTGCTGAACCTGCTGCTGCTAGGATACCTTTGAATAGTGAAAAATTCTAATAATACAACTGCGCCCAGCAGGCATTCTAAATGTTATTTTATACTATTTGTTTTAATATTATTAACGCATCAATATAAATGAATGCATGTCACACACAAATACAGTAGAGGAGGAACTAAAGAGAAAGTGTATCTTTTGAATGCCAACAAATAAAAAAGATCTTTGTGATATTGTGTGGCCTTAAATTGCATCATATTGGTTTATCTTTTTACTGCAAGAACGTAAAAAGACCAATTTTTGCATGTCGGTTTACTAAATAGATCAAGGTCACTTTTTCATCCTGCTGCCATTTAAAATTGAACTTAAAGTCAGGTAAAACAAATTCGAGTGCAAAACACAAAAATTTTTTTATCTGAAAACAAATTATTTAATTTTAATGTCTTGTTTAACATTCCTCAACACTTTAGCATAGAATTTAATAGTCTTTATTTGAGAGTTATAAAGTAATTAACCTTTGTTTTATTGCCGGTGAATGTTATGTGAAATATATATAATCTTGTTGCTGCATTGTTTTGTCTATCTGTGTGCACGTACGTACCTTTTAAGCATAAAATTAAATTCATTTGTAATATTTCTGGTTTATAGTTGAAGTACATTTAATAAGTTGTCGGTAAGTGAATTTAATTGCTTAAAAAAATAAGTAAAAACTCAAGCTCATAGGGCAAATGTATTGTATCTGTAAGCCAAATATCTTAAAACTTGGTAACAAGCACTAAATTAAGTCATTAAAATAACACGTAATTGTAATTAAAATGTTTTTATGTGTGTGTTTTTTTTTAATAAAAAAAATTAAATATATATTTTTTAATTTCTGTCTGGCTGTGTATTTGTTGGTAGATATTTGGCTACAGAATAATCTAAATTTTATATGTGAAAATTGTTTGTATATACATATGTATGTATGTATGTATGTATGTTTTTTTTTTTTAAATTAGGATGACCCCAACGTATGCATTGCATTGCGCCGGAACTCAGGGAGAGGGATAGGGTGGAGAAGATAGATGTTGAAAATTTAGAATGCTTAACTCTTTTACAACTCTGCTTTTGCGCGTTATGCTAATTTTTATAGCTGTGTTGAAGCGCTTCTGGTGTTAAGTAGATGCATTACTTACTTAAGCTGTATTAGTAGGCATTTTATTAATTGTTTTAATTCGCCGATGGTTCTGCTAACCGACGAAGGAGGGCGATGGTGATGTACATTAGCTTGGACAGCATCAATAGTTTTTTAGTGGCCAGTGCTATGCCCTCATCACTTAAATAGTCCGACAACAATTAACACAATGCCACACTGATGCAACGTTAGAGAAATTAATGATGTTGATTTACTTGCTCTGGCCAGGGTTTGAACCCAAGCCTCAAGTCATTGTTTGCCTAGTAGTCAACGCGCTAACCAATTCAGCGCAGATATTTCTGGCGTGCAAGGTACTTATGGCGTTTTCTTTTCTGAGTAATATGTTGCATTTATTTTGCCTTCTACATATCTTTCTGTTCTTTTCTGCAAAATATGTGCTATTTTAAAAGTGTAACGAGTTCTTTTCTCATGATGTTACCCTTAAAAAGAAAAAAAAATGTTACATGTTCAACACTCATTTTAATTAAAGGGGCATAAGTGTAGCATTATATTAACAGCTGGTTTTGTTATTGTTTCTTTACTTTATTGATTATTGCTAACATTTATGTTCTTTTGTAAACTTAAATTATGCAACACTTCCTAAAAGTCGTGGGAACATTTAGAAATGTTGCCAAATCACATGTTACATATATGCAACATTTTATTTTTAGAAAAGAAAACGCCATTAGCATTTTATTTAGTTTGCAACTATAACATTTTTTTTAGAAAACTGGAAATGTGTTTTTTTCCAGGTAACTATTTTTCTAGTTTTCACATAATATTATGAAATATGAGGGGCATTCTTAGTAAATACATATATTAGTTAAACTCTGCATGGCTTTGCAAACAAAATTCCTATGTTTTTTTTTTTTATTTTAGTTTTATTTAAATTTTTATATTTGACTAAAAATTTGTTCATCGTTACGTCTCCAAAATTTATATTTTTGATTAACGAATATACGAATATCGTTTAGTTCCAGTCCAGTTTAGCGGGCATGTGGTGATGCAAGCCCATTAATCCAAAGGTCACCGTTTCGACTTTGGCCAATATCCTGGGTATGGTAGCTGCTCTAACAGAAAATTTGTAACAGCCACGGTCACATACTAATGTAATGGCTTAATTAAAACTAACTACGCGAATAAAAACGTTTGTCGAAAATAACGATTAAAAACAGAAAAAATTCATGAATAATTAATTACCTTCATTAAAATAAATTAATTTTTCTTACAAATTAATAAAGAAAAAACATACTTTCCTTTGAATTATTACCAAAATAAGAAATCACGAATAGTTATTTACCTGTAACGAAAGAGAAAAGTTAAAGAAAAATATTTAGTAAGACGTCATTTATATTAAAACATAATAAAAATTCAAGAATTAATATAAAAAAAAAGTTTTGCAAATAAATATTACCCCAATTAAAGAATAAATCCCACCTCGAGTATTGAAAAAATGTCTTCAACTCATGAAATGTCAACATGACACAAGAGACCAAACCCAGCAACGACACTAAATCAACTCTAGTTAATTAATTTTTGAAAATAAAAATAGTTGACCACATAATAGTTACAAATGCCAGCAATACAGCCAGTCATACATTAGTTACATAGTTTTTACGACGTTAGTACACGTACTACAACTACCAATGTAAACCTTAACTAAATAAATAAAAAAAATAATTCAATTGCAATTAAACACATAATTTTTTCTGAAAAAAAAGGGAGGGAGTTAGAGACTACAAAAACAATGTCGAAAATAAACTTCAATGAAATTACCAACGAAATATTTTGTTATATGACGGCTTCAAACTTCAAATTAACCATAAAAATGTGTTACTAAAGAGTGAGAAGAAAAAAGATATAACATAAAATAATATTATTACTCACAATTGAACGTTCAGTTTTACAATGGTTTATACAACAGTTAAAGTCATCTTGTTTTAAAGAACCCCCCGCTTAGTATCCAAGCCAAACAAATCAACAAAATATGTTTTAAACATTTTTTTAGTAATCAACGGCAAGAAAAAAAAATAAACTGAAGGTGTAAATTGAAATAATGAAAAATTCATTAAGTCATACGTTCATGTATGAATTCAGTGATTCGTTTTTCTCATGTATTAACTCGAGTTCAATCATTTTGATATTTATTTGTTTCGAATTCACTCATTATCACCTTCAACATACAAACAATTTACTTGATTGTTTTTCAGCTGAAATCAAAGGAACTACTGAAACGTTAAAGAAGACTACATCGACGGAATGTGGCAGCAAGCATTCAGGTTGGTTGTCGTGGTATGTCAGGTACATATGGAAGGAACGCTTACCTAATTATCACAATTATTGTTCAAGTTTACAAATTGATATGAAATTGATTAGTTGTCTGATGGGCAATCTGTTGTTGTTGTGGTTTTATTTTAAGCCAATAAGACTGTAGTTATGGGTAGAAGGAAAAAAAAATTGAGAAAAAATTTAATGCAGTACTTCAATAATGTTAAATGCTTTAATTAGATATCGATAATTTTATTTTCGCTAGCAATATAAACGCAAAAAAAATTTAGCGAAGCAAAAGAGAAATCGTTTAGAAATACTCTAAGAAGCGCCACTAAAATAAGCATTGCACGTTAATAAAAAACATTATGTGAACTTTTGTAAAATAAAAAAACAAAGGGAAAGTGAATCAAAACGAAACGCAGAATTGAAACCATTCCGAGTGAAATTTATGAAGAAAATTATATTTAATATTTGGCTTGAGTTCTAATTATGTAATTTACATCTTGTTCAGTTATAACAACATTTTAAATACTTAAAAATATATTTCCATTTTCTTTCGTTGGAGGAAATCTTTTTTAGTAAATACTGCTTCAAAATTTTAGTGCAAATAAAATCATCCACATTTAATCCACAAACGATCTCTATGAGAGAAATGCAGATGCAGTACATTAACCATTTCAACAAATTCTTTAAGCAAAAGGAAAGTTTTACAATCATTTGCAAAATTTTTACAAAAATTTTATTTATTTTAAAGAATTGAATAATATTTAGGTGTAAGTTCTGTTTTTATTGAATTGATGAAAATTACCAAGAGTTTTAGTAACATTTCAATATCCAATTAGACTATCAGAACGTACTAGTAAACCGATTTTAAAGCCTATCGGCAAAGTACGTTTGTTCGTTTTTACCATTTATGAAGGTGCATACCAATTAGGAATGAATATCAATTATTTAAACAATTTTCTACCAGATTGGATGAAAGAATTTCTTAGTAATTTCCTTTTATTAAATTTTTACATGTTAAAACAATTTTTAGTGAATCGGAAATTCCCCAACTTCTGATTTGTCATTACCAATATTCCAACAAGCTCTCATATACTACGTTTATACGAGCCAGTTTTTTGCGAATAGAAGTAAAAAATATTGCTATATAACATATTTATTATAACTTATTTACTTACAAAACAATTTGCAAATAAGGTTTTTAACATGTTGCCACTAACTTCAGATGCCACACAATTATTTGACTATTAAATTATTTGTATTCTAATTCACTATATACGAATAATTTTATTTGCAAATAAGCGGTGCGTAGGGTCTTTCACGCAATTTGTATTAAGTGACCCTGTTACAAGGCAATGGCTGGTCCCGAAGCTAAACTAATATTTAATATTATTGTTACGAATTAATATTTGATATTTAAATTTAATCTCTTATATAAACATATTATTAAACAGATATAAGTTAAGAATGAGTACATTTAATTAAATCTTAAAATTAAGTTACAAGATATGTATACTGATGCCCTCTGGTTGCCTGAGTGTAGATTCTAATGTTCTTTTACCTCTAACTAATTTGAATTTTCTTTAATTCACTAAAAACTGAAGCTGAAATAATAATTCATTGTATTCATAATGAAAATATAAAAAAAATCTAAGTGCATTATAAATTAGCTATTTATTATTTGGAACAAAATTTCAATTTGAAAAAAATGACAAAAACCAGCATAACATAAATTAATAATTTATTCTTTTACACACTGTTACTTACCACTAGAGTCTTTTTTCCAACAACATGTTGCAAAACTTGTTTTGTGTTTCTTTTTTCTGTGGACCAACTAAATCATTCACTATGATGGTGAGAACCTTTAAATGTTTTGTTTTTGCTTGGGTGTCTTAAAGAAAAAAGTGATAATAACAGAATTTTTAATTAAATGCTTTTTTTCTCGCTTAAATACCAGCAGCACTTTTTTTAACTTTAGCGATTGTAAATAAACATTTTAGATCACAACTATCGTGTAGGGTTGTCGAATATTTTTGCCGGATTTACGTTGCAAAATCGCCGTAAATCTTGAAATGATCACATTTACTATATTCAAAAACTTGTTCAAATGGGTTTTCAAATTTGCATTTGTAAAATGTAGACAGACATACCTTCTCTTTTCATCAACAAGATATACAGAAATCCACTAGCTAAATTGTAACAAATAACTAAAACTGATGCAAATGATTATATGAAAGTACAAATGCAAGAATGTCTTAACTTTGTAAGAAATTTAGTAAATTTTGTTGTTGAATTCATGAACAGATTTTTTTTGTTAAATAGTTTATGACTTGTAATTTTTAAATTATGCTTTTATTTAATATACGTAATTTCATATACATACTCGTATGTATGTATTTTATGCAAATTTGAATAGTCGAAATTTTGTTCAATCAAAAAATGTTATTAATCAATCAGTTAATCGACAATCCTGCCAATAATTATTTTAAATTTAAATTAAATAATCGAAACAGCTGTATACATATTAATTAAGCACGGGACAATGTTAGTCCTACAGTTGCAAAATTTTATTTTTTTACGTCTATCAACAATTTGTTTCACCCAGTTAACATATTTAAGTTGATTAGAAAGCGTTAACAAATCTTTTAAGCAATTGATACAATAGTTAATCTCAGTATCTAAAGAATTGGCTAGAGATATTTCAGTATGATCAAAAGAATTCCATAGGATTTCTGAAGACATTTTTTTAAGAAATTCATAACGATGTCGAAATATTAATGTGTGCCACTATCTGTCAAAGAGAAACATGACAAGGTGTAAATGTCTCCAATAAAAATTACTACACACAATTTTATTTATAGTAAAGCTTACAAATTTTCTAGATAATTTCTCCTAAAGTTTCTTATTTCTCTTACATCAGATATACCGAGAACAAAATGTTCATTGGGAAGCAGCACATAAGGGTAGTAATGTATTACATATTTTTTGTTAATTTCCGCAAAAATCGTGGTCGAGAAATTATTGGGTGAAATGTTTACTCAAATCAGGTAACTTTTAGGCCATTTGGTCTTGTGGCCCTAAAATTAATTTGTAAGTACAGTCAATGAATGATAGATATATTGTTTATGAAAATCAAGCTTAATTTTTGAATATTGACTGCAAGACATGGCACGTGTTAGTTATTCAAATGAACATAGACTTTTTCATCACACTTAATGAAAACTTATATTGGGACAAGCATTTGGCAACAATTTCGTTCTTTTACAAAAACCCCTAATTAACTTTGAAATCCGAGAAGCGAGAATTTGCCATATATCTGACAACCCCGACAACATCAATAAAGAACTGCATCAAAAACTTTCTTTAATTAAATGTAATTAAATTAAAAGTGTTAGTAATCAATGTTGTTCAAGAAATTCCAAACATTAATAACACCGTGGTGACTACAAAAAACGAACGAAAGATAAAACTGTTCATAAGTTTTTAGTTAATGTGTCACATTTAAAATAAAACAACATATTTTATAACTCAATCTAACCAATAAAATCATGGATAAAGAACAAAATTAACAGCAGAAAAGTTAATTGTCAGTTTATTATTTCATTAAAATTTTACGTTTTTAACATTAAATATGTGATTAAAATCAACAGTATTGTACGAATATCAGCAATGTTGTTGTGGTCAAATAGATATACATATGCATATAAAAATCAATATTGTTCGATTGATATTTTATTGTAAATCAGAAGTACACAGGGAGAAAAATGGCATTTTAAAATTGTTACTGGCTGGTATCAAATGGAGAACGAATCGTGAACAATATTTTGTTAACTTTCGGTATCAAATCAAGCTTAATACGTTATCAAATTAAGAACAAATGGTAATAATTTAAAAACGATCTGTTATCAAATCAAGAACGAAGTGGTGTCAAATTAAGAACAATTGGTATCACAACGAGAACGGAGCGTTATCAAAATAAGAACAGTCGGTAACAAAATAAGCCGGATTCGGTATCAAAATAAGAACGGTTGGTAATAAAATTGTACCGAGTTGTTCTTAAAATATTGATACCAACTGTTATCAAAGTAAGCACAAACGGGCTTAACTCAAATTCAACAACAAATGGTATCAATTTCAGTATTTTTCTACCGCTTTTTTCCTTCTGTGTAGAAAAAGTCCTCGAAATATAAACATTCTAGTTCTATTTCTAGTTTTAATGAATAAATAAATATCTTATATGTGATGAGTGTGTCCAATGTGGATAATCTTTTAATACCCAAAAGAGTTTTGATATTTTGCTGTTTTTATTCGGTAGGTGGCGATTAAAGTAAAAATTTTACATACATATAAAAACACAGTCTTCAAATACCACACATTTAACACCTCTAGCTTTTACTATTCTTAGCCAATTTAAGAAGATTGAAATTCCCTATCTGTGAAATCTTCTTATTACATTGAACCTATTCTAGGTATGTTTACATGGTAATACAATCTACATAGTACACGCAGAGAAAAGACATGATTACAAAATGTTCAAGTCAACTAAAAATATCTGCCACAACCCAATAATTATTCATTGCAGCAAATATGGCTGCATTAAACATTCTTCAATTATTAAAATATTTGATGCAACAATAAAATAATCATTCTGTGTTTTGTCTTATAAAAATTGAATGTATCAAAAAAAAGTATTTTCGCTGCTACAAGATTATTTTTGCAAATGAGAATAATAAAAGTTTATTTAAAATAAAGTATATTGTGACCATACATAGTTTATGTTCTAAAAAGAAACCAAATAGCTGCAATCGTATGTAACTTCAGTCGTTCATAGAATTTAATAAAACGAGGAGATGAGAAGTGAAAAAATTAATGTTAAAATCATAATTATATGATAAAGCATTAAACACATTCGCAACAGCAGACTACCGACTACCACCTGTCAAAATTAGAATACATGTGTGCATATGAGAATTATTATAATGAAGACAGCAAGGCAACACGGCAACAGGTTTTTGTCCATGCTACTTTTGTCGTGTAGTCGAATTAAACTAATTTCTATTTCTGATGGCCACAAAACCAAAACAGTGTTGACAATATAACAAAATATGTAAAGCAAATTAGTGATTAGAAATATTTTTTATTGTAAAGTAAAAAAGAAAATTACAAAATGTAAATCTTATAATATATATGCATAAATAATTTTTATTAGCTTTATTGTTATATAGAATATTGATTTGAGTCAAAAATACCAACATTGTTAAAGTTTTAAAAAACTCACAGGGTAATAGTCCTTTTTTACCTAAAAATTTTTGCGTAATTTTTTCGGCGCTCTCTCTTGATTACGCAGCTTCGGGGTTAAAAACTTTAATATATTATTGATCATAAGTCCTACAATATAGAACGAATATAAACGACATAGGTATCACTTAAAAATGCTCTAAATAACTCATTTAATTAAATTAAAATCATCATTAAAGAAGCATAACTTACGTATTTCATCGGTGACAGCTTTCAAGTATACACCAAATAAAAGCATGGTAAGTTCACTGTAAAAGTGAAAATTCAGATAAAAAAATTTCAAAATTGAATTTCACTCGCAATGGGCCGCGTGAATAAAAAGGTAGCTAAAGCTAATACTAGGAAATATTAAGTTTAAACTAGATTTGAGGTGAATAAAAATTTAAGTTAAAGCTAGTACTTTTTTGCAGTCTAGCACAAGCTAGTTTTTCCAGCGTTTGCTGAAAATATGTGTGATTAAAAACTAGTAAGTACTTAAAATTACTAGTTTTAACTTGAATTTTTGTAAGCATGTCAATGAGGTGCTGGAAATAAGTTTATTGTTGGTTTATTCGTCAAAAAGTGCATTGACGTTTGTTTTTATTTAAATATGATGCCTGCATTAATGTATTATGATCATTCCTCATGTTTTGAATTTGTTTTTTCAATTGACCAATTGTAATTTCCTGGCCAAACTGTTCTAAATACTCCTCATGGAGTGAAAACAGGGCATTATTTTTGCCACTCTCACTGACGGCACTTGCGAATTTTTAAATATAATTTTATGCTTTTGGAGGATATCAAAAAATTTCGCGCTATTTTTGTCGCCCATCGTGATAATAAATAATCAAAACATACATAGAGAGTTGCCAAAATGTTTTTCCACAAGTTTTGCTTAGAACTTATAAGAAAAATGTTTTTTTACCAGAGGCAACTCTTTTTTCAGCCGCATATGTTTTAATTTTCCAGTACTAGCTATCACTTTTCAGTACTAGCTACGTAGTACTAGTTAATATTTATTCACACTTTTTGTAGTTTATACTTTTCAACATAGCTAGTACTGAAAAGTTAAAGCTAGTGCTAGTACTTAGTACTATGTAGTATAAACTACCTTTTTATTCACGCGGCCCAATGGGTAAATTGTTTTTATAAAGGTATTTTAGAGAAGTTTAGAGTGATATCCATATCGCTCATATCCGTTCCATATTCTAGGACTTATGACCAATAAAAAATAAGTTTTGAACCCCGTAACTCCGGAGAGAAAAGAGATCCATGAGATGAATTTTTTCGGTTTATGTCAAAGCGAATCCATACAAAGTGATGACAAAGGCGAAATCAATTTGCCGTATTCAATTCGCCCCAGCGAACTTTAAAAAAGTAAAAGCGCTGAATATGCACCACTGTAATATACATAAATGAATTGTTGCAACAATTCAGGATCAGCTGTTTACTGTGTATCTGTCGTTTCCAAAATAATTAAGTAGCTGGCTAAACGGTAGCTAGCAGCATTTGTGTTCGTGTGTTCGTGTAGTCTGTTGTGGCGAATGTGTTTATACCTTAAAAGTTATTTAATTTTACAACAAAATAAAAGTGCACCTGAAATCTTCTACATCAGTGGTTTAAGGTACATATACGAGTACATTTCTAATATATGGAGTGAATTAAATATACGAATGTATGTTTCTTTGCAGCATGACGAAAAAATACATCGGAACTGCAAAAGATGGCAATTGGATTTTATGTATGAACATAAATATTCCTATAAATAAGTTAATTATTTTGAATTTGTTTATGTTAACAATGTCTACTTAATATTTCTCTGATTATTAACAGTTACGAACTTAAGCCTGTATAAATATTAACAAATATTAATTTTGAATTTTATTAATTTGTCCAGCAAAGTTTATTCGATAAATATTTTCAAATAAAAATATTTATCAAATATATAATTTGATTTAATTTAATTTAATAAGTATTTGTGTGTGCATTTTTCTTTTATCTAAACAAAATGTCAAATTGCTTACATAAACCAGGAAAAAAACATTTTCATAGTTACTATAATGCGCTCAAATTTGTCAGCATTTGCTGAGAATAATACGATAATCATACAATGGTGTATTGTCAGAAGGAGATTTATGAAGAACATATTATGTTCCTTAGATGAAAAATGCAATATATAGTAGCTGCAATCATTAATCTGAACATGATATGATAGTTTGCGATTATGATTCCATCAACCATGTTTTTTCTTTGCGTGTAAAATGGGGCAACCGACTAGTCAAAAAGAGCTAAAAAGTGCTCAATTTAAAAATTTGAACTTCAAGTTTTTCTTTACATTAATAAATATAGTAGAAAAAACAAATTAAAAATAACAATTTGAAATAAAAGTATTTCATAGCAATTGATACAAATAATTATCAACATTAATAATATACACATTTACATGCATATAAATACATTATGTTAAAAATAAGAGAAATTATTTTCAAAAAGAGTAATATTTTCTTCTTCTTATTTTTATAAAATATTATGATTTTTGATATTTTCGATTGAATTAATTTTAACAATTACGCTAGCTGGTAACTCGTAGTTTGAACTGCATGTGATATACCTTTGGAAACCATATTTGATATCAATTATAAAAAAAACGTAGTTGCCAAAAATATATAATAGGGTAAAAACGGAAAAATTTCTATAAGATGCGAAAAGTGCCAAACGCGCCGTTTCCACTTTTGATAAAGTTCTAACCCATTAAAAAAATGATAAAAGCTGTAGTGTAAAAACTTAAATGTAATTCAGCAGATTCAATTAATGATAGAGGATCTTTAACTAATGTCATTGCAGCTGCCGTGGTGGCAGTGAGATCTAAGCGGTAGACAACTCTGATGATGAGACTGTGGTTAGTCTCGAAACATCGATTTCAGTTCAACCCTCCGCGCAGTCAAAAAACTTTTTCTTTGTCTGTTCAAGTATTAATAGCTACTAATTTAAATAATAATTTAATTTGTAACAAAATTAAATTTAGAGAAAACGAACTTAAGCCTGAAAAATTAAAAATTTCTTTGATTAAAGAATATATAATATTTTTTGACAAATCTATTATCAATTACTACTTTCGGAGAAGTACATAACTAATCCTCATACAGATAATACAACTTCATGTTGTAAATAAGCATTCCGGACGTATCATGACGTTCCTAACATCACACAGAGAAAACAGTGCCTAATAAATACCTAATAAAAGAGAACAAAATTAATAAGTGATCTCTACGGATTTTTTTCAAGAAGGAAGTCTTATTATTTTAATAAGGAAAACCTTTTGAAAAAGTCAATAAGAATACCTAATAAAAACCATAAGTTTCCTTCTTGATTTTTTCAAAAAGGTTTTCCTTATTAAAATAATAAGACTTTTTGAAAAAAATCCGTAGAGATATCTTATTAATTTTTTTCTATTTTGTTAGGTATTTATTAGGCACTATTTTCTCTGTGTTGATAATGCAAATATACATAGTACACAAGTGATATAATATAAAGTTCCTGAGTCCGGGCATATTTTCGTTTATCTTTCTCCATACTATCGTATGCTAAATCCAATAGAAAAACTTTTCTCAAAAACGAATTTTTCTAGCTGATCAAGAAAGTAATACGGATTTGATAACAGTAAACAATCTGCGGAATTGGTAGTGTTTTCAAATTGCAATAATTGCTAGGTTGATGTGACCATTAACTATCTGCTTTACATGCATATTTATACAGTAAGTAATGGAAACTTATTTAGCTAAGAATATACAGTAAAAATAAATATCAAGTTTTTTAAGCTAAATTAAAAAGTTATTAAATTTAAAGTTAAAAAAGCTTATTTGAAATGAAAGAGATTGAGGATGTCTTGTGAATAGTTTCATATTTAATTTTACAGTAATAACATTTATATAAAATATTCATATATCACTTGATGATGTTTGGCACAACCGAATAAAGCACTCTTACTCGTTTCATTTACAGTTTATTAAGGTTACAGTTTTTTAAAACATGAACATTCGTGCGCGGCCATGTACTCGTATGTTTTATGTCATCTTTACCAAAATCAATCGTATTTTTAACCACAAAACCCTTTTATTTTAACATGTTTTTATGAGTTTATTAAAAAGGAATATATAATAATGTTACAAATATTTAAACTAAGTATGTACACTCCGGTTCAGTTCTTTAGTCATGATTTTTTGATATCTAAAGATGTTTAGCTTCCATTTTAATTTTAAAATTCTGCAATCGGTTAAAAATTGCAAAAGATACGGGCCGCTGAATATGGAATTTTTAGTGCCTTTAAATAAGTGAACTGGAGTGTGTATTCTTTCCCCACTGATAAACAGAATTTACAGAACAAATTTTTCAATTAAGCCATTAATTCATTTCACTTATTCCTGCTTTGTTCAACACATTACAAAATATTATTTATTATCATTTCTACATTTTCATTTTCATTTAACAATATCTGAGTTCATGAGAAATCATAATCATCACAAATAAAATTAAAAATTTCATATGTTCACATCATATTGTATGAGTTGCTGATCGTCATGAATCGTAAAATCTTTGAAAATACTGATCTGTAATGGAAACAATGACGTTGTTTAAAAATTAGTGATGTTACGAATAGTCGTATTCATAGTAAATTATTCTACTAATCGCCTACTTTAAGCTATTCGTAAACGTATTCGTATTGGCCAAATTCATGCGATTATTTCTCGAATATTTCTCGAATATTTTAAGTTTAAAAAATTACAAAAAATGTACAAAAATATATTAGGTTTTACTAATTTTTATTTAAAATTCTCTTTGTCTTATACGCAAAATAATATTCTTCTTAATAAAAAAAATCACAAATATATAAAATATCATTTAAAAAAGTCTGATATGTTCATATCCTGTCAAGTTAGTATTCAAACGTAAGTACGGAAATGTTGAACTTCAATAATTGAAGAACTAAAATTAAACGTGAAAGTCCACGAAAAAGGTGGCAGCGCAAACTGCGAATATGTGTTTTGCCAAACAGCACTGAATTACTAATTAAAACTGCATAGTGAAAAAAACGAAATCTTATAGTATGTAGGTAAAATAATTTAAAAATATTTAGTAGTAGCCTTAAACTTCGGCATCGCAATGTCATAGTAATCATGATATACTAAAATATTAAGTACTAAAAATTGATATTCGTAACATCACTAGTAAAAATCTCAACTAAATTAAGTATGAGTGACGATTTAGTTCTGGTCTAAGAATATACATTTATGTATAGTGGGAAATAAAAGTAATCAACGTGGCTTTAAAATTACATACATAAGAACAATTACTGAATTTCAAAATTAAAGCAAAAAAATATGTATGTATATATTGAAATAATTAGGATCTCATTTGACCTATGTAAATTTTAGGCATTCGGTTTTTTCAAGAATCAGTTTTGCCAGTTTTCAAATTAGCTTTTTATTTTCATATAAAATCCTTTTTACCTGTAAAAATGATAAAGCTACTTCCATATGTATGCACGTATATTTAATTAACAGTTTTGAGACATATAAAAAACAGTATGAATATTTTAATAGTCAATTCATCAATTCTATTAATTCCTACAATTTGATTTTAATGACCACAAAATAATATTAAAAAGTAAACGCCATTAATCAACAATATAAACAAACTAGTTTGCACGAATTACTATAAATACATCACACAAAAAAATAATAATAATTTAATACAATTTGTAGTACATCTTTAAACCAAAAATTTAAACAAAAATCTGAAGCAACCAACAGTAAGTATACAACATGACAATTTGTAGCTGCCATGGAATTAATACTTTCCAAACAAACACAAAGAATACCAAAAAATGTTATTGTTGCTGAAGTCATCGCTTACTATAAAGTCTTATTTGTTGAATAGTTATTTAGTTGCTCTAAAAGAATGAATTTTGAAAAAGTAAAACAACACAAACGTGTTTATTGATAGAAATCTTGAAATAATTGTCAATCAAACTTCACATGCAATATTAAATAAGAAATCTAAAATAGAATAGTTACTAGAATAATAAATGACATAGAAAAAGGCTGAGTCCACTGAGAGCAAAACTGTTGGTTTTTGTTCAAGCAAAATATAAGTTCATATATACACATATATTTCAAAGTTTATTAATAAAATATTATACTTGCTTATTTACGTTTGATTACGTTGACCGCTTATCTCTAACAGACATCACACTACGATAATGCTCTACTTCCAATCTGCTGTTTTAAACAGTTGTCTTTAGCTTATGATAATACTTATTATCCAATTTTTTTTAATATGAGTCATAAATTAGTGGTTTGATTATTATATCCTCCATGAAAACATTATAAAAATACAAAATTTCGAAATTTTTCGATGTGAACAGCTTCTAATTTAGTTACAGAAACCAGTATCTGCGTTGGGGATTTTTCACGCATTGCAATCTATCGCAATTAGTCAAAATTGTTATAGGAAACAGAATAGAGGTTTATGAATATTTCGTCTGATTCTTTAAGCAGACTGTTACGCCTGTGAATCGCACTAACGATACTTATAAAAGCTAGAATTTTAGTCCGACAGTTGCCGATTCGATTCTGGCAAAAGACCCTGTGGGTTTACTGAAGATAACCTAATCGGTCAGCCGTTTGTGGTTGTTAAAACAAAAAAATTGAAAGCTTTTAATGAAACCGCGAGAAATGGAGGGAATTGGAAACGAAACTCGTTTTAATTTTCTAGCGGCGAAGATGACTGATTCAAGAGCAGTGCTCCATTACTTTCTAGCCCAGGTGACAATCGAACGAATATTAAAACGTAATATATATGCCTTGAATTCATAAACGATTCATGAAGTTAATGTGCACATTAAAACCGGTTTTCCCATACAAAATTCGTACATTAACGCCATAATAACTTTAGGGTCAGTGAATATTTAATCATCCTTAAAAAAAATCAGAATTATAGAATTACGATTTTCCGTTGCTCTTTTAACAAATTTGCATAAGATGCTCGTTAAGAACTTAAGCACAAAGACGCTGCTCAATAATGTATGCGTTTTGTTACTACGCCCGCTATTGTTACATTTGGTTCGTTTGGGTCCCACAGCCCCAAAAGTTTATGCAAATGGCAAAACAGTTCTTTTTACTATTTTTAGCAACTTCTCGCTATTTTCTCGAAACTTAGTAGATATACGACGCAATCACGCCTCAGATGCGGATTACGTGCATCGAAACGTATGTATGTATGTGTTAGAAGAATCTGATCAAATGTACAAGCCACTGCTTTTGTGTGAGAAACTTAAAAATATTTGAAACAAAAAAAATTGATTTCGAAAGGAAAATAACCGTAATTTACTACTCCCTTAAATAAAAATTAGAGATCGTTTCACGCACGATCATGTATTCTCATGATAAAGATATTTGGGCCATGCACCACGTAGTTGATTATCTCACATGAGTGGAAAAGAAAGAAATTAATCACATTCACGCAAACCCAAAGCTAAAAATTTACACAAATAATATCAAACATAAAATTCAGAACTATTAAAACTACATTTCCGTTATAAATTTTTATAAATAATAAGTTGCATTTTTATATTACCTTTTGCATAAAAATTAAAAATAACCGAGTATATTTAAAAATGTTATGATTAACTCAGATAAAAAAGTTCATTGTAAGTCTTTAATTTAAAAACAAAAATAGTAAACTAAAAACGAATACAATATTCTGAACCTGAGGTCTACACGTATTATATCTGAGATGAGAACAATTTCAATCGCAGAGAGAATTATTATATTACGTGTAGACTTCAAATTAAAGTTATTGCAGTCTTATGCTGGGAACACAATTGGGACGAACGCCGAATTTCGTCTAGCACGACAAATTCTTTGGCAAAAGTTCGTTGCGTAAATTCGTCGTGTGGCGCACAACTGGGACGAACAAACAACTGCTGTCATAATATTATATGTGTATTTTTTATTACAAATTTGTTTTTATATAGATACAAACATAACAACGATAGTGTTACCATATAAAGAAAATAATTCCTTTATAAAATTAAACATTAAAAAAAACCTATTAAAAACAAATTTCATCATTAATAATTATGTATATTTAACTAAAATGCTCTATATCATAAAAAGAAGAACTTATTAAAGTAAAAATTAACATTATTTACTAATATATTTTAAAACTAAAAAAACATGGTAACGCTGTACTGAATTCTTCGTCGTTCTTCGATAAATAGAAATAAATCTATCAGAATTCGTCACGTACGACGAATTTCGTCGACGTCGGTGCTGTGTTCACTTTCATATGAATGCATGTGTTCTATTTTTGACGACGAATATTCGCAACGAAAAATTCGTCGTTCGTCCCAATTATGTTCCCAGCATTATGATAATTGTTATGAGAGCGTTTTTAAATCTCATAACAACTCTTTTGAGATGAACTGTCAAAAAAGCAACTACGTCCTTGTGCCGCGATTGCAAATATTCGCAACATACAATTAAAAAATAGACTTGAAATATTTATTTGCTATTATATAATGCAAATAAAGTTCTAAATTAATTGCACTTATATTGAATAAAAACACAGATAATTCGTGATAGTGTCTCGATTATAAAATTAATCAAACAACTGAAACTCGATTAAAATTATTACCATTTTAAGCAGTAAAATAAACGGTCAAAGTATTCATTATTTCTATTGAAATGCTTTGAATATGTTAGGATTCGTACTGAATTCTCTTAATCGACATTATATTTTCTCCAACGTTTTCGGAGAAGAATATGCAAAAGCAATTTTCTTGTTGTTGGGCTTAAAATGTGTTTATAATGGAAATACGAGTATATAATTTTTATTATTGTTTAATGTGATAATATATCTAATAATGTTCCCGTTCCCGTTTTTAGGAATGTTCACTGGAAAAGTCATCTGAATGACAAGACGTTAGTTCATAGTTTTCTTTGTGCAGATCTTTGTAAAAATTTTCAATTGAAAGTCCAGAATTGCGACAAGTCGAAAAAATATTCACAATTGCTCCAGCTGTAATTGGTTCAATAAACGCTTTTTAAAATCACTATATAGATTGCGTAGAAGAATCTACAAATATGTATATACATATGTATGTATATGGTAATAATATGAATATACTGATTGAAATTTTGAAGCTATTTTTTCATTTGAGTGTAATTCTATAAATATCTGTATGAAATTTGGTTGCGCATGAGACGCTCGTACATATGTTGCAGAAACTCAATAAATATTTTAGTGTTGCCACTGCGGTGGCATTAAATGTTCTTTTAATAAGTTTATCAGTGCAATCAGCAATTTCGGTATCCGCTTTCATAGCATTCATAGCTCTCTGTTTGTCTTTTTTCTGTCCTTCAATTAATGTATCTTAACTGTGTACAAGTTCGTACCATGTATGTATGTATATGTACGTACATGTTTGCCATAATATGTTATACATACACCAAAAACATACATCCATACACACACATACATTTTTTGAACAAGTGAATTTTTAATTAATTTCCAACAATACCATTTAAGTCGACAAAAAAACAAATAAAATAAAAAAAATGCCAAAGACTTTGTACATTTAATACATCTAAATAATATAAGACTATTATTTTATAGTCGTGTATTTGAAAATCCTAAAAGACCACAAAGAAGCCAAGACAAAAATTTAGATAAGCAAATTACTGTCGCTTTAGATCAAAGTTAATACGACAATATAAAGAAACACACAACTACAAGTATTTTTAAAGTTAAAAATTTGTCATGTTTAAAAAGCTTAAATTATTTATTTTTCTTGTTTTTTTTTTCGGAAAAGTTTAACAATATATTCCGTATAAAAAAGGCTGGAAATTTCTGCTGCTTTTTCTTCTTCGCTGCTTTGGCATTATACATACGTAACATTAATTAAGTTATCGTGTTGTAAAACAATTGAACAATTGACTTAATCCATTGTTAAGATCAGCTCGTGCAACACAAACAACAACAATAATGAAAGCTTAATTTTGATCAGCAACCAATATCAGAAACAACACATTGGTAGTTACAACTTTATAGCAACATCAGCAAATCAGTAATCCACCGATCGCATAAGTGGAATAAAAAAACATTCTCTGGGGAGTGGTTACGTCGAAACCATATTGAGCAAAAACAAAACTTGAGAACCGCAACCAACTAACTTAAGGCTTGTATATAATATTTTAGAAATTAATTTAATGGTAATTATGACAGCTACATATATGATACGTTTCGTACAATCTCTGCACTCAAAAAAATTAACTAAAATGTTACTTCATTTTAGTTTAAAATGGTTTTCGTATAGCGACAATGCCTTTTTTTACAGAAAGTCAGTAAAATTTTCCTTGATGCAGTTCAGTGTTTATCCAAAACTTAGTAAGACTTTTGCCATTTACATCTTGATCTTGCTGCGCTTTTTTCATTTGAATGTTTTACCTTCGTCTGAACCGTCCATCTCCTACAAAAAAGCTCTTGATGTCATCAGAGCGGTGGAATGTCCGGAATGCTTATTTGCAATAGGTAGCTTTTAGTATTATGTGGAATGAGAGGTGCTGAAAACATTTTTATAAAACTTATTTCTTTTGGAATTTGAACGAAGGAAATTCTGTTAAGTAACGAGATAATTGAACAAATTTTTTGCTGTGAATTTTTCCTATATAAGAAAAAATTTATAAAATTAAATTGAGATCCGTTTTTTAATTTTAAAATTTCCTTAATAATTTTCTTACAGCCAAAGTAAAATAATTTCTTTCGTATTCAGTTATAGTATAATAAATTAGGTAGTATTGTCTCTAAAACAAATACAATGTCACAAAAATAATAGGCATTTTGATATTTGTAAAATGTTTTCTGTGTCAGAAACAGAGAAACAAGCCGAACCGGCCATCACCACCACTTTTGTAAATTCGTGCCGCAGGTAGTTCGGTGTTAGAATGCATTGTGAAGTTTAGGTTTCTTAATGTGATATACAATTTTCTTTACAACAGATATTTTAATTTTTTTATATAAAACTTTATACTTCACCGGCGAGTTGAAATAAATTTTTTTTTTGAATATGAAAGACGCCGCTATAAATTTTAAATCAGCTTGTTACTCTGCTACATGCAATTTGACACGTCTACATCAGGCAGAACGATTTTACCTGTTTTTATTATACCATGGTATTCAGTAAACACATTATTGCTTTTATAAAATGCGTACTCAAATCAAATAAAAATTATATCATCAGCTGTCTACTCAGAAAACTCTTTCGTTTGATAACCATTTTATGAGAGTGCATAACATATAATGAACTATAAAGTTTCGGCAGCCGCTGTTTGGAGTAGACGAAAAATTAATACATACAAATAAATAATACTATTTGATATTTTATCCCATTTTTCATTTCAGATTCCAAACAAAATTTTCCATTTTCTTTTTCTGGCCACATTCATCTAGGCTTTCTAGATGACCTTCATGAGCTTGATTGTCAAGATATTGTAATGGCTGTCAAATATCAAGTTCAAGCAATGTTTGTCAAGCTGAGACTAAAAATTTTCAAAATTCAAACTCTTCAATTTGTTAAATCGATAAAATCTGTAATTCTTTAGCAGTAAAGTTAAATTGACGTCAAGATTATTTTATTCCCTGCGCCAACACAACAACACACTTAATTGATATCATCACCGATAATTTGATTTTTTACCAACTTTCTTTTCGGCAACACTGTTTTTGGCAGCTTAGCTGTTTTCGTGATATACTTATGTTACTGTTAAACATGCTCAGTTTGATCTAGCAGCCCAATCACGAATAATAATTCTGCGGGAGTTTTGTCGCTTTCCCCATAACTCCTATTATAAAAAAAAAATACCGCATGATATTTCTCACTTTACATTTTCTTCATATTTGTACGTACCATTTTTATCAACCGTGTGAAAAGGAATAAAACTGAATGGGGAAAAAGGTAGTTATTTCTAATGCCTTTGAATTTAGTTTTTTCCCTAAAAATATTTCCCTTAGAAAACAGTAGGGAGTTTACATAAAAATGTAAGTAATTTTTTACAAAAGAAAGTTTAAATAAATAAAAAACAACATTTCATTGTTCATTTAGGTCGAAGGGCACAAATAAAGCGCAATTGCAACATCCGTTGGTGATCCGTAGGCTATTTCGTTGTTGTTCTTCTACAACACCAATTTCCTCCACAAGTGTTCGCTTAGCGAAAATATTAATTTCTAATTTTTCTTTAAAACTTTTATGTAAAACAAATTAATTTATGTTTGCACACACAAAACCGGAAATCGGAAACAAAAACATAAGAAAATTAAATGTCAATAAGCAAAACAACTGGCTTCAAAATTCAGTGATGCCAATTTTTAACTTTTTTGTTCCCGCGGAATTTATAATTGAAGTAAATTTTTCTCGAGAAAAGTATTTTCCGTGGGAGAGAATATTCCCTAGGAATTCGTGATTGGGTTGTATAATTTAACCATGAATCGACTTACAAATGACTAACGCCTGCAGATTATTTAATTTTACCATCAAAATTCATGCTCCGTTAAGAAAGTGATTTATCGAAAAATTGTGTTTAGCGATGAAGCTCATAGATACGTAAACAAGCAACATTGCCATATTTGGTTTGAAGAGCAGCTAGAAGCATTGAAAGAACTACCAATGCAACCCGAAAAAAGCACTGTTTGGTGTAGTTTATGGGACGGTGGCATCATTGGACAATACTTTTTCAAAGACGACGAAGGCAGGAACATAAATGGCATGCGCTACTGTGCGATGAATACATTTTTTTTGCCCAAAATGGAAGAGCTGCATTTAGCCAACATGTGGTTTCAACAAGACGATGCCACATGCCACACAGCACGCGAAACAATGGCCCAATTGATAGGCGAGTACGGTCAAAAGTTTATTTCACGCCTAGATCCTGCGATTTAACGCCTTTAAACTATTTTTTGTGGGGCTATGCTAAGGCTCATGACTACAGGGAGAAGCCCGCAATGTTTTAGACACTGGAACCCAGTATTGAAGAGTTTCTTCGTGAGATACCGTCTGATATGTTGGGGAGAGTATGCCAAAATTGGACCCAGCTTCTGAGCCATTTGAGGCGTAGCCGCGGTCAACATTTACATGAAATCATCTTTAAACATTGAATTTATAGATCGTTCTATCGACGCAAATAAAGATTTCATACATTTCTCTAAATTTTAAGAATATATGTATGTATATTATCGATCAAATATCGGAACCGATTATGCCAAAAAATTTTCAAAAAAAGATTTGTTAAAGTGTTGATTTTGAAAGTAATTTTTTAAGAGAAAGTAAGATTATAAGAATAACAAAAAAAATTCTCAATTATCTTTTTTTTAATATTTTTTGTTACATAGGTATACCGGCTCGCAAAATGTATAACAAAGTTTTATATATTTTTTTCGTTTGTTTTCAAATATAATCCCATTTACTAATTGTTAACGTTGTTTTTACCAGTTGTATTGTCTTTTGTGGTTAATTGTATCGTTAAATCCTTATTTGTAAAACAACAACAGAAAAATATAAAACTAGAGTATTAAGTTGTTAACTTCAATTAAAAACAAAACTATACACTCACTCTTTGTGTTGCAACAACCAGTAGTATGTTCATGTTGTTTTGTACGTGTATACATGTAGCAGATTGTTGTTAATTTTTATGGTTGTAAGTACGTAGCCAGTACTAAAATTAACCGAAAAAATTACTGCTAAAAGATTTTATTTGTTTTTCTCCAGTTATGTTAGATCAATTTAAGCTGGCTGTACTTGATGATGCAACGCATGTTTGCAATGACAATTTATAATTATGAATTCACCCTCGTATGTATCGCAGTATATGTGTATGTTAATTTATTTTAGTATACAGAAAAACAAAAAAAAAAAACTAACAAACTGTGTTTAAACTTTCATTCTTACAACAATAAACAAAACACATGCCCCGGTTTAAGAAACAAACGATACCAAGTATGAACTCAAAAACAAAAGGAAAAAAGAAGATGAAAAATGCAACACGTCTGCCAAAAGGGAATTCCTATTGTTCAAAATTTGAAATAAAACTTAAATGCAAGAAGAAAAACAAATTCACAACATGTGCGCTCGCGCTTTATAACATTTTAGTCCTTTTAATTTTAGTTTATTTAAGTTGAAAACGTTTCTCCCCAGTTTATAACCTTCTTCTTTTAGACTACATTAATGTCAACCAACTTTTTTATTTCATTTGATATTGTACCGGCTAAAATATATATGTATGTCTGTACGTAGGTACATAAAAACGAAAAAAAAAAAGAAAAACAGCAGTTAGTTTTATGCAGACGTCTACCAATTCTACAACAAAGGGATGGCTACAACAGCCTTGTTCAGTTTTGGTATTAGGGTTTTTGGCCATGTTCTTATTTTTGTTGTTGTCGCTTTTTGGCATACTTATACAGGTTTTTTACCGCCAACTGTGCGCATAAGCAATTGATGGTTGTTGGTATTTTAGCCTGTTTGCGTTTTATATTTTGTTTTTGTAATAGGGAAGTTTATAAATAACTCGACTTAAAGGTTATTTGGTCTGTTTTAACCCTTTCAACACATAATAATTCTTATTTTGTTTATTTGTTTTTTTTTTTTTTTCTTAAAGCGAATTTAAAAAGAAGACAGTTTTGTTCTAAACGGATATATGTAAGTATAAATATTTCTTTTTGTGGTTAAAAACATGTTTAGGCCACAGTAAAAAACCAGAAAATTAATTTTATAAAGAGGACACGTGCTCTCAAAACATTCTTATAATTAAATATACATACATATATATGTAGTTAAATGAGACAGTGAGAGTACAATTATCCTTCTGCAGCGTTATTGTTGAGAATTTTTGAAAAATATGACACAAAAAGTTTATAAAACAAAAATGAATAATAATTATTATTAAATTTCAGGAATTATTATAGGAAGCAACAGACAGCAATATTTCAAAAACAAAATACGCGCATTTTTTTGAAAATTATTATTTTGGCGACAGCAAATCATGTTGTTGTCTATGCTGATTTTGCTGATGCTGCCGCCTTATGCAATAAACACACTCACCACAGCTGCCTACTGACTACTATCTGTCAAAAATAGAATACATTTGTATTCAACGACAACAAGGCAACACGTCTGCAGGTTGTTGTCCATGCTGATTTTGCCGTTGCAGTCTAATTAAACAAATTTTGTTGGCGACAATAAGCAGTTAAGTGATGTCAATACAATAAGACAAGTACAATAAATGAGTGCTTAAAATTCTTTGAAATTCTGAAAAAAAAGAAAAGTACTAATTTAAAATAATGTTGTGCAATTTATTGAAAGATTTGATCGTATTTTAGGAACGAGATTATGTAATTTCAAGTAGTTTTTGAATAGAAACTACTTTAATTGGGATGGCAAGAACATGTAAAGAACTATGACAATTCCAAAGAAATGTATGTGTACATGCATGCAATTTAAGGTCGGTTTTACTCCCTAAACCTTAAATTAAAGTTCTTAATACTTGCAGTTGAAGTGCTTATCGATGGCTTAATCTAGAAATGTCAACTTTTAGCTACTTTACAGGAGAAGGAAAAAACCCAATAACCTCAAAACCTGAAAAAATAATATTTTTTTCTGAAGCTGATTTTCATTAAAACAGCCAACAAATACAATTCTGTTTTATTTTTTATTTTTTAAATGAGTTAGGGCTTGATTTTAATTACTGTAAATATGTTATTCGTCAATATAGGAAAATTAATTTTTTAAGGGAGTTGTATTTGAGTATTGTCTACCAGAACATGTAAAAAACTGATTTTGAAAATAAAACGAGATACGACCTTTCTATATTAAGCCATCGATATGTACCTTAATACCTAAGAAAATTTCAATTGTATATGTTTACAAGTAAAATCTTTCTTTCTCTTTTTCGAATTTCTTTAACTTGATTAAATATTTATGGTTCGCTATTTAAACAATTTTAAATATGTACGATTCTAAATTATTAGAATTAAGATTTCTAGAAATATTATTTGTGATGATATGAGAATATATATAGAACATTTTAAATACTTGCACATTTCATTTGCATTTGATACAACATCAAAACAGTACATCAAACGGATACGAATTTGACCTTATTTTCACATTTAAGTTCAGGTGTTGGTTATATATAACTGCAACATTTTGTGTCCTTTTGCAATATTTCCATAAATCTTTTAATCAAACTTTACTATTTATTTGCAGATGTATATTTAATAAAATTTTTTCTATTCTTTGTTGAATTTTTGATTTCACTTTAAATTTTATTTTGTTCTTCAGACAAATAGTAAACAGGGAACATTTTGTCTGCGTTCACCACTTGTTAAAAAGAGTCTTTAACCAATGTGGCAACATTTGAAACCATTAAAATTACTTATCCCTCTTTTATATACGAGTATGTATGTATTCTTTATTTAAGAATCAATGTAAACAAAACAGCATTGCCAACCTTTTTTGTTACATATGCATACAAATGGAGTTGGAATGGCATACATATGACACGTCCATATAAATGAAGTTGTATCCTTAAAGTAAATATTGTGGAAAAAAGAAAGCACATGCTCACATGTGTGGAAATTGGCATAAATGTCAGATTTGTTGTTTAAAACAGTAAAATTAACTGCAAATATACATATATGTACATATAATTAAAGCTTTGGAAGTACAAAAAAGCACAAAAACAGAGGAGACCATTAACAACAATAAATCATAATTTTATTTAACGTTTTGCACAAACACAGACTCATGTAAATATGCAAAAGTGTTTGCGGTAATATGTAATTTTTTCGTTTTTGCCACCATAATTATATACCTATAAAATATTTTTGAATTTTTTTTTAACCAACGGTGTCTTAAAACGCCACCTTCAATTTTAACTAGTATATGCAACCTTATTTTAAATATTGTATGTGGCGTTTTACAATTTTTTGTATTGTTTGCTTCAATTTTTTTTATATTGGCATGAATGCTAAAGAAAAAAGAAAAAGTACATAAAAATTGCATGATAGCACGCACGCAAATTTTAAATATTGTTGGTGTTTATTTTATTTTGATTTTGCGCTACAAACAACTATAACATTACAAATCTCATGTTAGCGATATTGTTTAGAGAAACTAAAATATGTTTGGTTTTTATTTTATTTTACTAGACAGGGAACCAAATCATAATACAACGACAGGCGGCCAAAATATATTAGCATTCATGAGATTTTAATTTATAGATTGTTCTAAAGGCCATGTTTAAAAAATAAGTGTTGATATATGTATATTAAATTAGGCTTGGTTTTGTTACCTCATCGCAGAAACAGATGCAAAGCAAGACGCTTTTTTGAAGTATACTCTTTGTCAAATTACATATAGAATATATGTAAATATATAAATAAATAAATGAATCTAAGCAATACTTCCAGACAAAAAATTATTATAAGACTTCGAATTTCTTTACACTTATTAAAAAGTTGAAACAAACTTATTCAATTTCTTATTTCATTTCTTTGTGTACTGCTCAGTTAAGTTGATTAATGAAGCTACTTTTTAATTTGCGGCTCAACGCTTAAATTGTGTACGATGATATAAATCTTGTATATTTTGTATTAATTATATCTTCATTTATTTATTTATGTATTTCTAATATATTTTCCTAACATTTAGTATTTGTGCTTCCAGTAGCAACCATTTATTTATAACAAAATATAACAACAAATTATGACGGCAATTTTATATGAAAATGCGTTGTTTTACGTAAAATGTAAAATAAAAAATTAAACTAAAGCAAATTACTTTAAGTGTAACTTTGTTTTAGTTTTTTTAATAAATATTTAGGTTTTTTCCCCCCTTTATTTAGCTTAGCGCAATATATCTTTAGAATATTCATTCAAGTTGGGCCTATTAAAAAGTAATAAGAAATTTAATGGTTGGGAAATTTTTATAAATATTTAATTCGTTTTCATATACTCAATATACGAGTGCATGGTACAAATAAGCAGGTGTAATTTTCAACATTTGCATAAACACTTTGTTTATAGCAAATACACATCGGCACTAACACAAAGAAATAAAAATAGAAAGAATAAATGTATGAATAAAGGTGAAACATATTTCTCTGCTAATAACTCACACCAGTATCAAACAAGTTCAAAAATGGAGGAGGGAAGCTTGAGTGTTAAAAATTATCAAAGAGTAAAATAATATATGTCGTTTCATGAAATGCAAAATGCCCCAACCAACATTTTCATTGTTTTACGGGACACACAAATACCAGTTAAGGTTAATTTTGAATTTGCGATATATCTTGTGAGCCGCAATGTTAGACACTTTTGCTGACTTCCAAAACGTCAATTGCTTTGTGTTTGAACAAAGCATCACATTTCATAACGCCGCAGTACAACAATTATACAATGTGTACCATTTCAAAACGCTGCCGCCAAGTATTTTTAACGCAGTTGCATTGTTTCGGAACTTTGCATATGCATGTGATTTAAATACAGCATCAATACTGTATATAAACTTTGTATACGAACGTTTTGGAAGTCAGCCTTTGTATTCATAGAGAATTTGTCTTATTATGGTGGTTCTAACAAATAATTTTTATTTATATATTTAGAATAAACGCGACATTGTTAAATGAAAACCCGACATCAATTTAAATTTTATGTTGCTTTGTTGCAAAATATTGAAATTCTAATATATTCAACTTTTTAATGAAAATTGAATGCGGGTATTATTTCAATACTAAATCCTAGTGTTATAATTGAGATATTTAGTATGGGTGGTTCGGTATCGACTTCCGAAATGAATGTTATTATGTGTGTTGAAATCTAATTGATATAACGTTACGAATTTTATCTTTCAGAAATCACAACAGAATTTATTTTGCACCTTTTTTTGATGTATATAATGTCCATAATACAAGTAGAGATGAAAATTCCAATCAAAAATATTTAGTTTATACGAGAATTTTTGCTAAATTTAAGAAATTCTTCATTTATGTTGAAATGGAAAGAAACACTGCTCGTGTTTGTCGATTAAAAACATCTTATGATATATTAACTAAATACGCATACAAAATTCTGAAAATAATGGTCAATATTAAGTACACTCTTGACATAGTAATATTTCGACTTAACATTTTTACTCTTTACCTTAAGTTGTTAGAAAAACTTGTAGAAACCACTTAAATATAAAAGAAATATTTCTAGTTTTTGTCTGAAAATATTTATTATAAATTTAGCATAAAATAAAACAAAATATTTAATAGCTACAAAAAAATTTGTGGCAATTTTTTTATAGTTCGCCTAAATGACAAAATGAGAGACTTGGACCAATTTCTAATGTATGTACATATCATTCCATAAAATCCAGAAGGCCGTAACTGCACCTTTAATTTCTTTACAGGAATGTATTCGTGGTAAATAAATCATTACCTATCAAAAAGGAAATTTTGCGTTGTTTATCAGCTGCGGCCTTTTCGATTATAGGTGTTGATATGTATGTATGTACATATTTATTTCTATTTATTAAAGTTACTGCAACTGAAAATCAATTGAAATTCATCATATTATGAGTTGTCAAATGTCAATTAAAGCTAAATCGGTTATTGTTTTCAATAGATAAATTGAAATACAAAAATAATTTTTATTCTTAACAGAAAGAACCCATCTTTGAACTTGACGGGACAGCTGAATAAAGAAAGAGAAACAAAATAGATATGTATATTAAACACTTATTTTCATTAAATACTTGTGTACATACATGCATGTGTATATAATTCTCTCAAAAAGTCATCTTCAATACAGAAAGACAATCGACGCACAAAGCGAAACCTTAAACCCCGATATAATTCGTTTAGAATGGGTTTTCAACAACCAGATTAGACATTAAGTTAAATTAAATATCTGTATTTACTCCGTGTAGTTTCTTTAGTGTGCTTTCTTTTTTACTTTTTTTATGTTTTATAATTTTTGCGGTTCTTTTCTTGTTGTTCGGTAAATTAATTGCTTCGCGTTAGTTTGATCGCGTTCTAATCGAATGGAAACTGATTTGGGTTTAACAACTGCTTTTCTACTCGAACGTTGATTCGAATGAAAACTCAAAAGAAAACGTAAGTACTTTCATGACAAATTCCGTTCAACTATTTCGAACATACAGGCATTATTGCGCACGCAAATGTCAAAATCAAGCACTGGCTCTTTTGTTTTCGTTAAAAAAAATGTATTGCCAAAAACATACAATTTAAAAAAAAAAACATTTTAAAACATTTACATACATATGTATGTATGTAAATACTTGGAGTAGAAGTTATAACTGAAACATGCTATTTTGCATACATATATAAGTTATTGAAGATATAATACGATTCTTTTTAGTAACACAAATGAACATTTTATTAATTTCTTCTTGGGATTTTATAATGAGAAAAATAGCTTACTCTAATGTTCTTTTAATTATTGATTTCCGCTCTCATGTTCTGTGCAGAATAAATTTTCTTATATTTTGCTTACAAGTAAAGTTGACACAATTTCAATTTAACAGCTTAAAAACGATTGCAAAATTCTAAGTTGTAATGTTTGTTGTTGTTATATAAGTGTGGATTATTGTTGTTAAACTATTAAAGGGATTCAGTGAATATGCTAACTTGTATTTCTTCAAATGTATGTCTTCATAAACTTATTGGTTAATGAGCAGCTCCAGGACAGTATAGGTACCTCGCAATTCCCTACGAGTTAAACGTATGCCTTCAGCATATTCTTCAGCATATCCATTGTTGGTTTCAAATTCATACTTTGTTTTTATTATTTGTAATTTTTTATATTTAATTTCGCTTATTTTTATATATCAAACGAATTACTAGTGATTTTGACAATTTTAAAGAAAATTGCTAAAACAATTAAAATTTCTTATGAGGCAATACTTTGAAAAACCGTAAGTACATTCGATCGAAAGATGTCGATATCGTTGAACCCAAATTGATTAGACTTCGAGATAGATTTTCTTTCGACATCGTTGAACAGGCGGTTACTCCTATATTATGATTTTTATAATTAAATTTTTTTTTAATTTTTACATTATTTTTAAGATGAACTAAATACAATTATAAAAATTAATATATGTATTTGTTGTAGGCTAGCTAATCTGTATGCATTTTGTTAGTTGCTAATTACCATCTTATCAGTAATTCAGTTAGTTATACTTAAATGTATATAATTTTAAATTATTAAAATAAGAAAACAATCAAAAAAAAAATATTTTACTCACTTATGGTATATAATTTCAGAAGTGGAAATTGCTTGAAATATACAGAATAAATGCTCGTTCGCCACAACCACTAGACTGCTCAAATTTGGCATAGTAATGGCCAAATTGGAAGTAGCAGTTTTTCATTTACATGCTCGCAAACAACAAAAACAGTGAGCCAGAGCCTAACAAAATTGCTACACTTTTGTGGCTGATTGGAAAACGTTCTATGGATATATATAATTATACAGTCGAACTTCCATAACTCGAATCACCATTATCCCAAAAAAAACTTCGACTTACGGAGACTTCGAGTTACAGAATTTTTTGTCAAAATATAATAAAAGGTTTTTGTGTTATGTATTTTTATTTAAAATAGCCTCTAATGGAAAACTACATACTTAAGAATATAAAAGAACAAGCATAATATTGCACTAGATATAGGCATGTTTTGGCTTCTAGTTGCTGAAAACCAATCTATGATTGCTTTGTCGACATTCTGGAATTTTGGTGTCTTAACTCTTTTAGTACATAAACGAAATCCAGATTCAAACGAGTTGATAATTAATTTCTTATTTTTGAAAATTGTTGAGACCGTGCTTGCCGGAATACCATACATATTTATCAGCTGCTTCCTTTTTCTTTAATCCATCTCGACGTCTTTTATATGTTTATATTTTTCTTTAATTGATAAGCATTTTAAAACACGTTTAGTTGTCATAATAATAAAAAAAATCCATTTCAACATTTATCATCTAGCCCGAGTTATGCATAGAACTGATAGTTACGCAAATAAAAAGAAATAAATTTGTAATTCCCCGAAAAATATAAAAAAATAGCATTTAAAATATACAAACCATACATACAAATAACAAAAGAGAGTAAAACAAGCAAACCATAACTAAAAAAAAACAAAAAACCGTTCAAACAAGCAAAATTCTTCGAGTTATAGAGTTCATGTGTATGTTTTTTGTTCGAGTTATGGAGAACTTCGACTTATGGAAGTTCGAGTTACGGAAGGAAAGTTGTATGTGATTTGTTCTTTTAACGCTACTGCCAACCAAATTAGTTCGAGTTAGAGAAAATTCGAGTTAGAGAAGTTCGAGTTATGGAAGTTCGACTGTATATCCTTACAATGGTAATTTAGAAAATATGTTTAATTTAGCTACTGCAAGTAGCGGAGCACCCAACGTTAATGTTGCTGCAAACACCAGCAGCGCCGGTGGAAACAGCGCAGTTTCGTCGCAACAGACGGTTTATAAAAACTACTAACAACAATGACTATAATTCTAGTGATTTGTTATATGAAGATCATATTGCAAATTACCGGGATAATATTGAGAAGTCCACTATTAACCAACCAATTGGAAATACACCATGCGAACCACTTTCTTGCGTTGGGCATGGTAATAGTCATTCTAGTAGTAAAAGTAAGGATGTAAGGCCGAGATCAGAAATAAACGATCAATCAGCTGGAAAATCGTCTGATTCGTCCATTTATCATGAGGCTGATTCTGATAGTTATGGATCTGTGTGTGACCCTGAAGATTGTAACAATCATAGAAGTTCGATAAATGTAAGACCATTGCCCACTCCTTCGTCTGATTGATCACTAGAGTTGTCAACCGATTAAGAATAATTCCATTAATCCATCAAACAAAACGAAACTCTTGTTCGAACAATTTTAAATGCCGATTTTCGAATGTCGAATAAATTGATTAATTAATGTCAATTAATCGAAAAAAAATTTTTAAATTTGTTATTTTGGATGTTTGTAGTTGTTATCGAACTGCGCATACCTACATTGTAGTCGTGCTATGTTTTGAATGAAATGTTAAAAAATTTTCAAGAATGGGGTTTTTTCAATCTCAGGTGAATAAGTTAGAAATACACTAAAGCCAAAAAATTCAGCTCGGTTTGGAAGTATTTTACCAAGAAAAAATATGAAAAAAAAAAACAAAGTCACATGTAATAAGAGTCCTAAAGTAAACAAAATTGTTGGATCAACAACAAAAAAATTAATAATTCTTTTTCAACAGATTTAGGAAAACATATTAAAATAAGAATAAATGACAAACGTATAAAATGTTTAAATACGTTAATAATATTTTTTAAATTCTGAAAATTTTCCAACCAATGAAAGTTTTTTAAAATATTCTTCAAAAAGTGAAACTAAAGAATATCCAAAATGAATTATACTCCAGATTATTTTATGTTGAAAGTAACCACAATAATTCAGATGAAAGTAATCCTATAGAAGATGTTTCTACACAGAGAAAATAGTGCCTAATAAACCTTTTTGAAAAAATCAAGAAGGAAACTTATGGTTTTTATTAGGTATTCTTATTGATTTTTTCGAAAAGGGTTTCCTTATTAAAATAATGAGACTTCCTTCTTGAACAAAATCCCTAGATATATCTTATTAATTTTGTTCTATTTTATTAGGTATTTATTAGGCACTGTTTTCTCTGTTTGATGTTAGGAAATACAAATTTGATGTCACCAGAACGTCATGGTACACGTCCGGAATGCTTATTTACAACATGAAGTTGTATTATCTGGATGAGGGGTACTGAAAACATTTTTATAAAATTTAAGTCTGTTGGGACTAGAACCAAGGTGCTTCGGTTACGTAAATAGGCACTCTAACCACCTCACCTTGCTACATGTTAGCAGCCAGAAGATGATTTACACATGATCATACAGGAACCTAAGAAATCCCTTTTTTATACAATTCATATGAAAACCTACTAGAATCAAAAAGTTTTTCCCTATGGATTGTTTTTTAGTGCTAAAAATAACGGAAATTGGGTAAAAAAATTGCGAATAACAAGTTTTCTTCTGGATTTTTTGTATTTTCCTTCTTGATAAAATTAAAAAGATTTACCACATAAAAATAATAAGGAATATCTTCAGAAAAATCTTCTCTTCTTTCTGGTGGGATACCCCTTAGAATAAAAACGTTTCATAGAGACAATCTTCTTGATTCTATTAGGAATTTTGTTGCTCTGTGTAATAATGAAAATAACAATCTTTTATGCGAATTAAATAATTATATTAAAAGTATTAAAAATTCAAAATATAAGTAAGACTTCAGCGATATATTAGACGATGTGGTATATTTGGAAAAATCTAAAAGAGAACACAAAAATTAGATAAACTATTTCATGCTCTTCTCACAATATCACCTACCTCGAAAATTATCGAAACAGTTTTTTCAAAATTTAATTTAATAAAAACCGAAACCAAATATCGTTTGAAAGCTAAAAAAATTAATCAACTTTTATTTGTAAAAGATTATTTCTTAAGAACATTGGTTGGGTTCGTTGTCTGATTTAACAAAAAAAAAATCATTTGATATTTTTTGACTAAATGAAGAATATTTATTTGAATTAATAGTTTTATGTTCATATTTTTTTGTTAATAAAAATATTAACTATTTTATTTTTAAGTTTTTTGTAAGAAAAGTTTTTTTTTTTAATAAATTTTTTAAATCATTTTTTATTCGTTGTTCTCATCGATTAATCGAATAATTCTTCAACTTTAATCGTTTGATCGAACGAACAAAAACTATTATTTGAAATATTCGAACAAAGTTGAAAGGCGAATAATTGACAACTCTAATGTTCACCCTATAAACCCGGAGTGGACGTACAGTTCGACCTCCAAATAGGTACATGTTTAAATAATAAAAAAAATATATAAAGCATGTAATAAGTCTAGCAACTCTATATGATATATATATATATCAGTGATGGAAAAATGAAAAATTGAAATGGTACTGTCCGACAACTAAAAGAGTACTTTTTTCAACATTGTGGTACTTTTTGTGAAACATATATTTTTAATCAAAAATAAAATTAAAAATCCATTTGATAATAAAAAAAATATTAAATGAAGAACACAATGCAGCTTGGTTTGCATAATTTTTCAACCAGGTTCAACCCCGTATTAACAGAACAAAACCAATACATGTACATTAAAAAAACAAATGTGTGCAAAATACACTAATACACACATATATGTATATTTTTACAATTTTATGCCAGATTATTTAGTCTCGTGTGTTTTCAAAAGAACAAAAGTTATGCGAACTAAAAATTAATCTCGTGTAAATTGGACCAATAAAATTAAAGGGCACTATACATTTACCAAAATCACATTAAGCATTTAAAGTTGTAACAGTAAAAATTTGTTTGTATGTGTGGCACCGCCGACGCTTGATGAAAAATCAAAAAATTTAGATATTGGGTATGCTTGATATCAAGCATACGTATACGCGCTTGATGTCAATGACAGTGTATAGTGCCCTTAACAACTTTTGCAAAAAACACACACTAAAAACAACATGAATAACGAATTTGTGCATTCCTTATGTTCTTGTTTTGAAGCCAATGTTATCAATGATTATAAAAATAACGCAGATTTCTAAACAGGGAACAAAGCAAAACAAAAAAGTAGTACTAAATTTGACGTGGGGGTATTGTGGTATTTTTGTTGTGAAAAAGTACTGAAAATAGTACAAAAGTACTGCATTTTCCATCACTGATATATATACATATATATATCATATATTATAAAAAATATTTAAAAAGGCAATCAGTTAGTTAAGTTTTAGTTGTCAACATACTTAAGTGTATATAATTTTAATTCATTAAATGGATTAAAAAAAATATTAAAAATACACTGTAGTCATTCTCTTAGTATTTTGAATAGATACGAGTACATACATATGTATGTATGCATATATAAATCTCTACTTTCAGCGCCCATGTTTGTACAAAACAGCTGTCAATAATAATCATTATTGTCACAAACTAAATCAATAACAATTTTTCATTACAACAGAGCAATATTATTGTAAAAGCGTCATTAAGCTTTTGCGGTACAACATATAGAAATTAATTTCAATATACATATCTACAAATGTATGTATTTAAAAAAAATTACACAGTTCTTCTACGAGTAGACAAGATTTGTTATAAAATATCAAATTAAACGTAGTGGACATCCATGCGCGAAGTATACTAAATAATTTTTTATATGCATATATGCACATTAGGGTGGGTAAATTTTTTTGCCTATTAAGCGTATAGCAAAATCGTAATCTACGGGAAATTCTAAGAACTTTTCCCAAAAACCATGGTTCTAAAATCAAAATCGAGCTTCCGGTTTTTTAAGAGAAAATTTGGTGCTCAGGACTATTGTTATTTTAACATAAACCTCCAAAACCATTATTTGGGTAAATAATTTTTTATAAATGAGGACAGATATAGAAAGCTATGAAAATTTCCTTTAAAATAAGCCTTTTCTCTTAAAAAACCGGAAGCTCGATTTTGATTTTAGAACCATGGTTTCTTTGGGAAAAGTTCTTAGAATTTTCCATAGATTACGACCTTGCTATACGCTTTGTCATGTTTTTCGGTCCCGAACAAATTGACCCACCCTAATGCACATGCATACATACATATTTTCATATGTAAATGTAATTTTACAATAAAAATCATTTTAAATATGTAAATAAGAAGAATAACCCTAAATCTGATGTATAAAAAAGTACTGGCTTATACATATCTACGTAATCGTATCTATTCAAAATACTAAGAGAGTGAGTATCTTTTTGATGTTCAACTTTATCTCAAGCTTTTTAAAGTGTCTAGATTTAATAATATTATTTTTTTAAATCCACAAAAGTTATTTTATTGTTGTTACTTGATGCTCATAGTGATTCTGTTTGTCAAGTACTTTGACTACAAGTTACTTTTACTGCATTTCAGTCTCAGTTTCAATTTCTCGGAGATGCCTGTATTAGCAGACAGATGGACGGACAGATTTTAACATTAACTCTTATATACAGAAAAATATTTACATGTGTTTTAGACTAGCGGTATATGAATAACAAATAAATTTTGTAAAAAGAAATGAACAGATAGAAATACAGCCAGACAAACAGACAGACACATGTAGAAACTTTTAGACAAACATATGTAGACAATAAAACTGAATATTGTAAGCGCGTGTTGGAAGCGACGTTTTGATTGACATTTTTCTGTTCTGTTTTCTATTTTGCTCTTCTATTTCAGCTCATATAAATATCGTTTTCACTATTAAGTCGTAGGAAAATTGTAACAATAAAACAAACAACTACAATGAATATTTCTTCTCTTAGAAACTATGTATGTATGTATCTACTTGAAACTTTTACATCAACATCAGCAACAAAAAAAAAATTATACATAGGTACTATGTATGTAATGTAGTTGCTCCATTCTATAAAAAAAGGTAATATTTTATAATTTTAGTAGGGAAATCGTTTCTTCCGCAATATATGTATGTAGGTTCCCCCTAAGTTATTGAAATATGTAAGTAAAAAGACGATTTAAAAACAGAAAGTACCTATTAAGGTTACGATATGTACATTCTTACAAGGCTTAACCTATTACAGAAGTTGAAAAAAGCCCAAAAGTTGATTTGCATATCGATGGCTTCATTCCAGAGTACGCTAAGTCTAAAAAGTGAATTTTACAGGAGACGCGTTCAAAGTTTATTTGGAATTTCTCAAAGGCCGTATAAGATAGAAATTCACTTTTTTCGGCGTTAGAATCACATTTATTGTAGAATTTTTTTAGTGTGTACGAATTATAAATACTGGTAGTAGAACATGGTTACAAATGACTTAGGCCAATTTAGAATGTACAAAACTTTTTGCGTTGTTCATCCAAGTGGACTTAGCATCTTTTTCTTTTTATACGCTGACGACTTTCTCCAAACTAAACTGTTCTATGTTTAGTTACACGCGCGAACTGTTTTTGTTTATTCAGGGAATAACATGCTAAGTACACATAGCGACACTCAAAAATGTACCAAGTGTGTGCTAAGTAGGCTTAGAAAGCATAACAACAATAAATGCCCTTTCTAAGGAATGCTATGTTAACTTAGTTTTCAAAAAAATTTTACAGTTCTCTTCCAAACAATACTGACTGTACTTAGCCCTTTTCGGAATGGAAGTTTTTTAAAACTTTAGTCGTAGGCTAAGTACAATTGTGAGCATAACTTTTGATAGGGTTGTCCGATAAATTCGAGCTTTCGACAGGACTCAAGTTACATCGATCTAAATTCAAATAAACAAACTCCTTCAAAACATGCTAAGTCGACTTAGCATACTCTGGAATTAAGCCATCGATATGAATCTTAATTTTATTTAATTAATACCCGGTGCTTTGCGCTATCCCATTAATATAAAATAAAATACCATTTGTACGTATAAATTATAGATTATCATATCTATACTACTTTTGATACTTCATTATTTTAGAGAATTGCACCTTTCAGGTGCCCTGCCCTATCAGCTCAAGATTTGGCTGGTAATTGTATTTTGCTTTAATAGTTACCTACAATGATTTTCAAAATATTTATTACTTTAGTTTGTTTAGATATGTGGATATTAATATATTCTATGTATGTGGGGTACCCCTCTCCCACATAACGAAAAAATATATTATATTGAATATCCAGGTCATCTGTAATACGGTTCCACTAAATAATAATACTAAATTTAAGTATTTTAGGATTACTTTGTAATTTTAGATCACAATTATTACCTAATCTGATTCAATCCCAAAAGGGATCAACAAATTTTTCAATACTAAAAATGGCAAAAAGTAAATAATAGTTTTTTTTGGCTTTTATACCTATTTCGATTTTAAAATTTTAATGTGGCTGTGTTGTCTGGGTAAAAACCTGTCTACAGCTTTCAATTAGATTCATTATGATTTTGGCAACGGATTAATTCATCCATGTCGCATACTTTAAACAAGTGAATGTTGGCCATTTTTAACTGGAATCGTTGAAAGTGTGCTAGTCACATAGCTTGGAAGTAGTGATCAGATCAATAATTGAAATAAACCATGTCCATATGAAATTATTAAAAGGCTTAAATTCAGTTTTATTGAATTAATGAAAATAAAAATTACAAATAGGTTTTATTTTTAATATCCCATTTCAGAATAAAAACTCTTAGGTATTTGAATTTTCATTAATTTAAAAAAACTGAATTCGTAATAATGAAAATAAACCATGTTCTATTTACGTTAGAAGAAACAAATTAAAAAAATATGTTATAACAATCATTACTCAAGCATAGTGGTAAATATTTATTGGTGAGTTGCTATTCAGCAATCAATGAAATGCATATAGATTTGCTAACATATAACAAATGAATTAATTTTTGACAGTATTAAAGTAATAAAATTTTACTTTTTACTAAAAAATTATTATTTCTATCACCAACAACTATATGAAATTAATAAGCTCTTGAAGTAAAACTGAGTGACAGATGAATTTTTATCGATTCTGTCTTTATTGGCGACATCGACTGTTTTACAAGGGAAATGTTCGAAAGACATTTATAAGAATATCGTCTATCAAACTTTTGATTAAGTAGTATTGATTTTTTCATAATTCATCATTTTAAGTTAATTCATTAAGATTGAAGAAAACTTTAGAATTGTCGAATTCAATTTTTCAATAGCACTGTGCAAGCATCAGTAAATACCACTTCCAAGGCACTACGTGAACTCTTAAAGTAGATCCCCTCGATGCTCATGTTGGCGGTAAGACAAAGGAGTATAGTATACTCAATGTTGAACATTGCCACTTTAATCCTTTAGAAGGTAGATAATCTGTAGTGCTGCTGGTTACTCTGCGAGTTCTGAAAGAAAACTTCAAGATTTTAACTCACAATCACAATCACAATCGCAATCACAACAATTACTCCACCAGATGCTGAACGGTGGTCCTAGAGTGTTACTTAATAGATAGTGACAAATATTTTTGCTTTTATATCCGGAAGATCTTTCTTGATTTATTTTAGCTTTTTTAGGGATCACACTAAATGCTTTGGAGTAGATGAGCTCGTCAAATGGGTTTCAGATTACTTCAAGTGTGCTATAAGGCTATGTTATATAATAATTCTATTTATTAAGTTGTAAAAACTAAAAAAATATTTGAACTGAATCGGCCCCGAACATTTAGTAGTCATGAGTATGTTTTCCGTTTTAAATACAAGTTGTGTGTTATTCTTTTTATTTTTCATTAAATCTCTTGTTTCTTGTGGTAAAAAAAAATGTTTTTATTTTTTATTTGAATAATTCATTTTTTGTTTATTTGTTAAGCAAATTTTTATGCAACTTAGTAACTTTTTACTAACTGTTTCTTATTTTACAAGTGGTGTTCTAACAATAATACAACAACATATAGAATTTGAGTTGAAGTTAGTCAAGTCATTCAGGCAACCAGCGAGTCTAGTCACATAAATTAATGTTTGGATTATGTATTTCTTGCGTTTCCTTCTTTTGCTTTTATAGAATTCAGAGAAAAGAGACGAAGAACCAATCAAATGATGAAATATTTTTCAAATTGATTTTAATGACAATTATTATTATAAAACTTGTAATATTTTTTTTTTTTTTGTTTAGTTGTAGTTAAAATCTATAGCATGTTTTTGTTGTCATAACAACTTGTTTTTTTATCAACTTTAACACCATCAACATGTTTTTTTGGTTCAGTTCAAAATTGCACTTTAGATGATGCTGTTGTTGTCAGTTTCTTGTTGTTTAGTTTTCAAATTGTTTTCATTAGAAATTTAATGGAAATAACAATAGCAACAACAATAATGATGATAATTATAATTGAGCTGTCATTGTCACCTGTCACTGTAATCTGTTGAAAAACATCTATCTTTTCTCTCTTTGTACTTAATTGTGATTATCTAATACATGTGTATAGGTATGTATGCGTGTGTATGTGTAGATTATTTATATATATATATATATATTTATGTACATACATAACATAACTTTATTGTCATAAAATTCATATAAATATGTTTGTATGAATATGTACTTTTTTTAGCTTTAACATGAAGTGTTCATGTTTTTGTCATAAACAAAAATATAATTATTTGTGTGTTAAAAATGTTATCAAAAAGTTAAAACTATTAAAAAATATATATTCTCGATTTCATCACATATTTACATGCATATATATTTTTGACAACCTAATAATTTTCAAAATATTAACGACTAAAAATAAATTGTTAACAAGCAGCATACAATATTTTCTGTAAAGGAAAAATTAAAATCAATAATAAATGACTGATCTTTATTGGGATATTTTTAGTGTTTGTTTAGGATAGTTTTCAAATTTGCTATTGATCAGGTGCAAACTAACTAATATGAAGGTAACTTTGTAACTCCACAAATATGCAGATATATGAGTATAACTATTTTGTGCCGACTCAAGTGCTTTTGTCAAAAGGCTAAAGATATAAAAATGGCTATGTATGTATGTATGTACTAGTGATGTTACTAATATCAATTTCTAGTATTCGTCGTCACAACTGAATATTAAAAAATGCAAAAAGTTAAAGCATAAAATAAAAATACACAGCAACACATTTATTAAACAGTTAGTTTACTTGTTTAATTTTATTTTTTCCTTGTGTGTAATATAAATACGTTGACCATCCATCCTTTTTTTAAAAGGACAGTCCTTTTTTTGACACAACGTCCTTTAAAATTTAAACAAAATAAATTGTCATTTTTTAATTGAATTCTCGTTTTTTTGTCCTTTCTTTTTGATGGCTAATGATCTTCTTTAGTTTCCAAAATTAAAAGTTTTATTTTCTCAAAATACCGAAATTTTAAACTCAATACAATATAAATTTATAGCCAGGAATTGCATGGCAACACACATGTTCAATGTGTCCAATTTTCTGTCGGCTTTCAAATGGACTGTGCAGAATTTAAATTGTTTTTATCAAATAACATTGATATTATTAAAAAATTACATTCTTCAGAAAAATATCAATAATAGATAATCCTTAAACTATTGTTTTTAGTTATTTGTATTTATTGAATTTTGTTATTTTTGTATTATTGGCTAAATTTAATTTCTTTGTTAATTTTGGTTAATGAATTAATTTTTTGTTTTAACGACGTGTGAACTTCAAGGCATATTTAATTTCTGTTTTAAACATTAAAATAAGTACATACATATGTAACTACTTGTACATTGTTTGAATTATATTTTTATTTTATTGATATAAAATATATCTATGTAATTAAGTTAATACAAATAATTTTTATTTTATTTTGAGTGTTCTTTTTTTTTGTCGAAAAATATGGTCACCGTAAATATGTATACATAAATATTTGCATACATAAACTCATACATAAGTGAAAACAAAAACAAGAAAACTCTAAATGAGTTCATCTTCTAACAACAACAATAAAGCTACAAGCAATATGAAGGTTTACTTAACTTTGGTTGCTGATGACGACAACAAAAAAAAAAATAAAATAAACACAAAACACAATTATTCGTGCGCGATCACGCTCTCCGTTAATATTAAATAGTGATCAGGAAACAAAAAGAATCGCACTCATTACCAAACTTGTCAGCTTAGCTGTATAAACAAACAAACAATAAATATCAAGGTGACCGACGTGCAGGTATGGACAGATACATAACCATGCTAAAACGGGGAAGAAGTCCCAAATCTGCTCAAATAGCATCAAAGGCGAAAGTTCCCAGGAATAACAGTAACAATAAAAATTACGAAAATCGTTTTGCGATTTTGAATGAACAACAAAAGCCTTACCTCGTTAATTGGAGAAAATGAGTTCTACGTAACTCCAATCAAGCATGGGAAAATCAACGAAACAAAAGTTCTGATTTTGAGTAAAAAAATAAAAATTTCATATTAACTAAAGAGTACTAAAGGCCTAACAGGCGTTATTAAAGGTATAGATTCTAGCGTGCATCCAGAAGAGATAAAGCCTCGTCTTGCAAAAAGTGACTTCAAGGTGAAAATTGTTCCAAACATTAAAAATAGAGAATAAATCCCCCCACCTACATTTAGAGTAGAGCTACAGCCAGGTGACTTGAAAATAAAAATAAATAATTCACTACTAATTTATAATTTGAGATATTTGTTGCACCGAAGAATTACAGTTGAGCTGACAAATAAAAAAACTGGACTTATCCAATGCCTTACACAGTACCGTTAACTTTGACAAATTAAAACGTGATTCCAAGGCAAAAAAAAATTGGCAATTGCGGCGAAAACCACACAGATATCTACATGATTGCAAATGTTTTACAAATAAAAAGATACTGTTCAATTTTATTTATTGTTGCCATTGACTCGATTTTTTGGAAAATATTTTCAAGCAACGAATATCTGTATTGAAAATTATGTTCAAAAACTTGTGATAATCCCCTCCCAGATACTCAAATACAGTTTATCAAATGGTTTTGAACGTAGTTTCAAGTAGTCGGCCAACAAATTTGCCAACAGATCGACAAAAAAATTCCTGATGTTATCCACTTTGGAATTGTGAAAGTTGTGCCCAGCGAAATTATTGAAGTTGAAGCATCTTTGTATTTATCTTCAGATCACTTGCCTCCTATTGTCACTATATACTCACACAAAACTTCAAGACCTACAACTGCTTTACCGATGACATCTGCATGTATTAACTGGCTGAAATACAAAAAAAAATATTTGAGCTCCCATTGCTCGGAAAATATGACGTTGAGAACACCTTCTGACATAGATGATTCTCTCAGGTTGTTTGAAACACACGTTAAACAAACTGCTCTTAATGCTACTTCACAATATTTTTTCTGTAGATATAGAAAGGCTATTATCTGAAAAAAGGAAAGCTCGACTAAAGCTAAGGCTAAAGGAATGTACCAAACAGTTTAGAAAACTTTTACAAATACAAAAAACAGCTTCCCCAAAAAATTTCTACAAGAACTTGATACAACACCACAAAGAGATTATTGGCTATGGCGTACAACCAGAGTACTTAAAAGGCCGGCGATATACAAACCATTACGAGCTTCGACTGGTGACTGCGCAAGAACTGACGCTGAAAAAGGTGCTCTATTTGTGAAACACTTACACAAAGTATTTAATACTAATATTTCTGCTGATATTGTTAAGCTGCCACCTGTCATCACTTTACCAGAAATACCGCTTACCTAGTCTTAACACCAATGAAACTCCAGGTGTCGATAAAATAAGCAACAAGAACTGCCTTATATTGAAAAAAGAATAATACTATTAAATTTTAAAGTATTCTACGCCTAGAATACGATCCAACAGGAAGAAATGTTTCACCGATTACTATGATTCAAAAGTCCGGCAAGGATCATACGAAGGTAGAATCGTATAGGCCTATTAGCTTGTTGCCTAATATGTCAAAATTATTTGAAAAGCTATACATGACCAGTAATAGATGTATTCCAGATAATCAATTCGGTTTTCACAGACAACATAGCACTGTCTAACAAATTCAATCCTTTACTTTATTTAGTATGTATATGCCTCTGACTTACCGTTAAGCAGTAACATTCACACGTTAACGTTATGAACCAAATTAATTGACTAATTGGATGAAACTCTATACTAAGCCTAGAATGTAAACTTCAAGAAAATTCTATATACACTTACAACAGTCCCCTGGTATTTCCGATGCTAGCGAATTAACAAAGATTTAGATGTTCCGTTGGTGAAGACTGCGTTTTCCACAAATGTGACAAAATACAATAAAAAACTCGAGTTGCAACCAAATCTACTTGCCCGCAATATTCTAAATTATAGAGGCCACACCCGTCTGTCATCAGTACACGAGAGATGTAAAACAACGAAAAAATTAACTGCTCAAATTAAAATTTTGTTAGCATTGATTAAACATATAAATAATAAAACTACAAAAAAAAACATGTTGCAGTTTCATGGTATTCGTTAACATAGAATTTTGCTTTCTTTTTTTTAGGACCAGCACTCAGGGGTTAACCGTTACTTTTGCAATGCATTGTGCCTGAGGTCAAGGAGAGGAATAAGGTAGAGAAGATAGGTGTTGAAAATTTAGAAGGCTTAACTCTTTTAAAACTCTGCTTTGCTCGTGATGTTAATTTGTATAGTATTGTTGAGGCGCCTCTGGTGTTAAGTAGACGTATTAACTTTGTTAAGCTGTATTAGCAGGTATTTTTCGCCCGATGTTTCTGCTAACCGCCGAAGAAGGGCGATGTTGTGTACAATAGCTTGGAATAGCATCAATCGCCTTTATCACTTAAATAGTCCGACAATAAATAATACAATTTCTCAGTAATGTACATTAGAGAAATTAGTGATGTTGATTGACTTGCTCTGGCCAGGGTTTTAACCACACTCACTTGTGTATATAATGCGACTATTTTGAAATGTTGTAGAGAAATTCTATATTAGTGATTCTAAGGCAGTTGAAAAGTCTCAAAATTGTTCTGCAAAAATTTTTAGAAAGTGGTATTCGTGTATATAAAAAATTATTATTATCTACTATTGAGCAGTATACTAAAATATACAGATTGTACAGCATACATAAAATTAAGTTCTAAAGATATAGATTTGGACGCAACAAGCTACAATCAAAAATTAACTGCTAACGATTTTTCATATATTACTGATCTATTTTATGAATTCCACAATGTTATACATACGACGTTAAAATGTCGTAATAGAAACAAATGAAAATTAATATTTTGGTCCTATACTAAAGCTAAGATCCCACTATCGGTGGAATTTACCAATTTTCGTCGCAATTTATGTACCGATAGTGTGAATACAAACAATTTTTCAAAATGAGACAATCTGCGCCGAAATTGTGCTGAGTATGGACAGTCAAAATCAACCATGATGCGCAGATAATGTGAGCACGCTTTTGCACAATGTTGACGAATCAATATGTAAAATATGCTCCGATTTTTATCGGCCACTCGTTCGCCGTTCACAGTCGACAATCAGTGACGATACACTTAAATTTTAAATTTCCCCAAGTCTTATTTATAAAATACTAAAAACAAAAATTAAGTTATAATGAATTCAAACCCCTTCGGTCTTTTTGAGCCACCCTGTATAACATTTTATTCGAGCAAATACTCAAGAATTTATGATTTTGGTACAGATCTACTGATGAGTTGGTATTTAGCTACCAACAAAATGCATATAAATTAGCTAACCTAAAACAAATAACATTTTTTTTAAAAGCATAAATTCTTGAGTATTTAGTCGCATAAAATTTTATATTTTATTCATATATATTAAAACAATAAATAGAACCCTTGTACTGTTGAACAAAAAACCCAAGAAGATTTTACCAACTATTTGCAAAACAACAAGAATAATTAATTAGAACGTGTTGTGCAGTAAGATCAATCAAAATTCAATAATTTTTTATTATTATATTAAATACAATATTTAAAAATTTATTTTAATGTATTTCATAGTAATCAATGCCGATTTAATTTGCCCAATAATGCGCGATAATGTGATCTCATTGTACCGATTATTATCGCAATTGAGATTGAGATTTGGCCGATGGGACGCACCCAAAATAAATTATGGAATGTTTTTACATGTGTGCCGATATAGCATGATAAAAATTGTCGCAGATTGTGCTGTTTGCGCCGATAGTGGGATCTTAGCGTCATGTTACTTTTAATTATTTTCATTCTGAATAATTGTTTCAAAAGTTTGACATCCTGAATTTTTCCAGAATTTTGCACAAAACTAGTTTGGCTAAACTAACAACCTCATGAATGTTTCAAACTGTGTACAAAAACCTTTTAAACTAGTGTAACCACTTTGAAACAAAAAAAAAACATTTCATAAGATATAATAAGTAAATTTCATATTTATGTCCTCCGTGTCCAAAATAAGCTAAAAAAAAAGCCTTTTTTATGTTTCGCAGTTTTCAAAACACGTAAAACTTTCTGTTTTATTATATATATATTCTAGAAGTGTGCCAAGCGTGATCTTGATTTATTTGTGTATCACAGTTTTACCGAATCCAACTGCTCGAGATCGTTTGGCTCCATTTCTAGGTGGCTGCTTTTAATCTCTCTTCCATTGATAATTAGTATATGTTGTTGCAACTTGAACATATGTATGTATTCACAAAGTTTCGTTGCAAGTGTAAAACCATGACTTTAAACAACAAAAATTAGCCTCCAAACAAGTTAAAATAAAACCACAATTCTTTTTATTAACAGCAGAAAAAATATTTAGCTTTTATAAAAGACTGCATATAAAAATGCAAATTAAAAAAAAAAAATATGGTGGAATATGTTTTTTGTAAGTATTAAAATATAAAAGAAAAATGATTTATTGCCAGTAATGATGGCTGTAGTAGTTGCTTCATTTCCACATATTATTATGGCTCAGTGTATGTATAAACATACAGATGCATATGTATTTACTCGTATGTGGCAGAGTTCTCTTATTGCTGTTATGTAAAGAAGAGGATGAGCAAGTTAATTTTGTTTGCTTCGCTGGATGATTTGGTTCGTTGGGAATTGCTTGTTTGGTTGACTGAATGACTGACGGTTTGGTTGGGCCAGAGGGAACCTCTCGAGAATTAAGTAGTTGTTTGACACAACGACATTTGAAATGCTTCTATAGTTAAGTATATGTATGTATATATGTATGCGTGTTTGTTTTTATTTTATTATTTATTAAGCGTTTTGTGTATTAAAATTGTAAAATTGATTGTTATTTTTTATTTTTTTTGCTTAAGTGTGTGTGTGCTTTGTTTATGCGTTTGTGTCTTATTTTCTTATTGAGCATAATGAGTATGTGTGGAAATGGTCAATTATGTATATTTATATAATTGGGGTATTCACATTGTAGTCATAAGTCATAAAATAATAGCACACCAAACAAAATATGACAAGTGTGAACACCCCGTCATAAATAAGTGTGCTATGTCATAATTGTGCCAGCTAATAAACATTTCACAACACTCTATTTTTAGTCGGCTTATTGCGCATACGTTTGTATTTTGGCTTAAATGTAAATGTTTTTTAATTTTTAATAAAGAAAACAATAAATTTCCTGTAAATTTTCTAAAATGTCCATTATCAATTAAAATTTTCAATTTTTTTTTAGCTATACGAACTTGTTGAAATTAATATAATCAAAAGCAGCTGTTGCCGGTAACATGAGCTGAACTATTTTTTGACGGCGGCAAGTGGAAAGTGTAGGTATTGTATAAATTCGCGTGAATTCGCCACGGCATCCATCCACCTTATACTTAATTCGCCTTGGTCGTGCATATACCTGGTAATGAATTTGTTTTCATTCTTGTGTTATTTAAAAGTAGCGGCGGCTTATAAACACATATTATCGCCGGCTCGAATAGGGAGTTGCAGCTGCTCGACTAAGATTTCTACAGTTTTATGACAAACCATAAACATACCTCAAAATGTCTTATTATTATATGACTTTTTTGTTTGAAGAACAACAACAATATCATAAAATATTTTAAAATAATAAGACATTATGACAATATGAGTGATATGACAACAGTGTGAACACCCCAAATAAGTATATTTTGTTGTTCTCTGCACTCTACTCATTTGTCGTAGTATTTTTTATAAGCAATTAATTACTTTTTCCATTCAACTGAAAATTTTGCGTTCAACAGCAGCGAAAAAACCGACAACTACTTGTTTGATTCTCTTGACCCATGTTAGAAAACAAAAAATTTTACTAAAATACGAGTATGAACAAATAAGCCGTCATTCTCACATAAATTAATGATATTTTGAAATATAATTACTACACGTTTTGTTTTATAAAGTTTAAGATTTGTAATTGCATACAATTATTAATTAATTGCAAATCATTTGAACGTTTTGGACAAAGATGGAATGAAATAGTACTGGTTAAAACGGTACATTTTTTTCATATAGATATCTTATAGTATAAATAGTCCCAGCTGTAAACGTTGTATATGAACCAATAATCAATTGATCCAAATAATTTTGGTAGATACCTATATACTTTCATATTATTTTTAGAATTATAGATATATATGTATATATGCTCTCAACGGGATAACTATAGAAACTATTTACTGTACAATACGGCCAGGTAGTGAATAAGTGCTGTGTTGTGTTAACTACTATTTAAAAGTGAGGAAAGGGGCAGGGTCGCTGTTTTTAACCGATTTCAAAAACATGAGAAGATTATCAATTCGGGCTATCTTTGCAGTTGGGTCCTATAAAATCGGAAAATCGAGTGCGAATTGTATCTTACCCCCAATCTTGATTGGCTGCTTTTCAAAATGCTTTTTTTTCCGGGAGGATGGTGGCATGTTGTGCCCCTAAAGTTTTAATTATCGAATAATTTAGTTATATATGGATATGATTGTTGCTTGGTTATCGGATAATTCCTCAATTTATTAAACGATATACAAAATATTTTTCATTGCTAGAGTTTTCTAGCAGTTTGGTCTGATATATATTTTTCCTAGAGGTGGGTTATAACCCTGAAATATTACTCCGTTAGATATATAAGAGGCCCCCCGAAATATTGATTTATAGCAAAATTAGGTATGTATGGTTAGATTTAATTTTTTTTTTTTTGCATTTCCATAGTTGCGTCGATTTCTTTAGTCTGTTCAATTGGCTTTTTGTATTGAAGAATGATTGTTCATACATACATAGTAATGGATGTCGTACAATTTATATAGCTCATACTAAATGAATATTTGTGCAATTTTTACAATAAAAAGTACTGATATACATAAATGTACACTAACGTAATTTCCTCCATTATCTGCTGATTTATTTTAGAGATCAGCAAAAACTAAGAACGCTCTAGAGAAGAGATTGAAATTAATTAATTTTCTAAGGCGTTTTAATATAATGTGTTCAGCTGTTGTTGTTGTTAGACCAGTTGATTATGGGTGTTTGAAAAAAAGATTTATGTTTACAATTAACCGCTCTTATTAATTAAATTGCAATAAGAATTACAATTTGATAAACTATCATGTTTATAATTAATTATTTTAATTTATTGCAGTTTAAGTTTTTATTGCTCAATAAAATAAGCTACAGCGATAATATTCTTAAATATTGTCAATATTTTCATTTAAATTTCTTTGTTTTAACGAAACGATAATGCACTGATAACTTAAGAAATGTTTTAATCAAAATGCTGTTTATGTCTGTTTTTGTTTGAAGCTTCACTTAAAATTTCATTGATAATATTTTTATTATTGTCATTGTTTTTACTGAAAATGTCATCGCTGATAATAACCTCATATTCAGTAACATTTATTCTATTATATAAATTTTTTATGTTGGTCAAATTAAAAACCAAACATTTGTAAAACTCATGTGTGCATTCGTATAATTTAGTTGATTTAAGCCTTTCATTATCAAAAAAAAATTTTAAATAGCACACAAAATATTTTATTCATTACAAATTTTGATTAATTTATTTCCCAGAATTTTTGGAAAAGTTCATTTAAACACTTGTTAAAGTTAATTTTTCAAAGATTTGTGATGAGCTGTGTTTGAAAGATACCGCCTTATATAGCTCGTGCCCAAGATGAGAGGTGTAGCGGCATTGAAATCGGTATCGGTATCGGTGGTTGGATATACTAATGTTTTTCAACATAAAAACTCTTAGTAATTTGAATTTTCATTAATTCAATAAAACTGAACTAGAGCCTGATAATATTAATTTTCATTTGTAAATTAATATAAGTTCAAATAATAATTACGTTTATTCGTAACAATATAAAATATATTTTGAAAAGTTACAACACCTCTGAAGTTATGCAAAAACTTTCAAAATCTATGTAGGAATTCTATAAGAATAAGCACTGTAATTTAAGACACTTATCAAATCACAAAAAAATATAATTTATATTAATCACTAAAACTGGTTATGATATTTATAGGTTTGTCAATTCATGTGAAACTTCCGCAACATTCATATGAGACCCATTAAGTATATATTCTTGATCCTTATAGATAGGGAAGTTGAATGAGCCTTGTACGTTTGTCCGTCTGTCTGTAAGAGTAATCGGTTTTGGGAATCCATCATTTGAGTTTTAGACTTGGATCGTATTGAAAAGTCATCAAAACTTAAGTTATCAATTTTTTTTTATCGAACTGAGTGATGTTTAATCAAAGAAATTTTAATTTGTAAGGCTTAAATTCGCTTTTCATAAATTTAATTTTTATAAATTAAATTATATTATTATATTTAAATATTGGTAATAATTGTACAGACAAAAATATTAGAATGCACGGAGGGTTGAACTGAGATGATTTTTCGATACTAACCACCCTCAGAGTTGCTTACCGCTCAGACCCTGTCACCACAACAGCTGCTATCAAGTTAAAAATCGTCTATCATTAATTGAATCTGCTGAGTCCCAATGTTTTTATATTCCAAGTCTATTATTTTTTAAGTTAACTTTATTCTAGTGTTTTTCATTTCATTTTATAAATACATACATATGTACTTATATGTATGTAAAAAATGAAAATATAGAAAGAAGAACAGTCTATCTTATCATTTTAGTAGCTTCGGATTTGTTTCACTCATCGGTCATCACGCCGTCGTCCTGAAACCCTTGACAGAATCTTTCGGTTTTTGGCAAATCTTCGTGTAATCGCTCTCGTTGCTCGTATTACCCAAATTTTTAGGACGAATTAAAAACTTTTAAGAATAAGATTGAGATAATGTGTCTAGCAATGGCAACAGCTGATTGTCGTTATGACAAGCGCAGTGCTTCCAACATGTGAGAACTTGAAAACTAGAATTGATCTTATAATCAGCGACTCATATAGCGTTCGGATTTCATATGATCGGCTCTTATCCAAAATTTGACCAAAACTTGTAAGCTTGTATAATTATCATTTTTTTTATCAAGCGAAATGGCAAATTTTAAAAACAGTTGTAACTACAACTTCCCAAGTAAATTTTAATGTTAAAAGTATTATATATTTGCACTAGTATTTTAAAACTAAATGTACATTTCTTTTATAAATTCAATTGTGGCAGTATTAAGTTATAAAGTGCCAAAATGCAGCCTAAGTAAACAAGATCTTGAATTAAATTTTATTCATATGAAACAATAACAAAGAATAAATACAGGATACCCCAATACGACCTTAAAAATATATTGAAATAAAAGACTAAATTTACATTTACATAAAGTCGCAAAATAACACCGACACATTTCAGCAGGAGTAGTGAATGGCAGTATACACACATACATACATACCTTTAGTTGGGATTTCTGTTTTGTAGAAAAAAATTGAGTCGCTTTTCTTTTATAGGTGACTTAAAAGGTTGGTAGAAAAAATAAACCAAAAGGGCTTAAATTTTTATACAATTTTTTGTAGTTGTTGCTTCCTTTTAACGGTTTGATTTGTTGATTTAAATATTTACAAAAAGATTTACTTAAATGTAGATTTTTTAAATTAATATCACAATATAACTTTTTTTTATTTTATTAATATAGGTATTTACACTTTAATGTTTTTGGAGCGAAAACAGGACGTTTTGATTGATTTTGATTTGTTGTTTTTTTTTTTTTTTTTTTTTGTTTTCTATTTTTGTTTCAAATATGTTTGATAAGTTGAAACCAGCAAAACGTAGAGGGTTTAAGAATTTTTTTATAATTTTTAAAGCAATACAAATATAAAATTCGCGAAATTATTAAGAAATTGCAGTTGTTGAACGTATTACAGTAGAGGAAATGTAAAGATTTTGTAGCAATTAAATTAGAACAGTTGCCGGGCGTAGAGTTCTTTGTAGAACAATAGTAATAATAGTGATTATAATAATAAAGCGTTTTGATAATAATTATAAAATGCAAACGTAAATAATTTCGACAATATCTTAAAGATTTTCGTTTTTTACCCATAAACATGGAGAAATTTGTAAATTTAACAAATAAATTATTTTTTGCAAAAAGAAACCACAACATTTAATTACGTTGACAAAATTTAGTTTGGAAAAACAACACAACACTCATAAGTTTTGGCTGCTGTTTCTAATAATCCTAATAATGATGATAATAATAATGCTGCTGCGCGTTGATTTTGGCAACATTCTACCCTCTTAAACAAGCATCAAGTGTTGTTAGTGACATTTTTCTGAATTTTTCAAGTTTTTTTTATTGTTTTTCGTCTATATGATTATATTTATCTGCCACAGACTTCAAGATAGACTTGCTGCTTTTTGGTTTCAATTTCTTCACAAACACACAATTTGTTTTGGAATATTTAAAAAGTTCAAGGTTGAAATGATAAGAATTAAAAGATCTTTAATAAAGTGTTTTTTATTAATCTAAATGTTGATTTTTTATTTTTGTTCAAACCATATCGATAGCCAAATTTTATATACTATCTAAATATGTACATACATACATATGTACATAATATCACACATTTTAATTTTATTTAAAATAAATTTGTTGGAATTGTTTGTGTTTATGTATTAGTCACGCAATATATTTAAGTATATGTATCTGTACATACAAAACTTAATTTTTTTAATCACTTTCCACGAAAAATATTCATATACATATAACATTCTGTCCTTTTTATAAATAAAAACAACAAATTTATTCTTATAAAGTCACACATTTTCATGTTTGTGATTCCAGAATATCTGTTATTTGTTTTTATTCGAATAGCGTGAGTTGTTTAAATCGTAGCGCGCTCGTTGTATTTATATTTTGGAAACACGACTATTTTGAACGTTCATTCAAAAACAACTAAACAAACCCTCTAGCAGAGAATTCACAATGAGCTACAACTTTGTAAACATTCCAATAAATCTATTTCACATGTTGCCAACTGAAAAAGTCTCTAAACAGCTCCAGCAACATTTTAAAAGTGATTGTGTTGTATATATACATTAAAACGATGAATTACTCACGGAGATACACACAAAACACTCTGTTCCAGAAGTAACAACAATAACAATCTCAATACTAAATTCTAATTGGACGATAAAATAATTGATACATGCTGACTCAACATTTTGAACATTGCTTAAAATGTTGCATTGCTAAACTGGAATGAAATGTTGAAAAAGTCAAATGTTTAAATGTATGTATGTAAGTAATGTTTAATCATTTACTTCTGTTGAATATACTTACATATGTACATAGTAGGTATGTACACATGTATGTAGTAGTTACATATGTAAGTACATATTCATTTCAAATTTATTTGAACTTTTTCAGTTCTATACGTGTATTTTCTATTTTACTTACATACATACTTATGTATGTATATTCATTATTAAAGCCACACAAAAAAAGACAAAAAAAAAAACAGACAGCCATAAAAAATATACTACAAAAAATCATAATAAACAATAAGAATCTGTTCGTAGCACGTGCACGCATTCTTTGCATCAATACGATTATGTTTCCAAATAATCGCTGAGTTTTTTCATTCTACCGTTTATTTTTCGTTCTCTTTCTCTCTATATTTGGCTGACAAAAATGAGTTTTTATCATTCTTGTTGGCCTTTGTGACACTTTCGCTTTTATATGTACATACATATGTATGTACATATGTTTTTTCTTAAAACCATAGCTTGGGAATTTCGATTAGAATTAGAAATCATTACGATTAGAGAAATAAAATATTCTATTCATTAGAATTGAATTTTGATAAAAATTTCAGATTACTAATTGATTAGATTAGAAATAATCAAAAATCTAATCACAATTAGTGACGATTAGCATTTGTAATCAAATCTAATCAAAACTAATCCAAAAAATAATTGATTAGATTTCTTGATTATTTTTGATTAGATTTGATTACAAATGCTAATCGTCACTAATTGTGATTAGATTTTTTTTAATTATATTGTATGTATAAGCAGAATCAGCACACATGCACCGTATGCAATTTTATGCAATATTCAAAACCTGTTACATTATGTAAATATAGCAACAAATATGATAAATAAATATTTTCTTTTCACAAAAATAGTTAAAAATAGTGGATCTAATCAAATCTTATCAAAAATAATCAAGAAATCTAATCAATTATTTTTTGGATTAGTTTTGATTAGATTTGATTACAAATGCTAATCGTCACTAATTGTGATTAGATTTTTGATTATTTCTAATCTAATCAATTAGTAATCGTCTAAAATGGCTAACTAATCATAATTGATCAATTTTTTAGTACAATTAAAATTTCTAATCCAATTGCTAATCATTAGGATTTCTAATCATTATTCCCAAGCTATGCTTAAAACTGACAATTTATGGTCTTATAATTGTTGCAAAAGGATAATTTCAAAAGCCATTTTTTACATACATATGTATGTACATATATTGTTTTAATTTCATCAGATAAATTTTTAGGGAAATCACTTCAAGAATCGTTTAACCCACCATGCTTATTGTTAGATTGGTTTTCGACATTATTGATTTTTTCCGTCATAACTTTCTTTTTATTTTCTGTATCGGTCCCATTTTTCACATTGAGAGAGCTGATTTAGTTGGGAAGCTGCTGTCGATCAAAACTGACGTTTAGTGTAACTCATTTAAGTGATGCATGAAATGCGTCGCCGCTTTTCACGCGGCTGTCAAAAAAGTTAATTTAGTGTAATTGCTCGGTGAAGACTATGAAGAGGTGTTTACACAGAGAAAACAGTGCCTAATAAATACCTAATAAAATAGAACAAAATTAATAAGATATCTCTATGGTTTTTTTTCAAGAAGGAAGTCTTATTATTTTAATAAGGAAAACCTTATTGAAAAAATCTATAAGGAATCTTATGGTTTTTATTAGGTATTCTTATTGTTTTTTCAATAAGGTTTTCTTCTTGATTTTATTAGGTATTCTTATTGTTTTTTTCAAAAAGGTTTTCCTTATTAAAATAATGAGACTTCCTTCTTGAACAAAATCCCTAGATATATCTTATTAATTTTGTTCTATTTTATTAGGTATTTATTAGGCACTGTTTTCTCTGTTTGATGTTAGGAAATACAAATTTGATGTCATCAGAACGTCATGGTACGTCCGAAATGCTTATTTACAACATGTATTTGTATTATCTGGATGGAGGGGTGATGAAAACATTTTTATAAAACTTACGTATTCAGGGAGTTGAACCAAGGAACTTCGGTTTAGTAGATTGGCACTCTAACCACCTCACTACTACACCTTACTATAGTATACATGTTAGCAGCCAGTTTAAGAAGATGATTTATTGTAGCACAAAAAAATTATGAAAAAATTATTCCTATGTTGATTTATATGTATGTATGAAATAACAAGCAAGCTAATGAAATCAAGAAGATATTCTTATTAAAAAAATTAAGAAGATGATTTACACATGATCATACAGAAACCTAATAAAATCAAGAAGAAAACCTTTTTGAAAAAAACAATAAGATGGCCTAATAAAATCAAGAAGAAAACCTTTTTGAAAAAAACAATAAGACGACCTAAGGAAATCAATAAGAAATCCCTTTTATTTACAATTCATATGAAAACCTAATAGAATCAAGAAGTTTTTCTCTATGGATTGTTTTTTTGGTGCCAAAAATAACGGAAATTGGGTAAAAAAAAATTGTAAATAGCAAGTTTTCTTCTTGATTTTATGTGGTTTCCTTATTGAAAAAATTAATAAGATTTACCACATTAAAACAATAAGGAATCTCTTCGAAAAAATCTTCGCTTCTTTCTGCTGGGATACCCCTTAGCCTAAAAGCGTTTCATAGAGAAAATCTTATTGATTCTATTAGGCAGTTTTGGCACTGTGTAGTCTTCCCGAGAGCGAATATGCTAAGGGAAGTTGTAACGAAGAACACAAATTTGCGCTTTAGGCATTTTGAGCACAATATTGAAATAACAACTTTTTTCTATTCTAACCGCTTAATATAATGCTTTAAATTTATTTGCGCAAGAACCATTTTGAGTTTTTAAGTTTATAATACATATTAATTTTTTAAAAACACCAAGAACTGCAAAAAATTGACGAAGAACAGAAAATGATTTAATTAAAAATAAATAAAAAACCAATCCAAATATATAAATGTTTTTATTTTTTATATACGAAATGGTATTGTAACTTCAATAACTCTTGCGAATTAGGCGTACCATTGATTCCACAGATATGATATTTCGCGCATGTAAGTCGAATCAACTAACATTGGTCATAACGCATAAAAAATATGATTGGGCATGCAGTGTTAAAGCATAAGTGAATTTAGTGATACTTTAGTATCTAGAAATACTTTAACAATTTTGCGAAATCAAATGTGATTAGATTTTATACTTTCAAAGATTTACACAAATAAATACATATTTTGAGGCAGCAAAGCGGACTTACGTTACCGATGAGATTAGCTTGTTATAAATTCTTTCTGCATTTACGTCCGGGCTTAAAAATTTTTTTCTGGCTTATCACCAGGGCAAGTTTTTTAAGCTTTTTGCTGGAAAAGCTTGATTTCGCTTATTTTGTACCTTTTTTTTTCAAAATTGCTTTATTTAATATACTCTGCCTGAAGGGCTTTGTTGCAAATAAAAAGCAAAAGTTTGTCCTTTTTTCACACATGCAATTTTCTATTCTTTAACTCTTGACATTGCAAACTAGATTGGCTTAAAGGTGTTATTTATTATTGTGACAACTATACAGAAATTTGAAATGTGTTAAATGCACTTTCCGATGATGATGTGGAATCAATATATAAAGCAAAAGCTCTACTTAAAAATGCATCATTAAAATCTGATCTCCCATACATAAAAGATAATTTCGAATGTATTTGCCGAAGTATAATCAAACTAAAAAGAAGAGGACTTTATTTAAAAGAAAATTTGTCTATTATAGAAAAAGTGGAAGAAAGGATGAAAAATTTTGAAAACAAAATATTTTTTGAAAAGTGCAATAAAGTTATGAATCGAAACGTTGAATTTCAAACATTAGTTAAAATTAAAAATAATAGTTTTTTAAACAAAAGCGAAGCTGATGAATACATTGATTCGCTATCTCCAAGCGAATTTTTATTGTTTAAGTTCGCTCCTACTACATCCAATTATGTTGAATGAATTTTTTTAATTTATTCTACAGTTTTATCCGATAATAGATCTTTTCTTTTTGAAAATCTAAAAAACATATGATTGTGCTTTGAAATAAAAAATTATTTAATAAAATAAATAAAAAAAGGGTTAAATTTTTGGAAGCATATTTGAGCTTTTTTTTTTTTGCTTATTCTTGGGCTTATTGTGCGTTTATTTTGTGCTTTTTTGCTTGCTTTTTCCTTTAATTTTGTGCATATTTAAACTTGCCCTGCTTATCACATAATGGCTTCAGGTCAGGGTGTAAACAATTTTTCGCACTCGCAAACTTGTTTCTGGGATTTACTGAGTAAATTTTTAAGGTATACTCGGTCTTTGGACGTGCTCAAGTATTGCCTCCTCTAGGCATGTGGAAAAGTGAATTCGTATTGCTACGTCATAATGGACGATGGAATTCGGCAGTAAATCTTTTCTCGCCGAAGCGACACTTCAACATTCATACATACTTATTTATGTATACAGAGGCAGAAATTTTTATTCTGCAAAGCCGGAATATGACGAGATACGAGTACTTCGATTATGCCAGTATTATTATCTTAAAAATTAATTTTGTGTGAGTTGTGTTACTCCCTGTAGTAAACCCGGGACCAATTGTCTCCAAATCACCACTTTTGTCTACTTGTTTGGTGACTTCTTTCTGGGCTTATTGCTGACAGGTCACCAATTTGACGACTAGTGCTGACTTCTTGATGACATTGTCAACGATACGTCTACACTTTCTAGTTTGTTTTAACTGCTAGACTAAAATATAGAAATGTACTAGTAACATTCTGGTTTGAATGTCTCCTCTTGGTCCCTACACTCTTAATGTTACTAGTATATTTTCAATGACAATCACATGCTAAATGTATGTAGCACAAAGCATTGTGTGGGGTTACCCCCAAGTTTAGTACTGGTGACAAAGTCAAAAGCGAGTCAGTATAATTTCACTAACGACATTTCCTGCAGGGACTATTTGAGTATGTACATATCAAAATAGTTCAGACGTACATATGTATGTATGTAGTTGTACTCGTATGTATAATATAAAATTGTTTTCTTTGCCAATACTATTTAACACAAAAAAGGAAAGCATCCTGTAATGTTTTAGTCAACTTTATTATGATATCGGCGATAGCCCGTTCTTGATTTGAACCCTTAATTACTACAAATTAAAAGCCTTTTAAAGTCCATATACTTCATTTAACATTTTTAAATGTAATTATATAATCAAACTAGTAGTTCAATATGAAAAAATAAATAAATATGAACGAGTTCGTGCAAAACAACTAAAAATATTTAAATTTATTGCTTTACGCAATTAACACATTACAGATCAACACACTCTTAGAAGAGATTCATTTTCAAATAAGAAATCTAAAAAAATAAATATGAATATTAAAATGTACTTGAAAATATATTATAAATAAAAAAAAAAAAAAAAAAAACAATTTCATCCAACCAGACATGCATTCATTCATTCATTGTGGAAATGAAGTTGTATCTTTTTAGAAATGGTTGACAAAACAGGAACGCGTAAATGAAAAAATATGAATTATTATAAAATTTAAGGGCTCTTTACGATAGCTACAGCAATATACTATGGTGCATACAATTGAATATTTAAAGTTCTGTTACAAAATGTTAAGTTGCTGCAGCCGCCGCAAGCCATTGACCGTAGTTGCTATGTATACTACAAGTACTTGCTACATCTGACGTTTGACAACCACTTTTCTGTGCTTTTCACTTTCAATACAAGCGGTAGTTTCTGTACGATTTTTGAAACTTCGAATAATCATACATACCTATATAAAAAAATTGTATAGAGGTTTTCTATTTGCAAGTTACATACAAAATATTGAGCCATTGCAGCAATAGAGTTATAAGTAAGAAATTTCGATTTTTAAGTTAATAGTGTATCTATACTTATTTAGTTATTTATTTTTGTATGCATTTCAATAAAATTTGATAGCTATTTATTATTTAGGCTAAAGTTGAGCTTTTTTTATTGAATTAATGAAAACTGATTAGATAGAGTATTAACAATATAACCAATTTTTCAATAGAAATAGAATTCAACAATTTAGTATTGTGATTTAATTTATGTTACATTTTTACATGTTGAATTAATTTCTGATTGGTCATTAATAATTAAAAAAAAAAACCAAGTACAATAGTTTTCCGGTTTAACGAACCAGTACTTTGTCAGGCCTGTTCATTAAACTGAAAAGTATATATATATAACGATATGCCATACTTATATCTAGTAACCATGTTATGAATAAATAAATAACTAGAACTTTATTATTTGTCGTTTATTTTGAAATATGTAATGAGATCTGTATGATATATTAAAAAAATAAAAAAGGTACAATTCATTACACTGGTAGCATAAAACCTAAAATAATTTTAATGAAAAATAGGTTCAAATTCATTTTCAATTTCCTTGAAAATTTTACATAAAAATTTTGTCGAGTAATGTTTGTTTTTTAGAACAAAAATATTTTGTTTTGTGGTATCTTCCTGAAGTTACCTTAAAAGCAATAAAGTTTAGAAATTGACATTAAGTCTTGATGAGAGCCTATTTTTATAATGCAACTTAAGCAAACGAATAGCATTTTGATCCATTGGTTGAATCAGGAGTGTAACATTGGGGGGCATATAAAGCACCCAAATTTTTCCTCTGTATGTTTTTTTTTTTTTTTTTTTTTTTTTTTTTTTTTATTTATTTTATTTACTTAATCGAGCCCATATGGGCCATATATGATTAATATAATGTGATACAAAAGTAATGATAATTATTCTAATTTACATACATAGATATGACAATAGTAAATGATATGTTTCAATATAATTTATCAATCTGTTTAATTACTATAACTAATTCAATTTGAATTTTTCAAAAATTCCAAATACTTATATCTTATCGTCGATAATGAGTAACTAAATGTTTTGAGGCATCTCGGTAGCCTATTTTTTATATTATTCCAAATTTTTTTACCATTTTTTTTACCATTTCTTCTGCCAGAGGATGAGACGGCGCATTATCCAGAAGTAAAACAGCATTTAACGGCAAATTATTTTCGGCAAGAAATTATTAAACCGTGACTTGCACTGAAATCTCCACTATAAAGCTTTCTATGAATTTCTTTGTCTTTGAATTGAAGGACTGCACCAGAAACAGGCATGTTTGAATTTCGTTGTCGTAGAAACCAAAAAAGTTGTTTCTCCATTATTGAAAATTCACCTTGTCTCATGGCTTTCCTATTTTTAAATCCAAGGTTTGTACTTTTCGCATTTTTTATAAGACTTTGTTTTGATTTTAAGATCGTACATAATACTGTCGATTTTCTTAAGCCATACTTTTTGCACAAATCTACAATTCACAATCCATTTTGGTAACCATCCAAAATTTTTAGTTTTTCTTTAAAAAAAAGTGCATTTTTTATGTTTTTACGTTTACACCACGAAAGAATATGCGTAACTGATCATTGTAGCATAATCAAACAAAAATGCTACATAAACAAAACCTAAAATAGAGGTACTTATTACTACTCACTTTGTTTTTAGTTAGAAATTACTTCACATTATGCTTTCTTAAACTAAAATTATGAATCTTATTTGTTCGCTAAATTGGGCACATGAAAATGTTTTTTATTCGCTATATAAGGTACTCAATGGAGCAAACTTGTGTGTTCGTCAAATGCGATGTTCGCAGAATCGAAGGTTCGTTAATTTCTCTAATGTACATTAGTGAGACATTGTATTAATTGTTGTCGTACTATTTAAGTGATGAAGGCATAGCACTGGTCACTAAAAAACTGTTCCGACGGTGATTGATGATGTTCCAAGCTAATGTACACAACATCGCCCTCCTTCGTCGGTTAGCAGAAACATCGGCGAAGTAAAACAATTAATAAAATGCCTGCCAATACAGCTTAACAAAGTAAATGCGTCTACCTAACACCGGAGGCGCCTCAACCCTGCTATAAAAATTAACATAACGCGCAAAGCAGAGTTATAAAAGAGTTAAGCCTTCTACATTTTCAACATCTATCTTCTCTACTCTATCCCTCTCTCTGAGTTCCGGCACAATAATGCACTGCATACGTAGGGGTCATCCCCTGAGTGCTGGTCCTAATTAAAAAAAAAAAAAAAAAAAAAAAAACAGGAAAACTACTGTAGTCTACTTTGCAATTTAAGGTATTTTTGTTTCACTTTTTATGAGTGTGAACCTCAGAAGAGTTAAGAATGGCTGGTGACGAAGCTTAATTATGATTTTATATTATTGTAGCGAATATACGTAATTATTACTTTAAACATATTAATGCATACTTGCAAAAATAATATGTTCTTGGATATTCGTTCTTAAGAGTTTTACTTCCTTATTCATAAACGATTGAACTAGTTTAAAATGCACAATAAAACCGATTTAGCCATGCAAAATTCGTACATTAAATCCATAATAACTTCCCGCTTGTCCGCGGATACATTCAATAAGTCATTATATCATTATGCACAAAGCAATGACCTATACTTGATCGGCAGTGCGTTTGAGTGACGAATTTAACATGGGGATGTCATTGGAAGTATACAATCGCCACCCTCTCGCTTAAATTCCGTTGACGAAAACAGTGACGAATATTCATCATAGTTTTCATTCACTAAAATACTATGACGGAAAGAACACTGAAGCCGGAGTTAAATAATGGACGGTTTCGTTAACGTTGGATAATCAACGTAAACAATAGAATATGACAGAAAAAGAATTTTGCTCGCTTGCTTATATACTCGTACAATCATTCACATAATATATTGTTACATCAAGTAGGTACTGGCAATTGTGAGTGACGAACTTATTACAGAAAAACGTCAATAGCAGTTTTGCCGAACAAGGGGGTTTAATATGTGCTTATGACTAAGAGGGTTTGTAATTAAGATTCAATCAAAGCTTAACTTAAGCCTAAATAGCATTAATTTTTCAAATATAAATTAATATATAGTTCATAGGTATAATAATTTCTTGTATTCGTAATAATAATATGGGTATAATATTTAAAGAATTTGATAATAAAATAGTCGTTTACCGTCAATTTGTTAGTACAAAACTTTAACTTTAACTTTAACTTTAAACTCGTTTTACGCAAAATTAATTTTTTTGAGTTATGACTCTAATGCAGCAAACACTCGATTTTTAGAAAAGATTTAATAGTTTTATTTTTTTTACTGCCAAACATTTCAGATTTTTAAAATTAGTGTGGCAAGCGGGCAGGCAAGCATGGTTGATTCTTTGTTTTATTTTTTCATACAAAAACAACAATAAAAACAATATCAAAAAAGCCATAAATCTTGAAAATGGTGTGCGTACACGATTTTAATTCATTAGTAGTTTTTTGTTGATATTGTCATCGTTCCACTATGTTTGATGTTATTTTTTCATAGTAATGAATATATTTATTATTATTAAAAATTGTGTTTGTTAATAACGGCATACAAGTTTTTTTCTTGAATTTTCCCAGTAACTTTTTTTCATGTGTTTCTGTTTCTTTTGGTTGAATGCGTTTTTTCTGTGTCTACAAAATCTAAAAAAACTGGAAAAAATTAAATCAAGTTTAAATTTCATTCATAATTACTTATGTATGTATTAATGTACGTACGTGTGTACTCGTACCAGTTACATACAATAAATGTAGTTGTGATTCCAGGCCAAATGAAAGCAAGGGTTTGTTTACTTATTCAACTTACTTAATTCATGATGAATAACATTTACGAAAGTATTCATTAATTCTTAAAAATTGTACATCAGCGTGTAATATTTAAATTATTTTTCAGTGTTATCTTAACAAAAAAGGCACTTTAATTATTATAAAAAAGTTTTCGTCTATATAACAAGGGGAACTCTTCATCCCGTTTATGAAAATTATTACTTCTTATAAGTGAAATTAAACAAGTAATTATGGACACTACACAAGTAATCTACACCAAACGTGCAAATTTATTTTTATTTCGTCTTCATTCTCTTCTTTTAATTAATGCATGACAAAGGAATATTCAATGACAAAACAGGTGTGGTATGATGTATGCTTGCTTTTAAATTGTTTGCACATTTTGTTTCTTAAATAATTAAAAGTCCCTAAGTCATATTTTTCAAATCGTGATTTCTTGCTTGTATCGATAACTTAGCGGGTTGGTTACCCATCGAAATTTGATAATATGCGATTAGTTAGGGCTTTCATAACAATATATGTACACTGAAAAAACAGTTTTACATAAATTCAACGAACTCACGTTCCTTGAACTAAATTATTTGAAATTCAACGTATACGTTGTTTCAGTAAAATATTCCTTGAAATTCAATGGTAAAATTTTATGTATTTATGAACACAACGTTGAAACTATTATTTGATTTTGTTCGTTGAATTAAACAATAAACTATTTTTTTGATTTAAAGTATAATTCGTTGAATTTAAGAAACTCGTCCATTTATTTAAACACAAAATGAACAAATAGTTTGATTCAAAGAACCTGTTTCTTGAATTTAAGTAATATACTTACGTTTGATTTTTTTAAATAAATTCTTATTCTTACTCTCTCTAATTCTCTTCTTACGTATGGTGTCTTAACTTCAACGAACTGGTACGTTGAATTCAACAAGCCAATGAATTGCCATACGTTGAATCAAAGCACCTGTTACTTGGGTGAAAAACAAGGAATAAATTGATTCAATGTTTGGGTTTAGATTTTTGGATGTTTGCTCCACTATAACTGAAAAACTCCTCAATGGATTTGGATTAAACTTGTTACACAGATATTAAGACTTACTAGAATAATTGAGAATTTCTAAACTTGTGCATATTTTTGAAAAAATCTGTTAATAGATTCATACAAAACAAGTGGCTTAGAGAAATTTTAAAAGATCAGTTATCGATCGTGTAATTGTTAAATTGGGGGTTTTATTCTTAAATAAAAAAATATTGCAGTGGATAGCAATTTTGACATAAAAAAATCGTTAAGACAATTTTCATTGAATTTGCAAATTGTTTACATAAAATATTTGCCAAATAATATCTTATATACTTCAGATCTTGATTATGATGCAAGGAGTAGATATTTTTTAATTGAGAAAGTAGAATAATTTATTCCAGATATTGTTTTGCCTTATAAAGGCCGTGCTTCACTATCCTACACAATCGTGCGAAAAAGTATGGTAGTGAGGACTAAAAATGCATCTGTGTGACAAATTTTTTTGTAAAGTCGTGCGATTTGTAAAATTTTATGAAAATATTCATAAAATGATAGTTTTCATGCGATCAGAGGGGTAATTATTGTCAACGAGATGAGAATATTAACTTTGTCTTTATTCGTAACATTTATTCTTTTTGTTTTTTACAAATAAAGAGCTATATTAAGAGGTATAAGCAGACTCATTTTTGATGGTTTATGTATAGTTATACGATTTTGAAAAGCTTTCAAACATGTTAAAGGAAAGGGATAAGGAAGAGAAGATATATGTTGAAATTGCAGAAGTTTAGTTCATTTACAAATCTGCTATTGCGTGTTTTGTTAATTTCAAAAGCAGTGTTACAGCGCCACTCATGTTAAGTTTTAACTTTCTTAAGTTTAATGGGCAGATATTTGATTAGTTGTTTAACTTTGCAGAAGGTTCTTCTAAACGAGTACGGTGGGCGCTTGGAACAGTATCATTGATTGTCATAAGAGTTTTTAGTGACCACCGCTATGCCTTTATCACTTAAACAAGCCAAAAACAATTAATACAATGACACACTAATATGCATGAGGAAAGTATATGATGTTGATAACTTGCCCTGATCAGAGATTGAACGCACTAACCAATTCAGCCAACAACACACCTGACATGTGTTAAGGAGTGTAAATTACATCTGCTACTGTTAGGTAGCAAAAGTAGGTATTATAAATATTAGCTGCCACTTCGTAACGAGAGCATTTTTAGTGACTTCATCTATTTCAAATATTCCAAAAGTTAAAAATAACGAAATAACAAGAAAAATGTAGGTCGAAAAAATGGGATTTGTACAAAGAAGATAGGAATAAATTTAAAAAAAAACTTGGAATGTGAAAAACCAAAATGAAACCAAAATGGAAAAAAACTGCAAAGAAGATTTTATATAAACTTTTCACAGAATAAAGGTATACAAATCCAGGTATTGGTTTGTTTGCCTTTCAAAATTTGAGAATTTTGTATGAGAAATAAAAGCAAATTTTTAAAATATTTAAATTTATTTTTATGATTTCTATGTAGATACATATTATGTATTTATATTCAAAACTAATTTGCTAAGTTTATTATTATAACAAAAATAACCTTTGAATTTCTGTGACAGCAAGACTCATATTTTCTAGAATAGCGATTTCAGAAATGTCTGTTGTATTCGTGTGATGTCTCATTTGGTAGATGGTCTTGAAAGCTGACTTAAAATGCGCATCAAAATGTGCCTTAAGTGCAAAACGTCATAACTAACTTAAAATTTAAATCGATTTTTTTATGAATTCCGAAGTATTTTAGCAATAAAAAATATTAAATAGACCTGACCAGTAAAATTACTTGTCAATACATCAGTTAAATTTTAATTTTATTTTATTAAAATTTGATGAGTCTACGTTCACACACCTTAACACTAGTTTTACTTAGGGATAGTGTCATTTAAACATTTTTATATTACCAAATAAAATTCGTTATAGGTACAACTACATGGTATTTTTAAAGAAATTTTAATAGCATATTTAAAAGTAATATTGCATTTAAAGGATATAAAATTTAAGTTTGTCTGTTGTCCAAGCTTTTTTCCACAAATATTTGATTAGTGTGAACTTAGTTTAACTTTTTAGATACATATGTATATTGCTTCACCTGTAAGATATTAGCTACGTTAATTAGGGCGTTTTATACTTCATATAACGATATATAGAAGATATACATACATATGTAAGTCATTATGCATGATGATGGTATATTATTTAAATTTTTATCACTGCAATGCAATGTTGCATGTCATTAACGTAATATTCGTTAAATTAATGAATGTCGATTAAGTAATAGCTTTCTTCACATTACGAACCGTGTTCTTATCGTAGCAACCGAGTACATACATACATACATACATACATACATACATACATACATACATAATACGTTTTGTGACAACTTAGAGTCTGAACACAATATAACGATATTTTATTGCGGTGCGGTTTTCCATACGATTTTGAAGTAAAAAACCGTAGTGCAGAACGGCATAAAATTAAAATCTATTTTATTTTCATTGCGGACTTTCTTATTCTCTCAATTTTTGATACATTTTCTCTTTCTGATGTTGCCAAAATTTTTGAATAAAGTAAACAAAAAACATGATTTTGAAGTGAGTTGTGATCACGAAACATAAATATTTTTCACGCACGCTCACGAACGCAATATGTTTAATCACGTACTTTCACGAACGACGGGAATAATTTTGCACTCACGCTCAAGGTGAAATACAAATTTTGCAATAAAAGATTTAGCGTATGCTAAAAAATTTTATTTTGTAATTAATTTCTTTATTTACTTCAAGATCTCAATTAAATAAAAAAAAATTAATGAAAAGCTCGCAAAATTAGCAATACAAAGGATAAACTTAATATAAAAAATCTAGCAAGGCAGGTTATTTAAATTTATTACTTATATGTAAAGGAATTCAAAAGGAGTACTTCAGCTATCAGGGATTACCAGTACTTAACCCAAAAATAACACAAGATTCTTAGAACGACACAATTAAAAAGAAATTACCATTTTCTATTCTGTTGGTAATTACACTTCTTAAAGATATTTGTTTACTTTTATCTCGTCATCAGGTAAACAAGGGTTGTATATATGTATAAGTTTTTAACTTAAGAAAAAAAAACATATCCATTTCGCTGATTTTTTCTTGTAAAGTGCCAAAAATGGTAATTTTTTGAAATGTTTGTATGGGTAACTCCCCAGGGGTGTTTCCAGGGGGTGTGCCACTGGCATAGGTGGGTCGGCCCTCCAAAGTTAGTGGAGGTCGGTCATACATTTTGATTCGATTGAGGCACTCTAAATGGGTCAAAGTGAGATTTTTCAAAATTTGAACCTTTGGGTCAAAAGTCGGGACATCAAAATACATTGTAGAGGTATGGTTCCTTGGGCAAACTTTCTTATTTTGATCCCTAGAATACGATTTTCCTTGTAATTTGAGCGATGTACCTACTTATGTGCATACATACTTATGCACATAAACGCGAATCCATAAAATAATTTTCCTCATTTGGTCTACATATGTATGTGTTATTTTTTAATTTTATTAAAAAGTAGTTATGAAAAATAAAAAGACATACATACCTACTACATACAAGGGTAGATATGTACATACATACATACATACATTTGTAAACATACATACATAGGTACTTATTTATGTTGCATTTTACACATAAGACTACCGTCAACAAACAACAACATTCCAAACACATGCACATATTTGAAAACAAACTATATGTAAATGTACATACATACATACATACTTGTGTATAAAAGAGAAGCAAAATAAACACGAAAATGTATCCATTGTAAACATGTGATATGTTTTACTATGGTATTAGTCCTAGTGATGATTACAATGATGAAAATTTGCACTCTTATTATATTTTGTTTAACTGACAGTTGAGTATTGCGGGGGAGCGAGTGCAAGAGTGTATATATGACAAGATTAATTTTTTTTTGTTTTTGCCTTTCAAATGTTTTTGGATGATGATATGGTTTTTGTTTTAGAATTTGTTGTTTATTCCCTGAACATTTCACATTTCATGTATGCATGATTTCCTTTAGTTTTGGCAGTAACGAACAACAATGTTTTATTTTTTTGTGCTTTTGATTCGTTGAGTTTTAAAGGCCGCTTATTTGTGTATGTTGTTTTTGAGGGAACGGTATTTCAAGAAGTATGAGGTTTCCGAACAAACGGTAGGGTTTAAATGGTTGTGTGCTAGTGAATTTGATGTGCGCCCATGTTTGTTCTTTTGACAGCAGTCAACCCGTCGTCATTTCATTTCTATTTCTCTACAGTTTTTTTTTTGTTTCGTTTTATTTTCCTGCTCATATTTTTGTATGAGAGGGCCAAACGTATGCATGTATGTATGTAAGTATATGTTTTTCTGATTTCGTTTGAAATTTCTTTTCTGTTTTTGTTTTTGCGATTTCACACATTCATTCATATGCTTGTTTGTTTGCAACAAAGAATTTCGTGTATAGTTTTTATTTTTATTTCATGTTAAATTTTTTCCGTTTTGTATGTTTTCCAACACCCTTCTCTTCTGGCATTTTTTTGTGTATTATTCGGGCTAAACTCCCTCTTGTCCCTTTTGTGCGTCCCATTTATACCCTTAACAATTTCATTTCCCGTAAGTGGTTACCAACAGGAAAAAAGTAAACGAACTTTAAACACATACATACATACATATGTACAAATGTACATACTTACTTATGCTCAAACGAGGGCTGATGTGAAAAGTTTTCTGAACTTTGCTTGTTAATTTGTAGTACATAAAATTCGAGAGATTTTTATGTTATTTTATGTCAATTTGTGTCTGAACTCGTAAGACCATACCCTTCAGAGATGCTTTCAAATAAATATAGAGCCGTTGGTGCAACAAAATCAAATATCCAAAAAATATGTGTTTCCTTCGTCGGTTAGCAGAAATATCGGCGAAGCAAAACAATTAATAAAATGTCTGCTAGTGGGTATAGCTTTAAAAAAAGTTAATGCGTCAACTTAACAGCAGAGGCGCCTCGCCACTGCTATAAAAATTATCATAACGCGCAAAACCATAGTTGCAACGAAGTTAAGCCTTCTAAATATTCAACATCTATGTATCTTCTCTATCCTATCCCTCTCGCCAGAGTGCTGGTCCTAATTAAAAAAAAAAAAAAAAATTAAGCAAATTGCCATATCGTTATTCACAAATGTGTCAAAAAATCATCCAAATACATATTATAAAATACATTTTTGAGAGAAAAATTAAATTTTCTGTTACCAATAAGTTGTTAGCGCATTCATTCATTCATTCTTCTAGAAAACTACTTTTGTGTTAGCTATGACCCTATTGTAGTAACAAAGGCTCGATATTTATATACATACTTATGTACATGCATGTATGTATGTAAGCATATCCGGCTGATGATTCGCGGAAAAAACGAAGTTAATGTACATTCAGATTTGCAGGTCAAATCATTCGGAGCCACAGTTTGACATTGAACAGAAATTCACTGTAGTACTTATTTAGTTTGAGTTGCGTTTGAATGAAAACCAAGATTCCTGCTTGACTAATGAAATTATAAATTTAAACTATTTTAATGTCGTATTCTATATCTTTTAGTAATAATCATCGTTTGTTTGAATTGCTCTTTTACTCAGATTAGAGAAAATGAAGTTTTTATATCATCCGTACAATTATCGGATAAACTTTAATTTAGTTTTACTTACTATCGTAATTTCCGGCGCTCATAATTAGATGCGACAATCGAAATTTAGTTCAATGAGACGCTATACAGAGCACTCGCGTTAAGCGCCATGGCCACGTATCAAATTGGCTTGACAAACCAAGGGTTTTTTGATTGTGTTAGTGAAAAAAAAAAATCTCACGTATATGTCCATGTGAGTTTGACGAAAATCAAAACAATTTAGATATTCACTGCCGTCGATACTGTAATTTGAAGCAAATTTGATGTGTTGCTGCGTAATTACATCAAATCTCATTTGTATTTAGTTTGCCCAGTGACAATATCGTACGCGGAAAATTTGATAGCGCAATAAATAAAATATGGAATGGAAACTGGAATTAAATAAATTTTATTGCGTTTGCCTGGTTTATGCAGAGCAATAAAAAATAAACCAAATATTGAAAAAAATGTAAATGTTATGAAATTTTTTATATTTATTGAATTAAAATTAACAAAATATATTGAATTATTTTCATAATAATTTAATATATGTATGTAAATGCTCTGTAAGTCAATCGCATATAAAAATATAAGGTAATTGATATTAATAAATGAAATTAAGAAAATTTTGTAAGCAAAAATTATTTTGCGACCAAAAACATCACAAATTTGACGGTATGAATTTGACACGTTGCTGTGTGAAGCAAAATAATATTAACCAACACATACATGTTATTTGTCAAGCCAATTTGATACGTGGACATGGCGCTTTAATATGAAAACAGCAATATGAAGACTCAATGGAGAAAAATTTATTACACTAAAATATGAACACGGTTCAAAAGTTCTTGAATATGAACAACTTATTTTTGTTTTTTTAACGGATTTTATTTTTTTTTAATAGATGTTGGCTCTTGGTTTGTCTTCAGCTGTCAATTAAAATTTCATACATTCTCGTTTTAGTTCGTGCTCACATTCAGCTGGAATTCCATATTGATTTTCTTATGCATACAAAAATGTTTCCGAGTGGTTAAAAATCGCAAATGCATTATACCGTTGTTTCTTTTAAATATGGGAGACAAAAAGATGTGCATTATGTTAAAAAAGGAAAAAGTATATATTATGGTGAGTTCACTGTATATTATAAAATCCTGGAGTTACCTTAAGGAATAAGTAGATCTTTGCTAAACCCAGTTTTTAAAGTTTTTACTTAAATATACCGTTAAATACATATGGGCAAATCCCAGAAACAGTCCACCAACCAAAATTTTTTTAAATTTATCCAACTTATTTTTTATGTTTTTTTATTTTTTATGGAATATTAGACTAGATAAGTATATAATTTTATAAATAAAAAAAATTTATTTTGATATTTGAAACAGGAGGCTACCTCCTCCTCGAACAAAAAATACGGTTGACGAAGCTGTAAAAATGATTTATTTATATTCTACTGGAAAAAAATGTAGCGTGCGTAACGTATTGTGCGTGTCGTTGTCGTCACGGCCATTGATAAAAAACCACAACATTTTTTGGTTGTATATATGTAAGTTATTTTAGAATTCTCTTACATATATTCATCTTTCTTTTAGGTATTTCATTTTTCTGATTTATTATGCAAAATTTGCTAAAGATTACGGAAACATACCTCAACCTTCAAAGCTACTTCCATTTTTTGTAGCGTGCGTAACAATACTTTGAGATCAAAATTTTCGCAACTTATAAGTACCTGTTAAAAAAAACATTTTGATGACATTCGAAAGTACACTCAAATCCCACTAAACACTGTGTATAACTTGAAGGTATGTCTTTTGAAATCCGAAAACGCGTACGAATTTATCGTTCGTAACGCAGGATTTGCCCATATGTATGTACTAGTCACACGCGACTGTTAAGTGCAAGTTGCCAAGTTGCATACAAAACAATATTCTTTATTGTCTAGAATAACTGTTAAGTCCATCTTCATAGAAACATTTGAACAAAAATGTTATTGTTTTTTTCACTTGAAAGCCTGCAAACATACCTATGTACATACACTGAAATTGAAATAAAATCTTTTCTATTTATGAATGTAAGACTGAACGAAAGTATGTATGTATGTATGTGGAAATGTGTGCATGTCCGTCCTGCCATTTTGATTTATGGCCATTTCATATCATCGTTCAATATCCAAAATACTGAATTCTGAACAGCAAAAACCACAAATGTATCGAAATTAGAACCATTTCATACATATGTATATGATTTGGAATATTCACTGTTGTTGTTCATATTAAGAGTCACCATAAAAAAAGAAGAATAAAACTCTGAAACAACCACAATCAAGCTGACAGCAAGAAAAACAAAAATTAAAATACTTTTAGAAACTTTGTTTTATTTTATTTGGTGCAAAAACTAAGGAAGAAGAAGAAAAGAAAACAAATATGTACATATGTATGTACATGTATACGAGAAACATTTTAAATGAATTTCCTTACTTGTGGGTTTGCTATAGACTATACCATATTCTGTATCATATTCGTATTAGATTTTTTTGTTTCTCAAATAATTCTGATTATTTTGGTCCAGAGGCGAGGAAGAACTTTTCGATTAGCAAAATTTTTTAGTTTATTTTAATCGTTATAACATAGAAAGCAACAGCACTGATATTTTTCAATGAACATGCTTGCTGGCATACACACATTCATATATACATACATATGTACATACTTATGTATGTAAATGCTACGTGTTATCTAATTTCTTTTTGGGGTAGTTTGTTCACAATGACTGCTGTTAAGCAATGATGATGATGGCATTGCCAGGACCTTAAACGGGTCTGCAATTATGTGCAATTGTCATTCAGTGATATTATTATTATTGTGTGCTCAATTAAGAGAATTGCCTGCTTAATGGTTGTTAAATGATTTTTGTAGTTTTAATTTTTTTTTAATTTTTAGAACAGATGCCGTTTTTGTTAATCAAACCGAGAGAAATATATTAGAATGGTTTAACTAAAGGACAGGCGTAATAGCTACAGTTTAAAAAAAATTTAATAACTAAAAGATCTGTGAATGAAAATACATACATATATATATATATATATATATGTAAATGCTTGAACTGTCAGATTTACATGTAAAAATATTATAAACATTTTTAAAATTTAATTGTTAAATAGTTTAAAGCTAAGAATATTTTAAATATTCCGGCTTAACTGAGTTCGTTGAATTAAATTTTTCAATTAACGATTTTAAGGTCGAGAGAATTTAAAAGCTCCTGTAGTTTTTGGCTAAAGTTATTTGCGTTCACAATTATAAAATATTTGACATGAAACGCGTTCAACAAACAAATAAAAGTGTATTGCCAATAATTCCATTATATTCTTAAATATGGATTCACCTTTATTTTTTATAAAATTAGCATATTACATTCATTACAGTTTTATGTATGTTTATGTATAACTACTAATTGTTAATGCACGAATAAAAATTAACAAAAATTCACGAATAAAAAAAAATTACATAAGTAAGCATTTGCCTCCCTAGGGAAAATCTGGCGGTCTTCACGCATATCAAAGAAACACAAGATAAGAATCTTTAACACAAGCGTAAAGTCTGTATTGCTATACAGCTGCGAAACATGGAAGGTGACAGAAAACATCGTAAAAACACTCGAAACTGTTATAACTAAATGCTTACGCCGGATACTACGCATTTTTTGGCCGGAGAGGATCTCAAACGCAATGGTACTTGAGAGATGTAACACAACACAAATAGCAACTGAGGTATGCCGCAGAAAATGGTCCTGGGTAGGACATACACTTCGGAAAGATGTATCAGACATTGGTCGTATGTGTTTTGAATTGAACCCGCAGGGTAACCGTAGCTGAGGACGCCCAAAGCTAACATGGCACAGATCCATTGATCTAGAATGCAACAAGATGATGATGACGTGGCCACAAGTAAAACGTTTAGCACAAAACAGGCATAGACCGTGAATTCGTTAATAATCTTTGTACTGCTAGAAGCTCCATTATGGAGAAGCATATTAATTGCGCTATTTTTTTTGGAATATTGTAAATTAATTAAAAAAAAAAAAAAACATATGCAATACGGGATTTTCCTTTATTTTGCTATATTGAAGCCAAATAAAATAAATAAGGTAAATTTTTCAGTGTTAAAAACAAACAAAAAATACAAACGCTCTGAAATTAAAACCGTCAGTTGGTTCCAATTTCCGAAGGATTCGAATTTCCACTAGTTCTAATTTACGAGCGTCTACTGTACTACCATACTTGATGTTCGTTTCATAGAATAATAATCGTCTTGTATAAAAAATGTGTTTTCGGAGCTACATCTGTAGCAGATGAGAATAATAAAAGATAATTTAGAATTAAAAGTACATTGTGACCATACATTTATTTGTAGTGTTCATAGAACTTGGCCCTTCAAAGTATTTTATAACATATCTCCAGCGAAAAAGCAATATTAAAATTAAAATTAAATATATGAAACTACATACATATTTTGCAAAAGAATTAAACATATTAATTTTCTTTAATACATATTTAAATTAAAATAACTTCAGAACAATTAAAATATTTCTTGACTATAAACAATATATTTGGGTTGTTCACACTGTAGTCATATCAGTCATATTGCCGTAATGTCCTAAATATTTAAACTAGTTTAAAATATTTTTTATTTTTTTCTTACAATAGTGCAATATTATAATACAATTCTACAGGCTATGTTCATGATAATGTCATCAACAATTTATTCCTTTTTCTTTTTCGATAAAATGTTTAAGTGCATGTGAGTTTTTAACAATTTTAACTAATGGTGTTTTCTTTTCTACAAAAAAATGCTACATCTCCATGCAGAAAATGTACTTTGGTGTTCGTTTCTTAAAAATGTTTTGCCTCCTAAAAGGGCAGTGTGTTTGATTCTAAAAAAATTGCCCTCACTAAGGGTGGAAGGCATTGCACTTTTTGCCCCGTAAAAATCGACAGTGTTGATAGTGCCCTGTAAAACTTAGCTGTCAGCTGTTGAAAACAGGGCGTTCCACTTTTTCATAAGTTGTGTTCAGTTCTAGTGAAATAATAAGCTGCATTATTACAAGGTTGGCAAGACATTTTATATATGTACCTTTCAATAAGGTGCCATTTTGTGTGTAGAAAAGAAATCACCATAAGAAACTATACCGCTAAAGTGAAAATTTGCAATAATTGCAATATTTTAAATAAGCCATAATCTTGATCAAAAATTTATAAAAGTTTATTATATGCAACACATTCAAAACATGTGAAAATGGCAAAAATTTAAAAAAAAATTATGCTGTCGCGAAAATTCGCTAAAAATTGCAAATTTTTATACAAGCCAAAATTTTCATTTCAAATCTGCAAAATATGAACCAATGCAAAATATTAGTTAAAAATGGCTAATATTTATGAACTTGCTAAAATTTTAATTTATGTTTAAAAAACCTTAAAGATGAAAGAACGCCAAAAAATTACGGACATTGCAAAAAACTGCAAAAATTTTAAAGATAGCCTGTATAAATATTAACAGATATCATAATTATGATTAAAACTCGCTAAAACTTTAACGAATATAAAACAAATTGTAGAAATCACAAAAATGGCGAAAAATAGCTAAATCTAGGGAAATGTAAAAGATTATAGAACGCAATACTGATTAAAAGATCCGAAAAATCTAAAAATATCAAAAACTTCGGTAAAATTACACCATTCGCCATAATTTTGATAAAAAATTGCCAAAACTTTGAGAAATGTAGAAAAAAGGCATTGAAAATCGCCAAAATAAAAAAAACTTGCTCAAGAGCAAATGCAAGAAATTAAAAATTTTGGAAAATTACTCCAGTTGCGACAAAAAAACCAAAATTAGCAGGAATTTTCCAGCGGACGGGTGTCACACAAAAATATTTATGTAAATAGATTCGATCCGATTTCCGTCACACCTTAAAGTATTTGATTCTATTTAAGTCTTCGATTTCATTTCAAATCGAATCGATTTCTATCACATACCCTTGTCACGGGGTGTTCTCACTTGTCATATTTTGGTGTGCTATTATTTAATGACGTATGACTTTATGACTACAGTGTGAATACCCCAATTGTATAATTTGCTAGAATTTATGACTGAGACTTCTAAAATGAATATAATAAATTTTATACAAAACTCATTTTTATATAAAACAACATATTACATTAAGCTTTACCCACATACATACAAAGCTCTTGACTAAATCTCAGTTTAGAACAGAAAAAAATAGTCGTTGATGAACATTGTTTCAAATTTCGATAAAATTGAAATTAATATTGTAAAACTTTAGCAATAGTAATGCACGCTTGTATGTGTGAAAATAATATTGCAAGTTAAGGGTTTGTTGATACATTATAAAAAAATTTTCATGGCTTCCTAAATAAAACTAATTTTAACGTACAAGGAGGGTTTCTATAAACTACTCCCTTATAATCTCTGGTAGGTACTATCTCTTTCTAGATGAAACATTTAAAAACATGACTACAAAAGTAAACAATGAATCACAATGGCTGTGTGTGCCAATGATTTGATTTGTTAAACAAAATAAAAAAAAAAAATTTGACTGACATACAATTTGACATGTTGCCATCAAAATTGATGAGTAAGATGGTGATTGCGCACAAGGAGAATGATCTACAATTTCCATTTGAGCTGATAAATAGTGGTTGTTTTATTTTTTTTTTTAAGTAACGTCCTATTCATGTTTTTCTTGTAAAGGTAGAGGTTTTTTTTTAGTTGAAAATGAACAATTGGTTGTAGTTTGAAATGATTAATTACTCATTCTTATTAAAGATGATGGCTTGAAAAAACAAACGAAACAATATGGAGATGTACAAAAGCACGCCCTCTCATTTCAGCATCATGGTTGAAAGTCTAGTGTCAAGTAAAGTGTTGAAAGTCTTGAAATAAGCACAATGTCTAGTGTAAATTTCTGTGTTGTTTTCTAATAAAAATATTATATCACAAGTTGAAGTAGAAAGAGCTCTGTAGAAAAATAGTGAAAAACACGTGTTATGAAAGCGAAGTAATCGAATCTTAAACAAGCAGACTTGCAAAAAACCAAAAAAATAGCAACAACACGAGATATACTAATAACTGCTGAGCATGGCATTGGGGTGGCAGAAAAAGAAAATGCTACAGTTGTAGAAAAAAAATGAAAAACTACAACATTTTATGTTTTGTAGCACAGTATCACTCTACTATTGTTGTCTTTTCTTTGCTTGCCTTCATTCATTCCGAATATTGAATATAAAAACACAATGAAATCACAAGCAAAAAAAAAAACAAAAGTTCCCAATTTTTAGATAGAAATTTTTTGTTTAGTTTAAAATTCTGCAAAAATTAAAACTGGCCTGTTACTTTGAGTTGTCTTTTTATATTAAATTTTTTTCATTTGACATGACTCTGACATTTCACACACAACATGAATGTTATGAAATATTTTTTTATTTTGTTTTGCTGTAGGAAGGTACATTACATACGTATGTATGTATGTACATGTTTGCTCACAAATATGATAGATTGTAGTGGAAGCATAGATATTGAAGTAAACTCCTCTCCATTTTTTAAAGCGCGAATCTCTTCAATAGCTACATTTGAATCCATCCCTATTTCAAGTAAGCTACGGCTCATGAGGTTGATAATCTAAATGTCTTTATCATAATCCGTTTCTCTGAACATTTTAACATTTTTAAGACCGTTTGCTATTTCTGCTAACGATTAATAACACATTTAGTATAATCCGCACTATCAGGGTTAAATAGGTAAAGGCCACACTTTCGAAACCCGTTCTTAATCGTTTCTTCTTCTATTTTAAGATCCGAAAGAACCGTATGAAGAAACGGATAAAAAGGATGGCGAAAACATTGCAATATCCCTTTGGTGACAGTACTTTTCCAGTTTTGGGACACATGGAAACACTCGTTTCGTCCCTCATAACTTCCAAAATGTAAAGTTTATTTTGTTCGCTCAAAAAGTTTTTCAATTCGGACAACCATTTTCTAAAAAAACACTTTCTGACCAGACTGTGTTCAGAAAATCGTCCATTTTAAGTGGAAAACCACATTTCACCAAATCATTATACCATTTTTCTTAACAATTTTCTTCAGCATTCCATAGAATGGTTTGTGGGCCGAATCTTCGAGGACCCTCAAGAACGCGAACATGTAACATGTCTTGTGAAGTTGAATGTGGAACACCATATTTACCACTGGACCCTAATATGGAAATGCCGCCTACCCTTCTTTCAGTCAGTGCATCTTGTAGAGACTGTTCCGAATATTTTTCTTTTGGTATTAATTTTTTAATTCAAATTATATCTGAGACTAGTTAGTATAAATCTCAACATATTTTTGGCATTATAGTTAAACAAAACTAGTAAAAAAAACCACTGCCGACATTAGGATAGCTATTGTCCTGTAGTCGGCAGGTTGAAAATAACTAATTTGAAACTAGTTTGAACCTAGTAGTCGGTAAACTTGTTTTAAACTTAATTTTTATATATACAATGGTTTTCAAATTGACGAATAAACAATTTTCTCAAATTTGAGTTAAATCGGAAGAATTCGCTTGTTTCCCAGTAAAAACTAACATTTTTTTTTCCTAATGCCGGCATCCATTAATATATCGGAAAAATGCATTTTTTTTTTAAATTTACACTGTAATACTATTATTTGAGCAGATTTCAGCCTTTTAAAACCTTTTCCGATTAAAATTTGATAAAATTGACGTTTTTACATGCCTTACAAAGTCGGCTTAGCCACTAAATTTTTACTAAGAAATAAGCACTACTACACGTGTTGAAAAAGAGTCACTTAGTAAAGCCAACGACTGTAATATGCAAATATGCGCAGTTTTGTTTTCTCATATATAATTCTGGGAGTATTTGTGAAGCTTACTTTAATATATTATCACTGTTATTCTTAGTTATTTGAGTTTAAATTTGAAAACTGCCGACTACTGGGACATGCCAAACTTAGGAGCACTTACCCTATATCGATTTGTTAAATTACAACGACATAATTTATTTAACCGACTACATTAATTTTTGGATATATATACTGCCTTTACAGATGCTCTTGAGTATACAACATTGCAATAACATTTGACATATCAGTTCCTATATATGTATGCATGTACAAATTTTAACCTCCATTATGCAAGAGAAAAGTAGTTCAGCTGTGTTAAAAATACCACCTATTAACTGTATTCGCCTTGAATAGTTCTCGCATAAAATGTATTTTATACATACATACATATCGATGGTCACAAGTAGAAAGGCCCTAACTCGAATAATTTTAACTTAGAAGGTAAAAACAGAATAGAAACTGTCACCATCTCAATACAACTATGATTCTACAATTGCTTGTAAAATCGTTATTTTTTATTGCAATATATTGTATTCGATTCATTGAAAAACTCAATTTCGTAAAAAAAAAAACGAGTTAGGGCCTCTCTACTTGTGACCATCGATATGTATTTTATTTTCAATATTTATAAGTTTTGTATATCTTTTAAAATTAATGTAAAATTAATACACGAGAAAGCAAACAAAAAATTTCTTTACACAAAATCATAACCGGAAAATGAAAAGAATGTTAATTTGAAATAAAATAGCAAGTCTACGCATTTGTGAAAAAGCAGTCAGGTTTAACAATTTTAAAATCTAAAAGCAGCGTTAGAAGGTAAATTGAAAGTCAGCACCAGTAGCACTAACTAAAGGTAAAGAATGCCATTGCCAATGATAATATACATACCTACTTTTTGTTTGTAACTTTTAAATTTAAAGTTGAGATGTAGAATGAATAGTAGCTCCATAAGATGCGTAGTTTTGTTTGTTTTTTTTCTATTTTTTTTTTAAATTATTTAAAAGATATACAGAGCGGTACATTGAATCCCGAGTAACGATTGTCTTGAATTGGTTGCGCTTGATGGCCATTGAGAACAGTAAACGGAAAAAAATAAAAACAGTAAAACTAACAAAGTCTCTAATAGCAAGTGTGTGTGTAAGCGTGTATAAATGTGTAAAGTTTAATATAACAAAAACTCAAAAAGAGAATGTATAAATTAATAGTTAGTTCCGCTGGAATTTAAACATACAGTTGTTTCTATTTCATTGTTAAAATTCTACACTTTATAACCCCCAAAAATAATCATAATTAAGGGTTCTTCGTTTGCAACGCTACCAACAAGGCAAATTAATAAAAAAAAAATACATACGTGTTTACATTTTATTTAATATCATAGAATTTAAAAAAATTTGTTTATAATAAGTTTTTATTATGTGCGAACAAGTTAGAGGTTTTCCCTTTATTCGTGATTTATTCAAAAATTTACCTGCATAGATGGTATCCAATATAATTTAATAATTATTTCATAGCAAACAAAAACACACCTGAAAAGAAACAGATACATATGTATAGTTTAAATTTATTTTGTATTTTTTATATAACCTCCAGTATTTAAATGGAAACAAAACTTGTGTTTTTATCTTATAAATTCAAGCGGAAGTTAATCTCTTCTTAAGCTTAATTAGGATTGTTATATGTACACATGTATATTTTACACAATTTTAAATGTCTCATACCAAAATTTTGGATGACAATACCAACTCCATTTGTTAGTTTTCTCGTTTCGCTCAAATAAACGTTTTTGTCACATGTCGAATATTTCATAGCAATGCCTTAAATTAAATGTCGAAATCATACATTGAGAGCAATTTCCCTTCTCGTATCATACACTCAAACAAAATGCGATATAAAACACTACGATGATGGCTCATTGTATTGTTACCATAAGGCAGACGGACAGAGTTTGCAAACATCACTGTATGACATTGTTGGCAACAATATTCGTCGTAAGTAAAGTAATTTTCAAAATGACAATAATGTCATTTTTTATGCCAAAAAACCAAAACGCAGAAGAAAAACCATGAACAAAACGAATAATAATAATTTTAAAAGCCCAAATGGAAATAAATGATATACTATATTTGCCCATGACTTCGTGCATAAACTGTCTGTATACAAAATTTATCAAAAAAACAAAAAGTACCATAATACCAACTTTTCCCTATTTTACCCCACGAGAAACTACAGTGACTGTTAATACAAGAACAATTTGTAAAAACAAACAAACAAACAGTACGAAAAGTACCATATGTTCCTTATTACATATCGTTGGAACACCCTAAAACATATATTTTTCGAAATTTAGTTTTTTAGACATTAAAATGCATGTCACGGAAAAACAACTCGTCAAAAAATTTAATGCAATATTATAAAAAATAAAGGCTTAACAAGCAATTGTTTTATAATATTTACGTTTTAATCATTACAGGTTCAATGACATTTTCATTCTAATCGAATATCTAAAATTGTCAATATTAAGTCGAATCATAGATTACGTTAAATAGCTCGCACTTTGTTTGTAGAACGTTTCTCACGATCCTCTGCCACAAATGAAATACAGTTAAAGTTTCATATAAAAATAACTAAAATTCCAACTGGGTAGTTTGTGTAAGTCCAAAATACTCAAATCCTCTATAAAATTATTTGTATGTTCTCCTAAAAAAAATTATTTTTACTTTTCGTTCATCATTCTTTCAGTGTAAATGTGGGCGTATATGAACTCCAACATATCTCCGCTGTTGGTGTTTGTTACTATGAACCAGTATTGTATAGAGTTCACATTACTAGAGTACATATTGAAGTTATTTTTTGTCAACAAAAACAATATTAAAGGCACATTTTTTGTTGCTTTGTTCATTATATTTCTTGTCTACAACTTTTCACATACATTCCCAAATTTACAAACACACACTCACATAAATGTATTTGTACACAACATAGATTCAATACTCAAGTTACAATATTTTTCAATTAGAAATTATTCTCTTGTAAATAATTCGATTATTTTCACTCTGTCGGATATTTTTTTCATCAAAGTTCAAAAAAAAAAACCTGAACTATTTTCCTTTGTTTGCTTTTTATGTGAATTTCCACTTTTATCAACAACAGAAAAGGATTGTGTAGTAAATATAGCAGGATGATTTCTTTGAATTGCTAACTTTATTTTAAATATTCTTTAAAGTTACAACTAATTTTTTACAACTATGCAAAAAAAAATCAGATTATCGATTAAATTAAAGGATCATAATAAAATAATTAGAACAAATATTTACAAAATTTTGGAAAAATAAGCGACTTCAATACAGAAAGCCAATCGGCGCAATCGCTTAGCTTAAAACAAAATATAATAATTTCTAGTTTACATATTTTTTATACTTATTTTACGATTAAACTAGCATCTAATAGGTATATAAAAAAAAAAAGAATTCGGTCCATAAACAGCCTAACCAATTTTTGCAGACTAACTACAAAAATCCGTTCATAAATGTAGGGGGGTCGCGTAAAAACAAATATACTCGCCCCAATTACTAAATAAAATAATGACAACAAGAAAATATTTTCAAGGAAAATAACAGATGTATTACAGATTAGTGCTGGAACCTGCCTTTCGGCTGAAGCTCACCGTGCTCTTAACACCGTGTGAATATATGTGTTCCCCGAGTCACAGCGCAAGTGTGACCTCGAGAGTCATATAAGGTGGCAATTTAATTTTCATGGTCCATATTGCTATAGTGTTCGAGCTAACTAATATATTTTATCGCTGTTCAGCAGCTGCACATAGAGGCTCTAATTTGGTAGATCGAAGTCCATCCAGCCACTAGCCACTAGCACTGGGGAGCATCAGTCTTTAAACCAATACCTCTCCGAGCTTTTTATCATACCACTAACAAAGGTAATGCAATGGGGGCCAGCATATCCAACTTTAGTGAGAAGGATTATGCCAATAGCATATCCATGACCAAGAATACAGATATGCATCTCGCAATAGCACATCGCATTGTGCGTCCATTATAGGATCTGATATAACCTTTCAAACGAGACATACTTGTAAATCGGTTAAGAAATGGCTAATTTATTGTTTTTAAAGTGTGAAAAAAACACATTTTTAAAAAAAAATTTATTCCTTAGGCCATTAGTGAGATATTATGAAAATGTTGAGAATTATTTATTTTCTTAAATAAAAAATTAAAATTTTTATATTATTATTATTACGAATAAACGTAATTATTATTCGAACTTATATTGATGTACATATAAAAGTAATATTATCAGGCTCAAGTTCAGTTTTATTGAATTAATGAAGATTCAAATTACTAAGATTTTTTTTTTTTATTTTGAAAAACATATATCCAATCAGTTTTTAGCTTAAAGTATCAAGATTTCAAGGCCGCTACACCTCTCATCAGCGTTCATTTGTCCATTTTTACAATTTATGAAAAGAGGATACCAATTGGGAAAGAATATCAACTAATTATATCAACCACGTCCCTCAAGGTATTTTTGCGGTTCTGAGTCGATATATACATATGTACATACTTCTGATTGTGAAAAGAAAAAACCAAATTATTTATTTATTTATTTATTTATTTATTTATTTTCATTTCCTGCACAACAAGACTGAGTCTTATATTTAGAGTACAGGAACGCATAACGTTATAAAGATTTTTGTAGTTAATAAATAATACAACTTAATAAAAATATAATAACAATGTTTGTAACAAAAATAAAAATTATATAAAGGATTTAAATAAAAATGTTTTGAAACTATTAGCATTGCTGTTTTGTTGTTGACTTAGTGGAAGATTGTTCCAAAGACGAGCGGCATGTACATAAAACTGCCATTCAGAAACTAGGCATTGATGTCGAGGTATTACAATGTTTCGGTTTCGTTGCGATTGGAAAAATCGTATTTTATCAAATATATATTTGGGTGTTTGAGTATTAATGATTTTATGCAAAAAAATAAGAGTGGGAATTTTTAACAAGCTTTCAAGAGAGACTCCGTAAAGATTATTGGAGACGGAGGTCACATGATCAAACCTTCTTAATCCATACACATATCTTATAATGTTGTTATATAAGACATTTAGCTTTCTTTTGCTAACTGAGTCACAGCTTGCAAATAATTCACACCCATATAGTAGTGAAGGAATCAGGTACGTCTTGGCAATTAAAGTCCTAATTCTTAACGGAGTGAAATACTGTGTGGACCAGAGAGTTCTTAGCTTTACATAAGTTTGACCAACCAAGGAGTTTATGTGATCGGCCCATGTCAAGTTGCTATTGAAAATTATCCCTAGATTTTTCGCTGCACTAACAATTTCAATTTTCTCGCCATTTAACACAATGTCATCGGTGATTGAGGGAACTGAGCTTCTTTTACTTATTATAATACATTTAGATTTGCGCGGATTTAAACAGAGTCCGTTAGCACTAGCCCATATATAAATTTTGTTTAAATCATCGTTTAAATATGATACGCCTAAAGCAATGTTTTGAACTAGGCTACTTAAAGTGAGCTGTACGTCGTCTGCGTATAGGTGGATTTTGCATTTTGAAAGCTGTTTTGGCAAATCATTTGCGTAAAGGGAAAACAAAAGTGGTCCTAAAATAGAACCCTGAGGCACTCCTCTATTAAGGGACAAGCTATCTGACCAAACATCATTTACAAATACAGATTGTGCGCGATTCGAAAGATATGATGATATAAGTTTAGTTGACATATTCGTAAATTTAAAAAAGTGTTTCAGTTTTTTAGTGAGTATATCATGGTCTACCGTATCGAATGCTTTAGAATGATCCAAGAGCACTAAAAAGTTAATATGACTATTTTCTAATCCCTGCCGTATATTTTCACTGACTTCCACAAGAGCTGTAACGCAGCTATTACTTTGACGAAAACCGGATTGATTACCAGAAAGCAAACTATGAGTATTGACATATGTAATAATTTGTTTATATAATAACTTTTCTAAAACTTTTGATAGAAAGCACAATATGGCAATAGGTCTATATTCCCCATTCGTCTTCGGTAATGGCACAATTTTTGCATGTTTCCAATTAGACGGATACATACCCGACATTATAATATAATTAAACAGATGCGTGACATACGGGAGAATCAAAGGCAAGAGTAGCCTTATAAACTTTGGGTGTAAGTTATCGCATCCCACTGCGTTTGATTACGGTATTGGTAAAAACCAACGGTATTTTCGTTCGCTATGGACTCAAAAAAAAAACCGAATTGGTACATCAGAGCCCCTGATTAATTTTGGTGATATATTACGGAATCCAATATAATACAGTGAAACTTCGATATAACGAACTTCGTTATAACGATAAACTCAATATAACGTATGTTTTATTAAGTCCCTTGAGAAAACCTCTTTATTGCAGTTTTTCATACAAAATTGCACTATAGCTATACAGAATAAATTCTGAGCAAAAAAGCCTCTACATAGCGAAATATTATTCAAATGCCTCAATATAACGAAATCAGAATAAAACCTAAATGGTAAAGTCCCGTTATAAAAACAGAGAAGTCTAAATGTATTTATAAGCGCATTTGTAAGGCCTCTATACAACGACGTAAGAATAAAATTTAAAGCAAAATGGTAAGTGCCGTTATCAAAAGAACGAATTCTTAATGTGTGTGCAAATGTAATGCATTAGAAACGTATGTAATCAGTATTGACTTGGTTCTTTTCAAAAGGAGTAAAGTAAAACGTAAATCAATATCTATTCGAGAAAAAAATTCTATAATTGAGGCCGTAGATCGTTCGATTGCTTAGCTTTTGTCGAAAAAAGTATTGATAACTGTATTTGGAACTTGCGAAAACAAACAAAATTAACACAATATTTTATTAAAACCTAATAACTTGAATAACAAAAATATGTTTTATTTCTTATATGCTTATAAGCTTTTATTAGCAATATCATGTTAAATAGATTTTAATAAAGAAAACTATAGTTATAACGAAATTTTTTTCTTATTTCTTCAAATTTCGTTATATCAAAGCATTGCTGGTTATATTTATAGCGAAGCAATAGCTATAACGAAGTATTTTCGGATCCCCTTGGAATTCGTTATATCGAAGTTTCACTGTATTGAATTTGCCGCCAATTCGATTATTATTATCGTTTAATACCGAATTTCCTTTCAATTCCTTTTTATATTTTCTTATATTAACGAGTCTTTTATTTTGTTAAAGTTGCTTCTCACAGAGCCAAATTAATAATTTTTCTAAAAACTTTAAAAATTCTAAATTTTCTTCATCTCAATTTTCCTGTTAGTAAACATTTTGCATTTAAGAAAAAAGCTACAGAATTCCCTATATAATTGAATCAGATCACCCTCTGAATACTTAATAATTCTTTCTTTAAGCAAAAAAAAAAAAAAAACTACATGCCTGGTGACTTTTTTGTTCTGGTTTTATTATCAATAATGTCACTAGTGTGTATTTATATGCGTGAGTGTGTTCGATGTTTCTTCCTTATTTTTTGTTATTTTTTTATAGCAGACGACATATCAAATTCAATATGTACAACATGCCAACAATTGCATTCAATTACTTTCATAATAAATTTATAAACTTGTTAAGATCAATGATCTTAACACAAAACAACAGTAATAACAACTTCATCAATTGTTTACTGCTGCAACTGCTGTGGCAGCAGAAATAGTAACAACAACAGGTTAAAAAGTATTAGCAGCATTTGCAATAACAAGTTAACGCAGTATATCACCTGAAGTGATACGGAGAGTACATAACTTACAAAGTGCCATGCTATGCAATGCATTACTTACTACCAGTTGCTGGCCATGCCGCAAACGGCAGCACAAACTACAACGAGACACCCAAAACAACTTAATATTTTTTTTTTAATTTAACAGCAACTACGACAACAAAACAATCAAATTGAAAATAACAACAGAAGACGAAATTTTTGCAAACAATTGTTGTAGATGTTGTCATCATTGTCGTGAAAACGTGTGTTAAAGTCAGTCACCAGTTATTGTCGATGATTCTGCAGTAGACGCATCAGCCAGAAACCATAGTAACTGCATCTGTTGGTCGTTTGTCCGTTCTTCAAGACACACACAACATTTTCGTTTTTCTATTCGTGGGTAGTACAGTAGTACATTCTGCTCAAATCTTATAAAGAACACAAAAAAATTGTATTCGTTTTGGGGGTAAAAATTCCAATTGCAATCGTATTGTACGTGAAAAAATTATTCCCACTTAAATAAAATGAAACCACAAGCAATCAAAAAACCGGGACAATGTTTTTCGTAAAAAAAAAAATCTGGTTAAGTTTAAAGGAGAACCCTGAAGTGAGTTTGTGGTTGGTTTTCATAAAACTCAATACGCATGTGCGGAGGAATTATCAACAGAAAAAGTTTAAAGTACAGAAGAATTGTGGCCAGACGCTTCTGGCGTTTTCTTCTTTGAAATTCCATGAAGATTTTTATTTTGATACAAAACATCTTAAAGATGTAACAATATTTTTAGTGTCATTAAACACAAACTAAAAATCAATTAAAATTATACTTCTTAATCGATTAGAAAAGTGCTGTCAAAAGTGTTAATTATATATAGTAGCAAACCATTTTTATATATTGAATGTATGTAAAAAATATTATTTCATTTGGCATGTGTGAAAGTCGTTTGTTTTGAAGAGTATGATGAAAAAATATTCCTCAGTAATTTCTTAGATAATTTAATAAATCCTTTATTTGCTTCAATTAATATTTTAATTGGTTCAGACATTTTTTATGGGAGCGAGAACAACAATTTAAGCTTGATCTCGTGTTTCTCAACAAGTTACCTCATAGACGAACTAGAGAAGGCTAAAGTAGTTTGTTCAATTGTACTTTTATGTCTCATTCGAACTGAAGAGTCATTTATTTCATTGATTACTATTTTGTATAAATGACGAATATTCCTAATTTTAATTACTTATTTGATTTTTTCATCTTTTAATTGGATTAATATTAAGTAGAAGAACAATTTTTACGCATTTATTTCTATTCGCATTTGCTTAAACTGACTTACTTATTAATTTGGTTCACAAAATGCATTTTTCACAAAAGCTTAATTAAGAATTCGTAATAATCTTGACATATAATGTATGGATGGGTATAATAAAGCTTTAAAAACACAATTTTACAATCTTTTCGGTACGAAATTAATATCCCCTTGTCATCTCTGTTGAAAATATATTTTGCAACTAAATCAGCGTTGCCACTGAAACTTGATTTTTTCGGCAAAATTTCTCAAAAATTACTACCAAGAACCCTTAAAATGTTTTTTAATAAGGATATAAACTGTTTTATTGGTATATTATTTTTCTTCAAAATCGGCTTCATAAGCGTACATATATTCGTCGTCCATTTAGCAAAACAGTCGCTGAAAACACATGGACGAACGCTGATTTTCATTGAAATCGTTATTGTCATTTTCGAGAAAAAAATTATATCCTTAAAATAATATATTATAGTTTTGCCTCCACTAAAACGGATTGTGGATTATTTACTCATAAGGACTTAGCTTATTTAATATATTTTCAAAGACTACTATCATTTAATTTTAAATTTTATTGTTTTTCTGTTTGTTTTATCATATGTATGTATGTATGTATGCATGAAAAAACTATCTTAATAAATAATCCGAATATATTTGTTATAAAAAGCATATATTTTTTATTCCCAGTAAGAAAATTGGTACTAACCAATAAAATAATAAAAAATATATACATATATATATTAAGAGAACTTATATATGCAGAGAACTTCTTAATTAATATTTTAGTTGAGACCACCAAAACATTTAAATTTATTTTTTAATCTAGTTTTTAAAATTTTGTTTGATTTTCTAATCTATATCAATAAATTTTTTAATAAAATGTAAGAGGCATTTTTAATTCATTTTTAATTAAAATTATAAAAATATTCCAATTGTTTGATAATTGAAAATTTAAAAAAACAGCAATTAAATAAATCAAAGTAATATTATTTAAATTTAAAAAAAATTCCAATTAAAGGTGATGTGTTAATAATAAAATTGTTGTGATTGAGTGAAAATCAATTAATTTTTGAATTGAATCTTGGGATTTTTTAAATGAATCTTGTTTTTCTTTGTTGCTGCGTGCCATACAAAATTCATTGTGGTTGCAGTAATTGTGTTTGTACAAAATCGTTTTATTTCAATTATTATCTGTCAATTGCGGTTGTATACCTGTTCGGTTGCCGCTATTAATAATATGTTTATTGTATCGGCTTTTTTTTATTGCTTTGGGAAATACTCTTATGTGACATAATTTTAGTTATTGTTGCTGATTTTAATAGTAATCAAATATCTATATTTCTACACCTACAATTACTAATTATTTAATACAATAAACTGCATTACACATTTTAGCAGTTAATTTTCAAATTTGTTGCACGTTAAGTACGTGTGTGTACTACATTTAACTATTTTATTATTACTTCGATTACGAGTTGTAATTAAAATTTTAGCCCGAATATTAATGTGATAAATAACAGAAGTCAATGGTTATGACGGTACACTTCAACACTGATGGTGGCTGTGTTGCGACGTCCGATAATGACGTGATTCTATTTCGCTGTGCATGTTTAAATCTAAATTTATGTAATTATTCCCTTGTTCCTTGAAATATTAATATTCTTTAATTCTCTCTAAAAATAACTTTAAGCACTTTATTTGTTTTGTATAATAAAACTATTCAGCATTGAAGGGTGTATGTCTTTGGGTGCCGCTGTGAATAGACACTGGATGTTGTTCACGTGTAGTTTATAGAAGGGAACCACCATAGATCCAACTAGGTCTCCCTAAGTGCATATGGATATTCTCATCGTGTGTTAAAAAAATTTCACTTTTTGCGAAATTTTCTTGCACTTTTGCTTTTTCAAATTAATTAAATTTTTAATTGTCCCTTCCTTTTTTGTAATTTTTAAATTGATGTACGTTGTTTCATTAAAAATACAAATAAAAATATAAAACCCTGCAAATCTTTACTACCAGGAAAAAAGAAAGGCTTAAATCAAATCTCTTTAGTGATGGAATTAAAAAATGGGCATTTGGAAAATCTGTTTGTTTTCCTCATATTCCAAAGAATAAGAAAACCCCCATAAACTTATGCAATAGAAAAACTAAAGCCAATTAAATAAAATCCATATAGACAAGACACATAAACTAAATTACAATCGTACGTCGTCGGATAAATTGCCAGTTTTTCTTAAATCTTTTACTTTTATTATTGTTGACTTTTTATTATTTCTTATATTATTTTCTTGGCTCAGCTTGTGGTAATTTTGTGGGCGTTTTTACTTATATTAGGTCAAGAACGTGCTTTGAATAACTTTATGTTTCGTAATACTTTTAAATTCAGACCTTCAAACGTATTGTTTAAATTGTGTGCAAAACTAACTGCCAACCATGAAAGGGTTTAAACTTATAAGTTTATTGGGTGCCCTTATTTATTGTTACCAATAGTTCCACTTGAAACAAACTTAAACAGTGGAAACAAATCAAAGAAAGTAATAAATAAAATTAAAATATGGAAAAACATAGTGACCGATTGCTGAACATGTGTGTAGCGTTTTTCATTTCCTTACCATATAAAAAAATGCATAATCACATTAAAATTCACTGTTACATTTTCTCTGAAAGAAATTATTCCAAAAAATTCCTGCTCCACTTGTTCTTAGTTTAATCTTTTTTAAGGGTTTTATTTAGAACATTTACTTTCTTCATCCACCACCATCATCATCTTCATGTGTTTCGTCATTATTACTATCTTTATGAACATCATCATTTTGGCTATAGTCAAAGTCCTATTCGCCGTCAAAGTCATACTCGTTGTCTTACTTATGGCCCAATATATGCAACTTAAAAACATAAATCAATGTCAGCCATAATCATTTAAAATCAATCAAAATACGAACGCTTTGGCTAAAACTTAAATTGCTCTGTTATTCTGTTTGTCCGTCTGTATGGCCATATGTCCGTCTTTATCCGCATGTATAGAAGTGAGTTTTTTCTGTAGTTACTCATATTCTCTTATTGTTATTACACTCAAAGAACGTGTTGATGTATTAAAAAGTTAAAAGATTAGTTCTAATATAGAGTTTCATACACGCCAATTCAATATTTATTATTATTTTGAGATTAAGAACCAGCAATATAAGGATATTTGTAAAAGTCTAAACAAGTATACTTAATAACTACCCAGCAAAAACTTCTGATTCTGTAAAAGCGGGTTTGCAAGAGAGAAATGCCCTCACTAGTCTTTGGAAAAGCGCTTCGGATACGCATGATTTTTGTTCGGTAGGTCCCAATTTTGTGCTCCACTTTTTTCGAAGCAATAAACTAAAATCATATCTTTTAGGAGCTTTTTTTAAACTATTCAATCGCAACCAACGTCACCATAAAATTTTTTAAATTAAAGAAAAAAAAATTCTGATTTTTAGACAAAAAACTGCACATAGCAAAAAAAGAATTACAATACATACTTTACTTATTATATAATTTAAATAAACTTCGCAAAATAACACAACAAATTAATAAATATTATAAAAAAATTATTATATGTATATTGTACGTATGAAAATTAATATTATCAGGCTCAAGTACAGTTTTATTGAATTAATGAAGATTCAAATTACTAAGATTTTGAAAAACATATATCCAATCAGTTTTTAGTAGAAAGTATCAGTTACCGATTTCAAGGTCGCTACACCTCTCATCAGCGTTCATTTGTCCATTTTTACAATTTATGTAAAGTCGATACTATTTGGGAAAGAATATCAACTATTTAACCAAGTTTTCAAATGAAATAGAATACGAGAATTAATATAATTAATTTTTATTCTATTTTTACATGTTGAAACAATTTTGGTTAATACGAAATTCCCCATTACATTAATCAACACAAACTCATAGTCCGTTATCTTCAAAGTATTCTACTTTGTAATTTAAATCATTGTTGTTTTCACTCCATATTAGGGTGAATCACATTACTGTGACCCCTCTTTTTAGGGCATAGCTCGTGCCCAAGCTGAATTAATTTTTTTTATATTATTACGAATAAACGAAATTATTATTTCAACTTATATTAATGTACATATGCAAATTAATATTATCAGGCTCAAGCTCAGTTTTATTGATCTGAATGGTGTTTAATCAAACAAATTTAATTATATAGGCTTAAGTACACTAATTAATTTATTATTCTATTTGAATTTCACTTGCGCGCAATATTTCAAATTATACTTGGCTGAGAAGGAGAGATATTCTTGTTCTCATCCGTACACAAGACGTAAGACAACAAACAATCAACCTCTGAAACTAAAAATTTTGTTAACCATTGGCTAAACATTAACATATATCCGCACAAAACTACAAATGTGAAAATAAGGCCAAGTTCCTATCCAAAATATTTCGGCCGTAAAAAGTACTGAGATCAAAATAATTACCAAGTTCTTGATAGGTACAATTCCATCTCATTTCTAGGCAACCTATAAGCATGGTAATATTTTTCCAAGAATTCTTTCCCATATAAGAAAGGCAGAAAAAGTTTGCCAAGCTTACAGGTTGCCTAGAAATGAGATGGAATTGTACCTATCAAGAACTTGGTAATTATTTTGATCTCAGTACTTTGGCCTTATTTTCACATTTGTGTTTTTGTGCGGATCTCACTTCTTTTTTTAAGTTGTTTTTGTATAAATATTTATGTATATGTATTGCTCGTCAGGACCTGCCTGTGTACGAAATTTCAGGTTTCTAGATATACTGGAAGTGCCCCTTACAAAGAAGGGGAACCCTAGTCCCCCCAGGTGAAAAGTGCCCGTTTAAAAATCATTTTTGGTAATTTTCCATCAGGGCCTACCTGTGTACCAAATTTCATCTTTCTAGCTGTACTGGAAGGTCCCCCCTGGGAGAAAAGTGCCCGTTTTCAGATTTTTCTGGTTAATTTCACACCAAGACCTACCAGTGTAGCAAGCTCTCTAGCTTTACTGGAAGTGCCCAATAATATTGCTGAGTGAGTGAGTGAGTGAATATGTACTAAAATATGGACTTTTCACACCTTAATATCTCGGGAAGCTTTTCCGGTAGAACATGTTGTTTTACTTATTCAATGGAGCTTTTTCTAGTTTTTCTTTTCATTGGAGAAACACAGTGATGTACACGCAAAGAAAAAACATGGTTGATGGAATCATAATCGCATACAATCATTAATGTTCAGATGAATGTTTGAGGCTACTTATATTGCATTTCTCATCTAAAGAAACTTAATGTAGTTCCCATAAATATCCCTCTGACTATTCCATTGTATGAACACAGTGTGCTCTTCAAATGTGAATTATTAGCGCATTTCGTAGCTATAAAAAAGTTTTTTTCCTTATATCAAATTATATTTTTGATAAGTATTTTTTTAAGATATTCATCGAACACACTTTTATGGACAAATTAAATTTAACAATTCAAAACAAGACTTATACATACACATTACATATAATTTGCGGCTAAAGACCACCGGTCGTCTTTTGCAGTTCCATAACATACATTCCTCCATTTAATTCACTTCACATATCAGTGGGCAAAATATTAAGCCGGCTACCGAGTGTTAGCATTGTTTTTGTGGGTGATCACCCATGACTTGTATTTTTAATATTGAAGTGAGTGGATATATTTATTTTCAAATAAATCAATATTTAAACGCGCATTATTAAAGAAATACAAAAAAGTGTCGAGTATTACGGAGTACCCAAAAATAAAAAATTAGTATAAAAATATGATCGAATTCGCAAATACTACGTCGTCTTAGTTGCTAAAAAGTGATGTATCCAGCTTTATGCCACCGATTTTTGAAACCGCCTCCGTTGTTGGTACAAATGACAATACCCACTGTGATTAACTTTCACACTGAATAACCTCTATTATTTTACGAAACTGTTTCCATTAGTGTAAAAACGTTTCAGCTCCATTCCTTGGCTCAGTTCAAAATTTTCCTATATTTCTGTATTGTTTAAATTTAAATTTTTTTGTTGCTGTCGTTGTTGTGATTTTCAAACTGTGTTTATGCCTGTGTATGTCCGCCTCACTATCTCCTGTCTAAGATCTGTTAAAGTTTTTTGTCGTTCGCCCCATATGATGGTCACTGCGAGTTGGAGTCGATGTGGAGCTGCAGTTGTTGTTGTTCTTGAGTAGTGTTTTTCTAAGCTTACCTGTCAAGTGTGTGTTCTGTTATAAAAATTTTGAACTGAAAAAAGTCAATGTTAAACAAAAATAAAAAACTTAAAAAAGCTCTTGCTAACGCATGACTATCTAATATTTGCAGTATATTAACATATCGATTCCTTGTTTTATAAATCTTGTCTTCCTGGCCATTAAGAATGTATGTGTATGTTTTCGTGTGTTAGAATATTTTTATAAATCTAACGATGTTGTACGTGTACATGTCATGCGTCTAGTGCCAAGCATGAAGTGACTGACTGACGGACTGGCGCGTATTCAAGAGTGTATTAAGCCAGCCATTCATGATTGGGGAACATTTTCAACAGCAATATGAAAATAGTTACACTGAACATGGCATTACCACCGGGTTGGTAATTTTTCCTTTAAATTGTTTTTGTTTCTTTAATTCAAAATTTCTTGGCCATGTTCATTACTCACTTACATGTGGCCTGTAAATACCCGCAGTTTGATTTTTTATTTTTTTTATTATTATTATTATATACATAAATACATACATACGTACGTATATGAATTTAAACAAATTTTCAAATGTTTTATTAGGCATGATCTATTTTGTGCATGATATAAAATGTTTGTTTTGCTTCAAGGTCTTGTGTCGCATACGAACCTAGGGCGATTTTCAATAATTTTCAAACAGCATTTGTGTCAAGCTTTATTTGAAAGATTTTTCTTTACTACTAACGATCATTTTTAATTGAACTTTATGCTTAAATAGCAGCAGTTTTGTTTAAATGACCCCGGAGGCGTTTTTTTTTTTATAAAACTAGAGCAAAATAATTTTATTGTCAAATAAATATTTAACATAAAAAGTGAAAAAATTACAATAACAATATTTGAACGCGAAATGTAATATAATTTTTAGTAGAAAGATGAAAATTTTTATGGCACATGACCTACATACAAAAAGTTCAGAAAATAATCTTATGTATTTTACAATCGATAAATTGTTCAATAGATAAACATTATACCCTGCACCAAAAATGGTCAGGTTATTTATAGGTTTTTCTTTGACTGATATCTCCGGATTTATCTTAAGACAATTGGCACTGATAAACAGTAGATTTGAAAAACATAATTATATCATGTAACTATTATGTTTTATAAATAAATATTTAATAGTCATATTCGCATTTGATTTGATGAAGGGTGTAAATACACATATCACTCTGGCTTTTTTACTTAAAAAAGGACGTAACGACGCTCAAGCGTGTAGATGACTTTGCGCTTTTTCAAAAATTAAAATAACTTAAAAATAAGAAAGTTATCGATAAAAACAAACTGGTTTTCCAAACGGGCTAAAACAAATTATCTTACTTCTTCATGTACTGATTTTTAATTTATAAACTATTTTACTAACAATATTTCGCTGAAGTATTAAAAATAAAACATTGCAATTATAATGTTATACTTCAATTTGAAATTTCATAAATATCTTAACTTACTAAAAATTTAACTAAGCCAAAATATTAAAATTGACAAAGTTGAAGTTTGCCAAAACAATAGCGGAAATCAGTCTTGGTTGAAAACTGCCCTTGCATCCGTTTGTTGATACATTGCTGCAAACTGATGAAAATAAGCTAGACTTGCAAGATCTGCAATTACTACAATACTAAGAGTGATTTTCCCGAATATTTCAAATAAAATAGTTTTAATTTAACCAAATAAGCGGTTGATTATAACCACATTTTGAAAAGTTACCAGGCATCTTAGTTTATCCAGCAACTCTAATAAATCTTTTGAGAATGACTAGAGCAAAAGAGAAGAGAAGAACAGAAACCAATCAAAATACACAACAAACAGAATTTAGTCGCAGCCATAGCTGCCAGATTTGACGATTTATCGTCATTTTGACGATTTTGGGTCCTTAAAATGATAAAGTGACCATGGGACGATTTATACCCTAATTTTGACGATTTTATATAATTCAAGCTTGCAACTTTTATTTGTACTATTAAAGCAACCTTGAACTGCTGAAAGTTGTAATGAGAAACTTTTTAAAAACTAGTTTGTTTAAAACTGAAAACTGTTATTTAATTGATTATTTAAACAAAAATAAATTAGTAAATTTTGAAGATATTTATTGAGGAATATTTGCCAGAGTCGCATTGGAAGAAGCAAAACATATGAAAAAGAAAAATATGGTATTAGTAATAATTGTGTTAATTTTTATATAGAGCTTTGCGATCTGATATTATCAAGATCTGATTTTGAAAATTTAATTGGTCAAATAAATCCATTTAATATTATTAATGAAGAAAAAAGTTGGTTTTCAGAAATTATAAAAGAATTTTCCTATTTTGTTGAAGAAAGTGAAAGCCAAGAGCTAGAAACTGAGATCAGACAAATTAAATTATTGTCCTGATAAAAACAAATAACTATTGGATGTTTGGAAAAAAAATATCAGAGATGCAAATTAGGGATTCTGGTTTTGACTAAATTTATTACAAAAATCCTAGCAGATTGCAAAGTATATTTTTAAAATATATTAAACATATACATATGTATGTATATGTACATACGTCTATTTTCTTAAAACATTATTTATATTTTTATTGTATAAATTTTATTGTAGTTTTGATACATTTTTAGAAAATTAAATTTAAAATGCATATTTAACTAAATTGGAAAAAAATAAATTAAGGATTGAATTTTTTTATTTTTTCCCTACAATGTTTATATATATTTCAAAGTACTGAAAAACATACAATCTATTTACATGTGATTTTATTGTGAATTGTAATTGAAGTATCTGATTTCTGTATTTCAAAGAATGCTGTTTTATTAATGAGATTTGTTGATTTAAGAGTTTTGTTATGTTTTGCGTCTTTTGTTGGTAAAAAACGGTTTTTTTCATTTGACGTTTTTATGACGATTTCAATAAGCTATATTGACGATAATGACGATTTTTGCCCAAATATATGACGATATTACATCTAAAAAATCTGTTGTTTTTACAGGCTAAGGTTCGTAACGCAATATTCAGAAAGAATTAGGCATTGCTAATATTTCAAGAATCAAAGGAAACATAACATGCTACATGAATTTAGAATTCAATATACGAGGTTTGTACAAAATAAAAGTTGAAGTTTGAGATTTTTTGAAAAGTATCGTAATGCAGAATCCATGATATTTTCTACACAATGCCGATCGTTTGAGCCGTATTGCTTCACGCAAACGGTGCATAATTTCCTTGTAGTATTCCTTATTAACCATACGACCTCTTGGCAAGAACTCATGATGCGCTACGAAAAAATCGAAGACAACAGTGAGCAAACCCTTTTGAGCAAACCTGGATCGACGTTGACCGCATTCAACAACTCCTGAGGGATAATTATGCCACATTGCTTTTGCTCATAATTTAGAAATTTAGTAAAAAACCGAAGAACACATGTTGGCTATAAAAATCACCATACATTAATAAGTAATTTAGTTCGAAATAATATATATTCATTCGTAGACATAATAAACAATGGTGTGTAATAATTCTTATGTACATGTTCAATAAAGATTACTCACACATAAATACTTAATCTATATATATAAAACCGAATGTTTGTTTGTTTGTTTGTTTGTTCCTTATAGGAGGCCAAACCCTTGGACCGATCTTCCTGAAATTTTCACAGTATTTAACTGGAACTCTCGGATGAATTATAGGCTATATGAAGTTTTGATTGGACAAAGAGGCGTGGCACCACCCATATAACCCAAAAATTTAAATCGCCATATATTGGGTATTTTTGTACCTACGTCGATGATATTGGTACATATGGTATTGGCATAATTTGGAATACGTACCAGTAGAAAAGTGGGTGGGACCACGCCCCATTTTAGGAAAATTAAAAATCGTAATATTTAACTACTGGACCGATCGTCATTGAATTTTTACAATAGGAATTTTATTTTATAACGAGGGGGGTAGCGAAGCACACCGGGATAAGCTAGTTAAGTATAATATTAAATCAAATGATTTTGACTATGGGCATTGAATTTGATGGGCATTACAAAATATAACAAAATGGTAACTTTGTGATTCAATTCAATGAAGTTGTAAAGCAATACCCGATCTAAAAAGTGAAAATAATGATAATAAAATTTAAACAGGTATGGACAGATAACCGAGCTAAACGGGGAAGAAGTCCCAAATTTTCTCAAATAGCGTCAATGGCGAAAGTTCCCAGAGATGGAAATAATAACAATAAAATTTCCGAAAATCTTTTCGCGATGTTAAATGAACAAGAAAATGAAGATACAAATGCAAATAGGCCGAATAAACCACCGAAATGAGTTCTACGTAACTACATTCAAGAGTGGGAAAATTAACGAAACTAAAATTCATGTATCTGAAAAAAATAATTACCGAAAAATAGTTTCAGATTTTGAAACAAAAAAAAAAAAAAAATTATACATAAAAGAGTGCTGAAGGCCTAACAGTCGTTATTAAAGGTAAAGTCTGGAATTGAAAATAGTGGCTTCAAGGTGAAAAATGTTTCAAACAATCAAAGAAAAAATCCCCCAACCTATATTTAGAGATGAGCTACATCCAGGTAACTGGAAAATAAAAAAGAATGAATCGCACTCAATTTATAATTTAAAGTATCTACTTGTTATACCGAAGAGTTACCGTTGAGCTTCCACATAAAAAAACTGGACCTATCCAATGCCTGAACTGCCAAGAATTTGGCCATACCAAAACTTATTGCAAGTTGCCTACTTTTTGCGTTGTATGTGGTGAGCTACACAGTACCGCTAACTGCGACAAAATGAAAGGTAATCCCAAGGCGAAAAAATGAGGTAATTGCGGCGGTAGTTACACTGCTATTTATAGAGGCTGCCCTCTTTACTCTTTTTAAAAACGTTCGTCGAGCAAAAAAAAAAAAAAAATATCCGCACTCAGCCTATTATTCTTTTAAGCTACCCACAGTTACTTCAACAGTATACCAGTCAAAAAAATATTCAAACGTATTGAAATCTAACACGGCTATTGCTCAGAAATAACCTAATAGTCAATTTTCATACGCTACCATTTTAAAAAGTAACCAGAATACAGCGTAAAGAACGGTACCAGCAAACGAAGTTCCAGGGTCTATTTTTAGTCGTATTGAAGCCTCAATTGAGAGCAGGAAATGTTGAAAATGCGGTCTACTTTGTTGCAGGCTGTACTAAACAAACCATGAACTTGAAAATATGTTTTTGGAACGCAAACAGCATCTTCCGACATAAAAATGATATATAATATTTTCTTCTGGATAAAAAAATCGATGTTATGCTTATCTCAGAAATTCATTTGACCTCTCGAAGCTATTTTACAAGTAATGGAGATAATTTCTACGACACCAAGGATGCTCGAGGTAGAGCTTGTGGTGGCTCGGGAATCCTAATAAAAACGCGAAAAAAACACTACCTGTTAAATGATTTTTGTGAAGATTATCTTCAAGCAAAGATTATCTGAATTGAAAATTATTATCAAAAACTTGTGATAATCCCCTCCCAGATATTCAATTACCGATAGTCAATATACCGCTTTTTATAAATCACTAGCCTCCCGTTTTCTAGCAGCTGGCGACTACAACGCTAAACATACGTTCTGGGGTTCACGTTTAATCACTCCTAAAGTTCGAGATTTGATTGCTACAGTTTATAAAATGGTTTCGAACGTAGTTTCAAGTAGTCGGCCAACATATTTGCCAACAGATCGACAAAAAAATTCCTGATGCTATCCACTTTGGAATTGTGAGAGTTGTGCCCAGCGATATGATTGAAGTTGAAGCATCTTTGGATTAATCTTCAGATCACTTGCCTCCTATTGTCACTATATACTCACACAAAACTGCAAAACCTACATAAGATTTACCGCTGACATCTGCACGTATTAACTGGCTGAAATACAAAAAATATTTGAGTGCTCATTGCTCGGAAAGAATGGCGCTGAGAACACCTTCTGACACAGACGATTATCTCAGGATGTTCGAAGCACACGTTAAAAAAGCTGCCATTAGTGCTTTTTTAAATAAAACTAATCAACAAGTGAAATTCAACAAAATTTGTTCTGCAGATATAAAAATGTTAATGACTGAAAAACGGAGAGCTCGACGAGAATGGCAACGCTACAAATCGCAACAGCTAAAATTAAGGCGTGTACCAAGCACCTTAGAAAAGTTTTGCAAACATAAAAAACAGCTTCCCTCCAATTATTTATTCAAGAGCTAGATGCAACACCAAAAAAGCTCCAGGTGTCGACAAAATAAGCAACAAAATGCTTCAATAATTGCCATATATTGCAAAAAGAATAATACTAATCCTTTTTAATGGTATTTTACGGCTGCAATACTATCCAGCAGAATGGAAGGTATCGTTAATTACCATGATACCAAAGCCCTGCAAGGATCATACGAAGGTTGAATCCTATCGCCAATTAGTTTATTGCCCAACATTTCAAAACTCTTTGAAATGCTCTATATGAGCAAGCTGATGCCTATAGTGACTAGAAGTGGATGCATTTCAGATCATCAATTCGGTTTTCGCTGACAACATAGCACTATTGAACAAACTCACAGATTTGTGAATGTAGTTAGAAATACTTTTGAAAAAAAAAAAGATATATTACTCTGCGCTATTTATTAATGTTTCTCAAGCTTGTGATAAAGTATGGCACGAATGTCTTATACACAAATTAACGCAAAATCTGCCCGCAAACTTCGTCAAGATTTTAAATAGCTATTTAAAGAAACGAAAATTTTTAGTTAGGGAAGGCAATTTCTTAAGCCCTCCGTAGTCGATTAAAGTTGGAGTTCCTTAAGGTAGCATCTTCGGTCCTTTACTTTATTTAATATATGCCTCTGACTTAAGCAGTAACATTCACACATTAATATTATGAACCATATAAATTGGCTTATTGGATGATACTCTATACTAAGCCTAGAGTGTAAACTTCTATTTTACAATGGGATCCTAAAACCAATATGGAATCCAGTTATGGGGCAATGCCTCAGCGTCGAATGTAGAAAACATTCAAAGGCGACAAAACAAAATTCTACGTACAATTACACAGGCCCTTTTATATCCAAAATAAGGGAATTTACAAAGATCTAGATGTTCCGTTGGTGAAGACTGTGTTTTTCAAATAAGTGACAAAATATATTAAAAAACTCGAGTTGCACCCAAATCCACTTGCGAGCACTATTCTAAATTATAGAGGCCACACCCGGCTGTCATCAGTACACGAGAGATGTAAAACAACAACAAAATTAACTGCTCAAATTAAAATTTTGTTAGCATTAATTAAACATACATTTAATAGTTTTAGATTTAAGATTAGAATAACTTATTGATATTTTAATTTATAATTGAAGATCCAATATATATAGAAAAACCATAAAAAAAATAAATTTTCACTTGATATTTTCAGCTTAGGACTAATTGTTTTAGGAAGATAAGCCTACAAGCTTTAATAAATCCTTTTTGAAGACAATCATTGTAACAATCTGATATTATTTTGTTGTTTTGATACTTAAAAAAGCTTTAAAGTACTTAGAACTGATTTCTATTTTTTTCAGATATATTTTTTTGTTCCTGTCAATTTATTGTTTTTGTTTATGCTAAAAATCAGTTGAGCTACAAATTACTAGTTTGGTTTCCATTGAAATTTCACTTTAATCAACACTAGACATAAATCAACTAAATTACAGCTTTCACTATTGTTTTATATCGCTAAATAAAATAAAAGGAAAGGAGGTCTATGATTAAATAAAATTATGCAGAATTTTAATATATATAAAGCTGCTAACTTTTTCCAACAAAGGTAAAGAATTACTGAGCAAACCAAACAGTAAGTAACAAAATATTTCGTATTTATTCACGTTTTATTCGTATATGAGCCGGTTATGTTGAAAGTGGCATAAGTCACTTTTTCAAAAAAATCGAGTTTATGGCAACTCTACATAAAATTGAACGGTATTTTTTCATTTGTTAAAAATTTACAATCAACAAAAAAAGTTACTTATGCCACTTTCAAAATAAACGGCTCATATGTTTACAATATAATACAAAAATTTGCTGTAGTTTTATAAATTTTCTTAAGACTTTACGATGTAAGGCTGTTTTAATTATTACATCAAAAAACTATTAGCAAGAAAGTAGCACAGTGAGAGGCAGCTAACATCTAACGTATTTGATAATGTCAAATTTCATAATATCCTTTAATGTTCTGACTCAAAAAAGACTTAATAGATGTAAATGCCTCGATCTCTAGAGCAATGTTGGCCGCAAAGATAATCTAGGCAGTAGTGCTTATGAACTGGTTAAATAGATGATATTATTCCCCATTAGTATGCACTTTACGAAAATTGTAAAGATGGACAATTGAATGCTGATGAGAGGTGTAGCGGCCTTGAAATCGGTACTGATACGTTCTGCTAAAAACTAATTGGATATAAATAATAATATTTTTTAACATAAAAAAAGCTCTTAGTAATTTTGAATTTTCATTAATTCAATAAAACTGAACTTGAGCCTGACAATATTACTTTTCATATATACATCAATATAAGTTCAAATAATAATTACGTTTATTCGTAATAATAATAATATAAAAATATTTTTATTTAATTTCACCAAGTAAATAAATAGTATAGAATTTCATTATCATTTGCAATTATTTGAAGTTGGTTGGTTTTTTAATTTATAATTCCGGATTTTCATTTACATCCCAAGAATTCTGGAAACATTTATTTTGGAGTTAAGCTAGTTTAAATTATTGTATGTATGTATATGCATATGTGTCTAAATGTGTATAAAAATTATTAACATGACGTTGTTTTTTACCCAATCAGGAAGTAAATATTAAACATCACATTAAATTAACATACAAGTTAATTTCTTATAAAACTTAAAAGTGTGTAAGTCTGACTGAACATTTCGCAAAATATAAATAAAAATACGAAACGGTAGTTATGAGCGAATAAAACTTAAAATACTTTTGTTCCACACTGTCAGCGACATGAACAAAGGAACTCACTTCCTTTTCATAACATACATAAATACATACATGGGTATATAAATGTTTAATATTCATGTATGTATGTATGTATATATAATTTCACCGCCATCAGGTATTGATTAAAACGATATCAAAACAATATGAATAGCAAATGTACTCGTACATACGTTCATACATGCATATGTACATATGTGCATACTTAACGTCCCTTTTTAATAAAGTGTTACAGTTTATTAAAAGAAAAATTCTAACTCGGAATATAATTAAGAAAATTGTATAGAATCGATAAAGAATTTTTAATAAAATAAAAAATTAAAATGCTTACATACGAACAAAAAAAGGGACGATATGACGATTGATTTATGATCATAATTGAAGATCGCACTCTTAAGGCATTCAATTTTAAGTTTTAAAATGCTATTTTTATTGGAGCATTTTGAATTAGATTGTTATTGTTTATTTTAAGAAGTGGCGTCTGAAAACTTTATTTACACGAAAACAGCAAATAAACAAAGAGTGAAATACTTATGATTGTTATAGATACACACGTGTATGTATCTATTCTATATAATAATATTTTCAAGATAATCAAACTAAACTAAAGCCGCATTTTAAACGAATAGAAGCATGTGTTTTATTTTGAAAACATAAAAGCATTAACAAAATTAGACGGCAAAGGTACGATATCCAAAAATATTATTTAAAACTGGGTGTTACTGTAATAAAGAGTGATTCATTAAGAGGTGCATTTTTAGCATTATTAGGTAGGTATATTAAGTGGAAAACATACATTTTATTATGAAAATAAAGAGCGCGTCTTGGTATACCACAACTTTATCTCGCGGCTCGTTTGTGAACTGTTTGCTAATGTTTATGCGGATAACCTTTTTCAGGATGCATTTTGTAGCCTAATTTTGTCTATAAAGATAATAATCTCTTCAAATAAATCGCATCTTCTTATGTTTCTTTCTAAGAATAAGAGTGAAAAATAAAAGTACTTAAAAGCTTTTGACTCACTTTTTTATATTTTTAATACAATTTTGAACATTGATATGAGAATGTTATTTAAAATACAAGAGTTAACATTAAATATTATTATTGTAGAAGATAATTGGAGCAAATAAAAAGGTGGTTACCAATGCAAGTTGTATTTTTTTAATGTTTGAAGCTCTATAACTCTATCATTTATCAATCGATTGTCAAAAATATTTTCCAATATTGTCCCATATTTTTTATTGATCGATTTTAAAAAATTTATTTTTTATTGTGAAAATTCATTTTGTTTGGCTTAAGATCTCTTAACTGAAATACAAACAAATAAATTTTTTTTAAAAAAATTTTTTATACCAATATTTTGCTTCCAGTTTGGTCCCAAATTTTTTTTTATCGGAAATGCAAGTTGGTTGGTCCCATCAAAATGTTTGCTTAACAAGTAAATTTTTGTATTGAAGTCGTTTTTTTTTTTTTTGCCATAACTATTTCAAAACTTATCGTTTTTGGTACAATATATGGTTGTTTCAATCAATCAAAATTAATTCTGGCTATTTATTTTGATTCTGTCCATCATATTCATTCAGTAATAATATATATGCGAATAGGGTTTAAATTAACATTCGCTTTGATTATGCGTGGTAATAATATGAGCAAATCGGAAAGTATATGTGGTTTTTTCAACTCGTTTTCTATTATACTAAATTATTTGTTTTTGTCAAATGACTATATTGCAGCAAAGTTTGCCGCACTTTTAAGCAAAACTGTTGTCTGCTTTTCAGTAAAGCTTTTTAATAGCTCCCATTGCATATTAACCCTCCAACTGAAAAGGTGTATATTAAAATTAAAATAATCTAGATAAACGTCTACAACTGCAGTTTAAATCCAACATTGTAATTGGAGCAGGCCGTTTTGCACGTGTTAGAATTTTTATGGTAATATAATGAATGCATGAAAACTCTTTAATATAAGTATAAATAAAAAAATATTTTACCATATCACCATCTATATCTATCGCTGTCGTATTTGTCGTATTTTTATTTTTCATTTCTATTTTCTTGTATTAAATTTTATTATTGTTGTTGCTTCGTTTGTAAGTTGCTTGTAAATTGCAAAATGATTACAAATATTTTTATGACCTCATAAAATTAAATACAACAAATGGTTTTGTCGACATTTATCTTCTTGTTGCTGAATCGCTGGCTAACTTATTGCTTGAATGTGTTTTTTGTTTCTTTTTTGTTGTGTTTATAATATTGTTTTTTTTTTTTTTTTTTTTTTGTTGTCATTTGGTAAACTGTTGCTCTCTTGTTGTGGCATAATTTATATATGTATGTTTGGGATGCACTTGACTTGGATGTTTATTACAATATTATTTTGCAATTTTGTAGTCATAAAAAGTTAAGTGTCATTTAATTTGCCATTAAATACTCTTGTATAAATCTCTTAATCACACAAAGTGTTTATGAGATTTTTTCCATGATTAAAAATCAAATTGGTCTTATACGAATGTATATAGATATTTTAAACATAATAGTGATCAAACTAAATTATTAATGCAGAAACATAAATCAGCAGTTATTCTATCAGTAACTAAACTAAGTTATATATGCTTCAATATATCGCTCCCTTAATGCAAAGAAGTCGTATCTTAAAAGCCAAGCTTTCTCAGTTAATGTAGAAAGTGTTCCTTAATACCTTCTTGATTTGTTATTTTATATCATTAACATATTCTTATCTAAACCGAAGTTATATGTGCGATATATCATGATTTTTAAGTGTAACTATGAGGGAAGTTTGTAACCTTCTTAAAATATTCCCAAATCACACTGATGATTTGGTACAAGCAGCAATAAAATGCAGAATGGAACTAGAAGTTACAAAATGTAAAAAAAAACATTTCAATCAATGTAATTTATTCATTTTATATCGGCCTAAGTATTTTGTCCTTTTTATTTCAAATCATCGCTTTTACCGTTCAATGTTTTGGAAATTGCAATTGAATGTTTACACTATAGTGATGTAATTATAATAAAGCTAATAATTACATAATGAGGGAAGTTTTTTAGCTTTCATAATATATGAAAAAAAGCCTAGTTAATATATGGTATAAGCAGCTATCAAATATAGTCTTGTGGACATGTTTAATATATGTATGTAAAACATATTTTAGCTTTTTTTTAAAAATTCCTGTACTAACTTTAATTCTTGATTGCTTTGTATGAAATTTTGATTTTAAAGTAGTTAAGCTGGTTAAATTAGTTTGGTCTGATGATTAAGAACATGCATGGTAAGTATACCAAATAGATAATTATACAAGTATTATTTTTTATATATATTTTTTTGTATAGTTTTATTAAGTTTTTCAAATTTTAAATCTAAAACTACTAATTATATGTTTAGCCAATGCTAACAAAATTTTAATTCTAGCAGTTTATTTTTGATGTTGTGTACAGCTGAGATAAATAGTATATCCTCCCTCCGGGTGTGGTCTCTACACGCAAAGGAACGTACATGATTGCAAAATGCTCATCTCCACTAAATATTTTTGCCACAGTTATATAATTATTCATTAATGGCCAATAAATGAGTGGATATTTAATTATACTTTTAGTTAATTTTCATAAAAATTTAAAATTCGATTTAACACACTTTCATTTTTTCAGTCAAACTTAAAATTCTTATTTAATTACGATGAAAATATGGTAGCACAACGTAATATAAAGAATTTCCCAAAAAAAAAAAAACAGCTGACTAGAGCAAATAAAGAAAAATCTAAAAAAAATAAATTATTATTTTAGCTATAAATAAGAATAATTAAGAACTGTTGAAATGTTTTAAAAGAATAAGAGCAACTTTCAGAACGATTAAAAGGGTAATAGCGAAAAAAGATGCCAAAATTTTATGCAACTTGTCAGCAGCCACAAATATTTTATTTGCTTTTTTTCAATACAAGAAGAACAAGCAGTCGAAAACATATGTTCAATTTGCATAACTTAAACCAAGTTTAAATACACAACGTTGGCTATTTAATGTTGATTTAATATTGCAATGAAAAAAAAAATTTTCATTTAAACAAGTTTTAAAAATAAATTAAACATTATCATCCACTCATTTATTGGCCATAAAACTATGTAATATAATTGACTTAAACATTCTTCAATAATGAAAATATTTCTTACTACAATAAAATGTTCGTCTCATAGAATAGGAATGTATGAAAAAGGTATTTTCATTGCTATAATAGTATCTTTTGCAAATGAAATTAATTAAAATTTATTTAAAAATTAAAGTTCATTGTCACCGTACATTGTTTCTGTTTTTAGAACTGGTCTATTAAATTATCTGTCAGTCAAGTGTTGCGTCAGTCCTTCATAGTAGTTAATAAGAAGATGAGATATGCAGTGAAAACTAAAATTATATAGAAAATTTTGCAACAAAATAAGAGTGAAATTTTATCAACATCAGCGGTTTAAGGTAAATATACAGTATATACTCGTATGTCTATTCAAGTGGATTAAATATCTTAATGATTGTTTCTTTACAGCATGACAAAAAATTTATGGAAAAGCATAATATGGTCATTTGTGCTTCACTTATAATATGCAGATAAAAAAGTTAATTACATATTTTTATTTTGAAAATTTAAATTGTTCAGAAATAAAAATGTTTTTGGGGAATGTGTTCTGATTTTGATTATTTATATAGTGTAAATTTTCGTTACATGAATCAGATATTATTTTTTGTATGCATTCTACTTTAATCTAAGCAAATGTCAGATTGTTTTCATAGCAATTAAAATGCGCTCAAATTTCTTACCATTTGCATAACGTACTATGTTCATACATTGATTAATATTGTCAGATTCTTTATGAGGACTATATTCTATTTCTTATATGACAAATGGAAAATATAGGATACTTAATCATTAATCTGAACATTAGTGATAGTTTGCGATTAAGATTCCATCTACCATGTTTTTTCTTTGTGTGTATTATTTAGAAAATTGCACGCAAGTGGATTTGGGTGCAATTCAAGTTGTTAATATATTTTTTCGCGTGTGTTGAAAATACTCTCTTCACCAACGGTACATCTAGATCTTTATGAATTCAATGATTTCTGACATACCAGGGGGCTGCTGTAATTGTACGTAGAATTTTATTCTGTCGGCTTTGAATTTTTTTCTACATTCGATGATGCCCCATAACTGGATTCAAAATAACAAAAAAAATTTAATTAAAAAATCAAATTCAGGTCAAATCAATAAGTGTTAAATCGTACATTTGCACATATTTATGTAAATAGATACTAAAAATTGGAAATTAGTGGAAACGAAAGTGCGTACTATTGGACGTCCACTGTATATAAGTGCCGCTAATAATACATATGTATATGCATATGAGTATGGACATACGAGAATGTTTATGTATTACTAAATTTGTGCTCAACTTTCTCACAAAGGTTAATTCAAGTTACTTTAAGTTATTGAACGAATATGGGAAAGCTACTTTTAATGTGCAGTTTAACTCTATCAATCGTTTATGAATACGGTTATATATCTATTGACTTCTTTTATATAGTGACCTATTGCAAAACTTTACCATAATAATTTTTTTAAAAAACATTTGGCATCTTAACATGTTGTTTTAAAGAATATTTTTGCACTAAATATCAATAAAACAAATTATAACAAATTTTTAATGTTTTAGCTTTCCAATTTTTAAGCACTTATTGTAAAATTTTATTCTAAATACTTTTTTTTTTGACAAATGAGTATTATGTATTTGGGTTTAAGTTAAGTTTGTATTGATTTAATTAAAATTCATTAGAATATCACAGTATACCGATATCAAGGCCGCTACACCCCTCATGAGCGTTCGTTGGTTCGTTTTTACGCTTATAAAGGCGTATGATAATTGGGAAAGAATATCAACTATTTGACCAATTTTCAACAAAAATTAAATTAAAGTAGGGCTGTTCACGTAATTTTTATTGACTTACCCTGTTACATACAAAGAAATTGCTGTTGGTGAACTTTAATTAATTTAATATATTATTACTATTGCCAATTTACGTAGTTATTATCTGAATTATATTAATGTAGGTTTAATAAATATTTTCGGCTGCTATGGCGACATTAAATACGAGCTTTTTCCTCTTCTGAGAAAGGGACATAAAGGCATATACAGCGAAGACTTAGAAAGTTAAAGTGGTTACACATCTTATATAAGTATCAAATGTAGGAGGAACTTCATCTCGACCTATTTTTTTATATACATACATATATGTACGAGTATGTACTTAATTTGTTTGGTGCCCACAGTGAGGTTTGACGAAAATATTGGTTCGAATACCACATTATTAGTACTATTCAACCGGCAAAAAATTAAAAACTTTTTAAATTAAATTTTTCCACCAAAATCATCCTCAATTTGTGATTTCAACCTGCTTTTTCTTTTTGTCTTTTACATTAATTAAAATAAAACTTGAAAATCTTTTAACAATATTAAACATTTTGTTTTCCCCAAACACATTTTGTCATTTGGAATCAATTTACATAAAAAAAATATGTTTCAACGAAAGTACATGGCAAAAACACCCTTAAATATTAATTTCCTTGATTTTAATCATGCAACAACCCCTCGGTTGTAAACTGTGCCTGTTTTTCTGCAAGCCATCCATTTGTAAAACGGAATTCGGAACGTTCTACATGCAACTACTACAGCTATGTATAAGACAGTAAAATAAAGTAGAATATTGTAGAGTTGAGTTAAAATCAATTGAATAATGCTTTTCATCACAGTGGCTGGCAGTGATGCGTGCTAAAAATGTTGTATCCTTTAAAAGGAATTGTCGTTTAAACGAAAAAAAAAAAAAAAAAAAACAATGTGAGTTTTATATCATGATTGAAAATGCTATCGTATAAAAAACAAACACTTTATGAAATGAAATTCACTAAAGAATATGAATTTGGCTGTTTTCATCACTACAACAAGAGAAAAAATAATAAAAAATTATAACAAACGCACTGTTTGAAAATGAACGAAATATTGCAAAAAAACAATATACTACAAAAAAAATCGTTGCTTGGGGAGAGGGTTAGCGAGTGAATGGATGATTTTAGCAACAGACAAAGGCGGAAATTTTTGTGACGTTGTGATTTCTGGCATGCTGGGAATGAGTTGGGTATAAATGGTCAGAGTAGCATGGTTGCTTGATTGGGAATGGGCTGGAAGGGTTCGTTTATTTGTAAGTAATGTTAGTTAGTATGGTTGTTGGCTGGACTCGCTACGTACAGACTGTATGTATGAATGTACAGTATGTCATACACGCATACATATATGTATGTATGTATATTAACAAAGTTTAACCTTTTGCATATAGAAAACAAAGAAAAAATTGTATGAAAAGAAGTGATGCAGAGTAAAAAAAAGTACACACGGCAGTTCATACAAAAATAAACACACAAATTTACGTCTGTTAGTATACATGCACACACATGCATACATACGACAAAGATGATAATACGGTTGGAGTTGATGGCAAACATTGAAGCAAACAGGCATCTGAATGAAGCAAGAGTCTGTGTCGGTCGTGGCAAGCAGCGACTGGTTAAATAGGGAACTGACACAGCTGGAGGGCCATATTATCAACAAAAGCAGCGGCGGCAACAGCAAACATTAACTAACAGCTCCAGCAGCAGTATTTGATTGTAACAACAGTGACGATAATGACGCTCCAAAAAAAAAATGCAGACACACATATTCAATTTTTTGTATAGCCCATGATTGTCCTAACGAAATCCTTTAGAATGATCAAAAAAATATTTTGTACATTTTTGAAGTTTGGTATTAAAAAATTGGGGTATTTTTGAAATACTTTAAGAAATTAAGAAGAACTAAAGCTAAGTCATTTTATTGTGTTTGGTTATTTAATACACCAGGAATATTTACTTTTTATTATATACTAAAGAGGATTGAAATTGTCATAACTGTAATTTCCGTTAAAGTTATACTTTTTCCATTTCATACACATACGCGACAGGCAAAATTACGAACACCCCACCAGGATATCCGTTGAAAAAAGATATTTTGCAAAATTTCATTTGCTTTCAATTCAACAATTCTGTTTACAGCTTAACATAATATTCCAAGAAGGACGAACATTCTCATTGGGAAAAATGGTCAGTAATATAAAGGAAATATTTCGCTAAAAATCTGTAATTTATATCCACATAGTCTGATGTTTACCTAAAGGAATTTTGAACATATGAATTTTTGCCAGCAAGTAGTTAAAACAAGTAAGAGCAGTGCTGAATCTTATATACATTTATGTACAGTGCCAGGAGTGGTCAGTATTTTAAATTTATAATTATAACGATTGTTGCTTTCTTAGAAAACACTTTCGATTGATACCATATCAATAGGACATATAAAAGCTTAAAGTTATCCGCAAATTTTGGGAGCCTGGCGTTTGAAATGGCTGCCATTTTCAATTTTGAATAATTACATTTTGCCGATTTCTTAGACTCTTATTTATTTACTTCAGTTGGAAGAAGTTGGTTCAATAATTATAGTAAAAAATATTTAAAATATAATTATATTTTAAATCTTTTTCCATTTTTCAATTCCTATTCCAAACTAAATTTTACATTTTCCATTCCTGGCCTTTTCCATCCCTGGGAAAAAAACGTTTGAACGAAAAAAAGATATTGTTAATAGGTCCGTTTGTTTACCTTTCCAGTAAAATCCAGTAGTTGACTAAAATTAGACGAACCATAAAATTTCACTCTCATTAATGGCTCTTACACAAAGAAGTACGCGAACGTAAAAATTGCAAAAACTTCCAGTTAGCTTATTGTTGTGAAATATGTGTTGTTTTTACTACCCTGTTTTTAGTATTTGATTCAATACGTTTTAATAATTAAAAATTCGTAGCAAACGCTTTTACAGTTGTTCATTTTTTTATATGACAATTAATTTTAATTGATTAAACAACACACGAAAATACATCAATACTTGATTTTTGATATTTTGCACCCTAAATAATATGCAGTCATAAGTATTCACATATATATCAAACTTACATCTCTAAAAATTGTGAAAATAAACCAATAAAAAGACAGATTTTACTATGGAAGGCAAAGAAAGAAAACTAGATCTTTTCTGCTCTCCTGGAACCTTTCAGAATATAGAAACTAATTATTTTCAGTTTTTGCAGCACTTTTAAATCAACTTTTAAATGTTTTTATTAAAATTTTATATATTTTGTGTGCTAATTAACTTTTGTTTGTTTACTTTATTGAATCATATGTTTGTCTTTTCTACTGGATTTTAGTAGCTAAAATTTTTCCACTAAAAATTTGCAGGCTCTCAGTCACTTTACTCTGTCAATTGATGTTCTCTTTTGCAAGTTTATGTGTAAACGATCGCGTTTCCGTAAAATCCAGTGCAAAATTGTACAAATTTGCCGGAAACGAAAACACTTAATATTAAGTAAATAAAAATAACGCATAAACAACTCAGTAGCATAAAGGTTAGTGTGTTGAATTCTAGCCTAAGATTTCAGATTCAATATTGAAGCACCATTTGTAAATCAAAAATTTTGTTTTTATTTTTGCTAATTTTTATACGAATCGTCTTAAAACAAATTCTTACACATTTGGACTGGACCAAAGTTTTTAATACTTCTGGTGACTTCGGAAAACCGATTTCACATGCAGACATACGAATGTGGCTCATTCAACTTCCCCATCTATAAGGATCCAGAATATATATACTTTATAAGTCTCATGTGAATATTGTGTAAATTACACACGAAATGACAAACCTCCAAATACCTTCGCCATTTTTTGTGAAGTGTATAAAAATGTAGTGACAGATAATAATAATGTAATAATTTCATATTGATTTTATTTCAAATTAAAAAGCAGGACGATTTGGCAAAGTAAGTACTCGTACAATTAATAACTTTTTGATATGCGCCAATATCTGTTTTTAATGTATCTAAGAACGCTTGCACGACAATATTGCGAGTGCGCGCTCTCTTATAATAGAGAAGGGTATATTGTAGAAGCCCACAGCAGTGTTGATTCCATATAGCGTATGCTACGACGAAAGTAACCTTAAAACTCCACCGACAGGCACGCAGAACAACTGTTGTAAGACGACCTGGTATCACGCTATACATACATGTGTACATAAATGTAACATCAGTTGCAAATAGGGATTCAACTAATGTCTCCAACTAATAGTTTCTCGCGACACTTCATTAGAAAATTAAATTAAACATTTTCTACAGATATGGTAGTTTATACTAAAGAGGGGCAATTTGTTGTTACATAATATGTGAACAGCTGACAATAAAAACTCTAATGCGATATATCCAAACCTAATATAATAAAAATCAACTTTTCTACAATCACCAAGGTTTTTAACTGCGGACTTCAAAAGAAGTGTAATATCAGTTTGACGTTTGCTGCAAACTAATGACCATATTTTAATTAAGTTTCAAAAATGTCTGGGTCAAGATGGATTTTATGATAGAAAAATTAGGAGGATCAGGACCTGTGACAAGTTCTCTCAGTTTGGACATTTCCAAACTGACTTTATTTTAAAAACCATATCATCTTATGAATAAATTTGAATTGAATAAGTTCAATTCAATAAGAATTGTTAACCGAAACGTAGCGATTAGGTCAAGCGAGCGGTTCTCTTAGAACTTTCTCTATAAGGATTACAAATTGAATAACTAGCAAAAACTTGACAACAATAATTGGGGTATTCACACTGTAGTCATAACGTCATATGTCATAAAATAATAGCACAGCAAAATATGACAAGTGTGAACCCCATCATAATTTAGTTTGCTATGTCATAATTGTGCCTGCTGATAAACATTTAACAACACTCCATTTTTTAGTCGGATTAGTGCGCATACGTTTGCATTTTGGCTTAAATGTAAATGTTTTTTAATTAAGTCCAATTTGTAAATAAAGAAAGTAATAAATTTCCCGTAAATCTTCAAAAATGTCCATTATCAATTAAAATTTTGAAATTGTTTTTTTTATCTATACGAACTTGATGAAATAAATATAATCAACAGCAGCTGTTGCCGGTGACATGAGCTGAAGTATTTTTTTGAACGGCGTCAAGTGGAAAGACGTTTGTTCACAAGCTGCCAGGCAGATCACTTACACAAACACATATTCTTCTTCTTGTGTTATTTATTAGTAGCGGCGGCTTGTAAATATTATCGCTGGCTCGACTGAAGAGTTTCACCTGCTCGACTAAGGTTTCTACTGTTATTTTATGACAAACCATAAACATACCTTAAAAAGTCTTGTTATTATATGACTTTTTTGCTTGAATAACAACAACAATTTTAATTTTAATAATGTCTTATGAAAATATGACTACACTGTGAAGACCCCAAATATATTTCTCAAGAACAGCAAATTATTGAATCACAAAATTGTTTAAACGAAAAGTGATATTTTCCAGTTTGTGCAAGAAATTATTTTGAAAAATGTTTTTATTTTCATTTATATAAATTTAACATCAGGATTTCACATCAGGAGAAACGCTTGAAATATTGGAAATACAAAATTAAAATTTTAAAATAAAAATAATGAAGTATTCGTTTAATGGCGTAGATACAATATATGTACAGAGATACGAAGCGCTTCCGAGGCTGCACAAAATTCAACACGTTGCAGTTGATCGGCTATTTACTTATATTTAATAGCCACGAATAATAAAGTAAGCAGGCAATGGAAGATAAAATCTTATTTAGATGCTCTCTGCCTCTTTCTTCCACCCTTATTTATACTTGTGTATTTGCCAACATATAAATTATATGTATATGTGAGTAAATGACGGAGTGAAACGAAGACAGAAAGCTCGAGGTCAATACCACGCGATTTACGCATTGCGCATGTGACGCGTTTCGCGCTTCATACGCGTATTTAAAGTCAAGTTACATGCAACGCTTTTTAGGCGCTAATTGTTTTGTTTTGATCAGCTGTCGTGTAAATATTTTCATAAAAAAAATTATTGATAGTAAAAATATAGATGAATTTAATCCACGAAACAAACATATTTATCGATAACATTGAAAGTATAATATAATTTGTCATCCTTGGATATCCAAAGCAGCTGTCATTTTATCATGGCGCGAGCGACGCCTTCAAAAGTAAACCTACTTTACGCGTCGTACGCGTTTAAGCGTTCTACGCGTTGTGGTATGTAACTTGTCACATACAATTACATTGATTCTACCTTCTTGACAGCCGCGTACGACGCGTAAATGCGTGGTATGGACCTCCAGCTTAATGCAGACAATTCAAACATGATTTTATCTTATTTTGGGATGATTGGAAAAAAACGCTCTTTTATGTCAAAAGCAAGAGCTCCAAATTGGGACATCGCGAACAAAAATCATGCATGTTCGAAACGCTTTTCGAACCAGGCGACACAACAGCAACAAACACCTCTCCCTTAGTCCCTGTCCAGACTTGCAATTTTATTAACTGCAATTCTTGGTTTTTTAGGTGAGACAGGTAAGAAGCTTGGGGAGGGTACAGAGTTTCATGTGCTCGGCAATTCTCTTTTGCCTTGCAATTCGCACTGGGTTATATGTGTATTTGACGTTACAATAAGTATTTCTTCAATTATATGAAAAACAAAATAAAACGAAAATTAAATTAATATGTGATGCATAACAGTTTTTAAGTTAAAAATATTGAAAATAAATTAAATATAAAAATTGCAAAATTAGATTTTTATAATGTGGACACTTATGCAATAAAATTGCAAATGTGGACGGGGACTAACAAACCTGCTCGAACGAAGCAGTATTTTGCTGGGTATGCACTGATGTATTGACGGTGTGAATTTGTGTGTTCAGCACTTGTGTGTTTTAGCAACAGAATTCCAATTAGCCACGCGTACTCCTGAACGAGACCTTACAAATAACCGGACATAATCGGGTGTAGGACGATGTACGTCCGATACTGCGGTATTTCAGATATCGGATAGCAACTAATTTTTTTTGGTTAATTGGCAAAAGGTAGTGCCTGGAAAAAGCCAATTGCCATTTTCCCGAGAAGGCAATCATCATCAAGGAGTTCATAGTGACCAAGATGCATAAGCATGCAAATCGACTTGTCATCTCATTGATTCGGAGCAATCAGTATATACATTTATTTTTTCCTTTATTGACCACTTCAGTGAAGGATGGTCTGAACTACCAATATAATGATTACCTATAAAATTTTAAATTCAATTACTGATTCTTGAATAAACTTTCACACAATTTATGATAAAATTCCTTTTAAAACTGATCTGTAGAACGTGGTTGTTGTTTCACAAAACATACCACAGATGGTTTTGTTTATTTTTTATTGCGAATGTTGTTATGTTTTCAGCATTATATTGGAATGTAAAATATGTACACATGAATGAAAAACAGGGCAAAACAGCCATCCATATATTGCAATGCTGGGTGTGGAAATGAAGACAAAAACAATGATGGGGAAAAAAATAAATATGCATGTATGTAGGTACGAGTATATTTAATAAATAGTATGAATGTTTGTATATTAATAACACCAGCGAACCAAGCATGGTAAACCACAGTCACACACAATGGGTGGTCAATAGGCAGACACACCACAAAATCATCTTTTCCAATACCTGATACGTATATTGTATGTGGTACTTATATACATACATATGTATCTATGTATCGTTCGACTTACATACATATATTACATACATATGAACATAATATGACTGTAAAGCCGTCATCATCATCAACAGCATCAGCCGGAATCTTCACCGTCAACAACAATAATAACAAACAGCAACATCAACTTAAAGCCGTTAATATCATTCATTGTTACAGCAAAAGCTTTTGTGTCAACACCATCAACCAAGTTGAAATCAATTCTATGTAAAATGATGCTTTTCAGGAGAGTTTTTCATTGTTTTTTGTTTGTTTTTATTTTACCTCTTCCTGTACACTTTTCCAACAATACTCAAACATTAACACACTTACACAGCGAGACATAAATCTTATTTCATTAGGTATGATGTAAAATACTTTCATATTTTAATACTCATAACAACCACCATGTTGTTGTTCATGTTCTCAACTATTCATTCGTTTTGCCACCCACATTTTACTATTTATTCTTTCATAAGCAAATTGTTTGTAGATCTTTCACCGTTATTATCGAATAGCTGCTGCAGAATATGACTCTGAGTGTTTGCCTTTAGTCAGGGAGCACCTTTGTTCATGTGTGCTCCATGGCTGCCTGTTTGAAAGGCTTCCTTGCATGTATATGCTTGCACAGCAGGATCATAATCTTTTCATTTTGATTTCATTTCTTTTACCTTTTCTACATACATTCATTTTTTAATTTTTCCATTCATCGGCTGCTTCTTTTCAAGTTCTTTTTTATTTTGTTAATTTTCTTTATTCTCAAGCAAAGTGTCAATCGCATTGTTGTTTTAAATAAAAGTTATGAGTATCTTTTTTTTAATAAAAGACACATGGGGACCATAAAAAGTGTGACTTTGGCAGAAAATTCAATTAATTTTCGCATAAGTATAAAATTTAATCAACAAATATTTTATCATCTCTTAAGCAGAGCAGGTTTTTGTTGCAACTAATACGAATATTTTGTATGTAAGTATGTACATATATCTTTTTTATTTCTGTTTGGTATGTTTAATTGAAAAATTTCTCAATTTCTTTAAAATTCATTTCTCATTTGATTATTGTAAATTTTCTATTGTGCTGGAGTATCATCATACATACAAAAGGAAATCCTGACTTTGGCATTCGACTTTATCCATTTCATGGATATTTGCATAATTTGTAGAAAAACAAAACAAGCAACAACAAATGTTGAAATTTTTCAAGATATCATCGTAGTTTGCAAGAAAGTTATAAAGGGTGTTTTCTTTTCAAGCCTGAGGATTTAATATTGGAATAGAACACAGCAAAATGTTTTTAGTATTTAGTCTAGCGTTAATTCAAGTCAAGTCAACTTTATGGAATTATTCAATGTTTGAACATGTTTTCGGGTGATTTCGTCTATGTTTTTTGTTCTTGGCTAATTTAAAAAAGCATGTAAGGAGTTTTCTAACACATATTGTATGCCTTTTAGTAGAACACCAAGTCTGGTTATTAAGGAAGGGATCCTGAGTGGACAATTTTTTTCATTCGTGAACTATGCATTTAACAACTTCAGAGAATCAGAATCGGAAAGTTACAACCGGTTATAAAATACTTTTCTGTCAGCTGTTTTTTATTGCCTGTTCGCCGATATCGAAGAAGTTCTTTCTTTCGAACAATTACATTTAAAACAAAAACAAAATTTTTGAATTTGAAAGAACTTCATCGATATCGGCGAACACGCAGTTAATTTCTTTTAGTTATTTGTAATGGATTTAAAAACATTTCAGTAGAACATACTTCATTTGTACTTGTTGTTTATATCTATTCCCCCTGGGTGGTACGTTTTGTCATCTTGGCGATATCCACATCTTGGTGCTGTGCCGGCTTTTTCAGACATTACTTTTTGACAATTACCCAGAAAACTTATATGTTACTACCCAATCTCTGAAACAACAGAGCAACGGGTGAATATAGATAAGGAAAGTAGGTAATCTATGTTAGTCTGGTAGAATGTGAAAGGGCAATACCAAATTCTATAGACAATTATTTTATTTATTTGTTGCGGGTTAGCAATATCTAAATATATATTTCGTTGGTAGCCATACCAACTCATCAGTAGATGTGTTACCCTTTATGTTTAAAAATTTCAAAGCTCATCCATTTATATGAATTCACAAATTTATTTGTGAGTTTTCGTATAAATGGATGAGCATTAAAGCAACAAATAAATAAAATTTAAAATTTGTTTTTTGTTTATTCCTCTTTGTGCTTCTCTTATATTTTGACGCAATAATTGATGGTAAATTTAACAATTATGGAATTGTTAAAAGTTACTGAGTCAGGAATTACAAAATTAATATCGAAGTATCTTTTCAATTCCACAACCTTTATTGCTTCAAGTGCTTATATAAAGCCATGTCATTTCAAGCGACATTTTCCCTAAACCAATTTTCATTGAATTTAAAAACTTATATGAATTGTGTATTTTCTTATGATACACAGTTTTATTAAACTTAGATCTAAAATAGTAAGATATCAGGCAGAAAAGTCTTGAGACAACCACCGCAATTTTATACTCGAAAGAAAGATGTATACGCAGTGTAGTTATTGCAGTTATTGTAGAATTGTGCAATTATAAGGTTTGTGCGAATCGCCAGATGTTTTTCTAGGGTTGTATTTTTACCTATAAACAGTCTTAAATATGTCAAACTTTTTTATGTATGCAGTGTGTTCGACATCTGGAACATTATAGCATATTTTCAGAATACACCATGTTGGAGAAAATCCTTAAGCCCCAAAATGTATGAAAATTTTTTGAGACATATTTCATATTTTTTTTATGTTATTTTATTAGGCGTTATTTCGTATAGCAGCTGCTAAATACAAATGCATTAGTAGGTCGAGTTCTTACTGGAATAAAAAGCTATATGTGTAAGTTTCAGTTAAAAGGGACCTATGGGCAAAAAATGAGTTTTGGAGATAAACGATTTTGAAGTTACATCGGGTTGCTTTCTTTTCTTATCAAAGGTGTATTATAAGGCTTACTTATGACAAAAGTAATGCAGTTAAAAAACTGCGGTTTGCTGCATTAGAAAGAGCGTATTGTCTATTTTAAGAAGCACCAATAAAGTAAAAATCGATTTTTTCATCCATACGTCTCTTTTACTGAAACTGATACATATTTTGTTAAGGGATGTTTATTTTTTGTTTGGGCTAATACATAAACACTTTTATTGGCATCCAAAGATAGACTAATTTTATAAAGGATATAAGAAAAGTAAAGAGATTCATATCGAATGAAAACTATTTGTTGTGTTGAGTTTTTTTAGTAAAACTTAATTGGGAACTAAATCGTCAAAGTATACTGAGCGCTGTACATAATATCGTCAATAGTCATTTGGGATAATTTGCTATAAAAAATCGTCAAAATGACGTATTATAACAAATTCATTGAATTTTCCACATTTGTAATGATGGAATTACATACTTCTATATAGTGGCGGTATTTGGGCCATTTGTTGTGATGCATACTTTTCTAATGTGTTATTCATGATAATAATCATTTTGATATAATAGATATATTTAAAATTTTTTTGTTTCTTTTAAACAGTGGGTCATGGTTACAGATCGCACTCTTAATAATTTGAAATTATTCTCAAGTGACTGAGCAGATTATTTAAGTATTGTCTATCATGAAGGCCCTCGTATACATATTTGCGCAAATGTAAAACACATACATGTTTTAAAAATATTTAAAAGAAAATTCAATAAAGTTCTACACTAAATTTTTAACAAGACACAGTGTAATGACATTATAAGATATATTAAAAAATTTTCACATCCTTGTATCAATAAACGAAAAGTAATTGGCCATAAATAACACAGCACAACACTCCATCCTTTTGACATGTAAAAGCAAAGTGACAATTTGATTAAAAAGTTTTCTGTAAAAAACTTTTTTTATTAAGTTTTCTTAAATAGAAAACAGTAACAGTTAAAATGACCCAACAACAAGTGAGAGGAGAAGTAGTTCGCTCGTCTGTTCATCGCTAATTAAAAATAACAAATTAATTAAAAACAACAACAATCAACAAGGAATATAGAAAATCCACTTAAATCTATGCGCATATTTTGTGGTTAAATCTCACGGATGTTTGGTGCTCGCGTACTCTAGTTGTTGCAAAATACCAATGAAACAGCCAGTTAAGCTTCTAAAGCTGTTTTAAGCTTTAAAGTGGCTAATTTCAATTTAGCAAATGACATTTCGCACACATTTACTCATAGATGCATGTGTATTCAATACACATTACTAATAGCGTGTATGGGTGAAAAATCTGTGTGTAGTTATGTCCTGTAACATGAACATTGTTATTGAAAACTATGAATTGGAATGTGTTTGTTACTAAGTTATGCATAAAGTATAAGCACACATTATTGTTATTATCCTGGCAGCAGCAGGCAACATCAGATGCAGCAGACTACAACAGCAGTCAAAACTGCAAATGTGCCAGCAACATGCCGGTTAAACACAATTTAAACAAGTGAACATATTAAATACATCCTTCCCTTTGGCAACGCTAAAATGTTACTACTAACTTTTATAAGATCTATAGTTGATATTATCTAGTATACTATGAGGAATAAAATGACAAGGTCACGATTGGTACAATATTTGAATTATTTTATTTGCAAAAAACGTCTCTAATATTGGTATTTCATAATTGTCTTAATAGATTCTGATAATAAAGGTTTTCTATTTACAAATAATTTTAAAATAAAATAAAGTATACATATCTTAAATTATATTTGACGTTTCAACAGAGTTGTATTCATCGCTTTTGACGTCCGCGAAATCATTTTAATATTTTCGTAACTAGCTATGGTTTAAGAAAAAACAAAAAGTTTTTATTACTACAACAGTTGGATGAGGAAAATCGACATGTTTGCAACAAGGTGTGCCCAGCGAAATTATTAAAGTTGAAGCATCATTGGATTTATCTTCTGATCACTCGCCTACTATCATCACTATATACTCACACACAACTGCAACACCAACATGTGATTTACCGCTGACATCTGCACGCATTAACTGGCTGAAATACAAAATATATTTAAGTGCTCATTGCACGGAAAATATGTTAGCTACACCTACTGACATAGAAAATTCTATTAGGTTGTTTGAAGCACATGTTAAACAAGCTGCACTTAATGCTTCTTTAAATCAACCAAATCAACAAGTAAGATTCAACAATATTTTTCTGTAGATATAGAAAGGCTATTGACTGAAAAACGGAGAGTTCGCCGAGAATTTCAACGTTACAGATCCCCTCAGTTGAAGTTTTACAAACACAAAAAACAGCTTCGCTGCAAAAATTTCTTCAAGAACTCGATGCAACACTACAAACAGATTATTCGCTATGGCGTGCAGCCAGAGGACTTAAAAGGCCAGTGATATGCAAACCTCCGCTACGAACTTCGAATGGTGACTGGGCAAGAACTGAAGCTGAAAAAGGTGATCTTTTTGTTAAGCACGTAGAAAAAGTATTTACACCGAATATTTCTACTGATATTGTTGAACTGCCACCAGTCGTCTCTTTACCAGAAATACCGTTAAGATTTAACATTGTGGAGATTGAAAAGGCCATTACTAGTCTTAACACCAAAAAAGGCCCAGGTGTCGATAAAATAAGCAACAAAATGCTTCAACAACTGCCTTATATTGCAAAAAGAATTATACTGTTCATTTTTAATAGTATTCTACGGCTGCAATACTATCCAACAAAATGGAACGTTGCGATGATTACTATGATACCAAAGCCCGGCAAGGATTATACGAAGGTTGAATCATATAGGCCTATTAGTTTATTGCCCAACATTTCAAAAATATTTGAAAAGCCTTATATGAGCAAGCTGATGCCTATAGTGACTAGTTATGGATGCATTCCAGATCATCAATTCGGTTTTCGCAGACAACATAGCACAATTGAACAAACTCACAGACTTGTGAATGTTATTAGAGACACTTTCGAAAGGAGAAGTATTGCTCTGCGCTCTTTATAGATGTTTCTCAAGCTTTCGATAAAGTATGGCACGAAGGTCTTATACATAAATTAACGCAAAATCTACCCGCAAACATTGTCAGGCTTTTAATAAGCTATTTAATTGAACGAAAATTTGTAGTAAGGGAAGGCAATTTTTTAAGCCCCCCGCAGTCGATTGAAGCCGGAGTTCCCCAAGGCAGCATCTTCGGTGACTTACTTAATTTAATATATGCTTCTGACTTACCGTTAAGCAATAACATTCATACATTAACATTTGCTGATGATACAGCTTTTCTAAGCTTCCATGAAAATCCAGTAGAAGCTTCCAGCAACTTACAAGGGTATATATCCAATTTGGAAAAATTGCTCAAACAATGGCGTATAAAAGTTAACGAGTAGAAATGTGTACACGTCACTTTTAGGTTGCGAAGGGAAACATGCCCGCCTATACAAATCAATACACTATACCGCAACACACTGTAGTCACATATCTAGGCGGTAATCTTGATCGTCGTTTAAAATGGAAATCGCATATAGACGCTAAGTTGATCCAAATGAAATTAAAAGCAGCCCTAATGAATTGGCTTATGGGAAGAAATTCAATACTAAGTCTAGACTAAAAACTTCTACTAAACAACGCGATCCTGAAACCAATATGGTTCTATGGAATCCAGTTATGGGGCACTGCCTCAGGATCGAATGTAGCAAAAATTCCAAGGCGACAAAACAAAATTCTACGTACAATCACAGCAGCCCCCTGGTATGTCAGAAATCACCGAATTCATAAAGATATAGTATATGTTCCGTTGGTGAAGACAGTATTTTCTAAACACGCGAAAAAGTACATTAAAAAACTTGAGTTGCACCCAATCCCACTTGCGCGCAACATTCTTCATTATAGAGGCCACACCCGGCTGAAAAGGAGGGATACTCTTTTCCTCAGCCGTACACGAGAGATGTAAAACAACAAAAATCAACCGTTGAAAGTACAAATTTTTGTTTAGCATTGGCTAAACATATATTTAAAATTTTTATTTTGTAGATTTAAGATTTGAAAAACTTATTGATGTTTCAATTTATAATTGATAAATAATAAAATTATCCAATTATGTTTATTGCAAACAAGATATTATTATTTTACAATACGGTAAGCATAAATTATGTTACCACAAATAAAGCCAACATAGATACTTTTAATACATATTAAAAACAAATACTTGCAACAGGCTTGCTTTTAACAATTTGTAAAGGGTTCTAACCACAACTGTTTGCATGCTTTTTATTTCTATGTACATACATATTTGATTGTATGATTTTTTTCGCCCTTTTAACGTTACTCGTCAATTGTCTCGTCTGGAAACAATATGTAGAAAAAGAGTGCTGTTTAAGCGGATATATGTATATGTATACATAAGAAATGCATTTTTATTGAACTTTTATTTTAGCATATATCTATATACAAATATGATTATGTATGACAAAGTATCGTTTATGTCTCATTATTAAGTAATTAGACAAAAATAATGGTCGTATGATACATAAATTATATTATTGTTAAATTTGATGTGGCTTGGACCAAAAGAGATTCAATAGTGCCGTTTCTAGTCTATCATCTACACATCTAAATTGCAATTTAGTGAAACAAATTATAAAATCATACTCGTAGTTGTTGTCTAAATATTATTTTTAATCTCTTCGATACAATCAGACCTTTACCTCTAGAAAAAATAGTTTTTAGAAGGCCTTAGTGTACAAATTCCAAGCAAATATTTTCTCTCTTGTTCATTTTTAAACTCCTACTCTATATGACTGCTATTAAAGGAATCCTTGCAATATATTGTTAAACATACACAAACGTGAACACATATCAGTGTTGATAGTGACAACAACAACAACAAAAAAAAAAACAATTTAAACCATTTTGTATGCTTTCCTCTTATAACCGCTGTTCTCTTCCTAACGTTGCTTTTCTATGAAAATTGTTATCTGTATGATTACTTTTTCTAGATTATGGCAACAATATTTAAAGGAGGTTACGCTAAGGCAGTTTGTTCGAGTTGACTAGATTGGAATTCCTGCTAAATGAAATATCCATGGCTTATCTGTGTATGAACGAATCTGTGGTCGATGGTATGAGAGTTTTATTGGTTATGAGAGTGTAAATTTTACATTTATTGTTTGTGACAAAATATGAATTGGAAAATTAATATTATTGATTAAATAATTGAAATTGGCTGCTGTCAGACTTTATGAATTATGTTTACAACATTTAATGGAATGTTGCAATTGTTTTCTGCAGTTTGCATATTTCATGTGCATTGTTTTGCACTAGTCGTAACATAAATATACTAACATCAGGTCCTCGTGTTTGTAACTTGTAAATGTGTAAAGGAATTTTTATATAAAATAAGATAAATTTGTCACAACAATACGCATATTTGTACATACATACATATGTACAAAAATAAATGTCGATTAAAGATGAATTTCAAATTCAAAGCGTATGAAATATTTCCCTTACGTTCAAATCAGATTCTTAGAGACCAAAAATTAAAAAACGTCAAACAAATAAAAGTAAAGAGAATTGTGAGCTGTACTAGTGAAAATTTGTCCATCTCTGAAAAAATAGTACATTGTCTTAACTCTACTAATTATTAGAATGCTACCTATTAGATGATGTAATTAAATTATTAAAATTAATTAAAACATTCAAAAGTTAATTTAATTGTTTTTTTTTAATTATTACATATTTTTAGAATGAAAATTTAATGGTAGAAAACATTACAGTAAATTTTTGGATTCATGTAAAGTGTCCTATACAACATACAGTCAAAGCTTCTTCTAGTCTATAAAAATCTACTTTTTGTAAATATATATACATACTAGTGATGTTACGAATACTTGTATTCGTATTTGATTATTCGACTATTCGCCTATTTTAAGATATTCGTATTCGCCAAATTCAAGCGAATATTTCTCGAAAATACATTTTCCCAAAAGAAAAAAAAAAATCATACAAAAAGATTAAAAATGTATATAAAACGTAAAAAAATATATTAATTTATCATAATTTTTACTTAAAGAAAGAAAGCTCTTTATCTTTGACGCAAGATAATAATCTTCTTAAAATTTCTATACTATATTATTTGACCTTTTTTATTTTTATTAGAATGTTTAATTTAAGCAATAGGTCTTTTGTTTTAATGTATGTATAGATTTATTTCTATTTATATTTGTTTTCAAAATTTCGCTAACAATTTGTTAGCATCCTCAGGGAAATTTGATATATTATTTTGATTAATTAATTATTGCTTAAATTAAACATTCTAATAATATTCTTAAAAAAGAAACGAAAATTATATTTCGTAACTATCATTTAAAAGTTAAAGTCTAATATGTAAATTGATATCATGTTAAGCTAGTAATCAATTCTCAGTAGAGGAATGTTGGACTTCAAAAATGGAAGAACTAGAATTTAATATATGAATATGTATAAGTATGTGAAATCTGCGAAAATATGTTCTCCCAAACAGCACTGAATTACTAATTAAAAGCGCAAACTGAGGGAGAAAATCACGTTCAACGGAGCTACCTAACAAGTAGTGAAAGCAATAGCACATGAATACTGAAAACAAAGTTTCGGACGGGGTAGTTGAAATCTAAAGGGATGTTTAATTATTAAATTTGTCCTTTGTTGCTCGATGTTCTCAATATCTATTTAATATTTCTCTGATTATTAACATTTAAGAACTTATAAATATTAACAAATAATTATAATAAAGCAGTTCGTAGTAATTTAAAATATTACTATTAATTTACATTTATAAAATGTCTCCTTTAAAAATTAATATACATAAGTTCAAATAATAATTGCGTTTATTCGTAATAATAATATAGGACAAAATACACCATGTTTATTCAAAACACAAAATATATACATTAAGAAACAACTAACAAACAAAACAATTGTTTACTTTAATAAATGTCAGATTTTTTTAATGTAGTATCAGTTAACCAGCTTCTTGATGGAGAATAAATAAAACCTGCTGAAGAAAATAATCTTTCTACAGAGCCTGATGACCACAATCTAGTATTAAACTTTATGAATACTCTTTTTCTCTGAGGAAGTCGACAAATTCCAATTCAAAATTTGATGTCTTAGATTTATCATCGACCCGAAAACGAAAACACCAAAATCATCATCTTCTTTACTGGTGCTACTACTCCTCATATTTCCACGTGTCTTTTTTGTTTTTTGTAATTTTCCTCCAAGGTACGAGTATATATTGTAAGATTTTGGATACTTTTCCTATCGTGATATTTACTGGCAGCCAACGCATCTTGAAGCGTAAATATATCCTTAAATATATGATAGTTTAAAAGAACCCATCGAATATTTTTCCATGCTGTCTGTTAGCAGAGGTTAAGGAGAGTATCAATAAACAGTAAAATCGGCAAAAAATTTTCCATAAAAACAATTATTACCCTAAAGGTAATTTAAAGCAGTGGCAATAGGTTAAAAAAATACATGGTAGATAAGATAGATGTTGAAAATATTTAAAGCTTAACTCTTTTACAACTATGCTTTGCGCGTTATGTTAATTTTTATAGCAGTGTTGAGGCGTCTCCAGTGTTGGGTAGACGCATTAAGTTGGTTAAGTTGTATTAGCAGGCATTCTATTAATTGTTTTACTTTGTCGATTGTTCTGCTAACCTACGAAGGAGGGCAATGTTCTGTTCATTAGCTTGGAACAGCATCAATCGTTGTCGGAACAGGTTTTAGTGACCAGTGCTATGCCTTCATCACTTAAATATTCCGACAACAATTAATACAATGTCTCACTAATGTACATTAGAGAAATTAATGACGTTGTTTGACTGGCTAATGAAAATTCAAATTACGATGAGTTTTTATTTTTTTAAAAACATTAGCATGTGCAATCAGATTAGCAGAACGTATCAGTATACCGATTTCAAGGCCACTACAACTCTCATCAGCGTTCATTTGACCATCTTTACAATTTTCGTAAAGTGGATACTAATTGGGCAGAATATCAATTATTTAACCAAGTTTTCAACATAAATATAACTACTTATATTTTTATTTTCTTACTAAACAGCTTTCATTGTTCATTATTTTCACACTAAAATTTGAATGGACGAAGAAAAATATTCCAACGCCTCTGGGGTTAAGTCAATTTCAATTTAAGTGATTACAACATTAGCGAATATCTTTAAATATTTTACAGATGTTTTATAACTCGTATGAGCTGCAAATGTTTATAGCCAAAAATGCTGTCGACAGACATTAAACGACACAAAAAGTGTTTGCAACAATATTGAATACATTTTTATTGATTGCAGGATATATGCAAAGCCAATGCCAAGAGTAGATATAAAATTTGATATTCAAGCACCCATCTTCTGCACTCACTACTCAGTCCATATATATTTGGAAGTAGTAAAACGTTGAAAACGTCAAGAATTTATTAAACGTGTGATAAAAATGTGTGACATTTGTTGGTTTGGTGTAAAAGTTTTTCAATGGAATATTTTCCATTTATGTGTAACGACGACAACAAAACAGTAGCAGTGAAAAAAAAAACAAATCACAAAATGCAAAGTGTTTGCATTTGTCTCTGTCTCATTGCACAGATCCAGTCCAAACGACCAAAAGGCTTTCTGCCAAACTAGCCAACCAGACAGGCAGTCAGAATGTCTTGCGAACGTATCTACAAACTAGAGGTGTCGTTCATTCGTATGTATCTTGCGCGGCATTATAAAGACAACACAATGTAAAGTGAAGAAAAAAACATCACATCAGAATGCAGTTCAACACTTACAGATGACAATATTGATAATTCCTAATCCTATGAATAAAAATGTATATTATGGAGATTTTCGCATACGAAGTATCTGCTATATAATTTTTTGAAGTTGCTGCGCGATCTGTGTTATAGTTAATGCGTAAAAAATGTAATGAAAAAAATATGTAAATAATTGAAATTGTTGGCTTTTATAGTTGTGAATTATTAAGTCGTTAATGTTTTTATTGAAGTACTCGTAATGACATAATGAAATGAGTTGAATACTGTTAAGGAAAACACGATATTATTTTAACCAAAAACGAGAAGGTTATCAATTCTTAATTATTGAAAACTCTTTACATTCCGTACACCATAAGGAATAAAACGTCGTGGGTTATAATTCAAAAAATTCTTCAAATGAAGACAAACATTTAACACTACAAAAGAAGTGCTATATCGCTTAGCAATAGCCAACATCCGTTTTATTTAGGTCAAAAGTAATAAAAAATAAAACATGTTTCATTTTACAACAGAGTACATGAGGACCAGCAACACCATGGGAATAATGATAAGATGTGAGCTCATATTTAGTTACTCAAAAGCTAAACTAAATGACTGATCATGATACCAACTGTTGAAGTGGGGGTTGCCAAACGTCCTTTAATGCAAATAACAAAAACGAATAAAAAGAAACGGAGAAAGAAATATAGTTAAAAGATACAAACGATAAACGTAAAAGTAAAATAAATGGCAACAGCTGATATCGAAACGTGCAAGAAAAATATAGATAACAAATTTTTGGAGTTTACTTTTGGGCAGCTGTTATTTTTTCTTTATTTTAATCATGCACGCACGCATACGTACATCATTATAGACATACATGAAAACCTACATATAAAAGCAGAACGGATGCTGATTGCCATTGTATAGGCAAGTGTTGGTTTTATAGGCTGTTGACAAAACAAAGGTATTACACGATTTTACACTTAATCTATTGCTTTTAGTTTTTTGGTCAAATTTACAACAAACAGAAGTTGAATTAATTTCAAACGGTTTGCAAAAACTAAATAAATTAAATGCCTTAGCTGTGTGGCAAATGTATTAGCAAATCCATCAACGCAAATTGTGTGTTATATTGATAATATTTTTTTTTTTTTTGAAAAGTGAAACAAAAGGTGTGCAAAGAAACCTGCAGTTTTATTACAGTGCGACCTTTTAAAAGTATCACACCTCAATTAAAAACAAGTGTTGCTACATCCTTCTCAAGTCTTTCTTTTTCTTTTAGTTTGGGTATTTCCCATTATAAATCATGTTTTAAACTAATTGCAGTTAGTTGAAGTGTTGTTGATGCTTAAGAAAATGAGTATCTAAAAGAATTGTTCTACCAGAAGGCGGCTTAATCGTTTTACTCAAAGGTTATACACAACGCCTACAGTTTACCTGTAATCGCGGCTAGATAAACAAAATTAAAATGAATTATTGAAAGCTAGTGACATCATCGTAAATCCCAGTTAAGAATTATATGCCAGTAAACAACGATTCTTGTTTTAAATGAATTATCAGTCTAACATTAGAACCCTAAGGAAAAAATCACGCTTCAAATTCATCTTGTTGTGACTACATATTTAATTAAAGATAATTATAAATAGTTTAGTTTCCATAAATAAGTGTTGCAGAATTTAGAGCATAAATTCACAACTTAAGTTCATATAAATACAATTTCCTCTATCCGACAGTCCCAATTAAAAACCTAAGGAGTTGTTTCCATTTTTAATATTTACAATGCTTAAACTTTGATAGGTTATGTGGACACTAGTGGTGTTACGAATACTCGTATTCGTATTCGATTACTCGACTATTCGCCGATTTTAAGATATTCGTATTCGGATTCGTATTAGCCAAATTCAAGCGAATATTTCTCGAATAATTTACACATACATTTTCCCAAAAAAAAACTCATATAAAAAGTTTAAAAAAGTACATAAAATGTACAAAAATATATTAATTTATAATAATTTTTATTTAAAGAAAGAAATCCCTTTATCTTTGACTCAAAACAATAATCTTATTAAAAATAAACGAAAATTATATTTCGTAACTACCATTTAAAAGTTAAAGTCTGATACATATGTAAATTCAAAGCATGTTAAGATAGTAATCAATTCTCAGTAGAGCAATGTTGGACTTCAATAATGAAAGAACTAAAATTTAATATGTGAAAGTCCACCGAGACATGTGGCTGTGCAATCTGCGAAAATATGTTCTCCTAAACAACACTGAATTACTAATTAAAAGCGCAAGCAGAGTACGAAAAACGAAATCTCAAAGTATGTATGTATGTAAAATAATTTAAAAATGTTCAGTAGTGGTCTTCAATTTGGCATCTCAATGTTATTATAATGATATAGATATAGCTAAAGTAATGGGACAGTTTTTTCAATTTATTGTTACTGACGCAAAGGGAGAGATTTTTTCTAATTAAATTTAAAATATTATGTGGCTCTTAACCGGAAAAATAATATTTGTATTCGTATTCGGCGAATACTGTTTCAAATATTCGTATTCGTATTCGCGAATACTAAAAATTGATATTCGTAACATCACTAGTGGACACTACAATAACAAATACTCAAGCAATTAACGTAATGTCGACCCTGAGCACTGTAGATAAAATACATCTCTAAACTAAGGGACTTGGTAACAAGAAATAATATAAAGGATACTTATTCAAAATGTTAATACAGTAGACGCTCGTAATATAGAACCACTTTGTTCGTGGGTTAGGTTTAATATTCGAGTTCTAGTTCTAGTTTCCTAAGGTTTTTTAATAAAACGCAACACAAAAGTGCAGCCTCGTTTAGAAAATACACAGAAAAACACTTCCACATAGTATCGTTACTTTTATTTTATTAAAATTCATGATAGTTTAAAAAAAAAATATATATACAAAAGTTGGTATGAAATAAGAGATTTTAAACTATTTATAAATATAATCAAAATAAAACATTTAGCTTCAAAATTTAAATAAAACTGCTCTGATATTACAACCGTCAGCTGCAATTTATTAAAAAAGTTGGTTCTAATTTTCGCAAAATTCGAACTCCGAAGAGTTTTAGTTTATGAGAGTCTACTGTATTTAAATACACTAAAATGCAAGCAGTAATGCAATATTGATCGTGAGCTATGACTTGTGATTTTAATATGTCACACATTATTACAGTTATAGTATTGCAGCCATATAAAATGAAATTAGAACGAGTTGTATCCTGTGAGCCGCAATAGGCAGCATATGCAATTTTTACAGAAATAGTATTATTATGATTACTACAATAGTAAACATATAAAAATACATAGAAATAACAATTACAAATTTCACCATATTCAATGTAAATATAGTAAGAAATGTAGTGCTGCTATGACCATTTCAACGCCACATACTAAACATTATAATAAAATCCAAAAGATATTTCCATTTTTAATGTATCATGTTTACTAATATTATTTAATCCATTTTAATTGTTCATCATTCCGGATATTTTCGCTTAGAATATACAAATTCATAGATTCAAAATGTAATTCAATTTTATTTTGTTTATTTTTTACCTTTCAAATGCTCCGTTAAATATCAAGAGTTCACTCTTACGGCTTCCAAGATACAGTTCATTGTAAATGTGCTTAATAATACATTGAATTTTAAGTAGCAAAATGAATACGTTACAATTTTAAAATGTTATGTTGCACACCCTTTAATTTTTAGTAAGAGCGCTCTTTGAGCTAGATTTATCTATAATTCTCGTGTGAAATTTTCAATAATAATTTGTGTAAATAAGAGCTGAAAAGTGAAATTTTCACATGTCTAATGAAAGAAAATGTTACTAAGTTTATTGCCAAAAACTGCCTTATTAACTGAAAAATACACTCGAAAAATTTTCAATATTTTCTTTTATCTGAGTTCGGAATATGTGATTTTATTGCTTTGCCATTGACATAAAAAATATACGTAAATAAACACTTAATATCACATCTCAATTTCTAGATAACCGCTCATGTTTTAAATCATAAACTTATTACATATGTGACCTGCTCCACGAAAAGGGACCTCTGCGCCGAAAATTTTTTTTTTACTTTTTGAGTGATTCTTATAGGAAAAAAAAACGCTCTTTCAAATGCCGCAAACCGCAAGTTTCTATGTCTTTTAGTTTTTTTTACAAATCACCTGTAAAGATGAACATAATTAATGAAAATCATCGAGGCAGATACGTAGCTCAAAACGAAGCCGTTTTTTTAAACTCGTTTTTCTCAATAACTTCTTTTCGGCGCAGAGGTCCCTTTTCGTGGAGCAAGTCACACATTAATAATTTATTGCTAATTTTTGAGTGTAGCTAAGTCTATAATATAAACCATGCTGTCGAAATACAGTCCGCCACATTGGAAAAAAAAAATTGTGTACACTGTACATACATACATATCGTCAGCTAAAACGAAAACGGCCCTATTTAAAAGTATAGTTTCAAACAGCATGATTTTCACCAGTATTATTAAAAAAGATGTGACAAATTGATTTCTGGCAAAATGAAATCAAATTTTGTGATATTTAAATGGCTATGTTAGTTAGGTCCTTTTGTACATTAATTTTTTGAAACCAAAGGTCCTATCTACACTTTAATGCAAAATAGTTTTATCATTTATTTTAATTATAAACATTTTTATATTATATTAATTTATTTTAATATTGCATCACAAAAATTAAATTAAAATAATTCATTAAAATTAAACAAAAAAAGTCGGCATTAAGCAGTAGCATTCCTACATCAACATTTGCCGATGATACAGCTTTTCTAAGCGTTCACGAAAATCCTGTAGAAGCTTCCCGCAATTTACAAGCGTATATATCCAAATTGCAAAATTGGCTCAAACAATGGCGTATTAAAGTTAACGAGCAGAAATGTGTGCACGTAACTTTCACGTTGCGCAAGGAAACATGCCCGCCTATAAAAATCAACACCGAGACCATACCGCAACACACTGTTGTCAAATATTTAGGCGTTCATCTTGATCGTAGTTTAACATGGAAATCGCATATAGACGCAAATTGGGTAATTGGAAGAAATTCTATACTAAGCCTAGACTGTAAACTACTATTATACGACGCGATCCTGAAACCAATATGGTTCTATGGAATCCAGTTATGGGGCACTGCCTCAGCATCAAATGTCGAAAAAATTCAAAGGCGACAAAATAAAATTCTACGTACAATTACAGCAGCCCCCTGGTATGTCAGAAATCATCGGATTCATAAAGATCTAGAGGTTCCGTTGGTGAAGACAGTATTTTCAATAAACGCTAAAAAAATAACTAAAAAAAACTTGAGGTGCACCCAAATGTACTTGCGCGCAATATTTTAAATTATAGAGGCCACACCCGGCTGAAAAGGAGGGATACTCTTTTTCTCAGCCGTACACGAGAGATGTAAAACAACATAAATTAACCGTTGAAATTAAAAATTTTGTTTAGCATTGGCTAAACTTATATTTAATATTTTTTAGATTTAAGATTTGAAAAACTAATTGATAATTTAATTTATAATTGAAGATTCAATAAATAATAAAATTTATAAAAAAAAAAAAAAAAAAAAAAAGAATTTAAAAAGTTTCAAGAATTGAAGAATGAATTTCGAAAATATGAATCAATTTTCAAAGGGTTTGCTAAAATAGAAAAAATTGCAATCTTTTGGTAGTGACATTTTCAAAATGAATCAAAAATCTCTTTACGAATAACTTCCGAAAAATAAGAACAATATCGAATCGAACTTTTTCCGCAAAACCTTGACTTACATGCATCCTTCATTTCTCTTGGCTTACGGTAAACTTTTACGTTTCCTGTAGAATAACCTTGATATTCCTTTCCCTTCATCCAGTTTTGCTGACTGCAATGTCTCCAATTTTCTTTAGCCGTTTGAAAAGTGTCTGCTGCTATATCCATCGTTGACATGACGCTTTTCATTTATACCCTTCTTATTTTCCATTTATTTCTTACAAAATCGCTTTTGAGAACTTCTTAAATTTTTTAATAAAATGCCTTAAGCTATAGCTAATTTCATTTTCCTTTAACAAACAATTTGTTCAACGGTCAAATCGATCAGTTTTTTTTTTTTTTTGTAATTTTTCAATGTTGCCCATACAAACGATCACTTAAGACTTTATGCGTTTATCAAATAAACGCCGTTTGTTTTGCGTTAATAAAATCGCTAATTTTGGCAAGACAAGTGTAAATTTTTTTGTGGATGTGCATTTTGATGCAATGCATCAGAATCAACCAAAATACCGATTTTGGATTTTTTGTTGTTAGGGCCGTTTGCGTTTTAGCTGACGATATATTGAAATAATTTGCTAAAACAGGATTTTATATCCATATAAAACCAACCCAGTTTCGAAAAGCAACTTACAAATCTACAAACGCATAGAAAGAAAGTCATGCTGCACATTGTCTCCTTTTTTCCAATAAATAAACGATACAGTATTATGCAATAATGTGTGTGTTAAAAGGCAGTTTAAAAAAAAATCCAACAAAGTCAAGGTTGAATTTTTGAAACAAATTCTAAATAAAAAAAATATTGTTGCAAAATTACTCGTCTTACACTCAGACTAAAATGTTGAGGCAAGGTTTTTGTTTTTGTTTCAAATCATTTTAATCTCTTTAATTTCCTGATGATTTATGAATAGCCCAGATTAAAACTGAAAGTTATAGTATATTTAAATATGTTATATAAATATGTTATTTAAAAATTCTAGCAAGGTCACACATACGAGTATGTATGTCGTTTATCTCATTTTGTAATTATAGGAAAAAATTTAAATATTTCATAATTTTATGTGCCTAATGTGCAGAGCAACCTCTTGGTGCTGTGAGTTTTATCTAAAATAAAATACAAACACAGTTTGAAACTGTGACAAAAGTCCTTAAGTGCCCTAATTTGAATTGTTATCAAAAGCAATATTTCTTAAGAAATTTTTATATACATAAATAAGTTCGGCGATTCATTTACGTTTTTGCGCAACCTTAACAGAGTATTCAAGGTTAAAGTAATTAAATTTGTCGGATACATAAGTGTTGGTGCATCGAGCCGTCAGTCATTGTGTGATTATGTATTTTATGAAGTGAAGGTTACATCTATTTTGTACTTTTGGCATGGAACAAATCATAATAAGTTTTTTTTTTTTTTTAATTTTATGACGTATTATTTTCGAATTTTTTACTAAAAATACTATTAAACATACAAAATACAGAAAAACACTAATGTTAAATCAACTATCAGTGCAAGAGAAAGATCAATTAAATTAGTGAAACATAATGGTACATTAAATTTTAAAAACCAAATTCTGTTGCTGATTAGCTCTAAATTATTTTTTTAGGTTTTGGTTTTTTCCGGTTATTTTTTAAAATTGTGTTATTAATCTATCCAAAGTGATTAACAATTTTTTATATGTATACTAGATGACCCGGCAAACGTTGTTTTGCCATGTAAAATATTTCTAGTACATATTTTGGGTGTTAAATAAAAAATAGCGAATGTATTGTAAGTGTGTGACGATGACCGCCGATGAAAAAAATACCAAACAATAATTTTTTTCTATTTGAAATTCGAACGACGACGATTCTCCTGCATGAGCCGGACATAGCGCTATGTGTCATTCAACAACAAAAATAATTATGAGGTAAACATAGCGCCATCTGTTGGGTTAATAGTTTAGTAAACACAGAAATTTCCCCCTCCCCTTCTCGTGACCCTAGCAAATTGAAAAATAATTAGTAGCCGATTGTAAGACTAACTGAATATGCATAAAAAATTTCATAAGAATCGGTCAAGCCGTTTCGGAAATACAGAAATTGCCCCCTCCCTCTCCTCCTCATGCATCTTAGAACCTATTCTCATACCTACCAACTATGCACAAAAATTTTCATTAAAATCGGTCGAGCCGTTTCGGAGGAGTTCGATAACAAACATCGTGACACGAGAATTTTATATATTAGATAATTGTAATTTTTTGAATTACTACGAACTGTTTATTATTAATATTTGTTAATATTTGTACAGGCTAAAGTTCGTAAATGTTTATAGTCAGATAAATATTAGGTAACAGGGCAAAAATTTAATATTTATACATCCATTTTTGTAGATTTTTCAACAGCACTGGCTGAATAGAAACAAACGTTGTTGTTCGGTAAAAACTACTAAATCTCGTCAGTATGTGCAAATACTTTTTCACTACTTGTTAGGTAGCTTAGTTGAACGTCATTACATTAAATGATTAACATTTTTTATTTTAAACAAATTCTTTGTTTTTTAAATTAATTTTTTTGTCGTTATACATTTGTATTAAAGTTAAAACTAACACAGTTATTTTTAACTTCTTTTGAAGATCTGAGATATTCCAAGAAAATCATCATCATTATTATATTCAAAACATATATATACTTGCGTAGACTAGTATAATAAAGGAAATAATTAGGAAACGCGATCTTGGAACGAATATAGTAATGGAAGTTTATCAGCACGTGCTTAGCTCCGTTCAAAATTCGTCCACCAAAAAGTCTGAATAAGACTGAAATTATTCAATACTATCTTGTTTGTAACCGTGATTTAGTTCACGCTGCAAGTTAATGGGCGCTTAAGCTGTTTACTTATCGAAAAAAGAAAAATTACCAAACGTCATGAGGAGCAAAAATTACTGTTTTTCCTTAGTTTACCCCAAAAAAGTACAGTGTATGTAAATGTAAAAAAATGGTAACAGTATAAAGAGTAAATTCCTTTTAAGAATTACCCCTTAATTTAATCTGGTTTATATCCTCTTCGTCTACCAAATTTCATGCAAACCCAATAAAGCGTTTTCGAGTTATGGTAGAACAGACATTACAAATTATTGAATAGTGAATAGGTACTGCACATCGTCTATTTGCTAAACTCAAAGAAAAATATGCTGACTAGAATTATAATCACATACAATCATTAATGTTCAGATTAATGATTAAGGCTACTATATATTGCATTTGTCATCTAAGGAACATAATATAATCCTCATTAATATCCCTCTGACAATACCATTGTATGCAAATGCTGAGAAATTTTAGCGCATTCAGTAGCTATGAGAATGATTATTTCCTGATATACGAGTATGTAAAAAATTTGACATTTTGTTTAGATAAAAGAAAAATGCACACACCAATAAATTAAATCATATTATATATTTGATATGTATTGTTATTATATTTATCGAATACAATTTTCTGGCCAAATTAAATTTAATATATCTATGTAAAGATCAATTGCACGTCTTTTGCTATTCCAATACATTTTTTCTTCATGCTGCAAAAAACCATTTATTCGTACATTAAAACTACACTTTGTATCAGTATATGTATGTAACTTAAACCACTCATGTTGATAATTTCATTAGCCCTTTTATTTTATTTTTTGGGAAAATTAAATAACTTTCTTCATATAATTTTAATATTGACATTTATTTTTTCACTTCATATCTTCTCCTCTCATAAAATATTATGAACGACTGAAGATACATACGATTGACAGCTTTTTGATTAGCCAAGTTTTAAGAATGAAAACAAATTATGGTCACAATAAACTTTAAATTTTAAATAAACTTATATAATTCTCATTTGCAAAGTATACTCTTGTAGCAGCGAAAATACTTTTTTTAAACATTAAAATTTTATGGGACGAAAACCCAGAATGATTATTATGTTGTCGCATGAAATATTTTAATAATTAAAGAATTTTTGATGCAACCATATTTCATTCAATGGGTAATTAATTGGTTGTGGCAGATATACTAATTGACATAATCATTTTGCAAGCATGTCTTTTCTTTTCATGTACTTTTTCGGATACTCAGTTCATTATAATAATCGCCTTTTGAAAGTATCATTTGGTATTGAGTAACTGAATGAAAAGTATTGTTAATTAAAAAATAGCAGAAATTGCCATGTCTAGTTTGAAAAGTTTCTGAACTGGTATGCGAATTGCGAAAGTTTGCACAAAACCAAAGAAAATATATCTAATTCACGGAAATCTTAACATTAAGATGAACTTTTTATTCCAGATTAATTATCTCTTATTTTCAAATCAGATATTTGAAAAAAAAAATAAATAGAAAAAAACGTACGTTTGGAAAAATTGTATCAAATATATATTCTAGGTGATGCTTTATATGTTTTACTGCTTTTAAAAGTCACTCCATTAACGCTAAAATTGAATGCCAAGTCTCACAGGTGAAAATTTGCATATATACAAATTTTTCCTCTACTAATTCGATTAATCTTCACAAATTACTTGAAACATTTGGAATTTTTGTTTGATTGTAGGCAAGAAGTGGGGTTATGAGTAATATAATAAAAATATGGTTATAATAATTTAAATGATTTACCTTTCATTGTCAGCATTAAACTCAAGGCTATAAAAAATTCTTTTTTTTATTTGCTAAATGTAAAACTGTGCCAATAAATTGTGTTTAAATTCAACAAATAAATACCCAATCCGCAGTGTAGAAAAGTAGTTTATTTGAATTAATATAGAAACATCTTTAAAGAGTGTAAATATAAAAATTTAATTGTTACCAAGAAACTCTATATATCAATCTCTCGGGGATACTTCCCGTATATATGAATGTAAAACAACTCCTGCTTTCCCTTCGTAATGCCTTGAAATTGCCTGATAATTAAAATTAACATTGAAAATTTTACCTGAAATTAGAAAAGAAAAATAACGAATTTCAATAAATATTTGTTCAATAATTAAGAAAAAAAAACAGTATTCTTATAAGACTACAAGTTTAAAATCTGTATTGCATATTCAGCGTTTTCCCATTTAAAATTACTAAAAAAGATTGAGATACATTTTCAATTAGCAGATACTTCCGACAACATAAAAAGTCTCTTGAGAATATTTTATAAAACAAAAATGTGGGTGAAATATGAAATCAAAAAGAAATATATACACATCCATGGTGTATTGCTTTGCTCAAAAGTCATGTTTACATTATAGTCAACTAGATAAGTATGAATGCACTTACACAATCATGAATATGATACAAGTACATACGTATGAACATACATGCATATATAGATATGTATACTCGTATATGTATGTATGTATATATATTTAAAATAATATCCAATTTCCTTTTTAAAAATGTAGTTTTTTTTTTTAACTGATGGCAACTTCAGACGAAATAATATCCTGTGACAACTGGCAAATAAGAAATAATTTAATATGGAAAATTTTTAAGCAATGGAAATTATTTAAACATCTAAAATAGTTTCTTTGGCTCTTAAAGAGGAAATATGAATATGTGACATTAAGTTCCCAGAACAAGAGATATCAAATACTAACAGTATGAAACTACCTACAATATGGAGGGTAAAACGGGCGGGGTTTATAAGTAGTTCACAAAAGTCATATGAATATACCGATAGATTTAAGGGTTGCAAACAGGCAGTCAACTGATGAAATAGCAACATTAATCATCTTGTTTGCAGATTTTTCAAAAGAGATTAGTAAAATGTATTTTTATATTGTAAAGAGTGTTTAAGAATTTTATCAATTATTATGATTATGGAATGATTACGATAATGTCTTCGTTTAATAATGAATTTTAATATTCATGACTAAATACAGTGGTATTTCGTTTGTTAAATTGCAAAAACTTTTAAAAGGTTAAAACAAATTTTTAACCGGCTTCCGAAAAACAAGAAGATTACCAGATCGGTTGTATTTTTTTTAATTTTTGCACTCTTGTAACTTATTTCTATCATTTATGGAGCGATTTTCAAAAATCTTTTTTTTTTTTGTTTGCAGTTGGGTACCATAATTGGATGCAGGTAAAAGAAAGTTTTCTTTTAATGCGAAGTGTGATTTCTTCTCAAGGTAAAATTTTAATATCTGAATATTAAAACTATCTTAAAAATATATTTCGCATTTCACTAGGGCTAATGACGCTCGACAGGAAATCTCTACGAAAAAAATCCATTACCTAACGTCTACAACTGCGATGAACTCTGATATAATATGAGAGAGAACGTCGGCAGAATACGAAAAACTAAATGTCGATTTATCTCTTCATATCATATATGGGGAGGGAAATCTTATAATATTTCAGTTTAAGCAAGCTCTTATCAAGACACTTTCACAAAATATCTGTGCCACCATTTCTTATTGTGCACTTTCTTATTTTAAGTTCTTATTTTTTAATTATGGAACTGGATATGTTTTAATTTCTAAAACTGTGATGTATGTATTTATGTCATAAAAAGGAAGTGACTACAACATCCCGTTTTCCAAGAAATATTTTTTCAAATCGCTCTTTTTAGTAATTTCTTCCGAATCTTTTGGCGAAAAACCTGCAAAGTTCGAAGAAAACACATACAAACGAAAAATTTTAAAGAATATATTTCTTTTATAAGGATGATAAAAACTCTGTTTAAATCCTATATTGTTAACTTGATATTCTTAACTGGATATCTCAAACTGAAATGAATAAAAAAGAACTAGGGTCACCCCTATTCCGTGTAATTAAATTTATTAATAAACGAAATACATATATAAAAGTTGAAGGTCCTGTAACCATGTCCTTTCATGATTTTTTGATTTTACTATTATTTCAAAAATATATATGTATAGATGTGTAAATAAATAAATTAGTCATAAGAAAACTTTGTTTAAGTTTTAGTAGTTTGGAAAAGTAAGACGATTTCAGGAAACTATTTTTTCGGGTTTAGAAGATAATTTGTCGTTATTTTGTTGCTATATATAATCGAACTTAATATTTAGTAAATAAATTTGTAATTTTCAATGAATAATCCTTATTATCTCTCACCTCACAAACGGCAAATAAGCCAGACAGTTAAGTGCTTCAGCAACAGTAGTGCGTATCCTTTGGGTGTAATTAGTTATTTGACTCCCTTTAAAACATGTATGCCTTCATGTGAAACAAACTCAGTAAAGAAACGCGTTCCACAACAAAGAAAAATTAAATTGAATTACACCATTTTATGTAAATAGCTTTGGCAAACAAAAAAAAAAAAAACATTTTAAGGTCATTTCTATGAATGTAAATTATATTTTATACTCTTTTATCATACAGCTTAATTAAACAAATTTCCATTGTTATTTTTTACTGTTAACTTTTTTGATAAGGGGTTTGTTTGTTTTGTGAATTTTATATTTAAAACGTGTCCTTCAGATTGACATGAAATAAAATCTCTAGAGATTTTTATTAAATTAAAAATATTTAAGTTTAAAAACGTATATAAATTTTAAGAGTAAAAAGGATTTTCTCCACCTGTTTTTTCGACTCCTGTCTTCAACTCTTAATAAATATTTGCTGTAAATACTATTCTATTCACTTACAATCTTGTCTGGCTATATCGCTACTTTAGAGTGTCTGGCGTAGAAAATGTGTTTCAACGCAATGACTGGTTTATGGAGAAAAAGTCTGCAAATCTGTATTCTTTCCTATGGTGTTTTTTTTTTCGTTTTCGTAATGAATTATTACTTTTCGATAAAAACAAACAAAAAAATTCCAACAAAGTTTTGCAGTGTGAATTTCTGATATTAAATTTTTGTAATGTTTGCAAAAAAAAATTTAAAACAAGAAAGTTTAAATATGAAAAAATTTAAGAAATTTGTAAACTGTCTGTACTTAATAAAAGCAACATTTAAACGGAAATTTTTAATATTTTAAATTTTAGTTGAACATTTGAATTCATACTTCTTAAGTATTCTTTCCAAATTTAATTGGAAATAGTTTCTTTGTTTGAAAGGATTTGCTTGCAGCTGAGTCCCATAAATTCAGGGAATCCGAAAAGAGCACCTCCATTTTTGAACCGATTTCAAATTTTTGTTTGGTTTGCTTCCAGTCTTTTATCAAGTTGTCCCTCCGAAATGTTGAAGCCAGAGAAATATAAGCATAACGCTGAAAATTTTTTTCATAAATAAACCCGCTAATCATGTACTGATTTAAAATTTTTTTGTTGAAGTCGGTTTGTTTTTGCGAGTCGGGCCATATAGTCGGACATATATCCAGTAAAATTTATTTTATCAAATTTTCTGATATTTAAACCATATACATACACATTTATTTCGTCAACTGGAATAAGGGCAGCATTGTGGTGCAAAAGGTTTTAAAAATTTTGCAATTTGATCCAGTCTACTATCACATATAAAGTAGGTGCAAATTTATTACTTTTTTCATGAAATTAGTTTTGCACTCCTTCACTTTAAAACTAATATTTTTTCTATCTGGATTTAAGAAATTTCTCATCATATAAATTAAGCGAAATTAGATCATGCCTCCTTAAAGAATTACCTATTCCCACTTTTTGAAAGTATTTTCTTCAGAATTCCGCTTTTCATTCGTTCATGTAGCTTTTTTTTCGCAAAAAACTTTTGATCACGCTACTTATAACTAAAACTTTATGCAGAAATAGCTTTTATTGGTTCTTAGCTTTTTTCATCAATACTATTCTAATGATCAGATTATACGTTTACGAATGTCAGATTTATTTTCATATTATTTTGGTTCTGTTCCACGGCAAAATCTTGACATTCGTCAATCGGTTGTTTGGAAATGTTGGCTATACAATCGTCATAGTAGTAATTTATCGTTGTTAGTCCGTTTTCATATCATTTCCAAAAATATATTAAAAGTGACAAATCAACAATCAATGTCATTTACCATAACTATGTACATAAATGTAAAATACTTTTAAGTAACTAATTTCAATAAAAATACAACTGCTCACATTTAACATTGAATTTTTATGACACACATGATTATAAATTTTATAAACAGTGCAGAATCTGTAATAAAACGAATGAATTTATTAATTTGTGAACAATTGAAAATCGACATGTGACACGCGTTTTCGATATTGTTGTTTTTCCATTTTTTTTTTTTGTTGGTTTGTTGCAAATTTGTGCAATGCACAACGAATTGTAGAGACATACTTTCAACATTTTTTGCATTTTTATGCAACTGAAGGGAGCACAATACACACATGTACTGCAAAATAAAAACATTATCCAACATCCGTTTAACAATTGAAATCACACAATCAGTAGATGGTTTGGTTCATTTCAATAAGGGGTTTCAGTACATAAAAATATATATTGCTACATACATAAATATTAGCAAATACACGCATACGAGTATGTACTAGTTATGCATATGTATGCATTTTACATGAGACATGCTGACATCCTTTTTTGTCAGAAACGTTTCTGGAAAATTGAAAAAGAAGTATAACAATGTGGTGAAACACAACAATACTTGCACGTACGCAAAATGCAGCACACAAAAAATCAACGAAACTGCCACATTTCAAATGCAACCATTAGTACACTTACTAATGTAAGTACGGTAAAATGATGTTTTCAAAAGGTATTGTTTACTATTAAAACCCGCACACATTGATTTCGTATAATTTATAGAGGTATGAGTACCGACTCCTTAGTCCTGATGATTATTTGTATGTCGTTTTCATTTAAGAGAATTGTCATCAGCATAAGCTGGTATTGCCATCATATGTAGAACACAAACCTCGTCATCGTCATCATCATCGCCCTCATGATCAGTATTATGGCGTATTCACATTAACGGATGTGTTTTTCAACATTTCACAATTCTCTTGTTTTTGTTTTTCATGTTCCTGCGGATTTTTTCCAATGTTGTATTTCGCAATTGATTACAGTTTTTTTTGTGTGTTTTTTTTTTTTTTTAATTTTAAGTCATAAATCAATGTTCGATGGTTTTTTATATATAAAGGACACGTGTACAAGGATACAGGACATTATGTTTTCGCCATGTTTTATATATAAATTTCATAGTAATATTCACAATACAATAACAAAAACACAAAAAAAAACTTTAAAAAATGCAACCACGAGAAATGTGCAGTTATATCCGTTACAATTGTCAATATTTAAGAAAAAATTACAAAAAATATATAAAATGACATTCTGAAAAAATTAGTAAAACTTGTTGTCTATTACATATTACATACATATATGTAAAATTTCAATAAAGTAAAATTTCTTTAAATTATTTTATTAACAAATGTATTATGTATTTATTTAAATTATAATAAAAGTATTTGAACATCTTTTCTTTGTTATGGGCTCAGCCAGTCTAATATACAGTCCAACTCATCAGTAGGTTTTAGATATAATGTTTTAAGTTTCCAAACGCATATGCTTTAAAAAAAAGATATGTATATATGTAGATATATATCTTCAACTTCCGTAACCCTTTACATTTTGCGGCTGCGAACTGTACTATGAAATGCTCTGTACCAGAACCAGTGATGGAAAAATGAAAAATTGAAATGGTACTGTCAGTCAACAAAAAGAGTACTTTTTTCAACATTGTGGTACTTTTTATGAAATATATATTTTTATTCAAAAATAAAATTAAAAATCCATTTATATATTAAAAAAAAATTAAATGAAGAAAATTAAAATTGTTTTTGTTATAAATAAATAAATATTTAAAATACTTTACAGAAAAAAATTAATTAACTTATACAACAACATTCATTGAGTGCGTGCATTGTACTTTCATACATATACATTTTTGTATCTCGAATGGGAGCTTGTAGGTATTTTCGGTGAAGAGAGTCGTTTTTGGTTGCAATTTTTTTCAACCAGGTTCAACCCCGCCTTAGCAGAACAAAACCAATACGTGTACTTTAAAAAAAAACAAATGTGTGCAAAATACACTAATCCACACAAAGCTCTGTATATGTATACAATTTTATGCCAGGTTAATTAGTCTCGTGTTTTTTCGAAAGAACAAAAGTTGTGCGAACTAAAAATTAATCTCGTGTAAATTGCACCAATAATATTATGTCCCAATTCACACTATCCAAGTCTTATTGCAAAACATATCACGATTTCTTTTTTTAACTTTCATTGGCGTTCACACAGCACTGGTCTTATTGCTTAAACTGTTCTTAATTTTGTATGAATGTATGTATGTATGTATGTATACCTACTTAACACTACGAATATGAAAACAAAACGAATTTCATGAGTACATGAAAGGGTGTACTCGTTTCTTTTCCCCCTGTCTCTGTCGCCTAAAGGCTAATAAGCTTAAAAAGAAGACTTGCATTGTGTGAATTGGGACTCACAACTTTTGCAAAAAACACACACTAACAACAACATGAATAACGAATTTATGCATTCCTTATGTTCTTGTTTTGCAGCCAATGTTGTCAATGATTATAAAAATAACGCAGATTTCTAAACAGAGAACAAAGCAAAACAAGAAACTAGTACTAAATATGACGTGGGGGTACTGTGGTATTTTTGTTGTGAAAAAATACTGAAAATAGTACAAAAGTACTGAATTTTCAATCATTGACCATGATGGAGTAGTGAAAATAGATGGTAAAAATTATAATTCATTAAAAATTCTGCTATTGCAGCCCGGCTGTATGAAATAGTGCCCAATGAAATAACATAAAAAAAAAAAAAAAAAAATATGAAATATGTCCCAAAAAATTTTCATACATTTTGGGAGTTATTGCATTATGAAATAACTTTCAAAATATTGAGATCTATCTCATTTCATTTTGGAAGTAATTTTTTTTTTTTAAATTATTTTGTTTTGTACGTATGTATGAAAATAAAATTTCAAATGAAATAAGATCAGAAGGAACTAGTTTTGGCTCTTATTTCATTGAGTTAAGATTTTGGGACTGAAATAAGCGTCATATTTCATTATATTAAATTTTAATTTCTTTTTGCATCGTGTTAAAGAGTATCTGGCTTCGCTTAGTCAAAAATTTGTGCGTTGCATCAAGATTTCTTTTTCTGAAATATTTCCAAAACCGCTTTCACTAAATAAATCATGTTACGAAACCGGCTTTTAATTTGGATCTTCTTTAGGGTTGGCAGCCTTTGCGACCGGTCAATATAAAAATTTTTCGTAAACTCAAATTAACATTATTTCATTATGAAGCAAGACTGAAAATTTGGATTTTATTTCATTGACGTTTGGGAATAATCTCATTCTCTTTTGGATTTATTTCATAAAATTTATTTGGGCTTATTTAATTTTCTTTTAGGACCCATTTCATTGGGTAGATCTGGTAGATCCAACTTATTTCATAGGCTGTGTAAGCAAACATACATATTTATTATGGTTTTACTTTGCAAACGATTCTGCTAACCGTTGATAAAGATCGCTGATGTGTACATTAGCTAGGAACAGTATCAAGCGCTGCCGGAGCATTTTTTAGTATTCAGTGCTATAACTTCATCATTTAAATAGCCCAACAACAATTGCTAGCTACAATGCTGCACTAATGTACATTAGATAAGTTCTTGATGTGCTGGGTCCTTAATAATAATTTCTTTTGTACTCAATTTCAAGCCAGCACCAAAGAGAAGCTGCCGAAATTTAAAAACAAATTTCAGTCATAAAATTTGTTTATTTCTGAAATTTTTCTACACCACTACCCCTTAAGCACCCAATCCGATTTGCTTCATTTTGAATTAACTTCCACATGAAAAATTTAATTAAGTCTCAATGAAATAAAACGTTAAAAAATGAAGTAAGAGTTTATTATGGGCTCAAGAGATATGTATAACAAAATTTAGTAAACTTTTAGTGAGCGTAGCCGGTTTTTTAAATACGTTAAAATAAAAATTTATAAATCCCTTAACCAGCAAGATGGCTTAGAGAGGTTTCTCCTGTGAGATATTTTTGAAATCTGCTTCACTTAGCCAATGTCGGCCGGGCTTAAAAATTTTCTCCGCCATGATATATACCGAAACGGCTCTGCTTACTAAATATTTTCTTCAGTGTGTATTAGGGGTGTTAGATTACAGTGAAGTAGGAACTTTATGGAATTAAAAAAAAAAAAAAAAACTTCCAAAATTAAATGCAATAAATTCCAAATGCTTCGAAAATGTATTTTCATATTTTCTTTTATGTTATTTCATTGGGCGTTACTTCACAGAGCCGCAATCTTGATATTCGATTTGACAAGTAGTTTGCAAGTTTTAATATAAAGCGGTTTTTTTGGAAATTTTTCGACAGCGATATCTGTCGAAGCAATACTTTAACATTATTTATTATGTCTAGTGGTTTAGATTTTAAATACGTATTTTCGAAGAATTGTAGTTCCGAAATTCTCATAGTCTACTAAGGCGAAACGGTTCATATCTTACGCCATTTGCCTTAGGTAAATTTCTTTTGGATCAGTTACGTTAGGAAGGTTTAATTAAGCACACGCATACATTCATTCAAAAATCAGCGTAAAAATATCCAAATATATTTCCCATGGCTTCACAACGGCCAAATTTTTTATTATTATTATTATTAGTATTAAATACTTTTACAATATTTGTATATGAGTTAAAATTTTTAACATTACAAATTGATATCAAATCTGACAAAAATTACTACATTTCTTTCTAAAAATATTTTCATTATTTTCATTTTTCATATTAATTGGTAGTGCATTAAATAGTTGTAATCCCTTGTAAAGCATTTGTGTTGACCTAACCCTATTTATTCGAAAATCATTTATGTTTCTTAATCCGTACGGTTGACTTTCTCCTACAAATCTTATTTGTTCACATAAGTATCTTGGTACATCGCCTTGTTTCATCTTCCTAATAAATCTAAGTGTGTTGAACTGAAGTCTTTGTTTGATGTTTACACATTTCAAGCTATCTAGCATTGTATTTATGTTAGCATATCGATTATATTTTAAAATTATTCCCATGGCCTTATTTTGAAGTATTATACATAAATATTTATTGCCGTAGTTTTAGATATTTTCTTTCTTATTCTTCTAAGAAACCCGATTTTTTGCCAATTTTTTTGTATATATGCTCAATATGTTCATTAAATTTTAGCTTCTTATCAATTATAAATCCGATATATTTTATATGTTAGATTTTTTCTATTACGGAGTTATTTATGTACTATAAATGTTTCGTTTGAATTGATATTAATTTCTATTATCTTTGTTTTATTTTCATTAAGTTTAAGTTTGTTAATTTTTAACCAATTATTTATTTTAACCAGGTTATAGTTCATAATTTCTCGACACTCTTCTTCGGTGTCTGCACTCGTATATATTAAGGTATCATAGGACTATGTTACATCTTTCTAATATATTTGGTAAGTCATTTATATACATTATAAATAGCAGTGCGCCTAATATGGATCCTTGTGGTACTCCAAAGTCATTAGTTATTCCATCCGATACAACGTTATTCACCTTAGTTGTCTGCTTTCTGTTTTCCATATACGATTTAAACCAATTCAGCTCTTTTCCTCTTATTCCATACATAAATAGTTTTTTTTAGCAATACTTCTTTATCTATGGTTTCAAATGCCCTTTTGAAGTCAAGAAAAATTGCAATCAATTTCTTATCATTTCCAATTGATTTCCATTTACTAATGACGTTGTTTACGGTTGTCTCACACGAGTGCATTTTTCGGAATCCGGATTGAAATTTGGATAAAATATTGTTTTCTTCTATGTATTTTTCCAATTGCATTTTTACAACTGTTTCTAAAATCTTATCACAGATTTTTAAGGTGTTTATAGGGCGACATTCCTCGCATTTCTTTGTATTTGCAATTTTTTCAGTTGGTATTACCATTGTTTTTTTCCAATTGTCTGGAAAGCAGCCGGTCTCCAAAGATGCATTTACTATTTTGAGTAATATGCTTCCAATTACATCCCACTTGTCCACAATAGATTTATTTGATATTTTGTCATAATCAGTCTTATTTTTCATTTGCTTTACTAAATTATAGAATTCTAAATTATTTATTGCACTAAATATGAAAATATCGTTCACGTTCGGTGTTATTTGGTTTCATATTGCACATTTTCTATCGAATCTCGTATACTACTAATGCTATCTACAAAATAGGAATTAAATTTTTTAGTAATATGATAGCTATCTTTATATTATTATACTTATAACAACTACACCATTTTTCAATGTAATTCAGAACATTACCGATTATATTCAGAAAATTCCAAATGAAATTGAGAATTTCGAGTTCAAATTCAGAAAATTCCGAATGAAATTGAGAATTTCACGTTCAAATTCAGAAAATTCCAAATGAAATTGAGAATTTCAAGTTTAAATTCAGAAAATTCCAAATGAAATTGAGAATTTCAAGTTTAAATTCAGAAAATTCCAAATGAAATTGAGAATTTCATATTCTAAATGAAATAAAAAAAATATTGAAATTGGGCGATTTGTATTTAACAAAATTAATTATATATTCATATGTAACATTAAAATAATGCAGATATAAAATAATTGTAAATATGTACATGTTTGCATCATTTTACTGCCCAACAGGCATATCATCTAATTGCAGATAGTTTGGAAAAATGTAGTTGTCTGCTGTATAGCTCTATGTACTGCAATCTCCGGTAGTTATGCAGGACTTGGAAGTGTTTATTATTTCTTCAAGATATGTCAGCCTCTACTCACCTACATTAAGCGGACTTACATTTGGTATATTCATTTTGGAGTTTAGGAACTCAATCGTAAAAGATTTGGCAGGGAGCATTGTCGCATACCAAGACGAGTTGGGATAACTGATTCTCCAAATCCTCCCATTTCTCAAAAAGTCCTCTGACCCATTCATTTGCAGTATCGGCGTTGAATGAACCTCTACGACTATTCATTTGGACAAAGCCTGATGTACAAATTGCACCTATTAAATGTATGTTGGGGCCACGGGAAGTAGGTATCGTTTTTACTGTACGGAATCCAACACGAGACCAAAGTTGAAGTTAGTCTCATCTATCCAGACCACTTGTTTTCCAGCTCTGATAAAGTCGTTAATTTTGTTGACCAAAAAATAATTGAAGTTTATGTAATATGTTTCAATTATTTTTTGCCTTAAGTAATATCACAATTGATTAAAGTTGTGTAAAGTTTACCTATTTGTTTAAAACAAATCAATTTCTTAATATTATATCTAAATTTCTCAATTTTCCCAAATTCATTTGGAATTTTCTGAATTTAAACGTGAAATTCTCAATTTTAATTGGAATTTTCTAAATTTAAACTTGAAATTCTCAATTTCATTTGGAATTTTCTGAATTTGAATGTGAAATTCTCAATTTTAATTGGAATTTTCTGAATTTAAACTTGAAATTCTCAATTTCATTTGGAAGTTTCTGAATTACATTGAAAAATGGTGTAGATTCTGAATTTCATAATTTTCATAGCGGGAAGTACTTGAAATAATAATATCGTAAACAAAAGCAGAAAAAAGCTCAGATCAAAACTATCATTCATTTTCGTTGTAAACTTCAGAAGAAGTCCATATTTGGTTGCCTATATGATCAGATTTATCATTAAAATTTCTATATGTGATTTTATTCTACGGAACAAAACTTTTCTTTGTCAAAAACGCTGTAAGAGATTTTGGACTTGTAATAAAGCTCATAAAACTATATTTTTACAATTTGGCCTTTGAACTCCTTCAAAGAAAAATTATTGTTGCCATTTTATTTATTGGCTAAACAATAATTTAATTTTATCTTATATCTTTAATTGATTGGAAGTTTTATTTTGAGTTTTTTTCAATTTTGTTTTAACAAAACAAAATTTGATGAGTTCATTAAATAAAATGGAAGTTCATCTTTAGTAAATATTAACCAAATAAATCATCTTTTGGGAACTTCATTATGAACTTTGCTCTTTGCAAAGTTTTTTTTTTTCAACAGTTTTAATTTTTATCGAACTGCAATTGCACGTTCGTTTCCTTTTCATTTTGAATTTCTTTAAGAGGCCACAGCTGCATTTAACATCTTCATTACAAATGTTTTTTTTTTTTTTTCTTTTAGCAATGTTTTAAATAAAAATGTATAAAAATATATTTCTAGAAAATGTTTGCTATTTTTCTTGAACTTTTTTATCTTTGGTCTAACCTTTTTGTATTTTTGTGGCGATTTTCCTTATTAGTGTTTGAATATTTGCAGAAAAAAATTACGTTTGTTACATCTTTATAACAAATGGCAATTTAGAATGTAAATAAACGTATGTACATATTCATATATTTAAATAACTTCATTAAGAAATATGCTATGCAAAATAATAGGGCCACGTTTGTTGAGGAAATTGTAAATAAATTTGTATGTTAATACAAGGAAAAATGATTTTAATCCCAAAGAATATAATAATATTTTATTTAATTTATTTTTTATTAAATTATTATTTTATTAGAAAGGAAAAACTTGAAGGATGTAATAATTCAACAGACCAAGACAAATTACACGACACTGTCAATCAGCTGCACTCAAATATCCTGTATCATTAATTAATACCGCTGAGTCATCATGTGAACCAACTGAAAATTTAGGAAATGAAAATGTTTATATGTAGCTATATAATACACAGCTTTACTTAATTTTTTTATTAAATATTTATTCTAAGGACTTTTTATAATAATCAATTTTTATAGTATTTTAAGTGTTTTTTAATGGATTAAGAGTAGACTTCAAACTCTTTTTCTGCTGATACCATAATAAAATATCCAATTAAAAGAGTTTTAATTTTTCATATGTATGATCGTGCACGTGCGATCATGGACCGTTATTTCTTAATTCTTTTCTTTCTTATGCAGTAAACATAAGTAAGCAAAAAAAAGACAATATATCGTCAGCTAAAACGCAAACGGCCCAAACTAACAAAAAATTCAAAATCGGTTTTTTTTTGCTGCTTCTGATGCATTGCATCAAAATACACAACCACAAAAAAAATTAGACTTTTCTGACCAAAATTAGCGATTTTATTTATATTCTATTTTATTTGACCTTTTCTTTATATTTATTAGAATGTTTATTTAAGCTATAGGTCTTTTTATTTTAATATATATATTGTTGTTTATTTTCGATATTTCGCTAACAATTTGTTAGCATCTTCAGGAAAATTTTTGTTTTTTAAATTATTTGAAATTTTAATATTGATTTGTGTATTGGGTGTCATAAAATTTTTTTCAATAATTTTTTATGGAAAAAGTCTAGGAAAATTTAACTACAGTATATAAAAAGGTTTTTGTATGAAATGTCACAAAAATTGTTTCCGAATTTAACATAAAAAAATTATTGAAAATGAGTTAAGTATTGGATAGATATAAAATTTTTAACATAGAAAAAATTATTAAAAATATTATGTTATAAAAATAGTGTTAAAAAATTAACATTGAATTTAATATATCAACACAATTAACATTAAAATGTATAGTATGTATCCAGGCTGTTTTTTAACATATAAAAAATTATTAAAAATGTTATGTTATAAAAATAGTATTTAAAAAAATTTTAACATTGAATTCAATATATCAAAACAATTAACATTAAAATGTGTAGTATGTATCTAGGCTGTTTTTTAAATATAAATATCAAAAAATTATTTACAAATTTTTATAAGCTTTATAAAAGTTAAGAATAATAAAAATCCTACAGGAAATTAAGTTATTATTGCTGTAAAACCAAGAAGCAATAATGTGATTATTTTCCTGTGGGACCATAATATAATTAGATATGTAATTAAACAAAGTAACAAAAAATTCATAGTGAAACAAGAAACAATCATTTAACATTTAGATTTTTACTAACTAAATATCTATAATTCTGTGCTAAATTTTCTGTATCTACTTTGAAATTTATTCTTTGTGTTGCTGGTGTATTAATTATCTCTAACATTTCTAACATCAAACGCTGTTTATAATTATTTTCTGTATTCAGAATTGAAACATTTTCAAAGTTAGGAAAGTGAACTAATCTGGAACAATGAGATGACAACGCTGTCTTCTGTGAATTGATATGCCTATATTTCTGATCTGACTTATGACCTGCTATTCTCGTTTTTAATTTATTTTTGGTAGTACCTACATATACCATGTTACAATTCTCTCCATCATTTCCCTTGCAAGGTATTTTGTAAACTACATTCGATCTATCCCATTTATCAATTTTGTCCTTAGTTCTACTAAATAATTTATTTAATGTGTTATAGGTTCTATGAGCTATTCTATATTTGTTCGTATCAAAAATCTTTGATTTTGTCAATCTCTCTGAAATCTCAGGAATATACGTTAAGGATTTGTATATTCTCTGTTCTGTATTACTATCTATATTATTAATTATTTTATGTTTGTGTCTATATATTAATTTATTAATTAAAGAACTGGGGTAATCATTCTCTCTCAAAATACTTCTACTAGAAATTTCATAGAAAGAGTTTTAACTATAAGTGACAAACAGTTTCACAACAAGAATGAGAGGAAGATAAGAAGTATTTTGAGAGAGAATGATTACCCCAGTTCTTTAATTAATAAATTAATATATAGACACAAACATAAAATAATTAATAATATAGATAGTAATACAGAACAGAGAATATACAAATCCTTAACGTATATTCCTGAGATTTCAGAGAGATTGACAAAATCAAAGATTTTTGATACGAACAAATATAGAATAGCTCATAGAACCTATAACACATTAAATAAATTATTTAGTAGAACTAAGGACAAAATTGATAAATGGGATAGATCGAATGTAGTTTACAAAATACCTTGCAAGGGAAATGATGGAGAGAATTGTAACATGGTATATGTAGGTACTACCAAAAATAAATTAAAAACGAGAATAGCAGGTCATAAGTCAGATCAGAAATATAGGCATATCAATTCACAGAAGACAGCGTTGTCATCTCATTGTTCCAGATTAGTTCACTTTCCTAACTTTGAAAATGTTTCAATTCTGAATACAGAAAATAATTATAAACAGCGTTTGATGTTAGAAATGTTAGAGATAATTAATACACCAGCAACACAAAGAATAAATTTCAAAGTAGATACAGAAAATTTAGCACAGAATTATAGATATTTAGTTAGTAAAAATCTAAATGTTAAATGATTGTTTCTTGTTTCACTATGAATTTTTTGTTACTTTGTTTAATTACATATCTAATTATATTATGGTCCCACAGGAAAATAATCACATTATTGCTTCTTGGTTTTACAGCAATAATAACTTAATTTCCTGTAGGATTTTTATTATTCTTAACTTTTATAAAGCTTATAAAAATTTGTAAATAATTTTTTGATATTTATATTTAAAAAACAGCCTAGATACATACTACACATTTTAATGTTAATTGTTTTGATATATTGAATTCAATGTTAAAATTTTTTTAAATACTATTTTTATAACATAACATTTTTAATAATTTTTTATATGTTAAAAAACAGCCTGGATACATACTATACATTTTAATGTTAATTGTGTTGATATATTAAATTCAATGTTAATTTTTTAACACTATTTTTATAACATAATATTTTTAATAATTTTTTCTATGTTAAAAATTTTATATCTATCCAATACTTAACTCATTTTCAATAATTTTTTTATGTTAAATTCGGAAACAATTTTTGTGACATTTCATACAAAAACCTTTTTATATACTGTAGTTAAATTTTCCTAGACTTTTTCCATAAAAAATTATTGAAAAAAATTTTATGACACCCAATACACAAATCAATTGTAAAATTTCAAATAATTTAAAAAACAAAAATTTTCCTGAAGATGCTAACAAATTGTTAGCGAAATATCGAAAATAAACAACAATATATATATTAAAATAAAAAGACCTATAGCTTAAATAAACATTCTAATAAATTAGCGATTTTATTAACGAAAAATAAACGACCCTATCTACAAAAGCGTTTATTTGATAAACGCAAAAAGACTTAAGTGATCGTTTGTATAGGCAACATTGAAAAATGAAAAAAAAGTGATAGATTTGACCGTTGAGGAAATTGTTTCTCAAAGGAAAATGAAATTAGCTACAGCTTAAGGCATTTTATTAAAAAAATGAATTATTTTAATTTACTTATTGTACAAAAGGACCTAACTAACATAGCCATTCAAATATCACAAAATTTGATTTTATTCTGCCAGAAATTAATTTGTCACATCTTTTTTAATTATACTGGTGAAAATCATGCTGATTGAAACTATACTTTTGTTTAAAACAGTATTTTGCTTCTCCTGTAAAATTTCAAAATTGTTAGTTAGCGCCGTTTGCGTTTCAGCTGACGATACTCAGGATAACAAACAAAAACATGTTTATGCATGCTCAATCATGATAAGTGTCTTGCACTTAGTAACAATTTATTAATAAAGCAAGATCTCGCACGATCGTTCATGGCAACTGACTTGTTTTATTATCAACGCATTTACATTCGTACATACTTACAAATATAATGCGCATGTGCGTTAAATAATAAACCAGATTCTGCATGCCCAATCATGACAGCTATTAGCAACGATCATCATATTAAGCATTTTTATTGATTGAATGTACATAACATTATAAGTATGTGAAAACATTTAACGGATTTCATAACTGTTAATAAAATATATTAGGGTGTTCAACAATATAATAGTGTACAGAATACATATATGTATGCATTTTATATACATATACATATGTATATATATGTTACTCCTAACTTCATTTCTGTTAATAAATACTCTTAATTTATTTATTTGAGCTTGAATTACATATACATATGTAGTTTTCTTGTTGTCGAAGCAGTAAATTGTGGACCTCTTTGAAATCTTTCTAAAATAAATGTATTCTGTTGACCTCAATTTGAAAGCAGTTGATTTAAGGTGCTTGTTATTCCCGTTAAAGCGCTGAAGAAAATTCGTCAAAACTAAGAGTATATTTACCAACTAAATTTACACCATTTTAGTTTTTGGTTTGTTTTAAGTGGTTTCAACAACTAAATACCAATAGTGTGTACATTATTAAGAATTACATTTCCGCAAGGAATAAGAAAATAATACTCTCGGATGTAAATGGCAGAGATACGTATGTAACTACGTGTAGTTACTGTATGCAAACATTTTGCAATTGAAAAACATAATATGCTCATTGCCACAAAGAACCTTACAACAAACCACAAAGAAAATCAAACCTAAAGTAAATCGTTACGAAAACGAAAAATAAAACCTAAACCAAACCGATAGAGAAGATACAAGAACAGAAATAAACGTGATTCCAAGCAAAAGTTCTTCTAAAAGGTTACAACTAAATTCAACATTAAAACAAAAGTACTTAAAAGCTAAACTTAGATAGAAACGAATAAAGAAATACCCTTCATTATATTATAAAATCTTATGAAATGTTATTTCATTTCAGACTTTGTCTACCCAAAGTAATAAAAATGTGTTCAGACTATAGTCCAGAAGAATATCAATTGGTAATCATAATTTTTTAAAACCATTTTAGAGGTTGGTACAAAATCATTACAATACGATTACTACCGTCATTAATTTGTATAATAGTGAAATATGTATAATAAACTACATATTTTTTATGGACTTTATTTAGTTGAACTTAAGCTTATAGTTATAGTTAGGAAGGGGAGTAATACCAACCATGAGTAGTTAAAAGATTGTTAAAGAAAACTAAAAGCGACCTTAACCAACTTGTGGATTAAGTTGTGAATCGTGATTTGGCGGCCAAGTGTTTCCTGTGGGCCATAAAAAAAACAAAAAAATTAAATTAAAAAATATAAAACATAAAGATGCATATAAATACAAACAGAGTGAAGGTGGATTGTAGAGAGTTTTTTTTGTAGTTTTCTTTGAAAATACAAATAAAATCATCCACTAAGCAACACGCATATTCTACTCATACCATTCCGGCTGGTCTATATCGCCTGCAATTCAAAAGAGTTTCCATGGATAGCAGGTTAGTGTTTATTTTCTGTGGCTAAATTTTCTACAGCTGTATATGCTAGTACATGCAACAGTAACTACTAAAATTTTGCCTGTACGTTATTTTTACTTGATGGTATGTATTGTTCTTGTTGTTGTTGTTGTTTAGTGCCTTCAAGATTTGAATGGTGTGATGGTGATACTTAACCGATGATTATAATGTTTGTAAATTTTATTTCACCTTGTGGGCAATTTGTTCAAAATGAACTAAACTGTGTAGAAAAATATACAAAAAGAAAACAAATAACAAGAGATTCTTAAGATGATGATGAGAAAAACCCAGAGCAGTTTTTAGCAACTTTTCACAACCTTAATGAAACATGTTGGTGTATTGTGGAAGATAATCATTTGCTAAACTTTAAAATAAAATTGTTAAGGTAGAGTAATATCAGTAGACTTAAAAAAATTAAAAAAAAAAAAAGAAATATAACAACAACAACAATATATCTGTTGTCGGTGGTTTGCAGTGCTTTTTGCGGTTTTTGCAACATGTCTTCTAGTTACCGCCACTAGTGGTCCATTTAAACATAGTTAAGCAATTCATTATTACAGCAAATTGATTTTTATCAAAGTTTAATCGATTGTCTTCCCACAAAAAAAAAAAAAAAAAACACGCATTTAAAAACATACAACAATTATGAACGTGTGTAAATATTGTCAGAGCACTAAAAGAATTTGATGCTAAAAATTTTTAGTTTTTTATTTCAAAATATATACGTGTTTCACACAAATTCAGGATTTAATAAAATTGTATAGGTACTTTCATCAAAATACGAATCAAAAACTGAACAATTTAATTAGAATAGCAAAAGCTTTTCGAAGTCTTTTGTAGACTCATAAGGACCGTATATAATACATTATGCGGGAAATTGGTTATGGAAAGGTTCTAACTGTCACATAATGAAGGTGACATGAAATATGTTTTGCGGGAAGTTTATTCTACGGTCGAAGTGTTCGGTTAAATTATGAGTTTTCTCTGTAATGCGAAGTGCAGATCTCTAGCAGGATTTCATAACAATACATTAGGAAATACACCCTACATTACGTTGATGCTCTGGTGCGCGGTCCAGTAACTTCAAATAGACATTTAAGCACTGGCCCATATATAAATGATGTACTCCATTTTCGGTTGGATTTTATGGTATAAATATTAAGGAGATCAAATGAGACAAATACTCCTAATGTCAATACCATCGATAAATACAGGTACAGCAGCAAGTCCGGTCTTTGGGTAATCGTTCGAAGATCGCGATTAAATTTTTATTAGTATGTTGTAGCATTTCTCCGATCTCTGACAGGCTTTGGCTATTTTTGATCATATATGAATGCAAAATGTTACTATCAGAAAAAATAGGAAAAAGTGTACGATAAAGAACAGAGCCTTGCTGTACCCCATATTGAAACATCAACTCGTTAGATAATATCACATCTATAACAACTCGTATTGTGCGATATCTGGAAAAGCTCGATACAAATTGAGTCAAGCCATCACGGACACCAAAGCAATAAATTTTCACCAATTTGCCTAATCTATCTTTCGCAGAAGTGATATAAGGAGGTCTACCACTTTTCAGAAGGAAGAACAGTAACGTAGAGCGCTCCTTACGAAAGTAATACTGCCGATCGTTAAGTAAACTAATGGACTCCAAACAAATACTTCACAATATGGTAATTCAACAAACTTTCCATCCACCTGGAGAGTACAGAACAAATTGCAATTAGGCCTTAATTATAACGGTTGTTAGCCTCTCCGTTTTTAGTGGTTGGTGTTACATCAACAAACTTTCAACAGTTTGTAAATTCGCCAACTTAGAACAAAGTGCTGAAGAGGCTTGCCAATGAATGAGCTACCGTCGGAGCACAGTGGTTGGATACCATTCGGCCCAGGCGACTTATTTATGTTGACCTCTGTTAAAATATGTTTTTTTTTGTTGTATGACAGTCCTATTATGCGCAGAAGGATGCTGCTGTGTACGTTAGCTTTCAGTTATTTGTCACTAGTGCTATGCCTTTCTCACTCAAAAAGTTCAAAAACTATTAATACAATGCTACACTAATGTACATTTGTGAAATTTATGAGCAGGGATCGAACGCAGGTCCTAAGTTTTAGTGTTTTTTGTAGTTAACACGCTAACCACTTCAGCCAACAGCGCCCTCAGCAGACCGTTGGAATTAATGAAACGGTTTATCGGGAAGCACTTAATAGGTTAATGAAGGTCCATATTGCTTAAAACTGTCTGCTCGTGCTAACCACTCTACTTAGGTACGTACTTAATTCGACCTGCTCATTACCTAGTTGAAGTTTGTGTTGTAGACTAGCAGTATCCTCCAGCAAACGATATCGTGAATAGACCTTAAGTAAAATCAAAAATAAAAATATAGTAATTGATGAACTGCAATAAAATTACTATTTTGCGACGAATGCAAACAAGTATGGCTGACTGTACATACGAACAGGCTAGATAAATTAGGAAAGTTATTTATGCAAGTTCACACGTTGTTTTGCACATAATTTATGATACATAAAAAGTTACAACTCGAAGGTGCATACTGGCTCATACTGGTATTTTCTTGTCTACGGTTTTTATTCATAATTTATTTGTAGCACTTTTGCTTCATCATACGATTATGAATAAACGTACAGTATGATCTATTGAAACTTTATAAAATTGCCAAAAGAGCTTTCTTTTATTCTTGTATCTATTTCGTTAGTGAAACACCTGTTGTTAAGTCGGCTTAGAATTCTTAAACATGTTAATAAAGTGCTTTCTGTTCTGTTTTTTATTCTTCTAGTTAAATTTTAATGACCTTGGGGCTCTTTTTTGTTAACGTTTAGCTGTTTTTTTAATGGTTAGTTCCCATTTTGTATCTGGCAGTGTATTTATTTTTATGTCTTTTAAACACCTCTTTATTGTGTGTTAAAGTGTTCTGTTGTTTTTGGCTGAGGATTTTCTGCTCTTTACAAATGACCATTTTGTGCATGATTTTGTAATTTTTCAAATCATTAGTATTTTGAATTTATGGCATCACGCTGTTGCCACTGCTGCTAATATGGTCTGGTTGCCAATGATTTGCTTGGCTTTTGCAGCTCAATTATGTTTTTGAATTCCATGTATTATTGTAAAATATTACATTAAATGATGTTATAGTTTGTACTTATATATTTTTTCTTTTTGCAAATACACATTTTTTATTTTATTGTTTAAGGCTATTGTGAAATAAAATTTATTAAGATTGGTGCATGTTTGTTGGCTAATAAGATGTAATAATTAGAGTTGAACAATTTATTACCAATTTTTTACTTTTATTTCATTAAGAGACATGAATAAACTTTTAATAGAAACATTCAATGAAATAAATGTTGCGTATAGAATGGTGACATTTTTAAGTTGTTTTTAATTAGGGCATTATGAAGTGAATTATGTGTTTACTTTTCTACACCTTTTTAAACACATTCATAATGGAAAATTATTGTTGTGTGTGTTTGAGAAATTTTTTAAAGGCTATTTTTTGCTTTGTAATTCACAAAAATATATTTGTGAGTTTTTGTATAAATAGATGAGCTTTGGAATTTTTTTAAACATAAAGGGTAAAACATCTACTGATGAATTGGTATAGCTACCAACGAAATATATATCTAGATATTGCTAACCCGCAACAAATAAATAAAATATAAAACATAAATACTTGAGTACATGCTCAAATAAATGTAAAAATTTTATAATTTTTTTTTTTTTGTTTTTTTAATTTTAATAATCAGCATAAAAACCAACATTTAATTATAATGAAAAAAAAAATAATAATAATACTAATAACAATAGTAATACGAGTAACAGTTTTTATTCCGATTCGGAACTACTAGATGAATCGAAGGTGCAAGGTGCACAGTTTTCTGACAAAAGTTGTAAAATATCATTATCGACATCCTTCTTTTTTGAGTTGCCTTGTGGTTTGAGTAAATTTGAAATCAAGGGCTCTGATGAACACATAATCTTTGTTCCGGGCTTCTAAAGCTTCTTCCGACATTTTTCCCAGCTTTGTATAAACTGCACGTTGTAGCTAGTACGAGCTCATTGTGAAGTGTTTCCTTAACAATTTGGGAAACTTTACTTAATTTTGTTTTATTGGAACATTCGTCGAACCTCTTATCGGTTCTTCCACGATTAGTCAATGGATTAACTAATAAAAGTTGTCCGTCTAACTACTCTTTGTTGTTTTCTTCAAATTTGTGGCTGCTTCTATGGTTGAATTTCCATTTCTTAGCCAATTTTGCTAAAAAATTTCTAATTTGTAATGATATTGATTATATTATTAAATACATATATGATTTTCAAGGGCAGAAAATTTTTTAGTAGGCACGGGCTGGTTGCGCCATAGCACCTGAGCACCGACATTGTTCCTAAAAAATGCAATATAATGTAAAGTTGCAGGTGGCTGCAGATGATTTGGATATTTTATAATCACAAGACACAGTAATTAAAAATAAAAATATTCTAGCGCGAATATCCACGAATATTAGAACTTCCGGTCCACGGAAGTCTTATTTTGGATTTTTTCCAGAGTTAATAGTAGTCAACTTTAACTATATTTTTTCTACAACACTTAAGCACAGGACACAAACAAAATTTTTTTTAGTTAATACATACCTCTAACTATAAATAAAACCACTTTTATTCCTCTTAATTGAGACAAATGAAACTTTAGAGAAAATTTGGCAATGTAAAGGAAATGCGTGTTAAAGCTTAGTGATGCACTTGCTGAAACATATGTTGGGTTTGACAACTCACAGCTATTCAAGTAGATCATATCAATTAAAATAGAATCGACATACAAGTTCAGTGGAATACTAGTTATTTTGGCGCAATTAAACACTTTAAAAATTGAATTAAACTACGCTAGATCGACCATTTCGCCCACAGTGCATTGGCCGCTTTAAGATCATATATTGAAGGTGCCATCATTTCTATATAATAATTAAAAAAACAACTAAAAATAATTCATGTTGTTTATGAAAATATTGTAGAATTGTAACCACCAGCTATTTCTTAGCGCAGACTTTTGATTTTATTAATATTATCCGTGTAAACATAAAAAATACCTGCTACAGACTTTTGTTCTCTCTTATTATACACAAAGAGAATTTCATAATATTTTGATTCTACAAAGTGTTAATACTTTGAATTACCATGTAAACTCACCTTTTAGAGTTTAACTTTTGTAAATATTGAAGTTTCCCCAGTTGCTTTAGTTTGAAAAAAAAAAACACAAACAAAAGTGGAATGTGTTTTAATATATTTAGTTTCTATCAGTTTTTTAATCAATTTCAAAGAAAAGAAGGAAGTTTTCAATTCAAGGAGTATTTTTTATTTTAATGCTTAAACCTGCATAACTGTTTGTTTATTTACAAAATTCTTTTCCGTTTAAACGGGTTTGTATTCAGTTTGATCTCATACAGTTTTTTCCAAAATCGGGGAAAATTAATTTTTTCTAAAATAGTGGTCGTTATATCTCCCTGAAGTCGAACCTCAATCGACTATATTTTATACAACCAAATGAAAAATTAAAAAAACGACAACTTTTTCAGTTGTATTATAGTTTTTGCACAAACAGGTTTATGAAGCGTTGATATTTTTAATTAATTTTCTTTTATTAGATACACAACGAATATTTGCAAAAAGTCACAATTCTATTATTGAGTGTATGTAAAAAATTATATTATTTCAGTTCGTAAGTCAAGTCAAATCCTCAAGACATTTCTTAGTTTATTTAATTAATCCTTTAATTGGTTCAATTAATATATTGATTTCCTTTGATATTATTTAAAGCAATGCGTATTAAACAATGTGGCACCAAGAGGAAAAAAAAACTTGGGGAGAAAAACTAAGGCACAAATAAGCCAATATGTATAAAAAAATTAAATTACAACAAATTATGTTAATAACAATTATTTTTGACAAATTGATATTTTCAAATGTGTGAAGCATAAAGTTATCACATATCTTGGCGGCGCCTCTTGGTGTAATACGCCTTGCTTTTGATCCAATTGTATTTTTTTGTGCTTAATAATAAGTAATTTGGTTTACAAAATCCTTTTCCAGAAATTCTTATACAAATTTAGTACTCGTATTAAATATTATTGTAAATTAATATCTGAAAATTACATTACCCATATTTATTAATGAATATATGAGAGAAATTAATTAAAATTGATAACTATAAAATTATGCATCTTCATATACATACATATATATGGAAAAAACAAAAAATGTGGCCATGTAAGAATAAGATTGGGAGACTACAATTATGGTGGCTGCCAATACGAACTTTTCAATTTGAAAAAACAACAACTAAATCAACGTTGCCAATGAAACACAATATTTTTACCAACGTTTAAAAAAAAACTTCCATTATCCTTTAAATTTTATCTACATAAGGAAATTAACTGTTTTATTGGCGTATTATTATTATTTTTTTTCAATTCGCATTCTTTTCATATCTGAATAGGTTATCATCTTATTTATCGATATAAGCAAAAAAAACGCGATTTAAAAAATATGATGTAGTGTCTTTCTTTATTATGTATTATATGCAAGAAATTACTATTTAAATGTAACGGTGGTAACACTGAAAAATAAATTAATGAGTATATACTCATTAGCAACTCAGCTTATTTTGCATATTTTCAAAGCTTATTATTTGTAGATGAACAAAAACACAATTGTCATATTATATCATTTGATTTCAAATTTTATTCTTTTGCTGTTTCTTTTATCATATGCATGTATGAGAAAACTATTATAGATAATAAGGATAAATTTGTGATAAAAAACTTTACGTACATACGTACATAATATATAATTTATTATTCGCGGTAAGGAAATCGGTACGCATCATCAGGCTAATAGCCAATGAAAGAAAAAAAAACCATATACATACATACATATGTTTGTATGTACATTCGTACATATAGGGTATTTTTTATAGAGTGTCGCAACTTTTAGTTGGCAGCAGTGCTTTATTTTAGTACCCATTTAACAGCTGATAGTTGCTTTTTGTTTAGTTTACTTTGAAATTTCATTATAAATTAACTGACAAAGGAGCACCGCGCGCATATTTTTGAAATTTTTAATCAAAATAATTATTCTATTCGTAAAACTAATCGTGCAGCGATTAGTAATGGGCCAATTTATTGGCCACCAAGTTCGTGTGATTATTTTCTTTTTGGTTATGTTAAGTCACTTGTCTAGTTTCATAAACCACAAACAATTGAACACCTGGAAATCAACATTCGAATAGTTATCGGCGAAATACGGCCTCAAATGCTGCGAAAAGTTGTTAAAATTAGGTGTGCCAGATTCCACCTTCTACGCGCCAGTCGTGGCGGCCATATGGAAAAATCATATTTAAACATTAATTTCATAAAATTTTCTTTCCAATAAAGCCTGTTTTATTGACATTAAAAATATATTTCCTTATTTTAGTATGATTTAAACATGTCTCACTCTATAAAAAAACAGCCTTTATTAACATATATTTTTTTTAAAGCAAAAAGATTTTCAATTTATATTTTAGTTGATACCACAAAATATTTTAATTAATTTTTAATAGAGTTTTTGAAATACATATGTATATTAATTAAAATTTTATTTGGTTTTTTTAAATATATCTATTAATCTTTTAATTGAATGTTAGTTCATGATGTCAGTTCAACCCTCCGCGCAGTCTAATTTTTATTTGTCTGTTCAATTATTATGAGCTTCTAGATTTTTTTTTAATAAAAATAATAATTTAATTTATAAAAATGAAATGTAGGGGAAACGAACTTAAGCCTGAAAAATTATTATTTCTTTGATTAAACATGACTCAGCTCTAATAAAAATTCATAACTTAATTAAGTATATTTTTTTTTATGTTCGGTTGAACATGTAATTAGCACAGGATCTTGCTTAGTTTGTAAATGTATGTATATGTAATCACGTTAAACAGAGCTACCTAACAAGTAGAGAAAGCATTTACATATCGCTCCTTTATTGCAACATAGTCATATCTCAAATGATATATGACTTTGAAATATGACTGTGTTGCAATAAAGGAGCAAACATATTATTAATAGGCACCCAAAAAAAATTTTTTTTGCTTTATTTTTTTTTAGCATGTTGCCCTTTCCAAGAAAATGATCGCAACGACGAGATTCAATAAAATCGATCAATAATTGTTTTCAATGTCATTTAAAGAATCTGGCCAAGGTCACTAAATAATTTGAAAATTTTATTATTTAAATTAAATCACAATAAACAATTAGTTGCAAAATAAACAAACCTTAAGAAAATAACGTGGAACTTATTTATTTTTTAAGCACATAAGGTGAAATGTAAATTCACGTCGAACTTCTATACTTAAGGGTTAAGTAAATTTTCGAAATCAAATTACGAATTCGCGGATGCAAAATACAACATATTTTTTTTTGGTTTTATTTAAAATCGTCTTCGTTATTTGCGTATTTTTTTGCGTTTAGTTCTAATACGTATTTTGCACTTTTTTAATATTGTCGTTATGATCAACAAGAAAAATAGTGATGATGATGACAAGAGTGATTTGGAAGGATTCGGTATTAGTGGCAGCAACATGTTCGAACTTTACAACAATGCCAATAATAACGCACGATAAAACATTTAATAAAAGTTTGTAACAACATTTTATATCATGATGATTTCATGGAGGCAGCAATGATATTTTTCAAGGATTTCCCGCAAGCCGACGGTAAATGAATTTGTTTTTTAAAATTTTTTCAACTTGCACAAACTTTATTATGTTTTTTATAGGAGTTGTTAAAGTACTTTTTAAATTTAATTTTTCTTGATTTTTTTTATTGCTATGTATATGCAAGTATATTTTTAAAACGATTGTAATAAATTTATTTAAAATTTCAGCGTTTTAATTTCACCAAACAACCCCTTAGAAGTCTTGTATATTTCCAACTAGTTGATTTTTATGTTTTATTGCCAAAGATAAAATAAATTTATTTTATTTTCATTCTCTGCTCCTCTGTCCCATATTATTTCTTTATAAAAACTTTGAAAGTGTTTGCTTCTATAATGTGTGGTTATTTTATAAAGGAAATCAGAGAAAATTTTCTGCTCATTTTCATTACCATGATTTTGTTAGAGTATGTTGTATGTGTATGGGGAGAATAACAATAATAACAATAAAATAATTTCGATGATTTTAAAAATAATGGGAGCGTATGGGGCCGAAACTACACACGCTCGTCCCCATTCATCTAAAACAAATTTCATTGATGATGGAGATAATAATTTTATAAAGAGAAAAAATATTTTTAATTATTTTTTATAAAATGCATACATACATATAAAAAATGTTTACAAGAGAATACGAACTTTTAAAAAGAGAGTGTGTATTATGCTGAAGAGAATTTTATAATTTTGTGTTACCAGCCTTGCAAAGTAAGAATACTTTTTGTTTCGATGAAATTTAATTGTTCGAAATTATATAGCTACGACCCGGCGTGATACGCTACACCACAAACATTTGATGTGATGAGAACAATAATAAAAGTGAAAATGTTATTTACTATGTTTTTTGATAATAATAATATAATTCTAATGTCTTACGATAAACTATATTCTTTGACTTTCGTCCAAGAGCATGTATGAACGACTAAATATTTCTACTTTGTGGAAGGTACCACACCCAAAAATTCCATTTTGTATGCGCTTTTTTGGAAAGCATTACACCTTATTTCAAGTTTCTAACTTAATTAGCTCAAAAAATATTCTAATATTATATTAAATATTTTTCCAGAATAATGCCTTAATCAACGGACAACATAAACTCCGTTTAAATCTCCGGCCTTTAATTTATTAGTTTCCAAGACATATCAAAATAATTATGTGACACGCCCTTTTTAATACTTTTGCTTTAAAACCAATATGAAATTGGTCATTCGCACAAAATTTCTGCATAAGTTTCATAAACATTATTATATAAAAAGTTGTGATTTAAGGAAAGTGTCATGCCCACTTAAGATATTAAATAAATAGGTACTCTAAGTTTCCTTCCTGACCATCGTTAATATAAATTTCAGGTTGTTTAACTTAATGGTACATTTGAAGGAATATCTAGGCGCACGGTAGTGCGCCAGGCCAAGTTCGGCCACACAGTGTGTATATTTACACGAAACCAATGGATCTGTTTTTACCCCCCTCATAACTTTACGCCTCTTGATCATAATATAATGAAACTTAAAACATAAGGTCTCCCCACAGAGGTGACTTCAAAGGTTAAATTTGAAAGTTCTACCGTAAAAGCTTCCCGAGATATAAGGTGTGAAAAGTCCATATTTTAGTACATATTCACTCACGCACTCATCAAAATTATTGCACACTTCCAGTATAGCTAGAGAGCTGAAATTTTGTACACAGGTAGGTCCTGATGAGAACTTAACGAAAATTATTTTTAAGCGGGCATTTTTCATCTGGGGCGTCTATGGTGCTCCTTCTTTGTATAGGGCACTTCCAGTATAGCTAGAAAACTGAAATTTCGTACACAGGTAGGCACAGATAAGCAATACACATAAATATTTATACAAAAACAACTTAGAAAAAAGAAGTGAGATCCGCACAAATACACAAATATGAAAATTAGGCCAAGTTCCTATCCTTGGAAAAATTTGTTTGCCTTTCTAATATGGAAAAGAATTCTTTAAAAAATATTGCCATACTTATAGGTTGCCTAGAAATGAGATGGAATTGTACCTATCATGAACTTGGTCCATATTTTGATCTCAGTACTTTTTACGGCCGAAATATTTTGGATAGGAACTTGCCCTTATTTTCACATTTGTGTATTTGTGCGGATACAAGAAAATAAATAATATACAAGAATATACATTAAGCGTGTCTTAATTACACATCACGCAGCCCCTGTTATTTATTTTTTAACAACACCAAAAAAATTCTGATCGCATGAAAGCTACCACTCTATGAGAATTATCATACATCTTTCAAAGTTATACGAATTTCAAAAAAGTTTGAGTCTGATTCTACCATTCTTTTTAGACATACTTACATACATGGCAGACCGCGCCGTAAGAGCATTAATTAAATTATATTGTAATATATATTTTTAAAATTTATAGATATACAGCCGTATTCATAAAAATTTATTTCAGATTTATTGGCGGTTTATCAGCCAAAATTGTTAAAGTTGTATTCATAAACGAAAAAATTTTATTAAACCTTTAGTAAACCATCAGTAAAGTCAAAAAATTTATTGTTGGATTTGCCCTTCTTTAAACCAAAAATAAAGTGACATTTTGCATTATATTCAAGTAAATATAAAATATGGTGACATACATACATATATGTATGTATATAAGTGTGTAGATATGTAGCATGTATTAATAATATTTACCATGTTTTCCATTTCATTTTCTGAAAGTTCTTGTTTGTTATTAGTTGCATCCATTTTAATTACACAAATTATAAATACATATGTACGTTTACTTGAAGCACAAATCAAAGAAATAAAATAAAATTCTGACGAATTATAGCAGTGATGTAAATTAAATGTAAACATTCTCATTATTCGGTTACCTTTGCTACCGTATATCACAAAAATTGATAAATGGTAACAGTTTCTTTATTGATTTTCATTTAAAATTGTTCGCGAACTCATTTTTTATGTTTCTTATTTTGCAAACATATATTTTTTATTAAATTTTTTAAATAATTTATAGAAAAACTGATATCTACTTGATTATCGGGTTTAGCAAACAATGGTTTAAAGCATCACTAACAACTAAATGACAACCACATAAAAAGAGAGTTGCCATACATTCACATAAAGTCGCTACAATCGTTCAACAGCTATAAAACTGATATTGTTCCTTTATGAATACCAATTTTTATTAATCATTAATAAAACGAAAAGTCTACGATAGCTATTGTACTCTATAAACCTACAATAATATTTTTTTATGAATACGGCCGTCTGTGTATAAAATTTATCGACAAAACAAAAGGTACCAGTTTTACTTCATTTTAACTCCCAGAAATATGTAAAAACAATTAAAAAATCTTAATAAGAAGTACCAATAGTGCCTATTAGTCTTGTTTTTACCGCTAAGAAAATACAGTATATATTTATCTTGGTTAAATGGTATCCGTCTATCAAATTTCATCCAAATCTGTTAAGTGATTTTCGCATATAGTTGAACAAACATCCAAACATACATACAAGGTTTGACAATTATAATATTTTTAGTATTTAAAGTAGATTATTTTAACTTGACTCCCACTATAAAATTCACTCGAAAAAAATCAACCGATTTTAATCAACCTTTTTGAAATCGACGTTATTTTTCGTGCTTAATCTTGGTGAAGATTTGAATTTTATCGGTGAAGTAGCTTAAAATTCATTATACATATATAATTATACATATATACATATATAATAATTTTATTATTTTAATAATATTCTTTCAACTGGTCACTCTTGTTTCCAGCAGCATCCATTCATGAGTTGTTTCACTTTATAGAACTGTAAATCTTTCAGAGTGTACAAAAATTTGTATTTGAAAATGAATTTTAAATCTCACTAAATTCAAACATGCGCGTTGCCGATATAGAAAAGACTACCATAATAAATTTTCATCTTAAAACCACTGCTTGTTTTCAACACATTTGCCATATTTACAGTGTTGATAACAATAAGCGCCAAAAAATCCCAAATAATATATAAAGCAAATAAATAAATAAAAAAGACAAGCAAAGTACTGTGGAGTAAGTATGCCTCACTAAAAAACTTAATATAAACACATTTAAAGGAAAAGGAATATATCTAATGTAGCAGAGTACACTCAGTGTTTGTGCAGCATGTCACCTGTATATGAAAGAAAAATAAAATGAGTATAAAATCTCTGATAATTGAAATCAATATTAAAAAATGAAACGTGCTCTAAATGATAAAAAAAGAAAAATTGTGGTCGTGCCATCAAATTGAGAACGAAATATTGTTTACTTGGCGAAAGATGTTAAAATCAAAATACTTCTTTGGAAAGGAACAACTTTGAAAGGAAATTGAATAGTTTAATATTACATCGCATAATGTTTATCTCTATTTATCTGACACCTTTTTATTACCTAATAAATTATGTAAATTTTTATTGATTTTTTTTTTTTCAAAGTAAAGTTTGTAAATTTTTCTACATTAAACTTAAAATTTAATCTCTAATATGAAACATTTTAGACAGAAATTAGTAAGTGGCTTAAGAATGAGTGGGGGGGTATGGACCAATTTAATTAAATTAGACGATTGCACAGATTTATGAATGTTAGTATATAGTTAGTCTGCGGGTAGACTTCCCCCTCCAATACAAAAAAGTCATCATGACGGCATTTCCCTGCCATCAGTAATACAGTTCTTAAACTTCAACACGATCACGCTTGCCGTTTGACCTCCTATAAGGAAGATGCAAAGAAACAAACATACAAAAACAGACTTATTATTATATATCGTTACTTTAACATATAAAGGCAATAAATCATTTTTTAACCGCTGTTTTCTCGATTATATCGAAAAATTTCGCGATTCGAAAAAATTAAAACGATATTAGATGGATGACTCTAGTTAAGCAAAATTTAACTTAACCACAAAAAGTTATCATTTTACACTAGATTTATATGAATCTATAGAGATTTCATTTGAGCAAAATTTGGCTAGAATAAACTTCATATTGCTTCTTTATTGCAACGTAGTCATATTTACACAGCCATGTTAAGAACATGCACGCAACATAGCTAAACTTTACAGTAAAAAATACATATTTAAATACATTGTATGTACATATGTACGTATTTATGTACATATGTATATACCATACATGGGAGTAATTAAATAAATTTACTAATTAATTGTCGATTTCATTGGCATTGACTTATAAACAATGCCAATTACATTTTTAGCATTATCAATTTTTTGAACAATACTAATGCTTTTCAATGAAATAATTTCATTATTAGTTAGTTAAAAAGTAAAAGCATTACAAATAATCAATGCTAAAGTTTTTCAAAATCATTATCAGTATTAAACGTCAATATTATTTCACATATTTATTTACATATATATGTATGTATGTATTGGTTTGTATTTTAATTTATAATTTTATTTTTTCAAAAGCTGATGTGACCTTATTTTTTTTATACAGATAGTATTAATTATTTTTTTATCAATTGTAATTAGTATTTCAAAGCTTTCATTGTTATTATATTTAAGAAAAAGCAATGGCATTTATTGGTACTGATTTTTTTTTATTGTAAATGTTTAAAATAATGCCAATGAAAATTCAATGCCAATGAAAAAGTCCCATGTATGGTATATACCCAGTCGGGATTTGAGGTAACTAAAATGTAACTCATCGTTAATCAGATACAAGTGACAGCTGACTCAAAAGCTAGCTCAATGTCTGTGTTAACCGCTATTCAGTTTTTCAACGTAATGTCATTACAATGAGTCAGTACTCATTCATACTGCATAAGTTTGTAATAACCACAAGCTAGCTCACTTTGAGTTAGCTTACGGCTGATTAAATTGAAGCACACTAGGGCTAGTTGAACAGTTATCGAGAAAAATTTAATTGTATGTACATCTTTGCATCAGGTTTGCGTTAAGTAAAAGTTAATTCAACACTTATCGAGAACAAGCCAGTTGTACGCATAACTTCTGACTCACGTCATGTAAATGAGTTATCCAAGAGTCAACAATATTTGAAGCTAGCTAAAAAAAAGTCCGACAGGGTATATACATATATATATATATATATATATATTTCTGTAGACATATATATTCTGAGAAAGATATTGTACAAATACATTCACTTGAGACAAAAGAACATTTTTCTGTTTACATACATTTAAATCAATTTTCTATTCATTAAAATGCATGGACGTGTGTACATGTTTAAGAGAAAGTGTGAGTAGAAGCAAATATGCAAGCTAAGACAAAATTGTCAGCATACTTGTCAGAAAGTTTTCCTTTTGGAAGTGCTTTTAAAATTAAATTTAATATATATTTGCTTAATGTTTGTTGTTGTTCTAATGTTCTTAAGAATTATGTCCTGGCCATATTCAAAAATATTATGGGTTGAAAATTTGTTTATACGATGTGTATTTGCATTTAGTTTGTCAGTATTTCGATTTTCAAACTATTTAAAATGTATACATACATACATACATACGTACTCGTATATACATATCACACATTAAATCATAAACAGTCATAACTCTAAAATCAGAAACTTTCAGAAGAGATTTAAGCAAAATGAAAAGACGATATTTTTATAGTTAAGGAAGGCGGGAATATAATATAAATATTCCAGGTCGTTAAAGGGCTGTGCACATATTAAGTATGGCTGGTTTCAGTGGGTTACCCCCTTTGGAGCGTTACGTAATATGTGCACAGCCCCTAAAGTTTTATTTTGTGAACAGGTTTATGAAATAAAAAGATTTTTGAAAATTTTTGACTTGGGCCTGTATATGATTTCGTATGCGATATGTATATAGTCATACGAATTTCAAAAAAGTGTCTAGGAAAAATTCATCGATATGTCAATTACCCAAAATGATACTAATACTGCAACAGACGCACATATGAATCGAGATACATACCTGCACTCTTAGTGAGTTTAAAATTTATGTCATAAATTGATAATTGTTTAGGAGAAAAAAAAAGTGATTTATTGTAATTCAATGAAATTACAGCACAAGATAATAATACACAATACAACTCGTTCTAAATTTAATTATTATCAGATTACTTTGAGATCAAGTTTTACTTAAAAATTTCAATCCAAATATCCCTAAAATATACTTGAATCAATCCATCTGGCTCTTTTCAACACCAGAAATTAGAAAAATATATATCTTTTTGTTTGCTTTTATTTGTCGATTTCAATATACTGATGAGGTTTCATACTCTAAGCCAATGTGTCAAAAACATGTGACTTTGTTCAATATCAACAATTAACAAAAATTGAATAAGAAAGTAAAAAAATGTAATTTAGTTTTTCAATATTAAAAATATTAACTCAATTGTGTTGTACGATAAAAATGAGCATAATTTAATTATACGATTGATTCAAGTATACGACTGGATTAATTTTATGTATAAAATGTGTACGGGTTTCAAATGGATCGAATCTAAAGTCGTTAGTTTTCGTCTTAAATCAAGTCGGCCATTAAATTAAGTATTTAGGTATTAAATCCGTACTTTAATCAATCTCTTTATTTCTGATTCAAGAAAATCCGTACTTAACGTATTTTTTATAACACTTGTGATTAATTTAATTAAGTGTTTTTTGCCAATAAAAATTGTTTAGATATTAAATGTTAGCTTAAAATGTATTAGTTAAGTGAGAACATTGAATTTATTTAAATCAGCGTCAGTTCAAAATTGTATACAAAAATTACACATCTGTAGAGTTTTGAAAGTATAATTAGAAATAACGTTTGAAATAAAGCGATAAATTGGCTGATATTGTGTTTGTTTGGATGCGTGCTATTACTACTGCACTTATGTATGTTTTTACATTATAAAACTATTTGAATTTATTACATGTTTAACAAAGTGCTGAGTGATTAAAAAAACCATGAATTTTAATTTTGACACTCACTAAATGAGATGTTGTAAAAGCGAAAAGTATGTAGTGGGTGTTAAGAAAAAAACTCAGGATGCAACTTGTTTAAGGCGGCACTTATTTTCAACTTGAAAAAATTTTCAAAAAGAACCTTACATTTATTTAAATTTAAAAGTTATATCCCTTCGCAGTCTTCTACAAGTTTAGTTCTCATACTTCTTGCAATGTTCTGACATTAATGATTGTTAACCATATAATGCCAACATGGTTGCCTTTATCAGAATACATTGTGGCTACGAAATAATGACTACAATCATAGTTTGTTTAAAAATGCCACTAATGTATGTGTCTACAACAATAAAATATAATAAAAACGATACTACTTAAAAGCAGTTGCGATTGCTCTTAAAACATTTTTTCTACCCTTGGATAATTACTTTTCTATAAAATTTTATTTTATTTTTAAGCTGTTAGTTGGTTGTTTCTGTGTGATTTTTTAGCAAAATAAAACTATAATAAATAAAATGTAAAAGACCTGTCGTCGACCAATTTGGTCAATCAAAATATCTACATCACTTTTAAATTGTGTTTTTATTTTCTTTCAAATAAAGTCTCTAGCAAATTGCCAATTGTATAAAGAATTTAAGACCAAATTATTTAAAATAAAAATTTGCGGGTTAAGTTAAAATTAATTGGGAACTCTAAAGAAAACTTCTATTATATAAGCGCAGCCTGATTGTTCTTACATATAATAGTGAATAAATACATACTTATGTACACATGTATAAACTTTTTGTATAAAATAAAACCGGCAGTTAAATATATGTACATTGTATATAAAAATATTGATTTAAACTTTCAATAATCGTGTAGCAGAATAACTGCAACATACGCCATAACCAATAAAAAAAGGTTTCAACAAGACGATACCTTGCCATGAAATATCAACAGGCGAGCACTAATTGTCAATAGAGTAGAAGCAGGGGAATAGAGTGACAAATCCACTTTTAAAATTTAAATACACATAAGCAAACAATATCAACACAAAAAGAAGAAAACTAGAGACAAAACATTTTCTATGTATTTAAAATTATACACAATTATTTGACATATTTCTAAAAACCATAAATCACTCAAAAAATTACACAATTTTTGGATTTCCCTCATAATTAGGAAACCAGACGCCAAGATAATGTTCCATTTAAGATTGTGTATATGTATGTATATACTATCTATGTATGTGCGAGTATGTATGAATGTATGTACATATATTGGAATATATGTTAGTGTTCTCACAGTTATAGGGAAATCGAAATTTGATAGCAGCAACAATTAACTAAAATTAAATTAGTTGAGGAGGATATGAATGGTCATTTGGAAAATGTTATTGTTCTTAATAACATCAATGTAAATATATTAAATTATAAACAATATACTATAGACCTAACGCAAATGTTTTTCATTATGATGAATTTAATATTGATGTTACGAATACTCATAATCGTATTCGAGTATTCTACTATTCAGCTTTTTCAAGATATTCGTATTCGCCAAATTCAAGCGAATATTTCTCGAATAATTTGCACATACTTTCCGAAGAAAATGTACACAAATATATTAATTTTTAATAATTTTTATTTAAAGAAAAGCATTTACATCTTTGACGAAAGGTAATAACCTTCATTAAAAACAGACACATATGTATGTATATATATTTAGCAACTAGCTTTTAAAGATAAAGTGTTTCATGTATATTCATATCAATTTAGTAATCAATGCTCAGTAGAGGAATGTTCTACTTAAAAATAGAAGAACTAGAATTAAATATGTGAAACAGGTGACCGCACATTCTGCGAAAATACTTAAAAATAGAAGAACTAGAATTAAATATGTGAAACAGGTGACCGCACATTCTGCGAAAATATGTTGCACCAAACAGCACTGAAAAACTAATTAAAAGCACAAACAGAAAAAAAACGAAATCTGAAAGTATGGAAATAAAATAACTTCAAAATGTTCACTAGAGGTCTTCAAATTCGAAATCTTAATGTCATTATAATGCTACATATCTAATGTAGTGTGAAGGTTTTTTTTTTTTAAATTATTGTTACTGACATAAAGGGAGATATTTTTTCCTATTAAATTTTAAATATTAAGTAGCTCTAACCCTTAAAAGTATTATTCGTATTCGTATTCGGCGGATATTGTTTCAAATATTGGTATTGAAATGCTTTTATTGAAAATTATGCTTTATTTCGTATGGAACTAATACAGCTTTCATACAGCATACCAAAATTAAGTTGGAATATTGAAGTGGCCAAAAAATTGTCACAGGAAAATTACACAGTATTAAAGAAAATTAATCGTGCTCAGTATCGTCATTAAACTCAGAAGACTCTGACCTCAAAACAAAAGAAAAATTCATTCCTGGAATTTGATTCCCAAAAAGATATGATAACCCGTGGTACATTGCAAACTTGCTTTTCTAATGCTTCGTATTATAGTGCCTCCGGCATCATCACAAAGTGTTTTACCTTGAGAATTGGTGAATGAATTCCATCTTGCTTTTAGCCCAAAATCATCCTTATGATACAAGTTCACAAAGCCTTTTTTGTTATTGTATTGCGAAGCTGCACCACAAAATGTTCTTGCTTTATGAATTCAAAGAATACTTTTCGAAAAGCGAAAAAAGTAAGATTATCGATGTAACAACCCTATATTTGGTATAATTTTAAATTTTTATTTACTTTGCTCCCACATGTGTTTTGTGCCTTAATTTTGATTTAAATATTTGACTCTTTTTTTTATTTACTTTTAATATATTTTTAGAAGTACTGTTGTGTTTCTATTACCTCCAATATTATCATAAATTTTTATTATTAAAATCGGAAAACACCAATATTTTTCAGTTAATAAATTATTATTTAAGACATTATCTCAAATTTATTTTAATTATATGGTTGCCAGTCTTTTTGTCATAAGTTGAAATCAAATTTATATAGATATGCTTGACATACAACTAATGAATATCTTTTTAATACATCTCTTCATTATATTATTCAGAATTTCATTAACTATATATGTAAATTGTTAAATAAAATCAATTTGCAAATTGTATATGTTATAATAACGTGAACTGTTAACTGTTATTTGCACATAAATAAATGGTAGATGGTTTCACATGTATTAATGTGTATACCAATTAAACTATTATAAGTTCTATACTACACATGATAAAAAAAAAAGTGATTTTATCAGAGATGTTCCGATAAAAAGTCATATCAAACCACTTTTACTGCCTGGCCCACATTGTCGAAAGAATTTTGTTTTGTAAAAAATACATTTAAAACAAAAACAATTTAAAAATTTTATATTTGTTTTAAATGTAATTTGTGCAGGGCCAGGCAGTTGAAATTCAAAAGGAAATAGACAAAGAAATTTAAAATCTAAATAGTAAAGAAACGAAATCTGAAGACTGTAAATCAAAAGTGTTCGAATTACAATTACCGAATTAAAACCATTCCAATCACAATATATGAATTAACTGTTTATTTCAGTTACTTTCTTAATTTTAGTAGAAATATTGCTTTAACTTTTATGTTCGAAGAAGGCTAAATTTGAAATAATTATTAAAAGCAAAAACCAGGATAAAAACAGAAAATTAATATTGGAATTGCTGACTTCTAGTTTTTCCAAAAGAATAATCTACTTACAAATAAGAAATTAAAGCAAATAATTCTGAAATCGTAGCACTCTAAAGCTATATATATTTAAGAATGTAAAATTCATTATATACAACTAGCTGAGCGCCCCGGCTTCGCACGGAAGCTATTTACTTTTATAAATTTCGATTTACCTAATCAAAGCACATCAAGACTTTCACGAAAAGTCATAACTCACGAACGCGTTGACCAATTTCGTGCAAACTTTAGATAAACCATCTACACGACCATACGAACAAACCCTAAATATTTAATTGAATTCGGTTTGACCGTTCGTGAATTATAAAGTCACAACACACTTGCAACAATTTTTTATATATATAGATATAACAACTCCCCGAATCGAATAAAATATTAGTATTAGTTGTACTTTGGAACATAGTGGTTAGTGTTTAGTTAAAGCTACACTTCTTCCAGGGCCACGTAATATAATCTTATTAAAATCGTATGAGCCGCTTAGATATTGTAGATATATTGCATCTATATTCCATTATGCTATAAAACGGGAATGGCATTGTAAACATTGGTATTACTACGTATATGTATATTAGAGGTGTTACTTTTCAAAATTTTCTTAATAGCAAAAATATCATCTATCCCTATCGTATTCTACTTAAACTGTAATAAAAATTTTGCTGCCTTTTTTGTGACAAAATAAATATATATATACTCGTACATACAAAATTTTTTAGTATTTAGAAAATAATAATAAGAAATAATTTTATTTGTTATGGGCTTGATAGTTCTATATGGTTTGATTTCGTTGATGGTTGATGTTTTGATTGTTTCAAATCAACAATTATTCAAGGTCTACTTTTTCAACTGTCATCAGGGTACAGAAGGAGGAGGTTGGCACAATAAGTACTTTGTTGACCGGTATTTTTTAAAAAAAATTTTATTGAAATCTACATTTTCTATTTAATTTAATTTATTGCAGCAATTTTATTTTGTATTTGCTGCTCCGGTACTCAAAACCAAGCCAAAAAAGTCTAAGTCTTCAACGTGCGTTAAAATTGCTCTACTTTTAACTTTGCCTCAACGGGCTATGTAGCAAATGCGACAACGCTCATAAGAAATGCTGTATTTGAACAGACATATCAAAAACACTACACGCGTGCGAATGTGCTCGCACAGTAAGAATAATAAAATAGTTTAGACTTGATTGAACATTTAAGCCAGACGGTTGTGTGGTTTAAATTTTGCATACCAATACTTTTTCACGAATTTTTTATATCTTACAGTTTTAACTGTCAAAGTCACACTGTAGCCACAATATATAAATAATTATGCTCAATACCAACAAAAGCATGGTATACGAATGTTTGTATTTGGAGGGCTCTGACTTAAACTTATCCGACAGTTGAAAAAGGCGACTTATATATAACGCACGAATTTTATGTGCCTCGGCATTTAAATATTTATGCGTTAACTCTAAGCCATCGACAATATCTGCTAATATGGTTAATACCCTTAATGTAAGTACATATGTATCATACATAAGTACATACAGATATATATACCTATATATACAAAAATCTTACAAACATTGTATTACAAAGCTTGGAAGTTGTTGAATCGATGGGTTGAAAATAAACCGCCAGACAAAAAGACGGTGGAACGGACAAAAAAAAGAACATCTGAGCAAATCTTTAAAAATAAGGAAAATTAAAAAAAAAATTTACTCGTATGTATGAGTGGTGGAGCACCTAATATTTTCTTAATTCGTTATCACACATGTACGTACGTATATGTTCGTGTGTGCACCACTACGTAGAAATGTGTTTTCTTCTTAAAATGCATGTTCTGTATGCATGTGTTTGTTAACTTGACTTGTGAGACACAACACATTATTATTTTGCATTTAACAATTTCTCAGGAAAAAGCATAAAACTTTTCATGCTTCTAATGTTACAAAATTTGTCCTTTTTCTTTATTTTGCTTTCTTTTTGTTGTATTGTTTAAATTGTTGTAATTTGATGTTCTTCCTATGGCTGTTGCAGTTTCGGCTGTTATTGTTATGTTCATTCTTATGTTGTATGATTTTCTTTAAATTTTTGCTCAAGTCTTTTGTCTTTAGAATGCTTAAATTGTTGTTGTTGCTGATTACACTTTAAACTCGTTTACCTAACTTATATACATATAAATGTATGCATGTAGAAGAAGTATGTTGCGTATTCTTTGATCCACTCAAACATATTTATATAATATAATTGTAGAATATATAAAAAAAAAAGGTTCCTTAGAATCGAGATGATATTATACCTATTAATAACTTGGTCTTCATTTTGATTTCGGTAAATCGAACTTAGATTGTAGTAATCATAAACACATCAACATTCGCTGATGAGACACCTTTTCAAAGCGCAAAGCATCAAGAAGCATGACGAAGACTTTAGGAATATATATTGCAGTTAAAGAAATAGTTAAGACAGTGAAGAAGAAAAATAAACAAACAAAAAATTATCTAGAAGGAAACATGCAAAACCCTGAAATACAGAATCTGGCTGCTCATCTTAATTGTCGGTTAACACGAAAGAAGAAGTTTTTTTGGTCTGAAATTCTGTATTTTTGTTGCATTTTAATGTAAGGTTCACGTAATTTTTTAATTGAAAGTTTTAAATTCGCACCACTCATTGCTTTGTAACAGGGTCAACGCTAGTTGAAACTACCGTCATAATAGAATAAACTAATTTTAGTTAGTGCAACTTATAATTGAATATACAGTAAATAAGCAAAAATTTCTTAACAACTTTTTCCTTAAATTTAAATTCTTCTTAAAGTTTTGAAATCATTTCAGTCAAAACTAATTTCTTTTTTTTAATCATGATTGAAAATACATAGATAGTTTCGCTAAAAGAATTTCAGATCTTAATAACATAAGCGTAGAAGCAAGCCACAATGTAAAACCGCTTTGCAAACCCAAAAGTATTCCATAACTTATAGGTTAACGCATATGTGTGTACAATTTTGAAATTCATATTTTATGAATTTAATTAATTTGAAAATTGTTTTATTATATCGTATAGATAAATTTTCAATTCCGTTGTTTTAAAGAACAGATTTTATGCTTGGCTTTGTGGAATCAATTCTTCTTGGATGTATGTATGTTTGCTTCATTTCTTTAAAATACTTTTCGATGAATTCGTGTGGCTTTGTGTTTCTTCCCTCTTTTAAAAGAGTTGTATTTTTAAAAATGTTATGCTTCAACCATAAATTCAAATACTGTATAGAGAAAATAATACTGTACTGCAGTATGAAGGTTTAAAATAAAAGCTTATTTATCTTCTTCAAAATATATGTTCGATTTAATGAATAAAACAAACGTTTTTTTTTTAACGTGTGTTAGATTACAGTTAGTTAATTTTCGTTGTCTTAGGGATAGGTGTAGCTAATAAATGAAATAATAATAAATGAAGATGATGACGATGGTATATTTATACTTAAGAGCTTTATCAAAATATACTTTCACAATTGTGTGTTTATATACATGCACACTTATTTGCTCATACTTGTGCTCACATTACTTATCAAGTATTCAGTTCTGTAAAAAGAGGAAATCATTGAAAAAATGGTTACAAATAAACTTTTACAAACAACACAAAATATTAATAAATTTTTTAAATCATATTTTAACTTAAGTTCTCTAAATTTTAGTTTCCAATTAAATTATTTTTAAATAAGAAGAAATTCAATGCCCGGTAACAAGTAAAAACACAGAATATTTTTTTATTGTACGAGTATGAAACATTAAAAAATACTACCGGCAGTTTGCAGTTAAAACTGCCAATATGTAAAATAATTATGCCACATAGTGTTGAATTTGCCTTGGTGACATTGAACAGATGTGATATTATTATCACCGCTAAAACCTCACTACCGATCACGGGTGCTATGATCAAGTAGTTCAATATCCTACCCCAAACTGGTTGGAAGTGAGGCTGCTTAAGTGGACAAAAATTCTGATGATAAGATCGTAGCTGGTTTCCAAAATATCATTCCGAATATCAATATTTTAATTTAATAATTTAAGAAATTAGGAATACTTTATATTTATCTTTATTCCGCAACAAATGGTCAAAACCACATCAAATACAATTATGTATTCGTTAGAATTCTACTGACAACCTCTTAAAATTTGTTCATTTCTTGACAAATAGTTACAGAGTAAGGAGAATTATATAAATAAAAGTCGTAATTATAAAACTTATTATTATTTTTGAACAAAACTAGAAGTGATTCGTAAATAAAATAGTATTGCACTATTTCTACTAGAATGTCACATACAAGTAAATTATTCCAGTCAGATAGTAAATGTTTTTTTAAGCGACTTCTTTTTTTTTTGTTGTTTGAAGACGCATAACTTAATTATTTATAAACCGATTTTGAAAATTATTTATTTTATGCTTTCAGTTTGTTTGGTTCTATCAAATATTGACAAGCTATCGTCCCCTTTTAAAATATTGATTATCGAATAACGCCTCTCATTAAGATACTGATTTTCATAATAAATTGTTTGTTTGATCAGATTTGCTCGGCGGCACAAAATTTGCTTAAATGTTCAAAATCTCTTTTTATTCCAAACTTAAGTTGATGGTCAAATTTGTGATTTAAAAATTATCTGACTAGCGGAAATTAATTATAAAATTTTTTATTGACCACTGGTACGTTAATTTGAGAAAACATTATTCGATACTTCTGTTTAGTTCAAACATTCTTATTCTACTAACTAACGAAGTAACTGACGGACAGGCTAGCTGGACTGTGATATACATAAACTTACAAACGTATAAATACATATATGTATGTACATATTCATTTTCTGTTTTTGTTATTGTTGTTATATTTTTGGGATACATTTACAAGGGTCGCCGTTGTCGTCGTAGTCAGCGTATAAAACGTTAAAACGCAAAACTCGAGCTAACAAAATGCCAAAGAATAAGACAACCAGAACTGAGCTGATACTGACAGGGGCAGCAATGAATTTTTGTTCATTTTCGTCTTGCCTTATTTTTATAAAATTTGTGCGAAAATTTTTATTATATGTATGTACATACATATCTATAGTAAGTTTAAATGTGTTTATGTCGGCGGTTGTGTGTAGTTATTTTTCTTCTTCTTTGGTTTTGTAAAATTTTGTTTGTCGGAGGGTATAAATAAAAGAGCGATGATTTTGAAGTGTGAGTCAATTTGAAGCAATTTAAGCGATTTTTTATTAAGTGCAAAATATGCAGGAAATTGGAGCACTTTATTGTTGGGAGTTTGGTATTACTAAAGACAGACACAGTAAGTAAGTATGTTCATTAGGCACATAACTTTTAGAATATTTGTTTGTTACACCTGATCATATCATAGTACTTTTATTATTATTATAGGTAGGTATTATTAAATCAGATCTGGAGGACAAATTTTCTCCACATTCCTTCAGAAGTTCAATCCCGTATCTTTTTTTTAATGTAGATAACCAACCATCACTTGCTTGGAAACCACCATTACAAGTCCTTTGATGTATTTCTCTGGCTTTTATTTTTAGCGCTATTCCATTTATTGGCAAATGTTTTTTCCTTTTATCAAGAAACCAGTGATTTAGGTCCTCTTCCATACTGGCGTACTCAACATGTTTCAAAGACCGTCGATTTTTTGAACCATTGTTGGTTTTTTCAAAATTGGGAACAATTTTTGATACCATTTTCTTTAACGTGCAAATTGACGATTTTAGTATTCCGTATTTCATTGATATCTTACAAAGGGTTGTACCTTTTCTACAATCATCTAAAATTTTAACTTTTTCTTTTAACGCAATTCTTTTTTTCTGTTCCCTATTTTTGTTTCACTTTTACACTTGCGCAGCTCAAAATACACTCAAAATATGTAATGACAGGAATTTGCTTTAAAATAGCCGTTCGTTATACAGAGCACACATTTATCAAAACATTCGCTATATAAGTTATTAAATGTTAGAAATATGTTGCAAGCCTGGTTTTGTTTTTTATTTTGCATAGATTTTTTTTATCGTTCGTTATATCCAGTATAAAATTGATTAATATTCGCTATATAAGGATGTTAATGTAATAAATTTCAACGTTCGTTATATCGGATTTTCGTTAAAGCGAGATTCGTTATACCGGGTTTTGCCTGTAGATTTTTTTCATAAATATGTGTCATTATGTGTTATCACTAATATGTAGATGGAAAATTACGCCTTTTTATTGATTTTAATAAACTGTTTTACAAATTTATTGCACAGAATTGGCAACATCGTGTTAATAATTGCAGATTATGGTTATACGTCTAATATAATTACTCGTACATTCGTGCATATATACCTACATACCTATATGTGTTACTTAAATGCATGAAGACATAGTTGTACGCTTAAATAATATATGTATACTAAACAGTTGTTTAAGACTTGAAGGAGGAAGACACATTGAGGAATAACATTCTTGTTTTTATATGTATGTTTAAAATATTTAATTTGTACAAACATATCTTTTACTTCGTAAAATGTTTTGCTTAAAATAAACTTTTCCTTGATTTAGAATTGTTTTATCAAAATTTATTATAAATTCCAGTTAATTTGTGTTTTGTTATTAAATTTCACAAATTCGTTAGTAGATGTTCTTCCTCAAGTTGAGTTGTTATTTCCGGTTTCATAAGAAATTTACGAATTTTAAAATAATGAGATTGGGTGTCCATATGATACTAATAAGAATAATAGGAAAGAATATACATAAGACTTCGGCGAAATATTTTTTCCCTGATATCAATTTCTAACAATGGAATTATTTTTTCTTATTAAGGCACTTAGAAAAAATAACATGTTTATTATTTCTTTATGTTTAGGGGAAGTTCTTGTACATCCGCCTCCAAAATAGGTGGATATAAGCTTGATCGGGTCACTAACGAACAGAGGAATAAAACTAAAATAACATTGTTTAGTTTAATAATAAATAGCTTTGGAAATTTAAAATGTCATACCATTAATCCCGAAAATTTCTAAAAAATTTTAATCACAAACCCGCAATGTTGTCAATTTCTTACTTAGTTTTCCCAAATGTCGTCAATATGTAAAACTTTGTAACTTTAGTTCTAAATGCGTTTTCATTTCATAATAAAAAATATGTACTATTATTTTAAATATTCAATTGTATTTTCTCATAATTAAAAAAGGTTTTCGTATATGTACATAATATGTTTTTTTTTATTTATTGAACAATACGATTTCATAATTTGTAATTTTATTACTTATAGACTAAATCACGGTATCGAAATTATATATTAAAATGTTTAATTTTAAGTAAAAAGGAAAATTAATATTAACTATTGAATAAAAACTTTCATACTGATCGATTTCAGAGCTACTGCTCTTGTTTGTATCCTTGCTGGCATACAAAAAGTATTGAATGATTTGACCAATATAGGTTGACTTCCAAAACGTCAATAGCTTTGTGTTTGAACAACTTTGCATATGTATGTGATTTAAATACAGTATCAATACAGTATATGTACAAACTTTGTATACAAACGTTTTGGAAGTCAGCCATACTGTAGGATAAATGTGTTGCAACAGATATTATTTACATTTTGAAATAATATAAATACCAGTAAAGAATTGAGAATAAGAAAAAAATAAATCCCCCTTCTACAAAATACCTACAACTTTTTATTCGATTAAGTAGTTATTCAAGAATTTATATTTTCAAAAAATAATTTATTTAATTATCAACTTTCCTAGACATTAGTTACATAGGTTCTCTACATCGATAATAAAAACTGATAAACTGCATTTTCAGGAGAATTTAACAACAAAACTTTATATAAAAAAAACTCACATCATAAAAAGAACTTGCATGTATGTATTAAACTAAGCTAAAGTTTAAATTTTGTAACAAGAAAAGTTCAATTAAATTAAATTAGTTAAAAACACTTCATCAATTGTTCAATTGTTAGGAAACAGACTCAAACTCTTAAATTTAAGTTATTGTTGTCAATAGTAGACAAAAAGAACATTTTTAACTAAATTGGGCTTCAGAAACTTTAAAATAGATGTACGTATGTTCTTTCTTAATGGCTTTGCTTATAAGCCAATATTTATACTTTTATACGAAAGAGTCACTCTTCTCAAATAATAAAGAGTATCAAAGTTAATATGCAAAAACAATTTAAAAATATTTTTGTGTTATAGAACTAAATTGATGTAAATATTTCATCATTTTGTTGTTTCTGTCTCGTATAGCAAAATGTGTTTGGCTGCTCGCATACACTCAGTAATTTTTGTTTAATTTTCAACTTGACATAAAAATTCTAAGAAATAACAAAGTTAAAAGATACAAAAACTGGTACATATAAAAATACAAACTTAAAGAAACTACAAAAACAATCAACGAAGGCAAGCGACAAATATAACAACAAACATTAGTGCTAAATTCAACCTGAAAACCCCAAAAGCAGCAAATAAAAAAACTTAAATCCAGAACTTTGAGATTTCAGTAACATTCACATGATATTCTTAGAAAGTTTAAAAAGACAATTTAAAATATATTTTTTTATATAACAAAACATGAAGAAAACTATCTATGAAATATATTCATGTACATATGTATACAAAAAAATTATTTAAATTCTTATAAAAACTATTAAACAATTTAACAAAAATGTATACTCTTAATTAAAGTTAAAGAATTTGAAAAGTAAATTCGTGTCTATGAAATGATTACAGGTTTCGAAACATAAATTCTCAGCACAAAGTAAAACTTCCAAACAAGTCGCACTTTAAATTTACTACTGCGAACCAGACCTCCCTACTAATCTTTAGTGCTGAAAGTGTGAATTCTTTTTATTACGAGAAAATTTCCTTTATTTTATTTGTTACACTTACTAAAGGGGTAGAACAAAAATTTTTTTCCTTGATTTTACACACATCAAACTCAGAACATTGAGTTTTTTAAATAAAATTTTGTGGTTAAAACTTTATAAAAAAACATAATAACAATCTAATCATATTGTGTAAGTCTAATAAAAGCACCAAAATTAAATTTTTAATCCATATCAGTTGTAGTGGGGTTATATCAATCAATACGGCCAGAAGAAAATACCTACACAAACTAGTTTCAAAACATTACCAACACAAATGGTTTGTTGAGTTAACTATGTTCAGCCAAAATCGCTTTGCTCTTAAAGCGCTACCTGTTCGATTTATGCTATTTTCGTTTAGTTAAACACCAATTAAAGAAATAAATGCAGCATACATAAGAAAACATTTTTTGCAAGTATAAATTTAATTGTATTTACTTAATAACCTGACTTTAATAATCACATGCCTCTTGTTATGCGAGCTTGTAATATTTTACACCCAAAAATATTTTGCCATTTCAAGCAAACTTGGTGGCCAGTCAACGAAGCATTGCGAATATTTGCTTTGTAATTTATATTATGTTTTCACTTAATTTTTATTATATTTTATAGTTAGCACTTACAGGAAAAAAACCACAATTGCCATTCTTTATGTGGTTTAGACCAGTTGAAAATTTTATTTCGTACTAGATACAGAATAGAGATAAGTATACTTTTACTATTAATGTTCTCTCATAATAATGATAATTATGAATTTTTTGTTTTAGTTTGAAACACAACTTTTAGTTTTAGTAAATAGACTCAAATTATAAGGTATAACTAAGAAGTCAATTTGCTTCTTCAATATCAATGCTAGAGTTTTTATGTATGTAACTTAATTTATTTTTATCTTATCACCCAGCACAAGCTCCACTTACAGATTTCAACATCAAATTGCTCATTCTAGAGTAAAAAAATATATGTATTATGTTCTTAATATTCTTGTTAATTGTCTATTTACGGTCATCGAACTCGGATTCGGTTAAGTGAAAAAAAAACCAACAAGGACGGATATTTATTGTACGTAAGTATATATATTACGCGGAAAAGCAACATAATTATTTCTGTTAATACAGTGCGAGCTGGATTTGAGAAACAGCATATAATTGCAACACCCCGATTAGCGCAACAGGCAATTCCTTTACATACAGTCTATATAAGTGCAACTTTTTTCAAAAATTATTAAAAATCAGTGCACCATTTTTTGTTTGAAACAATTTTCAATTTTATTTACATAATTTCATACATAAATAAATGTTTTAATAAGGACGTATAAATTTAGATATGTGAATGGCGGCTAATGCAGCAACACCGTTTTCCTTTTGGCAGGTCAAATCGATCTCATACCGTAACAAAAAATCGTTGACTTGCACTCTTAATTTAATAGTTTAAAATTTAAACTATTACAGTTCTCTTTTTAGTAACAAATAAAATCTAAAATGGACAAAAAAAAAAATAAGTTAAAATTATTACGCATTTTTAAAAATGCACAAACATATTTTTTGTTTCCATTGTTGTTTTATCTTTATAGTTTTAATTCAATTTTTCACTTTTAATTAAAGTTTTTGTTGTGTTTTTTGCATCTAGTTCAGATAAACTTCCGATAAATTCCGATAAAATTTAGAGAAGATAGCAATTTTTCATGCTTCGCAAGTAGATTCAATATGAATCTACATGCTTCGCTCTCAAAATTTTGTATGGCGAAGCATGTTGCTTGGCTCATGATTGGGGTGTGAAGCATGAATAGAGAGCGAAGCATGTTCCGTGTGAACGTAGTATTAGTATAAACATATATACCCTGTTCTTATAAACTAGACAAATGCTCAAAGTTTGTTTCCCATGAATAATGGAGCTTTCATATTACGACATTTGCTAGTCAGAAATTCAATGTTTCCAGTTCTAAGACTATAAAGTCTTTACAAACCAAAGTATGTAGCGCTAAGTAAAATGATCTTTAAAATCATGAATCTTCATTCGGAAATAATTTTTTTTTTTTTTTTAGATTACTGCATTGGTTATCGAAAAAGTTCCATCGTTATTGTGATGATAAGTTACGGAAACGAGAGTAAATCAAATATCAGCTTTTGAAATTTCATTCGTCAGTTCTACAGCAGCTTAAAGCCAATTTTGTTTACTCGCATGTTGGACGAAGAAGTCAAAATATAAGTTAACAAATTTTTTTAATATTTAAATATACGTAATACAATAATAAACTATAATTTGTTGCGGGACCAATACCAATAAAATAAGAAGAGATAATTAAAGCTTTTTTGAACCTCTTAATAAATCTAAAACAAGTTTAATAATTTCTTATAGGGTAAGTGCATGTAAGTAAATTCGGCATGTCCCAGTAGTCGGCAGTTTTCAAATTTAAACTCAAATAACTAAGAATAACAGTGATAATATATTAAAGTGAGAATACATAAGCTTCACAAATACTCCCAGAACTATATATAAGAAAACAAAACTGAGCATATTTGCATAGTTTATTGAGTCCGTTGGCTTTAGTAAGTGACTCTCTTACAACACGTGTGTTAGTGCTTATTTCTTAGTAAAAATTTAGTGGCTAAGCCGACTTTGTAAGGCATGTAAAAACGTCAATTTTAGCAAATTTTAATCGGAAAAGGTTTTAAAAGGCTGAAATCTGCTCAAATAATAGTATTACAGTGTAAATTTTTAAAAAAATTGCATTTTTCCGATATATACTCAGGCGATGATCCCTACGTATGCAGTGCATTGTGCCGGAACTCAGAGAGAGGGATAGAGTAGAGAAGATAGATGTTGAAAATGTAGAAGGCTTAACTCTTTTACAACTCTGCTTTGCGCGTTATGTTAATTTTTATAGCAGGGTTGAGGCGCCTCCGGTGTTAGGTAGATGCATTAACTTTGTTAAGCTATATTTGCAGGCATTTTATTAATTGTTTTACTTCGCCGATGTTTCTGCTAACCGACGAAGGAGGGCGATGTTGTGTACATTAGCTTGGAACATCATCAATCGCTGTCGGAACAGTTTTTTAGTGACCAGTGCTATGCCTTCATCACTTAAATAGTCCGACAACAATTAATACAATGTCTCTAATGTACATTACAGAAATTAATGATGTTGATAACAACAAAAAACAAAACAAAACAAAAAAATTGTTAGTTTTCCAACACAAACAAGCCAATTCTTCCGATTTAACTCAAATTTGAGAAAATTGTTTATTCGTCAATTTGCAAACCATTGTATATATAAAAATTGAGTTTAAAACAAGTTTACCTAGTAGTCGGCATAGTTTCAAATTAGTTATTTTCAACCTGCCGACTACAGCACAATAGCTATACTAATGTCGGCAGTGGTTTTTTGTACTAGTTTTGTTTAACTATAATGCCAAAAATATGTTGAGTTTTATACTAACTAGTCTCAGATATAATTTGAATTAAAAAATGAATACCAAAAGAAAAATATTCGGAACAGTCTCTACAAGATGCACTGACTGAAAGAAGGGTACACGGCATTTCCATATTAGGGTCCAGTGGTTAATATGGTGTTCCACGTTCAACTTCACAAAGTTACATGTTCGCGTTCTTAAGGGTCCTCGAAGATTCGGTCCACAAACCATTCTATGGAATGCTGAAGAAAATTGTTAAGAAAATGGTGTAATGATTTGGTGAAATGTGATTTTCCAACTAAAATGGACGATTTTCTGAACACAGTTCAAGAAATTATTAATAAAGACAAACGAGCCACACCATTTTTAAGCGATCGTTTCCATGTGTCCCAAAACTGGAAAAGTACTGTCACCAAAGGGATACTGCAATGTTTACACCATTCTGTTTATCCGTTTCTTCATACGGTTCTTTCGGATCTTAAAATAGAAGAAGAAACGATTAAGAACGGGTTTCGAAAGTGTGGCCTTTACCTATTTAACCCTGATAGTGCGGATTATACTAAATGTGTTATTAATCGTTAGCAGAAATAGCAAACGGTCTTAAAAATGTTAAAATGTTCAGAGAAACGGATTATGATAAAGACATTTACATTATCAACCTCATGAGCCGTAGTTTATTTGAAATAGGGATTGATTCAAATGTAGCTATTGAAGAGATTCGCGCAAGATTGGAGAAAACATTTAAAATATCCAAATTTTAGGCAACGTTACAGAGCAGTCAGGGACATATATATTTAATGACGATGGAAATGGAGAGCATACAAACAATATCACCGGCTCTCTTTTGTTCAACACCAACTTCTTCAAAAACAAAGCAAAGCTAAATATTTCGTGCTCCTCTCCAATCTTACAATTGCCAGCCGAACGCCTCTCACTTAGTTCTTCAATTTGTAGCTCCCTTATAATTTGATCCTATTAGCTCTTCTCCAACATGTAATTTGACCAAAAGTATTAGCTACACAAAGCTAATTAAAAACCCGGAATCATCGATATCAACATTGTTCGAAAATCATCTTTACTTCCCAAAGCAATCACCGTCCTTACAATTAAAAACAAAAATTAAAGCCCCAGTGTTCTTGCATGTAGGATCTATATACGGATGAAAGAAACTGAAAACTTAGCTAAAGCTGAAGGCGTGAAGGAGCGAAAACTGGAGGGCCAAAAAAAAGAAAAAGGAGTCAAGCCAGTCAACTTTAAAAAACCAAAGCAAAAGCAAAAATGTAGCACTTGTTCTGAAGTGTTGGATTCCGATACTGAAGATGATCAGCTAAGAAATGTTGGGTGTGATACCTGACTCAGTGGTAGCACCTTAAATGCACCGAATTCAAAAATATGCAATACGATGACGTTATGGATTTTAATAGAATTAGTCTCCTCGAATGCAAAAACATATGTATAGGTATAAAATACCTAGCTTTTACCTTTAATATATCAGTTAAGTACAAACAATGAATTCCAAGGACTGAATGTACAAAAATATTATTTAGTATTAATATTTTTAATTTTTGGTCGAACATGAATTAATCCTTTGTTCCTCCATGATCTCATAACAAATGTAGAAGCGTAGCTAATTTATTTTATGTCAATAACAGTATGATTTCTATCTCAATTTATTGTTTTCTTCACTAAAATATGATATGCCGACAATTGGAACATAACATGCCGAAAAGTGGAAAATTGGTGCCGACTATAGGCAAATGTGCTCTATTTTACAATATCTGTAAATTTCTCAATTTTAGTATAAAAATATTTAAATTTAACATAATTGATCTAAAACAATACAAATTAATGATTTGTATTAAATAGCTACCAATCCAACAGCTTATTCACACGTGCAAAGGCGGTAGATTTAAAAAAAGCAAAAGCCTTAAACTGCCGACTACTGGTACACTTACCCTATACCTACCTAGGTATAAATGGAAGTTTTTTTACTCACGTATTAGATGCCAATGACATTACACATACGGTATTAAAGTCGTCTTTAGTATCAGAAGAAAAAAAAATACAATTATTCAAATGCACTCATTGATAAGTTTTTATTTTTTTCAATATTACATAGGTAGGTATATATTTTTTTTTTCATTTTTGTGCAGGTAGCTACACATCCATAGAAAAATATTTTAAATAACTGAAGCATGTAAGCTTTTGATGCCTGTTGGAACTGGGCCTATCTGTGGTCGGACATTTATGAACAATTCAAAACCGTAGAAAATTAACATACTTATGGTGTTTTCTTTTCTACAAAAAAATGCTACATCTCCATGCAGAAAGTGTACTTTCGTGTTTGTTTCTTAAAAATGTTTTGCTCACTAAAAGGGCAGTGTGTTTGATTCTAAAAAAATTGCACTCAATAATGGTGGAAGGCATTGCACTTTTTGCCCCGTTAAAATTGGCAGTGTTGTAAGTGCCCTGTAAAACAGATGGCATAGCGAGTTAATACCAAGTGGCCTTATTAGTACAACAAGATCTAGCATTCACCAAACTGTAATGTTAAATGCATATACAAAAGGTTGTTGTTTAGCTTTTCATATAGAGTTTGACACTTTGGTTAGAAAGCTGCAGATAATCTCCACTAATAACGCCACCTGGTATTGATCCGCCTTAACATGGGGTTTTTGTTTATAAATAGTGTTACCAGACGAAGTTGAAAAAAATCGCCTGGAATTGGGAAGTAAAAAAGTAAAGGTTTTAAAGTTAAAATTTCTATTGTTTCATAGGCCAGCCATGAGAAAACATTACATTGTTAATGCTAGATTTTCAGTAATATAGAATATTACTGGATTCGGTGTTATAAAATTGCTCTCATAACAAAATCTTCATATGAAAAAATCGTTAAAAGTTCAGATCGATAAATCAGCTATCTGGCAGCTGTAATTTCATGTTTACGTATTGCATGAAAATAAATTGGTGAATTTTTTAACATATTCAGCAATTTTAAACAAAAATGTTAAAAATATGGATATTGCCGCATCTATTATATGTGCAGAAATGACTGTCAGTCAATTATTGGATTCATCCTCCTCAGGTGATGAGGAAGATATGTTAAATTTATTAAGTCGTAGCCCTCATCCGCGTGTCAAAGGATTTGTTGAATTTTTTTTAATTGTGTAGAAAAAGCTTCGCTGTCAGCTGTTAAAAACAGTGCGTTCCACTTTTTCATAAATCGAGTTTTATTCTATTGAAATAATGAGTTGCATTGTAACAGGGTTGGCAAGACATTTTATTCATGTGCCTTTCAACAAGGTGCCATTTTGTGTGTAGAAAAGAAAACACCATTAGAAATTCTGAGGGGATTGCAAGCGCCGAAGCATGAAAATAATTGCAAAGTTTTATTTAAAAGCAAAAAAAAAACAACGTTAAGCTTCTTCAATACCGACGGTAAAAATATTGGGATTTTTATTGATTTTATTTTAATTTTTAACTGCACTCTGTTGCTTTAAATATAATAATACTAATAATGACGTAGTTTGTCTGAAATGGTGTTTTTTTTGCACACATCCATACTTATGTATGTATGTACATACATATGTACATACATATTTTTGCAATTTCCAAATTAAAATCACACAACAAAATCCACATATTGTTCTTGTTGTTTTTCTTAAATACCCAGAAAAATGAATAATGGCTGCTTTTTTGTTATTCGACCTCCATAAAACACACATCCGTCGATTCACATTGATCAACCCATAAACATACAACACACTCTGACACATTCATTTAATTTTAATACTCACACAAGTATGCATATTTCATTCAATTCACAACAAAAATAAAACACATACATATGTAAGTATATTTCCAGCAAGAGCGAAACTGAATGAGTATGGAATGGAAACCAATAAACAAAAGTAAAGTATAGCCAGAACAATTTATACCAACCATTGATTGCCGTCGGCAAAAACGAAAAAAAATATTGTTCAACCATTATTGTGTGACAGGCAGCTGCTGCCGTTGTTGCATCTACCTTTGAATGGTAGAATTTCAAATAATTTCTACTTCATAAAAAACAATTAACAAACTGTATTTGTTCTGTTCGGAGAACAGGTTATAGTAGTGGAGAGTTTTAAAATAATGTATGGAGAATTGCTCTTCTGCTCTTTTTTAATATACATACATACCTATATTGATTATTTCTATATCCTGAATTACCGTTTGATTTTCCTATAAGATTACAACTGCCTACTTAATTATTTCATCGTATTTCTCTTTTGTACAACTATTAAAAAAATTACTGTTTAGCATGGTACAATAATAACAGGTACACGCATCCATGCAACTCTGCGTTTCTCTGCCTTTTTATTCTGCTGAATGCGACTTTATTATGGTGACTTGTCAAAAAATCAACACACAAACATTTATGTTTTCAAAGCCTAGAACATCAACAGTTCATGCCAGATGTCAAAATATAGCACTCAAGCGTTCAAACAGACATACAAATTGAAACCAGCTGACGAGCAAATCTGCTGATACGTGTACCTGTTATTATTGTACCATGACTGTTTAGCTTATATGACACTGAATCAGCTGTTACCCGCCAAAATCGTTTTATCGCTCTTCAAAATTAAGAGAATGTATATATGTATGTATGTATATGGGGTTGTTGTGTGCGACTGGAAGTAAACTATTAAAATCTTTATGAGAATTGTTTCCATTGGAAGGCTAATTTTATTATTTACGAAAAGGTTTAATAATGCATATTCAAATATTTATAAGGTTTTCCAATAAGAGTGGTATGATTTCTTTAAAAAAAAGCACACTTATTGTTAAGGAAATTCAAGTTTTTTATTTAATGTGTAAAATCGATACGATTAAGTTCTAAATAACACGTCATTCAAATGGCCTCCACGAATTCTTCTGCAGAAACAAATTCGATGAGCCCAATTTTCGATCACTTTTTCCACTAAATCAAGTCGTATGTCATGAATGGCACGTTCAATATTAACTTGTAAAGCTTTAAGAGAGTCTGGAACTATTTCTTGAAATAATCGAATCTCCAAACTTCTCTAAACTTCGCCAAAAATCGTTATCGTTTTTATGTTATTCCAAGGCAAAATCAACAAATTCATGACGTTTACGGTGGTCCAATAACTTCAGTTCTTGAGTGGGAACAATTTTATACGGATGCAAACCCAAATCCTTTCTCAAAATACGCCAGGTTGTGGTTTGAGACTACCCAATTGTTGAGAACGTCTTGGAATCGACAAATCGCGATGAACGGCAGCATTATTTGCAATACTTTGAGCGGTTTTTTTTGTCTTATTGGCACTTGAACATTACGTAAAGAAAATGTGTGCTCAAAATTTTCAACAATGCGACGAATAGCGAGCACAGTTGGACGATTATTACGACCATAAAATAAAATGGCAAAAGCACAGGAAAAGTTCCAATTGGAAAACGATTACTTTGATAATGAAACTGAATAATTTGCAAACGTTGTTCTTGCGTATATCTCTCCATGATGAAATTGTAAACACTACTGAATACCTACAATGAAAAACAAATGACAGATCATGACAACGTCACATCAAAACCATATCATCCCTATTGGAAAAACTTTTAGTAACAAAGCACTAAGCTTTGTTGAGTTTGAAGTTTGTGTATCTTTATTCCACCGAAAGGAACGGCTGTTTCTAGGCTTTTATAAAATAAACATATATGTACATGAATATAATTACATACATATGTATATGTACATATTATTGTTACTAGTCGAACATTTTATATACATATACATATGTATGTATGAATGAGAATGAAAAATTTTCAATTATTACAATTGATCTAAATTTAAACATACATATGTATGTAGTTTTAATTAAATCCCAATTGAATCAATTAATCATCTGATCAAAGGAAATTTTTGAGTAAAGTCTTAAAAATTTTAAGTAGATACATAAAATTAATTAATCTGCAGTTTTAGTAATTACAATCGTAGATTACTTTTTTCTGTGTACACACAAAAAAACCTTAAGGTACGTTCAGATTGATGAAATATTTAAAAGAAAAGACCAAATATTTCTTCGCCTTAGTCGGAACACAAAATAATTTTTATGTAGATTAAATAAAATATCAGTTGACTTAAAAGTAAATACAATTTTTTGCTAACAAACAAATAATTTTCCAACGTTTTAATTATGTTTGACTAAATATTTATTTGAACTTACAAAAAAATTGGAAGTCCAAATAGCTACAAACAACAGCTGCGACATGAAATATCAGCTGTTGTGATTGGCAACGAGGTAAAAAACTCTGATGATGAGAGACAGTAGTTAATCTCGAAATATCGTGGTGTTAGTTCAACCTACCGCGAAGTCAATTTTTTTTTTCTAATAAAATACAAATATAATTTAATTAAAATTTTATTTTAGGAACTTAAGCCTGAATAATAAATATTTCTTTGGAGTTTGAGGGAGTTAAATTCTTCTATTTTTCACGCAAATTGTGTAAATTTTTAAACAGTTCTAAAACATAAATAAAATAAAAAAAAAAACTCGTATGCAAAGAACAAATGGGAGTTCATTACGAAAATTTAAGAAGCAAGTGTTGTAAAATACCATTGTATTTTTAATTTATAAGCTCCTGGAGATCAACGAATGACCACAAAATGATCCATTTTGATTATTATATGTCCCTTATTTTTTTCTTTGTTTTTCAAAATACCGATTCTTTGTTCTGTGCGCAAAATTTTGTTTCTGCTGTTAAGTACTGTTGTGTATTTTGTCTCTTTATGAGAGAAATTTATGTTTGTTCTCATTATCACAAACGTTGCCCAAAAAAGTAGAGAAACATAACTCTAGTGACATGATTCCTCATATTTCAGAACCGTTTGCTCTGTTGACGGGAAAATAACAATAAATAGCAACTTTGAAAGCTTAATAATATTTATACCACGACCTTAAAAATATTTTTTTCAATTATTGTGAATTTCTATTACCTTCTATGATTCATATTATCACCAATTTTGCCTTAAAATCAAATTTGACGCGATTATTGAATTATAAATATCCGTACAACCATCTTCTATGAAAGTTCCTAAAGATACAAAATATCTCTGACCATTTCCAGACACCGTCATCAACATGATCAATTTATTTGGCGGCAAATTGGATATTATATTCAATGCACCTACAGACAGACGACTTTTGTATCAGCTACTTAAATACTAGTGATGTTACGAATATCAATTTTTAGTATTCGCGAATACGAATACGAATACGAATATTTAAAACAGTATTCGCCGAATACGAATACGAATATTTCTTTTGAGGTTTATATTTCAAATTTAATTGGAAAAAATCCCTGCCTTTGCGTTAGTAACTATAAATGAAAAAAAAAATTTAGTGATTTAACATTATTATTGCATTAAGATGCCGAATTTGAAAACCTCTACAGAACATTTTTTAATTATTTTACTTACATACTTTCAGATTTCGTTTTTCTTACTCTGCGTGAAATACAATGGGTTTTTTAATAAAAATTAATATATTTTTTTACATTTTATGTACTTATTTTAAACTTTTGTATGATTTTTTTTTGGAAAATGTATGGAAAAATTATTCGAAAAATATTCGCTTGAATTTGGCGAATACGAATACGAATATCTTAAAACAGGCGAATAGTCGAATAGTCGAATACGAGTATTCGTAACATCACTATTAAATACACATAAAGTAATAAAGCTTTACTTGCTTAAGCCAAATGTGCCAGAGAAATAAAGCATCTAAACAATTGCGAATTCAACTAAATAGTCAACAGTTAATGCAAACACCTTCAAGATTTCGAATGTAAAGGAAGAACGTAGAACCAAGACTGTCAGTAAATTAAGTATATACTACTAAATGGACAGTACAAGGAATGGTCAGACAGGCAGGAATATAAAAGCCTAAAATTTTTTTCCACTAAACAATGACAAAAAAAAAATTTTGAAGCTTTAAAGAGTTAAAAGTATGTGGTGAACACATGTGCGCTTTGCAGGCATGGAAGCAGTTTGACTGGTTGGGTATTTGGCTAGCAGACCTTAAAAGTAAACGATGCTCTAAGCACACATAAAAGTATTTATGCACATACTTTAATTTAAGTACAAAGTGAACAAAATAAGCAGTTCACAGTACATCGTGTTCTACATGCAACAAATGCAAAAGAAAAACAACACAAATACCATTGAAGAGTTTACAATGAGCAGGGGAATATTGTTCGGTATAAATAAATGGAGCGTTTGTTTTGGTCCAAACTCAACGTTGTCCGCTGGTTCTGTTGCTTGATGATATTAGTCCGTTGTACTTTCTGTGTGCAACATGCTACAAATAAAATGTCTTGTTTAGCAAAGTTTGAAACGGAAACAAGCAACATTTTGTAATGCTCTTGTTAGTTCTTTGATATTGTTACCTTTTCTTTTATATTATTTTTACTAATTCGCTTTTTGTTGTTATTGTTATGTTTTGTATAAAATAAAAAGGATGAAGATTTTAAATACAAAGTTCGTTGAGTATATTGTAATATTGCTATTTAATATTAACCCTTGTATGACTTTGGAAATCTAAGGAGCTTACTGTTGCAAAAAAAAATATATATGTGTATGTATGTATTTATCTAATATAACCGCAGTGATGTCTAATGTCACAGTTCATTATTATTTAATGATAATTATTAATACATATAGACGAAAAAATGTAATGTATTTATGGGAAAATGATACTAGATGAAATATTCCGAAACAAGTTATTTGTGAAATACAGCGTTCATTAAATTATTTGTCTCGCACCAAACTAAAAGCAGCCCAAATGAATTGGCTTATTGGAAGAAACTCTATACTAAGCCTTGACTGTAAACTTCTCCTATATGGTCCTATGGAATCCAGTTTTGGGGCACTGCCTCAGCATCGAATGTCGAAAGAATTCAAAGGCGACAGAATAAAATCCTACGTACAATAACATCAGCCCCCTGGTATGTCAGAAACCATCGAATTCATAAAGACCTAGACGTTCCGTTGGTGAAGACAGTATTTTCAAATCACGCGAAAAAATATATAAAAAAACTTGAGTTGCACCCAAATCCACTTGCGCGCAATATTCTTCATTATAGAGGCCACACCCGGCTGAAAAGAAGGGATACTCTTTTTCTCAGCCGTTCACGAGAGATGTAAAACAACAAAAATTAACCGTTGAAATTAAAAATTTTGTTTAACATTGGCTAAACTTATATTTAATATTTTTTGGATTTAAGATTTGAAAAACTTATTGATAATTCAATTTAAATAATTAAAGATTCAATAAATAATAAAATTATCAAAAAAAAAAAAAAAAAAAAAAAAAAACAAAAGCACCAAACTGCAGAAACCACAGGTCTACAAATGTATATTAATTGTAATTTTTTAAATTTTACGAACTGCTTATTATTAATATTTGTTAATATTTATACAGGATAAAGTTCGTAAATGTTAATAATTAGAGAAATATTAGGTAGACATTGTTAACATATTTAGAGCAACAAGGGAAAAATTTAATATCTAAACATCCCTTTAGATTTCAACTAAACTGGCCGAATAGACCAAACGTTGTTTTCGGTAGAAGCCGCTGAAACTCGTCAGTCTTCATGTGCAAATGTTTTCACTACTTGTTAGGTAGTTACGTTGAACGTCATTACATATTCTATTTATACACCATTACAAATACAAATAGAATACGCGACTTATCACCACTAATGGATGCAAGCTGGGGAATGTTTTATTTTTGTTTAGAAGCTGATGAGAAAAGCAATGTTGCTGAAGTCGCTTATTAATAAATTTGCGCTCAAAACCTTAAAAACATTGAAACGCTACGTATACATTAATGTTAAGCTTCAAATATTTTGTACCATTGTGGCAATAAAAAATGTGCAACTTTTTAAACCTATTGGCAAACTGTAAGAAGTGTTAAACATTGAAAGGCAAACATTTTTGTTTAGAAAAGAAAACGCCATAAAAAAGGGAACTATCTCACCCCGACACTTTTTGTAGAAAAGAAAATACCATTATTATAAAAAAAAAATATTAAATGTTAACAAAGAAAAGTTATTTTTTAACTAAACCATTATGTGTTTTATTTTTCATGACGAAACTCCGAAACTAAAAATTTGTCGTATGGCTAAAAGTTATTTCAATTAATAAAATTTGAGATCACTCTTTGAAATATAGTAATATATTATTACTAAGGTCAAGATGTTTTCCTGCAATTTCGTTTCACATTCATATGGGATATCTGTAATTGATTAATGTCTCGTTTTTAACAATTCCGTTGTGTGTGAAGGTATGTAACTGCTTAATAAATTTCAAACATCTATACATATTCTATCGGAACTGTGGTTATTCTTAAGATTTTAACTAAACTTAGAAAATAAAATCTTTACACAATATACATAATGTATGTATTTTCAAACTCGCTAGATTTTAATTTTTACTATCCAGTTTGTTTATTTCGCTAAGTTAATTTTGAAATAAATTCTTTAATCCAAAAAGTTATATATAAAGCATATAATAATTGAATATTTTAAGATCAATTTTGTCGAAACAAGCGCCGCCAAACTTATCATCATGGTGTCTTCAGGAATAGCCGCGTTACAAGGTAATATCGCAAAGTATTCAATCATCAATCATTAAACCGACTGTTTTACTTAATGCTATGAGTTCATAAAAAACTCTGCGAATGTTAAGCAAACTATTAAATTTTAAAACTAATTTTTTACTATTGGGATGTTAAATATCGTACAGTTATGTTCTCAATGAATTTAACATTGACAATTTTCCACGGAAGAAGCAAAAAATCAGTTTCAAGATATTGTACAGAGCAGAACAACCTTGTTTAATAAGTTGTGAAAGAATCACAGTCAGTGTTCAGTAGTTCTGTTGAAATTAATTGCAATTCTTTAACAAACTTTATGTGAAAATTGAATACGAGAATTACTTCACTATTAAATTAATATTAATCCTTTATGGGTACTGTTAAGTGTCAATGCTAACATGTTCAGCAGTATTTGCCGGTTTTATTTCGACCAAAGACCTTGAATGTTTTCTGTAGGCAGGATAATTGCTTCACAAGTCCCAGTGTTACTGTAATTTTGCAATTATATCATAATAAACGTTTGATATACTTTGCAATAACTTCATAAATAATTTTATAAATCCAAAATATAATTTATTTGTTATGGGTTCGAAGTAATGCTTTTCATTGGCTTTTAAATACTACCCAATTAGTTTAGCATCCAATGAAATGCATAAATACAAGCCCGTAGTAAATAAATACATTTTTAAGAACATAAATTTTTGAGTAATAGCTCGAATAAATTGTTATACATAAATCCGTTAGAATATTACTCTGTGCGGCATAATATGTATTAAAATAAAAAGACATAAAAGTTTATTAATTTTAAATCGGTTGATACAGGCTTATGCTTGTACAGTTTGTAAGGAAATATTTTGATATGGTGAAAATAGTTTTTGTTCTGATCATTAAAAAGAAATACATCTCTTTAATATTTACCATATTTGTTTATTAATTAATTTCTTGCTATCTGATTGTTACCAAAGAACTAGATATGGACCACTACACTATCTGCAAAATTTTACAGTTTTAATTATAATGAGATTTTGCAACGTTTTTTAAGGTTATTTCTATAATCTATTTGGTCCATCGTTACCGATACATAAGATATTGTCACGATAAATTCTTCCTTAAGTTCATGTAGGGATATCAAAGTGTTTGCATCTAGCTTGTGAAAGTCCCTTTAGAATATTTAATGGCAGCATTTTTGAGCGGAAAAACATTTTCTTGGCAAGAAAATTCTTCTTTTTTGGTTTTTGATTTTCATTCTTAGTCCTAATTTTTGGGGTATTTTTCTGGTCGTTATTTTGTAGTACACATATAGGAAAATATTAGTTAATTAACAAAAAAACAAAAAAAAAACATTTTTTCATATAAATATTAACGTACTTATATACATATAACCCTGAACCCATTGTTTGGTAGCGGAATATTGGTTTTTAAAAATAAATTTGTTATTGTTATTTTTTATAAACAAAAACAAAAAGTGGATCTTTAACTCGCAAATAGCACTGAATTACTAATTAAAAGTGCAAAGAGATCGAGAAATACAATATCTGAAAGTATGTAAGTAAAATAATTTAAAAGTGTTTTGAACTGGTCTTCAAATTCGTCATCCCAATGTCATAATAATGTTAAATACATATATTAGTGTGACATTTTTTTCAATTTGTTGTTACTGACACAAATTTTTTCCAATTAAATTTTAAATATTAAATTTTAAATATTGTTACAAATATTCGAATTTATATTCGTATTCGCGAATACTTAGAATTAATATTCGTAGTTGTATTGATGTCTGTAGTCGCTTAATTAATTTTATTTAATTTTTTTTTGTTTATTGCTTGAAACATTGCCTGGTCACTCAGCTGTATTTTATATGCCGGGTGGGCGATGTAACCGAATGGATCCATTTATATCCAAAAAAAAATTATTTTGTTAAAAACATAAAAAAATAGAGAATTTTGATCTCATTTTTCGGAATAAATATCATTAGAATTGAGTTTTTTAATGCGTAAGTTGTCTGTCAGCACTATCTGTGTTCTTAATTAACGCCAAAGAACCACATCGATTGGTATACTAAGCCAACTGATTTTATTTCCAAGACTCCTTTCTTTGATTGTGTTTTAGTAATAAATTTTCCTGCCCAGCTAAAAAGTGTATATATCATTGGATCCGAAATTTGAGGATATATGATTCTATATAAATTTCATGTATGTTCTATATATTTTCATGGATAAGTGCATATATGATAATATAAGTATGTATGCGTACATGAAATATGTATGAGTATATCTGGACCATACACCCTCAATTTTGGGATCCAATAATATATATACATTTTTGGCTGGGTATTTAAAAATAACAATAATACTTTAATTGTCTTAATTGAATAATTTGTTAAATTTATTATAACTTGAGGCAAAAGTTATGACAAACTATTTATCAGTCTAGAAAGCCTCAGGTATGCAAATTGTGTTTCCTTTATTTCAATTGAATTAATTAGAAAACATTTTCTGTTAATTTCAGTTAGAAATTTAAAATTTATTGGATTAATAACTACATTTTCGACTTTCATTTTCTGAAAAAGTGGCATTCGTTAAACTGGATGACTATGTAAGTATTTAAAAAGTTATTAAAGAATCAACTCATTGCCTCGTTCAAAAGAATTGATTAGTTCCTGTATATACCAGTCAACTTTTGAGTTTGTTAATGAGAGAAGAATAAAATATACTACAACTTTTATGTAAAAAATGATAAGAAGAAACCGGAATTATGAGTGAAAACTACTTTTGCTGCAAAACAAAAGTTTCATTGCATGGAGTCGAATGCAACTTCAAACGGAAATTTGAGAAAGTTGCACAAGCAAAAGCTGTTTCGAATGGGCGTAGACATAAGAATCTTTTATCATTGAGAAACTTATTTTTATAGATTTTTAATCCTCAAAAGTAAAATATACTACTTCCTTTGCAAGCACCACTTTCCAATTCTCCAAAATTTCAAAGTTTCTTTAATATACTAAACAATATTATTTAAAGTCCACTCTTAAAGGGTTATTTGTGGTATATTGTATTAATGTTGTTGTGCTACAAAATGTTTAAGCTTGCGTTTGAACAAATACAGATAATGTGTGCAAGCATGCGTACACTTTTTAGTGTTCCAATGTATGGTCACGCATGCAACTTTCGTATATCTTTTTGGGTCTTCACCAAAAGGATAAACAGTTTCAAACAGAACATTATATTAAGTTCTTAAGTTAAAAATAAAGAAAAAAAAAAAAAAAAAACAAACATTAACAAAATTAACAAGGCTCAAAACACAATTTAAACTCATGCAAATTCGATGTCCAAAAACCAACAGAAAACAAAATTAACAAAAACAACATCATGAGAAAAAAACAAAACTTACAGGCATTAAACGCAAAATTCAAAAAGATAAATAAATGCACAACTTAACAGCAACAACTTCTCTTCTGCGCTTGCATATGATTTTCAAATAAGCTTTTCTCTTTTTCATCTTCTATTTACTTATGCATATTTTTTTCTTTTTGTCCAAAGAAGTCTTCTTCTATAGAGACGTTGGCAGACAAGTGATAAACTTTTGTGGCCTCCTTTTAAAATATTTCAAATGCATGTTTTCAAACCGTAGTTCACAATGAAATTTGCCTCATATTACCTGGATTAGTGCAACAAATGTTTAACAAAGTCTAAAGTCTCTACGATACTGAAGTCTGATGTTTCTATCAGTAAAAATAAAAAATTAAGAACCAAGTAAACATGAATGAATCTATCTACACCTATACAAGCGTACGCACGCACATGTCCCCATGTATGCATCATCTGATATAATACGAGTATATTTGTATAATTTTTTCTTCATAAAAACTGCAGGTTTCTTCAGATCCACTCAGTGTGCCTGGTGCCTTGCTTTCATCGCCTTTCAATATTGATTTCAAAGTCAATTTCCATATGTAAATTAAAGTTCAATTTTGGCATTTTATAAGTCCATACAAATGAAGCGAAATCTTAATACGAGGGAACCAAATAAGACTAATTGATTAGCACCAAACAAGATTTTTATCTTTTTGAAAACTTAATTATTTTCAGTAAGAAAAAAGACAAAAACAAAAATAAATAAATGAATTCCAAGTTAGATATATTTCACCACTCCTATGAAGATGTATTGCAATTCGAATAAGAAGGTATTTAAACACTTGAAGAAATTAATATGAGATAAATAAAAGTTTATGATCGAATTGAAAATACATGTGAAGTGTCTAATTAATCAGAAATTCAGGATTAAAACTTGGGCTTAAATCTGGGCTCAAGTAGCGATGCTAACTAAATGCTTTTTGCAATATTTTTAGTGCTTTTAATGCCTAAGAACGGCAAATTTTGATCGTTAGTGCACTAAATTGGTGCTTTTGGCAGAAAATTAAACATACAAGAAAGAAAAATTAAAAAAGAAAAGTAAACAAATTCATATCGAATGAAGAAAATTGTTTGTAATGATGTTTGCAAAGTCTCTTTAAAGCTATTTGCCGGTGCTTTAGTAATTCGCAAATATTATTTTCAAGTTCATGTATGAGTAGAGAAGTTTTGATACTTTTTAAGCATGAATGGTAAAGATGAGTTGGTATATAGCTACCAACGAAATGCATATAGATTAACTAACCAACCCATAGCCAATACTAAGTTATAAAAATATTTTATTTTTTATACATACATAGATAATAATATTAAAACTGATATTAAAATAATCGTATTCTACATCTGTCTGACATTTCATCTCATCTTTATAAAGAAATTGATGATATGTGATAAAAGATATTTATTGCTGCAGAATAGCCTTGACATTCATTGCATACAATAAATAATCCATATTTGGCTTAGCATATCAGATACAAACGACAAACGAATTAAAACTATAATTATATTGTAAAATCATCAAATAGGAGAGGCCCAACAGCATTCTTACTTTCACAAGCGCAATTGCTTTCGCTATTTCCAAAAATAACAAAAATTTATTTTTTTCAGTGTTTTTACATGATCATTTCCCGAACTGCTATTCTAGTTAAGTTAAATTTAATTAGAATATATTTTATTAAGCTCAACTTTTATTGTTACTATGTAGAAAATGCCTTTTATCAAAAACTAAATTGTTGTTGTTTATGGAAACAACATTTCTTGTTGGCCATAAAAGTCTTGTTAGTAACGACAAAATCCACAAATAATCTTACAAGTATTTGTAAGCTCAAAACACTTTTAGTTTTTTTGTGAAACATGAGTATATGCACAGATGTATGAATGTGTTTGTTATGTTAAGTATGCATTTTTAACATCTTCTTTAAGAACCTTCAAAAGCTCGTGGACTATCCGCTTTATGTATGTCTGTCTGTCTGTCCGTATATCTGACTGTTCGACTTTGGCTGAATGAATATTTTGTGTGCATTCATAACATCTTTAAACATTCAAACATTAAACAACAAAACGCGTTTAAAGCTGTGTTTAATGTCACATAAAAATGTCATTATATAAATAAAAAATAAAAATGTTTTATTTTGTTGTTATTTTTCAAGTCATTTTCTTTAAATTCAACAAAATTTACATACAATTCCCAATACTCTTCCTTTTAAATAAAAATGTATTACCGGAAATTTGTAATCATTACAACAATGACTTCAATTTAAAGCTTAATTCGATTACAAAATCTGCCAGTAATGCAATAAACAAGAAAATTACCTGAATAAAAATAAGAATCAATAATTTCCAATTGAATTTCTAACACAGCTAATCCACAAAATTGTTAGAAATAATGGGCCAGGAAGAGCTGCAGGCTGTAAAGAAACAAAATAAATCACTGAGAGTTTAGTTAAGGAATATATACATATACATATGTATATTTTGGAAATATTTGTACAAATAAATACATTACTATATGGAGAGGTAATTTTCTGTCTATCCTAGACTGCAACCTTTTTTTCATGTTTCAAATAAGAATAATAGAGTGTATGTTTCAAGTTAAATAGTGCGCATATTCATTAATGAATTAAGAAAAAGCGCCATCTGTTGTTTTACAAATAAAACTTTGAATATAAATGAATCATTGTTGTTCTTATCGTAACAGAGATGTGTATCTTATTTTTTCACACTGTTTTTGGTTTTATAAGTATGTATTTTGCTTTGAGGTTTTTCATTGCTGTTTGCTCTGATAGATAGTAGATACATACATACATACATATGTATGTGTATTTTTGATGGCTATATTTATGTACAGAAAACACTGTGCTATTTAAATTTGAAAATAATCTTTTTACATACATAGTAAATATACTTAAAATAATACATTTACATATAAATATGTACATACATATGTATGTAAGTATGTAATTATGCACATATTATTTAAATACCAAATTAGAATAATTCTAATTGGTTTGTTTCGTATACTTTAAAATGAAAAATTGTCTATAATTGATAACTAATAATAAATAATAATTGAAATCGTTGAATATCAATCTAATTAGATCAGAAATGGAAATAAATTATATGTACTTACATACATATGTATGATTGTTTTAACAATTTGTGTAGGCGTTTTTGGCAAAATATATAACAATAACAGAGAAGTCATGAATACTAATTTTTTTTTCGTATGACATATAGTAATGCCATTTCTTGAATCATATTTGACCGATTTTTGAGGATCAATTGATTACTTTACGACTTGAAAAAGTTATTGTACTCAAACTCTGTACTTTTCGACAGATGAAAATCTACAATACAATTTAGGAAAGTCATTTTAATAATAAATTCACACAATTCATACGGATAATATAATAATATTGAAGTAATGCAAAAATAACGTCAAATTATTTAAATTTTAATTATTTCAGTAAAAAAATTTTCATTATTTTATTCGATTTTTTCATTACAAATTTTAATTAAATTTTGGCATTAAGTACATATGTATGTAAGTAAGTTTATATAATTTATAAATGATAAATTATTATTGTTAGGCTTAAGTTCAGTTTTATTGAATAAATGAAATTTCATATTAATATGAGTTTCTTATTTTTTGAAAAACATTAGCATGTGCAATCTGAATTTTCATTAATTCAATAAAACTGAACTTAAGTCTAATATTAATAACTTCTCATTTATACATTATTACAGTTCAAATAATAATTACGTTTTTTCGTAATATAATATCCGCACAAAAACATAAATGTGAAAATAAGGCCAAGTTCCTATCCAAAAAATTTCGGCCCTGAAAAGTACTGATATCCATGAATTCTTTCCCATATTACAAAGGCAAAAAAAATTCGCCAAGCTTACAGGTTGCCTAGAAATGAGATGGAATTGTACCTATCAAGAACTTGGTCCTTATTTTGATCTCATTACTTTTTACGGCCGAAATATTTTGGATAGGAACTTGGCCTTATTTTCACATTTGTGTTTTTGTGCGGATCTCACTGCTTTTTTCCAAGTTGTTTTTGTATAAATATATATGTGTATTGCTTATCAGGGCCTACTTGTGTACGAAATTTCAGCTTTCTAGCTATACTGGAAGTGCCCCATACAAAGAAGGGGAACTCCAGTCCCCCCGGGAGGAAAGTGCCCGTTTTCATATTTTTCTGGTTATTTTCTCACCAAGACCTACCTGTGTACCAAGTTTCAGCTCTCTAGCTTTACTGGAAGTGCCCAATAATATTGATGAGTCACTGAGAGAGTCAGTGAATATGTACTAAAATATGGACTTTTCACACCTTAATATCTCGGGAAACTTTAAAATTTAACCTGTGAGGTCACCTCTGTGGAGAGACCTTATGTTTCAAGTTTCATTGCATTATGATCAGGAGGAGCAAAGTTATGAGGGGGGTAAAAACAGCTCGAATGGTTTCGTGTAAATATACACACCGTGTGGCCGAACTTGGCCTGGCGCACTACCGTGCGCCTAGATAAAATAGGTTATATAATTTTTAATTTCATAATGTGTGTTTCTCAAACTAATATGTATACTTATGTTTTATTATTCAGTAGTTCAAGATTTATTAAAATACATATATTGATGATTAGTTAGTTCATATGATCATTACACTTTTTTTAATACTGCAGATTATCAGGGAACAGTTACTGAAAATTTCGCAATAAAAAAAAATCAAAAGATCAGCGTCATGGTGAAATTAATAAGGTGCGCTTATCAACGCAACAACAAAAAACGACATGCATTTTGTTTGTGTAAAAATTAGCCAATGTTGTCAAAAAAAAGCTGTATACATAACATACATAGTGGTTATGCAAAAACAAAAAGCATAACGTAAACAAAAATATTCATGATGGCGGCCAAAAATCTAAACAACTTTTGACAAGACCGAATTAACTTACCATATTTTTGCAGATTATTTAACGGTCAAAACACAACCCTACAAAAAACCATATTCCTTCTTGCGCGCACCTTATTATTCCACCATGATCATCGTCATAATCAATCGTGTTTTTTTTTATTTTATAGCTATTTTACATGCCAAAGTGTGAGACAATGTGTAAACAACAGCATTTTTATATTGTTCTCACAAACAATAATGAGCGATGTTGGTAACTGGTATAATTGCTAATTGTTTCATTTCTACAATGAAATTATTTAATCATTTTCAAGAAATTAGTTCTCCGTTTGATACCTACATAATTTTTATATGTTTTTATTAATAAACCGCAGTGCATATATACGAGTATGAACAATATATTTTAAAACTGGCATGATTGCATCAAATTGGTATACCATGTTAATCACTTTTGAAATTAAATATTAAAAAATAAAATGTTAATTGAAGTAATTGAGTAGTTCCAAAAATCAATTACTCAAAAAGTAATTATTTAGCATTATTAACAGCTTTATCTGCTATCATGTAAGTAAATTTTAACCATACACATACACATATGAAAGATTTTATGTATAAAACTTTCAAACTAAAAACCAGATTTGCAGAAGACTTTCTATAAATAATTTGCTAACTTTACACTGTAGATTTGTAATGCTTGATGTAGTTGCTTTTAGTAAATTTTTTTATATGTGTGTCAAAATTTTATTAGAGCTACTACTGAGAAAAAAATATTTTAATTTTGTTTTTGATAAATATGAGACGTTACACCATTTCGTATCCAATGCATTTAAAAGAATTATGACCTTTTAGAAAATATTTGGAAATTTAAATTTTTAATAAGAAGTAAAATTATTATTCAAATCTGTGAAAATGCTTAATTAGATCTACAATAAATATTTTTTATGTTTCTGTTATTTATTGAATCGTCAATTATAAATTGATTTAACAATAAGTATACAAATCTAAAAGAGTTATGGTGTTTTCTTTTCTGAACAAATATGTTGCCCTTTCAATGTGTAATACTTTTTCACTTTGCCAATACCTTTAAAAATTGGTACATTTTTTATTGTCACAATGTATACGAAGCGTTACAATGTTTTTACGGGTTTTATCAATAAAAGACGTCATCAACATTGTTGTCTCATTAGCTTCTATAACCTAAATTAAACTGCTAAAACTTAGCGGCAAAATTTTATTGTAAAAGTATTTATTAAATTTTTTTGTTCTAATCTTCCTCACTTTTTATCTTTTCAATAATAAGTTTTTTCGCTTAAGCAAATAGAATTTTTTTTTTTTTTTTTTTTTGATAAATTTTATTATTTATTGAATCTTCAATTGTAAATTAAATTATCAATAAGTTTTTCAAATCTTAAATCTAAAAAATATTACATATAAGTTTAGCCAATGTTTTACATCTCTCGTGTACGGTTGAGAAAAAGAGTATCCCTCCTTTTCAGGCGGGTGTGGCCTCTATAATTTAAAATATTGCGCGCAAGTACATTTGGGTGCACCTCAAGTTTTTTTATATATTTTTGAGCGTTTATTGAAAATACTGTCTTCACCAACGGAACATCTAGATCTTTATGAATCCGATGATTTCTGACATACCAGGGAGCTGCTGTAATTGTACGTAGAATTTTATTTTGTCGCCTTTGAATTTTTTCGACATTTGATGCTGAGGCAGTGCCCCATAACTGGATTCCATAGAACCATATTGGTTTCAGGATCGCGTCGTATAATAGTAGTTTACAGTCTAGGCTTAGTATAGAATTTCTTCCAATAAGCCAATTCATTTGGGCTGCTTTTAATTTCATTTGTATTAACTTTGCGTCTATATGCGATTTCCATGTTAAACGACGATCAAGATGAACGCCTAGATATTTGACAACAGTGTGTTGCGGTATGGTCTCGGTGTTAATTTTTATAGGCGGGCATGTTTCCTTGCGCAACGTAAAAGTTACGTGCACACATTTCTGCTCGTTAACTTTAATACGCCATTGTTTGAGCCAATTTTGCAATTTGGATATATACGCTTGTAAATTGCGGGAAGCTTCCACAGGATTTTCGTGAACGCTTAGAAAAGCTGTATCATCGGCAAATGTTGATGTATGAATGTTACTGCTTAACGGTAAGTCAGAGGCATATATTAAATAAAGTAATGGACCGAAGATACTCCCTTGGGGAACTCCGGCTTCGATCGACTGCGGTGGGCTTAAAAAATTGCCTTCCCTAACTACAAATTTTCGTTCAATTAAATAGCTTATTAAAAGCCTATAAGACCTTCGTGCCATACTTTATCGAAAGCTTGAGAAACATCTATAAAGAGCGCAGAGCAATATTTCTCCTTTCGAAAGTGTCTCTAATAACATTCACAAGTCTGTGAGTTTGTTCAATAGTGATATGTTGTCTGCGAAAACCGAATTGATGATCTGGAATGCATCCACTTCTAGTCACTATAGGCATCAGCGTGCTCATATACAGCTTTTCAAATAGTTTTGAAATGTTGGGCAATAAACTAATAGGCCGATAGGATTCAACCTTCGTATGATCCTTGGCGGGCTTTGGTATCATAATAATCATCGAAACCTTCCATTCTGCAGGATAGTTTTGCAGCCGTAGAATACTATTAAAAATGAATAGTATAATTCTTTTTGCAATATAAGGCAGTTGTTGAAGCATTTTGTTGCTTATTTTGTCGACACCTGGGACTTTTTTGGTGTTAAGACTATTAATGGCCTTTTCAATCTCCACAATGTTAAATCTTAACGGTATTTCTGGTAAAGAGATGACTGGTGGCAGTTCAACAATATCAGTAGAAATATTCGGTGTAAATACTTTTTCTAAGTGCTTAACAAAAAGAGCACCTTTTTCAGCATCAGTTCTTGCCCAGTCACCATTCGAATCTCGTAACAGAGGTTTGCAAATCACTGGCCTTTTAAGTCCTCTGGCTGCACGCCATAGCGAATAATCTGTTTGTGGTCTTGCATCGAGTTCTTGAAGAAATTTTTGCAGCGAAGCTGTTTTTTGTGTTTGTAAAACTTTTCTGAGCTGTTTGGTGCATTCCTTTAGCCTTAACTTTAGCTGGGGGGATCTGTAACGTTGCCATTCTCGTCGCGCTCTCCGTTTTTCAGTCAATAGCCTTTCTATATCTACAGAAGAAATGTTGTTGAATCTTACTTGTTGATTTGGTTGATTTGAAGAAGCATTAAGAGCAGCTTGATTAACATGTGCTTCAAACAACCTAATAGAATTTTCTATGTCAGTAGGTGTTCTCAACAGCATATTTTCCGTGCAATGAGCACTCAAATATTTTTTGTATTTCAGCCAGTTAATACGTGCAGATGTCAGCGGTAAATCGCATGTTGATGTTGCAGTTGTGTGTGAGTAAATAGTGATAATAGTAGGCGAGTGTTCTGAAGATAAATCCAATGATGCTTCAACTTCAATCATTTCGCTGGGCACACCTTTCATAACTCCAAAGTCGATAATATCAGGAATTTTTTGTCGATCCGTTGGCCAATATGTTGGCTGACCACTTGAAACTACATTAAAGCCCATTTTTGAAATTGTGTCAAACAGAACACGACCCTTGGGACTGATTAAACGTGAACCCCAAAATGTGTGTTTAGCATTGTAGTCGCCAGCTGCTAGAAAACGGGGCCCCAGTGTTGTATAAAATGCGGTATATTGACTCTCTGAAATTGAAAACCTGGGAGGAGAATAAACAGATGATATCACAAGTTTTTGATAAAAATTTTCAATGCAGATGTTTGTTGCTTGAAGGTAATCTTCACGAAATTCATTTAACAGGTAGTGTTTTATTCGAGTTTTTATTAGAATTCCCGAGCCACCACAAGCTCTACCTCGAGGATCCTTGGTGTCGTAGAAATTATATCCACTAATTCTAAAATAGCTTCGAGACGTCAAATGAGTTTCTGAGATAAGCATAACATCGATTTGTTTATCCAGAAGAAAATATTCTATTTCATTTTTATGTTGGCAGATGCCGTTTGCGTTCCAAAAACATATTTTCAAGTTCATGGTTTGCTTAATACAGCCTGCAACAAAGTAGACTGCATTTTCAACATTTCCTGCATCATACAGGACATGTTGAGAGTAAAAGTATTTACTGTTTGTATTAAGCTCTCAATTGAGGCTTCAATACGGCTAAAATTAGACCCTGGAGCTTCGTTTACTGGTACCGGTTTTTGCGCTGTATTCTGGTTACTTTTTAAAATGTTAGCGTATGATAATTTATTATTAGGTTGTTGCTGAGCAATAATCGCGTTTGATTTCAATACGTTTGAATATTGTTGCTGACTGGTAGACGGTTGAGGTAACTGAGGGCAGCTTAAAAGTGTTATAGGCTGAGCGGGGATATTATTTTCTTTTTTGTGCGAGGAGCGTTTAAAAAACGAGTAAAGAGGACAGTCTCTATAGTTGGCAGTGTGATTTCCGCCGCAATTGCCACATTTTTTCGCCTTGGGATCACCTTTTGTTTTGTCACAGTTAGCGGTACTGTGTAGCTCACCACATACAACGCAGACTGTAGGCAACTTGCAATAAGTTTTCGTGTGCCCAAATTCTTGGCAGTTCAGGCATTGGATAGGCAAATAGAATGACAAGAATAAAATTTCTTACTTGTATTAAAAGGTACTTAACAAAGATGTAAAAAAGGCCAGTATCTCACCCCGACTTGAGGGTCAAATATGTTGCTTATTTTGCCATTTATTAGTACAACATATTTAGAATGGATCACGAAATTGCTTTTAAATATGTTACATATTTTTTAGAATGGATCACGAAAATTATATAATGTTGTCAGAAAAGCAAACGCCATTACTTAAATGTTTAGCCAATGCTAAACAAAATTTTTAGTTTTAGCGCTTGATTTTTTGTTTTTTACGTCTGATACCTACCATAGAATGATATTGGTTTTAGAATCGGGTTGTATACCAAAAGTTTTCAATCTAGGCTTAGTATAGAGTTTCTTCCAATAAGCCAATTAATTTGAGCTGCTTTGTTGCTTTTAATTTCATTTGATTCAGATTTGTGACTATGTGTGATTTCCATGTTAAACGGCGATCAAGATGACCTCCGAGTATTTTACTTCAGAGAGTCACGGTATAGTTTGGTTATTCATTTTTATAGGCCGGCAAGTTGCCCTGCCTAGTTTAAAAGGGAAATGTACTCATTTCTGCTCATTAAATTTTAAAATAAATATCCACTTTATAGAAAATTTCAGAAAAAATTAAATAATATTTTAATTAATTGCAGTGTGTACAAGCTGCTTAAAAGTTTATGCAAATGGAATTGCTAAACAAAAACCTGAACAAAGAAAAATTTCAGAGGGAAAATAAGAATTTTAATTAATATTCAAATTTAGTTTTATAAATTTTTTAATTGATTGCAATACAAACCAATATTTCAATCAATCACTATAAAAAAAATATATATATTGCAAATTTATTCCTATGATCAAGACCGGTTGGGTGGTCTGGACTTAATTAACTTTCTGTGTAAATTAATTTTTAATGTTGTTTGAATTATTTACTTGATATTTTTTAAATATATATTCATAAATTAATTATTTAAAGCACAAATAGTAATTTAAGCGCCAAATCCATAAACAATTAATGTGTCAATTAATGAATTATAAGATATTAATATATTTAAACTCAAGTTGTTCCCTTTATTTTTCCCCTTTTTGGTCTTTTTTGCAAACGATATAAGAATGTATGTGGCACTAATATTTTAAATTCCATTAAATGCAATCGATGAAATAAAAAAAAATAAAATTTTATTAACAAAGCAAAAAGAAAAAATAAATAATAAGAAGCATTTACCAGTGTTTATACAACCGCACAAATTGTTAATTCTTTATTATTATTATTTATTTAGTATGCAGATGTCGAAAAGTGATTAATTGCTAGCATTCAGCCAATAGTTCACTTATTTCTAACACAGCTTAAAAACTGCCAACATTCATTTGCTTAATTTTACAACTTGCGTTACAATCGCCCCGGCAATCGATTCAGCTAAATTCAACGTTCGCAATCAGTCACATACAGTTGCAATAATAAAACTAGCAAAAAGTCATTTACAATTAAACAAAGTATCTATTAAAATGATAAGCTTTTCAAGTAAAGTTTTTAAAAATTTATACATTTAAACAAGACCACACTCATGCATTTTAAAAACGTTTCCCGGCTTTTAAGCGATTGCAATTTTGTTGAATTGTGTAGACAAAAGCAATAAAACCGAAACAAATTTAATTTTAATTACCCCAAACCAGTATTGCATGCTAATTTGAAATGACCCTTTAAAACAAATAAGGAATTTATTGCGATAAAATTTAACTACTAGTATAATTGATTGTTTAACCAAAGTTTAAATTTTGTTTAGTGTACAGATTTCTTGATAGCAAGATAATGTATGCAGTTAATGACAAAATTCTCGTGATTGTCAAATTTTTTTAAATTTATCAAAAGAAAAACCGCCGTTAAAAACACAATATTGCCGTGCTTAAATACATAAAACGATGATTTAATTATGATTAATATAATTTAAAAGATACAATTTTATTTGAATGTTTTATTAAGCACTAAGTATTTTGGAAAACGGTATATTTTAATGAATTCAAAGAATTTAAAGAATGTTACAAATTAAATATAAATATGTATAATTATACATACGAGTATATGTACTTACTTACATATGTAAAAACACAAGTTCTTAAGCTAATTACATAGCTACATATAAAAAATCGTACAAAGCGTATAAAACATAAGTACATATGTAGGTATATCAGCAAAGTTCCAAGGGTTTCTGATATTAAACACACCACTTTTTTTTGGGATTTCGGGAAATATAATTTATATTTATTTTATATTTAGGAAAGGTTTGGATATAAAATTCCCAAACAAATATATAAAGTGTTTTTTTGAGTGACACAAGTTTAAATCATAATAAAACAAGAAAATATATTTTTAATATTAATGAAACGGGCTTTAATGGAAAGAAAATTTTTTTAAATTATTGTTTAAATATGATTTTTGCCACGGCTGGCGCGTAGAAGACGCAATCTGGAACACCAATTTTCAACAACTTTTTGCAGCAATTCGCCGATAACTCTTCGAATGTTAATTTCCAGATGTTGAATTGTTTGTAGTTTATCACACGATCTTGGTGGCCAATTAATTTAGACATTACGTGAAATTATTTTTTCACCAAAAGTTTCTTTGAGGAAATCAATTATAGCGCCTGCTGCACGATGAGTTTGACGAATAGAACAATAATTTTGATTAAAAATTTCAATAATTTGCATGCGTTGCTCTGCTGTAAGTCAATTCATAATAAAATTTCAAAGCAAACTAAACAAAAATCATTTATCAGCTGTTAAATGGGTCCTCAAATAAAGCATTGATGCCAACTCAAAGCTTTGACGCTCTATGGAAAACACCCTTTATATATTTATATTTATATTTATTATCGAGCAAATGCTCAAGAATTTATGTTTTCAAAAATTATTATTTGTTATGGGTTAGCTAATGTACGAGTATATGCCTATAATAAATTCTTGAGCATTTGCTCAAATATATGTTATATTTTGTAATATGGAGGTTTGCTATTCATTTCGCCTTATAAATACTTTTATAGCCAACCAAGGGCTCTCTAACTGTATATAGAAAAGTATAAAGAAAAATTAAATTGAACTGCATTGCGTTTAATCGAAAAAGTTTTAGTTATTCAGGCTTATAACTTAATTTTTAGTTTAGTTTTAATTATTAAACACATTGTATCTTTTTTATATAAAAAACAACGCATAAACAATAATATTTTTATTGTTCAATATTTTGTTACTCCTTTGTATAGCATCGCAAGGAGACAATTATGTGATGAATCAATGATATTAAAAAAATTTAAAAAATTTAAAGAGCAATTTAATTAATATTATTGATTTAAGACATAATGTTTTCCTTAGGATGTTACACAAAAGAGTATCGAAATATTAAAAAATAATAATTTATATAATACGGTCTTATGCTTAAAATTTAAAACTGAATTGAATATATATTTATTTAATTTATGTATATTAATATTATTATTACGAATAATTGTTATTTGAACTAATGTATAAGAATGTATAAAATGATAAATATTTTTTATTAGGCTTAAGTTTAGTTTTTATTGAATTACTGGAAATTCAAATTACTAAGAGTTTTTATTTTTGAAAAACATTAGTAGGTACAATCAGATTAGCAGAACGTTTTTTAAATTTTCCACAATTTTATTTTCCATCGTCTTCCCTCCCTACTTTTGAGGTAGCAACCAAGGGCTTAAAGATTTCTTATAATTCTGCATAATTTTTATTTTTTTCTGAATCAAACGAAACTACAAACTTAATTATCCCTGAAATTGGCCAATATTCATGCTTTTGCACTAAAAAGTGAACAACAATTGTAGGAAAAAACTATCGGAATTTTAACAATTCTGAGTTTGCTTTTTACTGTACCATATGGTAAGATGGGCGAAAATTAAGTTGTTCGAAACATAGGATTTTCGTTAAAGCAATTATTTGTTATATCGGGCTTCGACTGTAATATGTAATTTAATTTTTATTTTTTATTCAGCACACGAACTACTAAAAAATATTTTTCATATATGTATAACATTTTAGATGCTACAATGTTTTTTAATCAAAATATGGTTTAGAAAACAACAGCATATCTATATTATTATGATTATTTAGAACCATAATATTTTTGTATATAAATAAATTTTGATTAAGTTTAATTGTATTGTCTGGACATCAGGTTGAATGAGACGATCATATTAACAAGAATAACAATAAGATAATTAGAGTATTCATAAAATTTTATTTCTTTGTTATATGTTAGCTAATATATGTATATCCTGCATATCGTAGGTTGCTTATACCAACTCATCAGCAGAATTTTACTATATCATACAGATTTAATGATTGGAAAGATAAATAATTTGGAATTATCATAGTCAAATGTCATATTTATACCTACATACATACATACATATTTAAAAATATTTGCATGTAGCAAATTTTTACAAAGTGATACATACATACATATATACTAAACTAGGTTCTATAATTGAAACCATTTTTAACCATTTTTTTTTCAACTTCCAATAAAACTTTTATTTTATATAATTTAAAACTAAACAGTGCTTTACATTACTGCTCTTTTATATGTATGTACACCTAATTCTCTTTTTACACGAATTATTTTTACACGAATTTTCATTTAACACGAGTTAAAAAGTTAACATTTTTCTCTTTTTACACGAATTGTTTTGTTTTAACACGATTTTAAATATTCTACAAATTCTTTTTATAAATTTTTATTTTTTATGTTCTATGATTTTTTTTTATTCTCACTGCTCACAAATTACACATTTCAATTAATTTAACGGTATGGCATCCCGTTTATGTCGATTATATTTATGCGTATGTATTTTGTCTTTGAGTGGGATTCCCCGAATTAAACATAAAGTAAAAATGCCATGTATTATGTACGCAAATTAGTATGGTTTTGAGAATAGAAAAGAAAAGTAAACGTAAAGTTAGTGCTCGTACAAATTTATCAACTCAATAACAGGTAATTTTTAAATAATTTCCAAATCGCTGGATTATTAATTATAATTGAAAATCAGAATTGTGTTTAATTATAACTATTTCTTAACTATTGTATATTGGTAGCCCGGTCACAATGTCACATAAATCACCTGTAATATTATTTATGTAATATTAATTATTATTAATTTATTATACTTTTACGTTATTTTTTAGGTCTGGAACCAATCTACTATTTTCATCTTTGGCTAGTATCTTTTTTTACACGAATTTTTTTTACACGAATTTATTGGGAACGTATCTATCGTGTAAAAAGAGAATTGGGTGTACATTACAAACAATTATTAAAATGCATTGAAGACTGAAACTTTTGTTTTCTTTTCGTTTATTGCCCTACTGTTGAAGTTAAGTAAAAACGTGCCTTTGTAGTGTCAATTGTTTTCATATTATTCTCATATTCTTGCAACATATCCTAAATGCAACAGAGGCAAACAAAAGTCCGCAAAAAAATAAAATAATAATAAACACCGACACAATTAACACTCTTTGCTGTGAAAACGTGTGTACATGGTGTCGAACCAAGTGCATACATGTGTCACTCTCTTGTAGTATAGAATCTTAAAGCAAACCCGTACGACACAGCTCAGTAAGCAAAAATAATCACAAGAAACAGAAAAGGACGGCGTCCTTTATGAATTGAGCATATAAAAAGGTACTAGAAAGACAAAACAACAAAAGCTTTGTTAAATTGTTGAAGCTTAATATAACGAATTAACTTTGAATCATTTTGGACTACCAACTGTGGTAAATTTTGCAAACGAAATGCTGAACTACTCCATACTCTGTCGTAATCTGTTTAACGAGGGAGTTTTACAAAACACAACAAACAAAAGCGACAAATAAAACGAGTGTGAACCAAAAAAAAAAAAAATAGCTTCAACAGATAATTTTTTTTTTAAATGACTTGACAGACACGCTACAACCTACGGCAACAAAATATTGTTTCTAACGAGTGTATTTAAATAATTTTTCATAAAAATGTGAACATAATTTTATGCAAGAATTGATGTTCAATGCTAATTTTCGGCCATAGATCCTCAAAATCAATTTTATTTTACACTCTGTATATAGTTTTTGCAGGGCAGAATGAAGTTCACAACTGACTTATTTTTAACCCACTGGTTATGTATTGATAAAAAATTTTGTCAAAAATTCCTGTTCAATAAAAAATGTCTTGTCGAACACTTCAGAAATTTTAAATTCATTTATTGCTGAAATTTTGTAACTTGTATATATTTTATACTTATTAAGTATCTCAAAAGTGTACAAATTAAAAAATTATTGTACCAATTAATATTACAACAGTTCAAATAATAATTACGTTTTTTCGTAATAATAATATAAAAACTTAATATTATTGTTTGCATATTATTTAGAACGTAATATGTAAATACATATCGCTCAAATGGCGGTTTTTCAAATAGTGAAAACGAACTTATTCCGAAACTCTTTATTAAAAGAATTGCAGATTATAAGACACCAAAAATTCAAGAATAATTGTTGAACACAACAGATCACAATAAAGGGCAAAACTACGTTTGAATGGACCATTAGAAAAATAAATATGTACATTATTACCATAAATGTAAAAAAAAATATTACTTTTCAATAAAAATAAGAAAATATTTAAAAATATTTTACCAAATAAAGTTATTTTTATTATCAGTACAACATTGCGCACTGCAATTAAGAAATTTTTGGCAAAATGATGTAGATATGTATGTACATATGTATTTAAGTGATAATGTGAATTTTAAGTAAGATCTAATAATGGACTCGGAATACACAGTCTTTAATAGGTTAACTAAATCTTGAAGGGTTAGCGCATATGTACGGATACTCATTCGTACACAAATATTTTATGCGACAATAGTGCAAATGAATGCAGTCGAAATGTGGCTTCATTTTATTTCGTTGCCTTCCAGTAAAAAAAATATATCCGTTTTAGATTTCAACTCTACTCTTTATTATGAAACTTATTTTTTTTTTTGCTATTCATTTTGAATGCTAAAATATTTGGTGACGATTGTTTTATTTTTATTCTACGAATGCAGTTTGTTGAGTGTTTACTTATAGGGCATCACTAAATTGGTTGTTACGACTATTCATTTCTCAAGACTTTATAAGGCCTCTGAAAGGCTTTTTTCTGCTTTTAGCTTTTAAGTTTTTGTTACCATCAGTTTTGATGTGTATTGACATTAAAAGCTGGAAAGTGTCAACTGTTAAGAAAAAATAATTTTTTTTTTATTTACTTTTAAGCTCTTAGTTGTTAAAAATAATATCTATGTGAACTTTTTGTTATTCTTGAATTTTACTGTGCTCTTGCATGTTGGTCTTTTTGGAGACAAATTGACAATATTCCCTAATATGCAACTGTTGGTAATATAAACTTTTGCATTGAACTGCCATAAATTTGAAAAAAAATAAAAAATAAGCAAAAGTGTTATACAAAGAAGCTCAATATATGTAATAAATTTTAATAATATCTTTGCACCAAATATATTCGCGCATATAACAGTAATAAGAAAACGATATTGTGTAATACTCTTAAAAACCCATATTAGATGTATTGCTTGATTTTTTACTAATAAAAGATTTTTGTAATCTTTATAGCGATAAAATCTTTTATTTTGTGTTTTTATTTTATTGTTTGAAATCAGTAACTTGTAAGCTTTAATGGGTTTAAGTATTAAATAAATTCAACAAATTTGAATACAACCAGATTTTCTTAATAAAATAACTGAACTTTTAATAAAGCTTGAGGGCCATTTTTTATCTCCCGGAATAACGTTAATTTACTCAACGAAAGCTTTTACAAGTTTGTGTATATTGGAGGATTTGCTCTGAATTCCTGTTATAATTATATTCTTTTATAGTAACGTTATAAAAACTCGCAATATTTTTATATCGTGTGAAATTCATAAAGGCTATTGAATATGCCAAACATAAAAATCAAGTATAAATATGTTCAATTCCTTTGAAATTCTTGTTAGAAGATTATAAATAAAATAAGGAACTAAACTTTTAATTTTTTAATTCATAAACAGGAATTTTATAGATATTTCTTTTCATGCTTTAGTAGGCTTTAGTGAAATTTTGAGGATACATAATAATATTTTAAGTACAATAAAGTCCTTGTACTGTTTCTTCCCAAAATGTTATTGAAAACTTAGTTTAGACAACAACCGAACAAAAGCTATAAGGGTTGTTCTTTAAAAGAACACAGCTATGTAAACAACATAAATATTTTAAATATACCAGACATGCGCCAACCCTTAACATTTCATATAAAAGATTGACTACTATGGAAAGCAACGGCTCTATAACAGTTTAATTATATTTGCAGCAATAGGATTTATGTCTAAATTTCCTTATTCTATTACAGCATTATGTTTAAATTGCACTTTCCTCTGCACTTACAAATTGTTGTTGAAATCCTTCTTCTTTGGGTTTCAGCAGAAATTTTAAATTATAAAATTTAAGATTTTATTCGAGCAAGTACTCACGAATTTATGTTTTCAAAAATATATTTCTTTGTTATTCTTTAGCTAATATATATGTATGCAGGGTGTCCGCCTGGAAGGTATACTACTTTGTTTTGCCGCCATATTGGTAAACATTACTCTTCACATTTGGCATTCGTGAAGAAGACACGTGGCAAATTTATTATGGAAAAATATTCTATAAAAGAACGTGTTTTAAAGGATGTTACGGCTCGCCCATGACAACCCCGATTTTCATGAAAAAATCATAATGAGTGACGAGGCACATTTTTATTTGAATGGATATGTGAATAAACAGAATAGTCGGTTCTGGGCAATGGAAAACCCTCAAATTATTCATCAGTCTCCTTTGCATCCAATAAAAGTGACAGTCTGGTGTGCAATTTGGTCAGAAGGAATCTTTGGACCTTACTTCTTTGAAAATGAAAACTGTGAATGGGGAGCGATATCATGAAAGGATTGAAAACTTTTTAACGCCACAACTGCATGCTTTGGGCTTGAGTAACATGTGGTATCAACAAGACGGTGCAATATCGCATACAGCCAGGACTATACCTTCCCGGCGGACACCCTATATATATATTAAATCAAAAGACCTATTGCTTAAAGTAAACATTCCAATAAATATAAAGAAAAGGTCAAATAAAATAGTGTACAAATTTTTTTAATTATAGTATTTTATGAAATTCAATGTAACACCGCAGACCACACAAATAATTGATTTTAATTTATATCTGTGATTATTTGGTTGTACTAGTTACAATTAAAAAAAAAACGTGTAAAATGCTTAACAAAATACTTCACAGCGGCAACAATTTAAAAATAAATTATAAAGAATACAAAATTAATTGTACCTAAAGTTTTTAATATTTTTTTTACGTAATTTCCTTTATATTTAACGACATAGCCGACACGTTATATATACCAACATCTACAAGTTTTAAATAAATAAAATCATATTAAAGCAATAAAAAAGGAAAAACTACATGATTCGAGTATGATCTATGATAAGCCAAAAATACTACAGGCATTATTTATACACTCACTTTTACTCGTACATTGACTATAAACGAATGAATGAATAAACAGCGCAGAAAGTCTGATATAAAATAACTAACAAAAAGTATTATTCTGATTAATTTATGAGTATGACGTTAAGAAATCCGCTACATCATAATTTTAAGAATTGCTATCACAGAATACAGACTTGTAATGGTCGTAGTTTAATTGTAGTTTTAGTAAATTTAGGGACTAAACGGCAAAACTCCGGAAAAGTGTGAGAAGCGCTTACTGATATTGAATAATTTTAAATTAAGAGGTAATTTTTGAAAATCACCCAAAGATTAAATACAGTTTTATAGGTTATAGACATTTTGTTTCTTTCTAACTACTTTTACGGTATAATTGTACAGCAGCATTTATTTTCAGATATATTAATACATACTTCACTCATCACCAACGGACCACACAATCGCGCGTATTCCAGATGTAAGGAGTCATAAAGGAATTATCTATACGTCATACAAAATATCTTTGAAATAGTCACATATAATACAACTACATTGGCATGTAAAATTAAAAGGAGTAGATAAAAATCTTGTTATTAAAGGCAAAAACATATCCTCCAGTGAGCTGAACCAATTTATTGATTTAGCTTTCTTCCCTTTTCTTTTTATACCAGGGATGAAAAATAAGATTTTCGAATTGTATGAACTTTTTAAAGAATTTTTACTGTTTATACGATTGTATCAAATTATTTTTTGTTGTTTTTATATTTTCAACACATTTTATTAAAAATTAACTAAAACCGCACTAAAAATTCGTTTGTACATACTTAAAACTTAACTGTTACCAAAACTAGGATTGTTAATAATCTTAAAAAATACCCAGCGGGAAAACTCAGAATACCTTTTTCCTTTTTTATTCTAACTTATAGAAAGCCTCGAGTCTTCCGTAAGAGACGGGAGAAGCTTTGGAGTGGCACTTTCGAGTTCGAGTGACTTTATAAAAAGGCAAAACATAAATTCCAAATACACAACGAATAAACGAAACATAAATCATTTTAGTTCAATTATTAAATTTGTAAATATTTTTAAAATAATTATTTTAGATATAATCATATTTTCATAATTATATCCTAATTTTCTTAACCTTTAGATATTATTTTAATAAATAGTATTTAGTTGACAGCATTTAGCATTCCTACAATTCTCAGACATCAAAAAAACATACATAATGTCATATTGTAACTTTATTTGAAAACCTTATTAGACAAAACCACATACATACATTTTTTTGTTTTTAGTTATTTAGTTTATTTACATTTCTATTATTACATATTTGCTTATTATGTATATCAAGGTATATTTAGTTACAAGTAGGTAGTGTAGATATTAAAACATATACAATATTACAAAAACAACATGGTGCTCCTGTCAAAAAACTATGTGAGCTTTCTTATTTGCTTTCACACAATTTTTCTCACAACAATAATTTGGCACAAAGGGGCTGTGCACATATTACGTAATGCTCCAAGGGGGGAGGGGGTTAAAGATTTGTTACGGATTGGAAATTTTGCACGGGAAAATTATTAAGAAGCGTTACGCCCGGGGGGGGGGGGGGCGGTATAAAATCTCTGAAAACAGCGTTACGTAACATGTGCACAGCCCCAAATTTGACAGGAGCAGGGAAAACGCTGCTCTATTAACACTAATTTGTAGGTAAATGTACCTTGTGTTATATCTTTAAAGATTTTTCGATATAAAATATGTTTATCGTGTCTGTCATGAGTTCCGAACGTTTTCAATTAGAATGAAAATTTCCGACTCACAAAATAAAATATTTGTTGTCCGCATACTTCCGAATATTTCTTCCGATTGGTGGCTAATGTGGGAATTTTTTTAAATCTCCTTTTCCATGTGTTATTATCAAACATATATTGGTTTTTATTTCCGAATTAGGTAAATAAGATATCAAACTTAAGTTCAAAAGTCATAAGGCTGGATAAAAATGCTAGAGCAAATTGACAGTTGAATGAAAATCTTTCAATTCAGTTTATGAAGTGTGTGGCCAAGAATCAATTCAATTATTGTGTAATAAATGAGATTCTAATTGCTTCCACACAGCTTAGAGTAGTCGAAAGTAAAACGAATAAATTGTGGAAGTGAAAGTCAGGTCACCAAAATATTCGGAAAAGGTTCACTATCACACGGATGTGAAACTCATGACAGACACGATAGATTACTATTTCCAACTACTTACTATGTACTATGTATGTATGTATTAATGAGCATGGATTGCTTTTTGGATCCAAAGAATATTAATAACGTTAACTAAAATATATTCTATATAACCGACATTCTATCGGCATAACCGTTTTCCAACCAATATATTTTCTGGGTGTGTATATAGAGGAAACTTACTGCTGCATTTGTACACATTGAGAAAATATGGTCTAAAAGTTGCTAATTTCAACAAAGAAACACAATCTAGAAGCCAAGGCAAAAGCGTATGTTATTATTTCAATTGATTTCAGAAAAAAAAAATTTCATCGTACGAAATAAAAATGGATATTATCTAATACATATGTAGATAAATTTGTGAAGCAAATATTAATCTTGATGTGCTAAACATTACCAGAAACACAAGCTATCGTGATTGATGTGTAGAGTGTCCTAATGCTGCATTAATTGTAGTGTTGCGGTAGCACTTGGTTTTTATTTTATTTTAAACAACGAATTTTGCATTTTGATGAATTACCCTCGAAAATTTATTTAAATTTCGGTAAATTGTGTGTGATTTTTTCAGACAAAAAAGTTTTTTTTTATATTATTTTATATTTACTTTTTTAAAATATGTAAGTATGTATGTACCAGGTTTAAACACGTACACTTTAAATATAATAATATATTTTGAATAGTACTTGTGTGTAAATTAAGTGTAAGAAACCAAAACACAAACAGTGCACACACACTTTTACTCAACAGCATAAACAACCTTAAGGCCAGTTTGGAGTTTTTTTTATAAGTTTAACTGATAATTTTTTGTTTTGTATTTCGGAGAAATTTTGTGTGACTTGAAAATTAATTTAAATTTAACTGGTCACAGACAAAACTGTTTTCATCGTTTAGGTATTTTAACGTTAAACTTGTTTCAATTGTGATTTTAAGAATCCTAAATGATTTTTGGTTATGTGTTCGTTTCAAACTCATAACCATATTTGCGCTACTTAAAATCAGCAAAATTTAATTGAACTTTTATGGATAAAAGAATAAAGTTATTTTGATGATGTCTTGTATTATCACAGTCATTGCAAAAGGTCACGTAAGTTTTTAATATTTTTTATTGTGCATCGTTTGTTCTTTTGCCGGCTTCTGTTGGTATTTTATTTTTAGAATGTACTTTTTTTACAAATCATAGTTTTCGTTAAAATATTCGAAGTCAGTGCTGCCAATTTTTCGAAACAATAGTTCTGCAGGTTATATGTAGTGCATGCTCGTTGGTATGTACTTATGTTTGTGTGGTTGTATGTATGAATAAATTTATGCTATATTTATGTATACCAGTGTGTATCATCGCTCGACCTTATCGCCCGTGTTCGAGTCATAGAAAGAAATATCATAAAAAATTTCTTATACAACAGTCAAACAACAACAAAAACTACAATTATTTAATGATACATGTGTGTGAATTCACAAAAATTAAAAATAAAAAGAAGGATTAAATGCAAAACAAAATACGTTCCGCTGAGCTAAATCAGTTTCATCATTTTTCCTACAATTCTCCCACAACTAATGCTGCCATAATTTTTTTTATATAAACTGCAAATTTAGAAAAAAAACCCTGATTTTCGACACGCAAAGAAAAAATATGGCTGATGGAATCATAATCGCAAACTATCATTTCATGTTCAGATTAATGATTGCAGCTACTATATACTATTGCATTTGTCATCTAAGGAACATAATATGTTCTTCATACGACAATAAAAAAATTTAATTAAACACAAACCTGAATTCTACACAAAACACAACTATTCGTGCGCGATCATGCTCTCCGTACTTGTTAAATAGTGATCGAGAAGCAACAACAATTGCACATATTAGCTAACTTGTCAGCTTAGCTGTACAATCAAACAAACAAACAATAAATACCCAGGTGACCAACGTGCACAAAATTAATATAATTATGGATGCAGTATGTGAAAATAGTGATAATAAAATTCAAACAGGTATGTATAGATACATAACTGTGTTAAAAAGGGGAAGAAGTCCCAAATCTGCTCGAATTGCGTCAACGGCAGAAGTTCCCAAAGATGGGAAAAATATAAAAAATTCCGAAAATCGTTTCGCGATTTTAACTGAACAAGGTGATGAAGACACAACTAATACAAGTTTGAGTAAACCACCACCGATTTATTTAAGAGAACACAACTCCAGCTTTCTGGTAAAAAGCCTTATCTCGTTAATTGGAGAAAATGAGTTTTACGTAACTCCAATCAAGAGTGGGAAAATTAATAAAACAAAAATTCAGGTATCTAAAGAAAATAATTACAGAAAAATAGTCTCAGACTTTGAGACCAAAAATCAAAGTTTTTATACATATCAGCTTAAGAGTGCTGAAGGTCAAACCGTTGTTATAAAAGGTATAGATTCTAGTGTGGATCCAGAAGAGGTCAAGTCTGGCCTTGAAAATAGTGGATTCAGGGTGAAAAATGTTTCAAACATCAAAAATAGAGAAAAAATCCCCCAACCAATATTTAGAGTCGAGTTACAGCCAGGTGACATAAAGATAAAAAAAAATGAATCCCATCCAATTTATGATCTTAAGTATTTGTTGCACCGGAAAGATACCGTTTAGCAACTACATAAAAGAGCTGGACCTATCCAATGCCTGAACTGCCAAGAATTTGTGCACACGAAAACTTATTGCCAGTTGCCTACAGTCTACGTTGTATGTGGTGAGTTACCTGTGTAACAAAATAAAAGGTGATCCTAAGGCGAAAAAATGTAGCAATTGTGGCGGAAATCACACTGCCAACTGTAGAGGCTGCCCTCTTAACTCGTTTTTTAAACGCTCCTCGCGCAAAAAAGAAAATAATATCCCCGCTCAGCCTATAACACTTTTAAGCTGCCCTCAGTTACCTCAACCGTCTACCAGTCAGCAACAACATTCAAACGTATTGAAATCAAACGCGACTATTGCTCAGCAACAACCTAATAATCAATTTTCATACGCCAACATTTTAAAAAGTAACCAGAATACAGCGCAAAAACCGGTACCAGTAAACGAAGCTCCAGGATCTAATTTTAGTCTTATTGAAGCCTCAATTGAGAGCTTAATACAAACAGTAAATACTTTTACTCTCAACATGTCCTGTATGATGCAGGAAATGTTGAAAATGAAGTCTACTTTGTTGCAGGCTGTATTAAGCAAACCATGAACTTGAAAATATGTTTTTGGAACGCAAACGGCATCTGCCAACATAAAAATGAAATAGAATATTTTCTTCTGGATAAACAAATCGATGTTATGCTTATCTCAGAAACTCATTTGACGTCTCGAAGATATTTTAGAATTAGTGGATACAATTTCGACGACACCAAGGATCCTCGAGGTAGAGCTTGTGGTGGTTCGGGAATCCTAATAAAAACGCGAATAAAAAACTACCTGTTAAATTAATTTTGTGAAGATTATCGTCAAGCAACAAACATCTGCATTGAAAATTTTTATCAAAAACTTGTGATATCATCTGTTTATTCTCCCCCCAGGTTTTCAATTTCAGAGGGTCAATATACCCCATTTTATACAACACTGGGGTCCCGTCCCGTTTTCTAGCAGCTGGCGACTACAATGCTAAACACACATTTTGGGGTTCACGTTTAATCAGTCCTAAGGGTCGTGTTTTGTTTGACACAATTTCAAAAATGGGTTTGAATGGAGTTTAAAATGGTTAGCCAACATATTGGCCCACGGATCGACAAAAAATTCCTGATATTATCGACTTTGGAATTATGAAAGGTGTACCCAGCGAAATGATTGAAGTTGAAGCATCATTGGATTTATCTTCAGATCACTCACCTACTATTATCACTATTTACTCACACACAACTGCAACATCAACATGTGATTTACCGGTGACATCTGCACGTATTAACTGGCTGAAATACAAAAAATATTTGAGTGCTCATTGCACGGAAAATATGCTGTTGAGAACACCTACTGACATAGAAAATTCTATTAGGTTGTTTGAAGCACATGTTAAACAAGCTGCTCTTAATGCTTCTTCAAATCAACCAAATCAACAAGTAAGATTCAACAACATTTCTTCTGTAGATATAGAAAGGCTATTGACTGAAAAACGGAGAGCGCGACGAGAATGGCAACGTTACAGATCCCCCCAGTTAAAGTTAAGGCTGAAGGAATGCACCAAACAGCTTAGAAAAGTTTTACAAACACAAAAAACAGCTTCGCTGCAAAAATTTCTTCAAGAACTCGATGCAACATAATTATTAAAAAAGTTTATAAAATAAAATAACACTTCCGGATATTTTTGCTGAAATCTATTACATACATATGAACGTAGTGGCACCTCTGGTTTGCGCATCTGGCTGTCCGTTTATTTGAACAGATACGGCATAAATAAAATAACAACTACATACCGGCAAACTATTAAATGGATACTTGAATTTTTTTCTAGTACTCGCACATGTTATGAATGACAAGACAACAATGATAAATTGTATGATTTTATCACTTATTAAGCTTTTGTCATTGTTGAACTTTTGTTTTTTCTTTATCTTTTTCGTACATTCACAATTTTTACGAGTACATAGTAGTTTGCAAATTCCTAAACATACATAAATACACAATATCACTAGTCTCTCTGGCACATTGTCATTTAGTCACTAAATTAATATTGGTCGACAGTTTTTTATGCCCGCAAAAATGTTTTTTTTACATGTTGCGAAGGCAAAATAGAAGCAGAATTATGTGACGGAGATAGAAATAGAGAGAGGAGCGATTAAAAGTTTGTGATTAAAATCACTTAACTTCTACATACATACATACACATTTGACAACATTTTTTCCATTTGGCTTGATTATAGAAAGCGGCTAACTTCTTTTGTTTGTTGGCGTTGTTGGGTATCTCCGTTATAGTTTAGTTTTTTTCCGTTTTTTTTATGATTTGCCGAACTTAAGACACATCCAATGCTATATTCTTGATTGTTTTGTATCGCTATGCTTGTCGAGATTGTACAAAGATAGTTAATGTGAATTCAAGAAAATAAAATTGTTTCAGGTTTGATTGTTACGCCGAGATATGACGTTTGTTTTTATAAATCTTTTCTATTTCTAATCATAAATTTGTAGTTTTATCTTTATGGTCTTCATAATGAGCTCTATACACTTAATTCATTAAAATAAAAAATAAAAAAGACATGATTGCAAAATGTTCTTGTTAACTAAGTATATCTGCCTCAACCAAATAATTATTCATTTAAGCAAATATGGTTGCATTAAAAATTCTACAATTATTTATATATTTCACGTGATAATAAATAATCATTCTGGGTTTCGTACCATAAAAATTGAATGTATCAAAAAAAGTATTTTCGCTGCTACAAGAGTATCTTTTGCAACTGATATTAATAAAAGTTTATTTAAAATAAAGTATGTATATTGTGACCATATATTGTTTGTGTTCTGAAAAGAAACAATATATGTATGTATGTAGCTGTCAATCGTATGTAACTTTAGTCGTTCATAGAATTTAATAAGACGAGGAGATTTGAAGTGATGTTAAAATTATAATTATATGATGAAAGTTATTTAATTTTACAACAAAATAAAAGTGCACCTGAAATCTTCTACATCAGTGGTTTAAAGCACATATACGAGTACATACTAAAATATGGAGTGAATTAAATATACGAATGTATGTTTCTTTGCAGCATTACGAAAAAAAACACTACGGAAGTGCAAAAGATGGCAATTGGATTTTACACAAATTTGCCGATAAATAAGTTATTGATTTTGATTTTTATTAACTTAATTTGTCCAGCAAAGTTTATTCGATTAATATTTTCATATAAAAATATTTATCAAAAATATAATTTGATTTAATTTAATTGAATAAGTATTTGTATGTGTATTTTTCTTTTATCTAAACAAAATGTCAAATTGCTTACATAAACCAGGAAAAAACATTTTCATAGTAACTATAATGCGCTCAAACTTCTCAGCATTTGCAGAGAAAAATACGATGTTCATACAATGGTGTATTGTCAGAAGGAGATTTATGAATAACATATTATGTTCCTTAGATGACAAATGCAATATATAGTAGCTGCAATCATTAATCTGAACATGAAATGATAGTTTGCGATTATGATTCCATCAACCATGTTTTTTTTTCTTTGCGTGTGCCTACCTTTTGAAGGTCTAAATTACCATACAATATGGTAATTACCGTAGAGCTAACATCACTGTTGCATAGAGAAATTAAATTTAAATATTAGAAAAGTTAAACTTTTATGGTAGTATTCATAAAAAATAAAACGTATTTAAAATGTGTTTTAGTACAAAATTTTAATACAAATTTTTCTTAAAATAAATTTCAAATCCATTTTAAATTTTTCTGAATTGTAGTGGGGGTGGTGCGGTTAGTTTTTTTTTTTTATTGTTTAACAACTAATTTTCCTAAGATAATCATCTTAGGAATCATGTGTGTACATACATATATATTAAGTTTTATTTCCAACTGTAGATTTGGATAAATCTGTTGTACACTGTTTGTAGACAAGATGTAGGTGAAAATTATCACCAATACTATGCTACAAAATCGAATTGCAATAAACGTATTTAGCATCGCTAGAGTTAATTTTAGTTTAAAAATTTTCAATACGCATGAAAATTATACATGTTTACTATCTGTGATAACAAAATTTCTTAAAATTATTAAAACAATATTGTGAATTTTAACTCTAAGAAAATATTTGGTAAATTTTTGTATTAAAGCTTATGCAACAGACATTCTTAAATACATAAATTTATGTGCGATTGAAATACTTACCTTTTACTATACTTTTATCGATTTAACCATTAATCAATGTCTTTTGTTTATAGAAAAAAGGCATCTTGTTTGTCCCTGCTGTTGTTTATTTAAATTTTAAAACAAGTGCAACATTTGAAGAGCACATTTCTGTTTGTTAAAGGCTAAAATATAGACTACATATGTATATAACACACGCGCACAGTACATACAGTACATACTTACTTAATTTTGTTAGTTTTATATTTTATTCATTTCTGTTTTATTTTATTTTTATTTACATGATGTAGGTATGATGTTGTTAAAATGTATTACAAATTGTAGTCATACATGCAGAGAAAAAACATGGTTGATGGAATCATAATCGCAAACTATCCTTTCATGTTCAGATTAATGATTGCAGCTACTATATATTTCATTTGTCATCTAAGGACCATAATATGTTCTTCATAAATCTTCTTCTAACAATACACCATTGTATGAATATAGTATTATTCTCTGCAAATGCTGAGAAATTTGAGCGCATTATAGTTACTATGCAAATGTTTTTTTCCTAGTTTATGTAAACAATTTGATATTTTGCTTAGATTAAAGAAAATGCACACACAAATACATATTAAATTAAATTAAATTAAATCAAATTATGTTTTTAATAAGTATTTTTTTGTAAATATTTATCGAATACACTTTTCTGGACAAATTAAATTTAATAAAAATCAAAATCAATAACTTATTTATCGGCATATTTGTGTAAAATCCAATTGCCATCTTTTGCACTTCCGTAGTGCTTTTTTCGTAATGCTGCAAAGAAACATACATTCGTATATTTAATTCACTCCATATTTTAGTATGTACTCGTATAAGTGCTTTAAACCACTGATGTAGAAGATTTCAGGTGCACTTTTATTTTGTTGTAAAATTAAATAACTGTCATCATATAATTGTAATTTTAACATTATTTATTTCACTTCAAATCTCCCCGTCTTATTAAATTCTATTGTCGATTGACAGCTATTGTGTTTCTTTCCAGAACACAAGCAATGTATGGTCACAATAAACTTTAATTTTAAATAAAATATTATTATTATCATCTGCAAAAGATACTCTTGTAGCAGCGAAAATACTTTTTTTGATACATTCATTTTCATACATTATTGTCGCATCAAATATTTTAATAATTGAAGAATTTTTAATGCAACCATATTTGCTTCAATGAATAATTGTTTGGATGTGGCAGATATACTTAGTTGATATGAACATTTTGCATTCATGTATTTTCTCTGCGTGCAGGTAATATCAATACGTACGGTAGTTTTATAAAGGTTTAATTTTAAACAAATCATAAAAACTACTGTTTCCCTACAACCAAGTTGTATTCAAAAAAGTGACAGCGGGATGAAAAAATGTGGCAGCATGAGAAAAATTAAACTTATTTTAGTTACGAAAATTTTTATTAATAAAAACTACTACCAGAAAATGTGAAAAAAAGTAAAAACTTTATGCTATCTGTGCTTAAAGATTTGATTGGCTTCAGGAAAGGGGAAAAAAGATGTGATATGGTTATTGTATTTAAAAGTTCTGACGCCATAACAACGTTGGCCAATGTAATCGTGGCCACTATTTCTTAACAAAGTCACTGAATGACCATATTTGTAAAATCACTTTGTTTTGGTTATGAAACGATTCCTATGTATTGTATTAAGAATTATACATATAATGTATGTATGTAAATGTGTAAAATTCTATACCTATCTATTTATTGAAAACCCTGTAGTTTTTTCGTGACAATTTACCCCAAAAGTGGCAGTACTATACAATGTGGACTATCCACATTGATCCTATACTCGAAAGACTGGTTATAAAACTATCCACATTGATCCTATACTCGGAAGACTGGTTCTAAAACTGTGGAAAATTTTACTGTCACTTTGTGCAGGCACTTACATTAGCTGTCTTTTTGTGTCGCAGATGGTGGATAGTAAAAAATGTATGTCATTAAGCACACATAGCTTAAGTAGTACAATGTACAAGTACCAGTGAGTGTAGCTGAGTGGGTTGAGATGTTGATTAGCAGCCGGAAGGTTGCTAGTTCAATTCTCAATACAGTCAAAATACATTTACAAAAATAGTGCAATGTTACGCATCCTTACTAAGTTACAAGTGGGCTGTAGGAACATTATTGTACTGCAGTGGGAATAACCAGGATAAAGATGACTAGTATGAAGATAAATAAAATAATAAGAATAATAATAAAAAAATAGCTGAAAGCAAAATTTAATTATTATATTAATTAATTATTATTATCTTTTTAATTAATAAATGAATTTGTTGTTTTTTTTTTTTGACGAAATATTTTTTTTTTTAAGTTAAATAAATTATAAAATGACTTTTATTTCATAAAAAATAGGGAATGATTTGGGGTTTTTAAGGGAGTGGTTTGGCAGGTATGTATAAGGAGACAGTTAAGGGTAAGCCAAGAAGAACCGGCTTATGAACTGTCTTTTTGTGGCCTCTTGGTGACAATTAACCCCTTGTTAAAGTGGCCAGTCATATGGCTAGCATTCGGACTGGTTGTGTCATAAAGGGGCTAGTATTATAACCAGCTCGGAGACAGCCACTTGAACTACAGGGAAGTTTATTCGAAATTTTGTTTTACGACCAATTAAAATGTAGATTGTGTACATTGCGATGTTCTTTGTGCTTAATTTACAATTAGTTTCAGAACGTAGTACATTGTATCCTGATCAATATTTGATCCTAAAAACAAAAGTTATTTTTACAAACATCCGCAATTAACATATTTAAATTGCAATCAATTAATTCTCTCAATTGCCTAATGCAAAGTGAGTTCATCTAATATCAATTTAAATTCTGTATTAAATATTCTGTCTTTTAATCATACGTACGATACTGCATACGCACATACATATGATCATATATTGTATGAGAGCATTCTTTTTGCGAACACATTCATTACATGGCATTTGTGCATGTACGAAATACCAGCAACGTTACAACTCACACATGCTACTTTAATTTAACTGTACATGCATAGTAGTGCAATATCCCAGTCAACAAAAAGTATGTTTTGCACATACATACATACATACATATGTATAAAACGTTTGGACATACGTATGTTATGCTTCCCATTTAAATTTAGTTTTACAAACACAATTTTCTAAATCAGATCTTCTCAATTATCGACGAGATTTGATTTTTAAGCAACACACAGGTTTCCAAGTTAATAAGCGATTTTGGTAGCAACCACAGCCACTATTTGAAGAGGAGACCTTACCAGTAACGCTCAGAGATTCGTAAGGTAAGGTAAGATAAATCTGCCAGCATGTCAATCTCTATAGGAACAGAATATGCTCTTGGTAAATATCAACCAAGAAAAAAAACAGGTTGGACGTGAATTCTTGCAATATAAAGACGTTAATTTTCGCCACAAAACAAGGCTAACAGCTTTTGGGGTATTAAGTGGTTAAATAATCGGTAGTGGAATAAATGTTTTTAAGCTGGATTCAAGAAAATTCGTAATTATCGTATTTTTGGCAACACTTTTGATTGATTTAACTAAATTTTATTTCAAACATACATACTTGAATTAAAAATTAAATTTTTTCTATTATTGGTATTTAATATAGACCTTTAAGTTTGAAACAAATGTCGTTATCTAACTAGCATCATTAGTATTTTAAAATCGAAATATATTCAACAAGAACTTATTTTACTAAATTTGCTTATACAAACTGAATAATCGGTTGGGAGTATTAATCAATCCTTTTTCATTGCCAATTATTCAGTTGTGCTCGTCATTTTAGATTTTAGTCGCAGCAAAAGAATACGTTTGGATGACCTAATCAATTTAAGAAGTGTTACAATGTTTATTGCAATAGTAGTATTATATGTAGTTATGATCATGGAATGTTTGTTGGATCCATAGAATACTAATATTCCTAACTAAAATATATTTTATGCAACTGATATTTTATCACCTTAATTGTTTTCCAACCATTTTTTTCTGGATGTACAATTCTCCCACTTCTTAGTCCAAATATCATGTTTTTCTTTCTCTCTTTGCAACCTTAATGTATAAAACAATCGTATGGTCTGTTTATTCTTTTAACTTAAATTCATGAATTTATACGTTTCAATGTAATTGTAGCAAGTTTACACGCTTGTAGCTCTCAAAATACTGAAAAAGCTATATATTTTTGTGTAAGTTTTTCCCAAAAAGCCATATTGGCTAATAATTATATATGTATGTATATTGTATGTAAATAAAAAGCCCAAGTGCATTTATATAACGATAAAAAATTATTTGTGTTATTTAAAAAAAGTATTATGTACTTTGAACATGCGACTTAAGTAGTAGTGAGAAATCTCATATCGCATTTTTATTCGAAATGTGCATAAATGTTATATTTAATCACACAGCTACCTTACAACTAGCGAAATCGTTATACACATCCACACGTTTAGTGGCTTCTACCGAAAACAATGTTTGTTCTATTTAGCCATGTACACTGAAAAAACAGTTTTACATAAATTCAACGAACTCCCGTTCCTTGAAGTAAATTCTTTGAAACTCAACGTATCATACGTTGTTTCAGTAAAATATTCCTTGAAATTCAAAGATAAAATTTTATATATTTATGAACTCAACGTTGAAACCATTATTTAATTTTATTCTTTGAATTAAACAATGAACTAGTTTTTTGATTTAACGTATAATTCGTTGAATTTAAGAAACTCGTTCATTTATTTAAACACAAAATGAACAAATAAATTGATTCAATGAACATGTTTCCTGATTTTAAGTAATATTCGTTGATTTTGTCGTCAAGAGAAGAAGAATATATTTTTTTCAATGAACAAGTACTTTGATTCAAAGAACCTGTTTCTTGATTTTTGTTCTACAAAGAAAATATATGCATAAAGCAATCAGGCTGCAAATAAAAAAATAATAAATTTCAAAATAAAAAAGTGCTAAAAAGTATGTAAAAATTGAACTGAAGTTATAGTAAAATGCATTGTTTTAATAGCAAAAAAAAAATTTACTTGTGTAAATATGTACATTAATTCATCATATAAGAAAAACGCACGAGTTTTGTATATATCGATATTTTACGGTTTCTTTAAAAATTTCATGGTTTCTTCACTTCAACAAACTGGTACGTTGAATTCAACAAGCCAATGATTTACATACGTCGAATTCAAAGAACCTGTTTCTTGGGTGAAAAATAAGGAATAAATTCGTTGAATCAACGAAAATTTTCCTTGAATTTAATTGATTTTTTGGTTGAGTGTATGAAATCTAAGTAATGTTGGATAGTTGAAATTTTCTTTGTTGCTTGAAATAATAACATCATTACGAACAATATCATAATATTGATCTCGAGTGATGAGATCCCATATAATGCGATCTCTAGGAAAGGTCGATACAAATCGAGTGCTCACTTCGCTTATTACTTTTATGATTTGATTTAGAACTATTTAAAATCAGTTTGACTCAAACGACATTGTCATATGCATGGAACATTTTTTTAAAACCTAAATAACCTAAAATTATTTATACACATTATGGTCCAATATATGAGGTGGCTGTGTTATTACAGCTCGTACATTTATTTTTTTTGTATTTATTTTCATAGTTAACTTATATTTGCGTCCATAATGAACTCATTTAAGTACCTACAAAATCTACCAACACAATAAAAGTTGTTTAGTACAGTTTTGGCATAAAAAAAAATTCCGGAAATTACTTTTCCCGGAAAATGCCAAATTTAGTTAAACAAATCAATAGAGTGCAATTACATTTTGAAAGTTTCGAATGATGTTTGATAGTTGGTTGACAAGCTAAGAGATTTTATAACATCTTTGAAATATGATTGAAGTCTATTAGTTATGTCGGCTTTAGTAATCCATAGAACTTCTTTACTGAAACATAACTACTAAAAGAATAGCGATTAAAGTTATGCTTACTGGGTTGATACATATTTTGCAGTGTTATTTGTGAATAAGACATTGAGTATATTAAATCTAAAGCAAGTGAATTTTTTAAATCAACTTTGTGACCATTGGCAACAGCAGCATACATCTCTCTGTCTGGCTCCTTTACTCTGATTTAAAAGTTTCCATTTTCCATTTTAAACTAGCATTCAGAGTGTATACGTTTTTTTATTGTTATAAAATAATAAATACAAAAGTTTTCATCTAAATAAAGTTTAATAAACGAGCCACTTGTATGCCAACAAACATGTCTGTCCGTTTTACTTCTGTTCCCATGGAGATGTATATGTTTATGTATGTGTAAAGGAAACTTCCTATATCTAACTGTCACTTCTGCTTTAGCTTTATGCTGAAGTTGCTGCTGTTGTAAATGATGCTGCTGGTTTTGATGTTTGTTACTTCATATATTTCGTAGGACCATATAAAATTATTCCACAAACAATGAATATATAATGCTGTAATATGACTTAAAAAGATGAATGTCTTTTAGCTTGCTGGTTGTTTTTGTTAAATATTTTTTGTTTTAATTTTAAGTAGAAATTTGTGTAATTTTTTAGTTCAAAGGTTTGTGTGCAAATATACTATGCTTTTTCTTTAGTTTATTGGTGACTACATAAAATTTAATTTTAAAGGCCCTTCAAATATGTACTCGTATGTAGGTACCATGAATTTTTATTATTACTGGAAGTAAAAGTCTATGAAATATTGTAAAAATATAAGCGTCGTTCAATATCGACATTTGTGGTAATCCTAATAGACAAATATAAAAGATCACGGCAAATGTTTTCATTTGACAAGTGTCCAGGTTTTCCAAATTTTACATTATCATGCTAGAAGTTTCTCAATATTCCGGACTTAATAAGTCCAATATTTTTCTTGCCTCTTTCTTTCTGCATTTGAAAATCTACATCTAGCGATTAAAAGAATATGATTTCTTTGTTTATAAAAAACTTAAAATTCGCGAAATTTATATTCACATTCCAGTCAAGAAGAACTTAAGTTCTAATAAACTTATAGGTTTTTAGGCATGTTTCGGAGTGTAGTTTGATTGTTCTGTTTATACGTTGCCTAATGTAAAAAGGCCTACTTAATTTGATTTTCCAAATCTCATTTTTTGTGCTTATACCGATAAATTTCACGGTTACCTTTTAAAATATAATAATCCGTTATAGCCTTTGTATATTAAGGTAAAGATATATACATATTGTATATTTATATATGTAATACATTTTTAAACACAAATATATAATAATTAACAATACATATGTAAGCTTCCCATATCATATAATTTTAACAACATTTTTTAATTTGTATTATGCAAAGTAACTACGAAGAATTTTAATTTCATAATACATCCCATTGAAAAATAAAATAATTAATAAATAAATAATAAAAAAAATCATTAAAATATTCCTTAATAAGGGCTTTTCCGTTGTAAAGTCTTCGTTCCATGTGAAGACGTGCCATAACTACACATGTTTTCATTTCAAAACATCAATCATTCGTACACACAGCCATTCTGTCTCTCATTTGCACATTCATTCGGACACGCATATCTTTCCCAAAGACGCATTGGAACAATTTTTGTATTGTTTAGTTCTTCTTATAAGAAGTCTTTGTTCATACAAGAGTGTGACGTGTTTGGTTTTAAGGCGGCTTTAATAACAGTTTTCCAGCCAGTGTTAATTTAATTTTCCCGTTTAGGTTTTTAAATTGTTTTATTTAAAAGTTTTTCGATTTTTTTTTTGTTTTTTGCATGAATGAAAAAAGTTAATTTATTCTATTGCTTCGTACTAAAACGTACAAGACATGTAACAATTTATTATTGAAAAACAAAAACGTAATTAAATTGTTTAAGTTATAAATATGCATTAATACGTTCTAGGAAAACCGGGTGGAAGACAATAATAAATAAACTTTGCAAAAACACAGCAAAGGTGTCATAATTTGCTAAAATTACTTAAGATACAATAAAAAGTTGCAAAGACATTGTATGCATTTTTAATTGTGGCGCCTAAAATTTCTCGTTTAATATGCGGGTTCAAAAAAGAGATTTAAGTGATTTGGTAAGTGCACTGGCATGACTCATGATGTTTATTATTTCTTTATGTATTTAATTAAAAGTAAGTCCGTGAGTTGCAAATGTATAACAATAAAAACATAATTAACTGAAGAGCATACAAAATTTTAAAAATAATTTTAATAAAAACTGGCTAGATTTATAAATATAAAAATATTTTTCAAGAAATTTATTTTAAGAAACTTCCCCTAAATATAAAAGACGTGTTGGAGAAAACTGGCAAAAAGGTCTAAATAAGATGATGAAAAGTTCTCGTCATTGCATTTTTATATATCATTTCCTTCATTAAAGTGTCCGCTTTTTCTAAGATGTATCTTCTGGCAGACTTCCTTTACTTTAAGTTTTAGATTGAATGCATATACTTATATATGGTTGCCCATAGTTGCAATAAGTTTTATTGATACGACTGCGTCAGTCACTGAAACTGTAAAATATGAAGAACACACACACACGTGACTAACCTTTTCAGTTGTCAACAACAAACTACTAATGCCAACATATGACTAACACATGTGTACAAACATAACAAAAGAAAATTTCGATAATCGATTGTACACAGCCCGCGAAAATTCAAAATTCTCCTTTTGTTTTGTAAAAACGTCGTATATATATTTTAGATCGTTAGTGATGCTTCTTAAGCTTCTACTACATTTTTTCACAGCAAAGATTTAACTTAATGCAAATAGCATGTATTTAGCACTTCTAGAAGTATTCAGCAAATTCAGTGCTACTTTCACTTAAATTTTTATATAAATACATAAGTTTGTATAAATCAATTTATTTTAATTCCAAAGTAAAGTTTATAACTTGAAGAATTTGAAAATTTAGTTTTCTAAAGCAGCTAATAAATGATCGGTGTTCCCTTTCAACTGAAGCCTCCTTGTCAAATTTGTATCACATTTTATTTGTATTTTGTCTGTATGTTGTATTATCTCGAGTAAAGCTGGCTGCACTTATAATAAAGCTCGGCCTGTTAGTAATGGATTTTTTTCAATGTACACTTAATGGTTGTTTGTTTATGGGTTCGTAATTGTTTTTAATCGTATATGTATTAATTTGTGACTGGTCAGCAAGTATTTTGAAGTGTTTCAAAACAGTAAACAAACGTAAAACAAATTCTGATCAGGATCGGCTATTTTAACTTAATCCTTCGAACAGTCTTTTACTTATACCCATTCTGATGTTTAATGCACAACCTACTTCACACAACTGAATATCAAATGCACATCAAAAAAAGACATCAGCTGAACAAATCCTATGGTTTATGTTTATTTATATATCTTTTCAGTTATTTTTGTTGTACATTATATACATACATATGTATTATTTCAACTTTTTTTTTAATTTTTTTAGTTGAACCGAGTACAAAATAAAATTTATGTTCGTTAAATGCGATGTTCATTAAATCGAATTTTCGATAAGTCGGAAAGCTACTGTACATTCAATCGGGTCACTAAAAATATATCTCCTTCTTTATAAACAATTCCTAAGTTAGTATTGGTTTAATGGACGTATTCTGTACTAATCAAAATTTTACATAATTTACAATAGAAGCTATGGTACGAATATTTACTCGTTAACTTTTATACGCCATTTTTTTTTAGCCATTTTTGCAATTTGGATATATAACCTTGTAAGTTCCGGGAAGCTTCTACTACGGGTTTTCAGGGATTATTAGCAAATGTTGACGTTACTGCTTAACGGTTAGTCAGAGGCATATTTTAAATATAGTACGACACGAATCAACCGTCGTATGATCTTTGTCCGGTTTCGGAATCATTGTCATCAGTGTGTCCTTTCATTCTTCTATCCGATTTTCCTTTTTGCAACATAATGTCGTTCTTTAAGCATTCTGTTGCTTATTTTACCGATACTTGGGGCTTTTTTGTGTTTAGACAAGTAATACCCTTTTTAATCTCCATAATATTAAATCGCAGAGGAATTTCCGTAAAGAGAATACTGGTGGCATTAAACAATATCAGCAGAAATATTTGGAGGAAATATATTTTGTAAATGTTTAACAAAAATAGCATCTTTTTCAGCATCGGTTCTTGCCCATTCACCATTGGAAGCTCGTAATGGAGGTTAACATATCACTTGCGTCGTAAGTCCTCTGCCTGCTTGCCAAAGCGAATAATCTAATTGTGGTGTCGCATCGAGTTCTTCGAGGAATTTTTCAAGGCAAGCTGCTTTTTTTGGTCTAATAATGATTTAAGGAATATATCCTGGAGACATAGTTTTAGCTGAGGTGATTTTTACGATTAAAAGTTTTTCTATATCTACAGAAACAATTTTATTAAACCTCACTTGTAGTTTTGTAGAAGTAATATTTAAAGCAGCTTGTTCTCATCGGCATATTGTCCGAGCAATGAGCACTTACGTATTTTTGGAATTTCACGATCATCGGTAAATCACATGTATGTGAGTATATAGCGACAATAGTAGGCGAGTGGTCTGCAAATAAATCGAAAGATGCTTCTACTTAAATTATTTTGCTGGGCCCGCCTTTCACAATTCCAATTCGATAACAACAGGAATTTTTTTTCGATTGGCTGTCCACTTTAAACAACATTCAACCCTATTTTAAAAATTGTGACAAACGAAATACGACCCTTAGGAGTGATTAGTCGTTAGCCCCAGAACGTGTGTTTAGCATTGTATTCGCCAGCTGCTAGAAAGCGGGAGCCCAGTGCTTTATAAAATGCGGTATATAGACTATCGGCCCACAAAAAAAAAAAATATTGATGCTTAATTCAACCAATTTCCGTTGTTAAAGAACTGTTAATGTAAATTGTTGTTGCAATTTAAATTGTTTTTGGAATTATTATAAGCAAACTGTTTTCTTGTTTAAAGTAAACAGTTTAGAATAGTAAATTTACTGCTAAAGTAAAATGTTGCTGTACTTTATTTAAACTTACCCATCTTATTAGTAAAGTTATCATAAAAAGTGGTTGCAGAACCTTCAAAATATTTTTAATAATTCAATTTTAATTTTTCAAACACAATATGTTAAGATACACACATCTATTCTGGTGTGGATGAGTTGTCTAACGCGACGCGACGTATTACAATGATGTGAGTTTTATCTTCAATAACAATAGTGGGCAAAAATAAATTTGAAATTTAAATGAGAAAGTAAAAAATTATATTTAGCGTATTAAAAATATAAATTCAATTGTGTTTCAGGATAAATATGTGCAAATATTATAACTGTAATCAAACCATTGTCCATGGTATGTTTTACAATTTTATTCTAGCTTATCCACAAAAATTTTACAGTTACCGTCATTTTTGTAAAATGTTATTTTACAATTTTTACTGGTTGTTTAAACTTTATGCATGCAATTCCAACCAACAATATTGGATAGATCTAACTCCATTTTTTTGTGTGTAATTGCAAACCTGGGAGGATAATAAACAGATGAGATCACAAGTTTTTGATAAGAATTTTCAATACAAATATTTGTTGCTTGAAGATATTCTTCACAAAAATAATTTAACAAGTAGTGCTTTATTCTCGTTTTTATTAGAATTCCTGAGACCCCAGGCACCTTATTATTGGAATATATATATTGGTACTAAATTTCAAACAAGAAATTATTTGTTCAAGAAAACCGTACTGTTTGCTATATTTAGTGGCATTTAATAAGTTATACTATAGAAGTGGTCACATCCAGTGTAGCAAGGTACATACTGCCTCATGTCCCCAATTTTGAAGAGGTACTTCGAATCCGTCCCCTAGAAAATCTCTCCTCAAACAGCAATTAAAATCGCCAATTCGGGGAACAAAGCTGCTCACCTGGTTACACTGGTTACATCATAAATTTCTTGTTGATTGAGCTGCTATTAATGTAGCTCTTATATAAAAGTTGGAAAACGAAAAGAATACAATAAAGTAAAAAAAGGGGATACATTTAATTATGTGCTACAAGTCACCCGAAAGAGAGCTGCATGTTGATCTTATATTTAATTATGAGACGGTGATAGTGACTTTAATAAAACTTTTAATAACGAACAATTTCAGCTGCCCATTAGTAAAATTAAGTTATTGTTAATAATTTGCATGACCTTCAGTTAGTGATTTAAATAATTAATTAATTGTAATAAGATATTAAGGATCTAACAAAACTGTCTTTGACGACTTTTTACCAAAGTTTCACATGTATTGCAATCAATTATTGCGTGATTGAAAACATCTTTCATAATCAATAATAAAAATACATAAAATGTATATATAACTTTAGTACATTTTCAAATATTGGAATCAATGAATGATTCGTTGCTTTAATTACAATCATGTTGTCATATTATGTATATGGCAAGATTATTTTGAACAGAAATTAATCTTAGTATTAAACTAAGGATAACATATAGTAAACTCAATGTAATTTAATCAAATTCCGAAACGAAAACAAAATATAAAATAGCTTTTAGCTTTTCATTTAAATTCTTCACCGGAAAAAGGTAAAGAAATTCAGGCGTTACACTTCATATTGAAGTGGAAAACATTTTAAGAAAAACTTAAAAAACATTTTAGAATATTTGAATTTTAAGTTTTGTTTCCATATAAATTTTACTTAGGTGATTACACAATTAGGGCAAACATACTAGTGATGTTACGAATGCTCGTATTCGTATTCGATTTTTGGACTATTCACCTATTTCAAGATTTACGCATTCGTATTCGGCAAATTCAAGTGAATGTTTCTCGAATACTTTGCACATACTTTCCAAAGAAAAAAAATATATAAAGTTAAAAAATTTTACATAAAATGTAGAAAATATATAATTTTTAATGATTTGTATTTAAAGAAAACCATTTATCTTTGCCGCAAAATAACAAACTTCTTTAAAAATAGACTCAGATATACATAAATGTAACATTTTAAAATTAAAGTCTTATGTGTTTATTCATACCATGTTAAACTAGTATGCAGTTCTCAATAGAGAAATTGGACTTCAAAAATGGAAGAACTAAAATTTAATATGTGAAATTTCACCGAGACAGGTGACTGCGCAATATGCTCAAAAAGCACTGAATTATCAATTAAAAGTGCAAACAGAGCAAGAAAAACGAAATGTAAAGTAAGTAAAATAATTTAAAAATGGTCAGTAGTGGTCTTCGAATTCGAATCTAAATGTCATAATAATGATAAATACCTAATGTAGTGTGACAGGTTTCTTTTTTCAATTTATTGTTACTGAAGCAAATGGAGGGATTTTTTCCAATTAAATTTGATATATTGTCTGGCTCTTAAACTTTAAAATAATATTCGTATTCGTATTCGGCGGATATTGTTTCAAATATTCGTATTCGCAAATACTAACAATTGATATTCGTAACATCACTAATACATACACGTCTAAAATACAATGCTCACATTAAACTTAACTATGATATTTTGGTAAGCCAACGTAAAAAAAAAAACAAATGAAAAAGCAAATATTACCAAAGGTACCAATTTGTCGCGATTTAACCCCTTAAAATGTACCCTATTTTTTAATATGCGTCACATCCTCTCAGTTTACCAAATTTCATTCAAAGCCATTGAACGGCTTTTGCGTTATTGTGGAAGAAACATCCAAGCATAGTAGGATGTGCATACATATGAATTAAAAGCTCTCACGTTTCTGCTTGTGTTTCATTCAAAATTTCTAACTATGGTCTGCCATCTAGATTGTGATAATATAATAATATTATAATACTCCTACTTATACGAAAATAATTTTACAAGTTGTTGTGCTGCTCTTTCATGGTAGTTATGCTGGTCATCAGAAACCCTTACTAAAATTGGAAATGTGTATATACATATATATTAAACATCTTTCAGCTTAATAAATCAAAATTTTTTTATTAGACGTTATTATTAATTTTAAAACAATTCTTATGGAAATCGTGTTAAATGAGTCCTTGTTAATAAAAATGTTTAGGCAATATGCCGTTTTCATTCATAAGTTAATAAATTATTTCAATATTTTAATAAATTTTATATTTACTCGTTCATATATTGTAATAAAAATAGTTTCTTAACAGATTTTAGTGGCCAGAAACGAACGAAGGTACTAAGTGATACCTTGTTTTGTAGACAACGAGCACTTTAGCATACACCTATTTTAAAATATAATGTGTTCGATAATTCGAATAACAGAATATTCTTAATTATGATTCGCACAACTTTAAGCTCAAATAAATTAACATCAGCAATGTGCATGTATATATAAATATGTAAATATATATGTACATAGTAAATAATATATATACCTGTTTTTTTAATTCTTTTTTATTTACATAATTAAAAAGAGTTTTGTTAACAAACTTGACGTGGCTGTTGAAAATTAGGGGTGTTTTAAAACGGAAAAACTAATTTTGTAATTAAAAGCTCGTATAACACCAATATATGAAAGAAAATAAATCCGACTCATTTGGTTTTATTTTTCCTGTTTCTGTGTGAACATATAAAAAGCATTTCCACAAACATACATTCATATGTAAATTGTATTAAACATTATTTTTCCCTTAACACGTATTACTCTCCAAATCCTACACCAACGTATGCAGCTATACATGAGTTACCCAACACTAATAATAAAAAGTAAAAAGAGGAGAGTAAAAATTACCTAAAAGTATGCTAAGTAATATTTTTAAATTCGCACCACACTCACTTTTGCATTAAACGATACACTTTAAAATTGACTCGTACATGCTGCCATACAAAGTTTTTATATCAAACCATACAAAAAGGGGCGAATGAATACTTTCCGTCCTTTTTTTTTAATCAAACTAAATATAAAGCATATACATAGGCTGTGTTTAGTGTCACAACATGCTGTTGGCCTGGCTGAATGAAATCTAAAATTAAAAGGAAAAAAATATACAATTGCTTTGTTGTATTTTATAATAAATGAGCTCTGAGGTTTAAAGGCGTACGACTGTCTAGTAAATTAGCAATATCCACACTCTTACTTTGCCATGATTTCCTATCCCTCGTTACTTTTAACTTCCTGCTCTCCTTTCCGAAAGTCATGAGAAGACTCTAATAAACTTATTTTCCACAAAATCTTGATTGAGTTCTGCTTCTAATATAAAATTGTCTCCGAAGGTCTCCTGTACATTCTGTTAGGATTTGTGCACATTTTACCCTTTTTATTTGTTTGGGCGCGTAGTCAGATGTGTGTGATGCAGAAAAAGTTCTGTATTTGATAGAATGGATTTTAAATACAACATATTTTTATGAGAATAAGGTTTTCTTGTACTAATTGTAAAACTAACTTTGACAATGTATGAAATATTCTCTTGGAGTAAGTTAGTATTTAGTAGAGGGTTTTGTGTAACGAACAAGTTTGTATATGTACGAGTATAAAAGTGTGTGTTTGTCCATATACATACATGTTAGATGCCAAGGTCATTCAAAATTCACCCCTTGTGTTTAGATGTTGTGAAATTTAATTTATTTTATATTTGGAGTTATAAAACAAAAGGAGTTGTTGTTTCATTATATTCTTAAATTTAAATGTTTAAAATTAACTTATTTTTAAATTTCAACGAAAATATGTAGCACAGAAAAGTCTTTTATAATCTTCCTTCAACAAATGATATTTAAGAAATGAACTGTATTATGAAATAGCACTTCAAAATAATTCTTTTATTCGAAAGTATTGTAAATATCACAAATATTCTAACAGTGAAGTGAACCTGTCTTATGGACTTAGTCATTCTGCGGAATTTAATTCTAAGTCATAAATTGATTGATGGTTAACGTAAGTTTTGAAAAGTTTTCAAACTCGTATTTCTATATTGTGATGGCGACAATTTGTATTGACTCGATTTTAAGTTTTTACAGACAGTAATTTTCTGGCTGTAGGAAAGTCTACTTTAGATTTAAAAATAAAAAAAAAAAAAAAAAATTTTTTTTAATTTGTATAGGCTTTGAATTTTTAATTGAGTTTTGAAAATTTTTAAATGAGAAATTCGAAAAATAATTTGAAAGAAAACGGTTGTATAAATTATTTTGATTTATTTAAAATTTTATAAAAATAAAAAGGAACGGAAGCCTGTATATTGACAACGATAATTACTCCGATTACAGAATTAAGATCATATTTTCTGTACGCGCATTCAAATAAAGAATTCATCCCGCGATTTCTGTATTCTGAGTAAACAACACAAATAATATTCATATTATAAAGAAATCAGAGAGAAGAAAAATTTTATTCGGGTGCATTCCGGTATTAGAGGATTCTAATAGTTTAAAGTTATTGCCTTGAAACGGCAAGATTTCCTTTGGAATTCATTTTGGTTTCTTCGATTGTACACGTTCTATAACTCCTAAATTTGGAAATTTTGGTGGAACCTCAAATTATTTGCAAATGCTTCAACAATAATTCGGAAAAGTTCAGATCTCAAATGGGTCAATATTATCAGGAACAAAGCCGTAAGCAAAACTACATTTCATACCTTATATATATACCACAACAATACTAATTATGTATATATGTACATATATAATTTGTATATATGTACATACATATGTATATGTATATCTTAAGTTTTGAAGATATCAATCCGTAATTCAAAAATAATATTTTTAAAGTTTTTAATTTATTTAATCAACAACATCTTTCTACATAGTATCTACATATATGAATTAACTCTCGAAATTATTATTATTATTTTTTTTTTTGTTCATTAATTTTGAAAATCACCATAAATTTAACTTTAGTTAAAATAATTAAATTATAGAAAATTAAAGTTTAGATTACTACCACAGACACACATCCTGTATATACAAATAAAAATCCTAACAGCTTAACTTAAAGTACTATGTTCAAATATTAACTATTCTACTGTCATCTGGCGCCTGCTGACATCGTGGGATAATGAGAATGTAAGTTGTATTACTATATATAATTATATCTGTGGCAATAAATAATAATGGCTTAAGTCGAAATTTCATGTTTTGAGATATTAAGGGTTTTGTCTAAAATAAATTGTGTTTGGTTTTTATATAAAATTTTTAGCCAAAGAAAAAGATGCACATTCATTTAGAACAAAACTGTTAATTTTATAAAAAAAATTAGTTTTATAAGTTATTATTCGTTGTTTTTTAATTAAGATGTTATGAAAAAATACATTGGAAGAAAAAAAAAACACTAAAGTGATCTTAAGATATTATATTGAAAGGCGAAATAATTTTTATTGGCAGTAAGTCGAGACAAGTGCTTTAGTTTAAATTGAAAAATGTGAAAAACTGAAAATCTCTCGTTTTATAAAAGCTTAGTTAAATGTAAGGTCTTTTTTTATTTGAAGAATAATTTGAATGGACTGTTAGTTATTCAACTTAAATGTATACAAGTTTTAAAGCTCAAACATTTTAATATTTATGTAGCTACCTTAAAAAAAATTAAGTTGAGATAAGATATTATGGCTTATGTATTATTTTCCAAAAAGAATTAACTTAAAATATAATCGCGTATAGTTTTATTAAAAATTACATTTTTTACTTGAAATTTAGCTGGGTGATAGATCTTGAAGAGAAGATTTAGAATATGTAATAAAATGAAAAAGCACTTATGTCAACTTAAGCCATTATTATTTAATGCCACAGATATTATTTGACATATTTATATACAACACTCTTAAAACGCGAATTATAATTGTACTTTGAAGAAAACGTAAGATTAAAATCTAATTAAATTTTAATTCGATTATTTTTCATTATTTTCCTTAAACCAACAGTGGCATACATATCAAAATTTGCTGGTAGTTTGCACTAATCATATTCATGTTACATTTTTTATATTAGTTTACATAATCAGAATTAATTGATAAAAAAAAAATCTGTTTATAATAATTTACTTTAATTCGTTATCTTTTTTTTTTATTCCCGTTTAAATTAATTAAATTTTACTTTAAATATACAATTGTTTTTTAATTATATTCTTTATACTAAACTGTTTGTTATGTTGTTGATCTTTTATAAATAAATTGAGAATATATATTGGTTTCGAATATGAAATGAAATTTTGAATTTAGTTTCCGGTATTACGAAAGGTGAAGTCAGATATGGGGTAAAATTCTTTTATTTTATTTATTTATTTTGCTATGGGCTGATAACTAAATTTTATTATATCAGCATGGAGGGAGGGCTAGACCTGGTGTAACAATTTCCATCACAAGTTACCCTCCAATCGTCAACCAATGTCTTCTTCTTCTTTTCTTTACCACTGTATGAATTATATTTATTTTCTTAGCTAACTAAATTTAAGTTTTTTTTAGCGAACTATAATTTTTTTTTCGGGAACAAAGTACCCAACCCAACGACGAGCACGGCCGGAATATTAGGTAGCCCCGTTCCCAAAAATATAGATACCAGAAATGTGGAATCGTTACAATATCGAACCAGTTCCGGACAAAAGATTAACAACTCACATACGAGTATTAAAATTCGGTTAGACTACATTAGTTTTCTTGCGTTCGTATATTCATAGTTTATGGTTTGTTGGCAATAAACATGTCAAAAAAGTGGGACTGAAATTGTTATTGGTAGATCTGCAATTTAGATACATACATCGTGGGCAACTGTAATAATTTTTTATGTTTTTGGTTTACGTGGCTGCCTGCTCCGCACAAGCATTCAAGTTGAATCAATAAGATTCCGTTCTGACATGCTTATTAGATAGCGATATTAGTAGAAATAACTCGCTCTGCACTGAAAGGGAAGGTGTAAAAAATATCTCACCTTAATCCTTTAGTCAATCAGATGTTTATTTTCTACTAATCTGATATAAATTTATTTCATCTAATTATATAATTTAATCGAAATTGTTATAATCCACCTTTGTCTAAAGCGATGCTGTCAAGAGATAGTTAGTATCGTTAAGTAAAATTAAAATTAAAGAAAATATTTAACATGATTACTTTTTATTTTAAACTTCATACATGGGAGTAATTAAATAAATTGACTAATTAATTGTCGATTTCATTGGCATTGACTTATAAACAATGCCAATTAAATTTTTAGAATTATAAACTATTTGAACAATGCTAATGCATTTCAATGAAATAATTTCATTATTAATTATTTAAAAAGTAGAAGCATTACAAATAATCAATGCTAAAGTTTTTCAAAAGCATTATCAGTATTAAACGTCAATATTATTTCACATATTTATTTACATATATATGTGTGTATGTGTATGTATTAAATATACATATGTACATAGCTTCCCAGCGGGGAAATTTTGGAGGCCTTCATTTATAAGGCCCTCCGTAAGGCCTTCCTAGAACTTCTTTTAGATTTTGTACTCATGCTCGCTTGCATTCTCACGAAGGCATTATGGATGGTCTACCTACTCCCTTCAAAAAATTTAGATTTTATTATGGGTATGTAAACATCAATAAATAAATAATAGTTAACCCTGAAATTCAACATAGTACAATAATCGGCTCCATGAAAAATGGCCCCAATGAAAAATGGCCCCAAACCAAAAATGAAAAATGGCCCCAAACTTTTGTATTAACAACAACACGAACTTTGGGGCCATTTTTCCTATTTTTGGGGCCATTTTACATTTTTTATTTTTAAGTTTGGGGCAATTTTTCCTAAAGTTTGGGGCCATTTTTCATTTTCGATTTTGGGGCCATTTTTAATTTTTCGTTAACGTGACGGTAAAGATCTCTTGATGATTTTGTGTTTAGCTATTAATGAAGTGCATATAGAAGATTAGCTAGCCTATAAGAAATAAATTAAATTTTTGGAAATACATACCGAAATATATTTTGATTTCTCCTATTTATAAATGTACATATGTACTCGTACATACATACTATACGACATGTATACCTTTTGAAATCCCTTTAAAATTTTTCAGCAATATACATACATACATACTTATATGATTATTTTTTGGAATAAAATTTCTGACTTATTTAACACGATTTCATTTGGTGTAAATTATGCATTGTTCCATGTAGTTAGTTGGCAACTTAAACCTCTAAATAAAAAAACTGCATATAATTGAAAATGTAAAAACAATTTATTATATATATTTTTTCGCGCTCATAAAAATTTGTCAAAAAGTGTACACACAGTATAAATTTCCTTCCGTGCATTAAACAAACTATTGCTTACATACAGAGCTTGAAAAGACACAACAATACAACAATTCAGTGCAAGGAGGACAAAAAGCAAAATGCGCTTAAAATATATCATAATGTCAACGGATGATGACGACGTTGATGGCAGGGCAGTAAATGCAACAAAATAAAAAAATTCCAAACAAAATTAAACCAAAAAATGAAAAAAAATTAAAAGAGAGTATATACATGTGCGTGCACATGTAAGTCTGTTTGTCTGTGTTGTAATTACAGTTTTCACCCCGTTCTTTATCATCATCATCCCAACAAATTTACCGATGATGATTACGTTGGTGATTATCATGATGGTGTAAAAGACACAATCACAGATAGAATGTACGAATTTGTTGTAATAAAAAAAAAAACAGGGAGTAAATTGTATGCCTGTATGTATATGTATGTGTTGATGTGTGCCTACAACTGTGTATGTTTGCAGACAACAGGACGTTGTTTTGATATTCCTGGGTTTTACACTCCACATTGGTTGTACAATTTTATATGTAAATTTATGCAAAAGTAATTAATCATAGTCACACATACAATGTACATAACATTCTCACACACGCACACACATAGCTTTATGTAGGTCTGCTAAACTTATGTGTGCATATGTATGTATAGTTGCAAAAAATATTACACATGGCTACAGACTAGAGACTTTAACAACCACACAGATGTTTGGTTGGACAAGCGAATTTGGTTTTCACATTTTTGCATTTAAGGGTATATACATACACACAGTAAATATGTATGTATACCTTAAAGTACTTCGTACAAAAGAGTATGAAGAAATAGCATGTAATTTTCTGCTGACTGTCTATTTGACCCCAAATTTTGTATGGGGTGGCCCTAAAGCTGAAGAAATGGTAGCTTAAGCTGCGTTCACATACATACATACCTACATATATATATCAAATATTTGTCGAAAAAAACGTGACCAAGAAAAAAACTAGGAATTTATTTCCTTTAATTCCAATATTTTTTTAATTATGCGTTCGCATTCTTAGGTATATTTTTTTAGTTGATTTAGTTGACCTATGGACCTGAACAGGGGAAAAAAGTTTAAAAAATATCTAATTTTTTAAAGTTTTTTCGATTATTTTCGATATGTTTACAATTTATGTTCTCTATAACCAGGGATACAACTTTACCTCAGAGAGTAAATCAAAATTTCTAACGGTTTGGAAGATATGATCCTGAAAATGGTCAGTTTTTTGTAAAAATGACACCGAGGCCCCAAATCTTTGGGGGCCCATAAAAAAGTGTATGACTTGGTGCAAAACTGGGAGACACGAGTCTTTTTTACTTGACCCATAATATATTTTAAATTTAAACATAAAAGATTGCAAGTTGAAAATGGAACGAAAAAGCTGTATTGCTATAACTTCCAAATATGTATTTTTGAATATGGCAACATAAATTGTCTGAAAATTAGCTAATAACGACTTGAGCACTTATGCCTTATTGCGACAGATATACTAGCGATAAATGTTTTCAAATCGCAACCTGGCCATAGACTTATGCATAGTAAGTTTGCTTGCGGCTTGAAAAAAAAATACGCTACTGAACAAATTTTAAATAAGCATTCATGTTATTGAATTAACAAAAACGTGATTAATTTCTTTTCAGACTAAGCATACGGCTGCACATCAGACGGTTTACCACACCTAATTATTTGCCTCAAAAAATATTAACTCTTTTTCACAATCCGACTAAAAATTATCTCATTGCAGATATTGAGTGCTACTTGGGAATATATGTTACATAACCAAGTGGCTCATATCATTCGGGCACCGGCGAAGACTTTGTAGCCCATTAACAAATAATCACAATTAACCCTATGTTCTTGTAGGAAAAATCTAGTAGGTGCTATTCGATAAAGATGATAGCTGTCTGTTTACCTTTGTTCACGTCTTAGTTTTAGAAATTTTCAATCAATATAATACAGCTTACTAATTTTCCGATTTGAGCAAATTTTGCGAATTTTCGCTACTTATCTCGTTAATGACCACATACGCTGTCGAACAAAGTTATTCGATAATTATTATTTTGTTATCAAATGAAAAATATCGTACTTTCAGATGAAAGTATTCATTCACATCGACTAATCCAACAAGCTACATTGTAACTTTATTCAAGTTGCTGTTCGATGAAACAGAGCTTATCGTATTTACAAAAATTTAATAACTAGGAACAAAAATAACGAAGAGCTTTAAGTTTATGTAAAAAAAATACCTAAGTTTGATTAAAATGTGATATGTTAAATAAAACTAATATCACAATTCCACACACACAACAACAGACAGTAGAACTTATGGCCCAGTATTCAAAGTTGGTCATAATAATTTTAGTAAATTTTTTTTACCCTTAAATCTATCAAGTATTTTAAAATCACTTCGAAAGCACTTCGTATTGTAAAATGCTACCATTAATAAAAATAATTTTTTGAACTAAAAAAAATTTCAGGAGAGATAAAAATATTTAATAAAAACCCTGTAAAATTAATAAAAAAATATTTTTTGTTTATAAAAACTATAATGATAACAATACTGCTTTTTTAGTTTAATATCATTAATCCAGACGTTATCAATAAAACTCCTTAAAGCAATTTTTATAATCAAAATAGTTTTTTTTTTTTTTTTTTTTTTTTTTAATTTGGGAAGGAGGATAAAGGGAGTAGTGTTTGTGGACATTCGATTTGAACTCCGACACACTGATAGTGGCAGGAAAGACCTCTGCGGGGAGTTTATTCCACATACGAACAGTACGGCCAAAGTACGAACTCTCTCTGTAATGCGTGGTGCGGTTCACTGACATATCGACCACAAAGGGATGTGCTCCTGATGAAAAGCGTGTTATACGTGAAAAGTGGCGGGTTTCAGGAACAAGTTCCCTGATTTCATTAGAGCACATTCCATTGTAGTAGCGATAGAACAGCGAAACACACCCAACATTGCGTCGATGCTCCAATGAGTCAATATAGTTGGCTACCCTACTGTCACCGATAAGCTTCTTCGCCCTATCCTGTACGCGGTCGAGTAACTTCAAAATAGATTTTGAAGCACCGGCCCATACATGAGAGTTGTATTTCATTTTCCGTCGGATAAAGGTGGTATAAATATTAAGGAGATCAGATGGAGTGAAGTATGTCCTACACCGTCTTAGAAAGCCGAGGCACTTGAATGCTTCTTTTGAGACATGAAAAATGTGATCATTCCATCGAACATCACAATGAATTTTCATGCCAAGAACATCAAGAGATTCTGATTCCTCAATATCTATACCATCCATGTTTACAGATGGAGCAGCATGTCCGGTCATACGTCTATGTGTGAGCATAGCACATTGGGTCTTCCGTGCGTTAAAATTTACCCTATTAGCATGACCCCAATTTGAAATTAACAGGAGATCGCGATTTAGCGTATCATTCATATTTTGCCGCATTGCCCGGATCTCCGACGGTTGTGGCCTGTTGCTGAATGAATACGAATGCACTAGGCTACTGTCATCTGCAAAAGAGTAGATAGGGTTGGAAGTTTGACGTAAAAGGTCATTAAGAAAAATAAGAAAAAGGGTAGGAGAAAGAACGGAGCCTTGCGGTACCCCTGAATTTAACTTGAACTCGTTTGATGAGACCCCATCTACAACAACTCGTATAGTGCGATCTCTGAGAAAGCTCGATACAAATCGAGTGAAGCCATCACCGACACCAAAAGCAATCAGTTTTGACAGAAGTGCTCCATGCCACACTCTATCAAATGCCTTGGAAATATCTAGAGCCACCACTTTACTTTCGCCAAAGTGATGTATGCTATTACACCACTTCTCCGAAAGGAAAGCAAGTAGGTCCCCCGTAGAGCGGGCTCTACGAAAGCCATACTGCCGGTCGCTAAGTAAACTGTTGAGCTCCAAATACTTCACAAGATGGAAATTCAACATACTTTCCATTACTTTGGAAAGCGCAGAACAAATTGCAATTGGGCGGTAATTTTCAGGGTTGTTGGCCTCCCCCTTTTTAGGGATCGGCGTTACATTGGCAACCTTCCAACACTTTGGAAATTCTCCAGCATGGTACAAAGTGCTAAACAGGCGTGCCAATGGACGTGCTAACGTCGAAAAGCACTGTTTCAAGACCAGTGCTGAGATACCATCCGGCCCAGGAGACTTGTTAACGTTAAGCTTCGCTAAAACCTTTTTAACTGCACGCGCTCGAAAGAATATTTTTGGCATAGTTACAGATACTCCCTCGAGAAAGGGTAGTGGTTGACTGCTTTCCGGCAAGTGAGAATTTCTTGCAAACATTTCAGCCAGAAGGTTAGCTTTATCAACCGGGTCAGTGAATACAGGGTCGTCCTTTAAAAGAGGTGGAATTGAAGAACTAGCATTATCCTTGACTCTTTTAACGAATGACCAAAAGCTCTTGCTACCCCGTGGAGCATCAAGAACTTTAGTACGAAGGCGCTGCTCGTACAGAGCTTTTTCGCGCCTTAGTACTCTGGCACATGAAGATCTCGCCTTTTTTGCGCAGCGAATTAGTATCGGCGTTTTTATTATTACGCCAGGTACTAAATGCTTCCTCTCTGGATCTGATATCATTTCTGCACGTCTGATTGAACCAAGACTTAACTTTCGGTTTAATCAAAATTTGCTTAGATGGAATGAAAGTTTTCATTCCCAGCAAAATGATATTTTCTACCATTTTCGCCATGGCATCGACGTTATTGTCTAGAAAGCATAGCTTCCAATTAAAATGCCGGAAAAACTCGTTGAGCTCAGCCCAACGCGCCTTTTCGTACGTATATTTTAAACGCCTCATAGCTGATTGGGAGACGTTGCGAAGATTAGAGAACGAAAAGGTGGCGGAAATGGTACAATGATCTGAGTTACCAAGAGGTGCATTTACACTCACTTCATACTTTTCATGGTGCGAAGTGAGAAAAAGGTCGAGAGTGTTGTTATTGTGCCCTTCAACACATGAAATATGTGTTGGCTCATTCACTAGTTGCGCAAGGTCATTATGCGCGGCGAAAAGCTCAACATATTGGCCTTCTGGGGTTGTGTGGCTCGAATGGTGAAGCCAAGATGAGTTGTGAACATTGAAATCACCAGCAACGACAATTTCACTGTTCGGACAGCTCTCAAGGATCTTCGAAATTGAATCGGAAAGGGAATCGAAGTGGGATAAGGTTTTATCCCTTGCCGCGTTTAGACTTCTGTAGAGAAACCCGAAATGTAAATAGTGTGTCTTGATTTTGAATTTAACCCAAAGACAGCTAAATTCGGGATCAGACGTGCCTAATGGTTGCTGGCACTGGTACACAACTTCATTACGTATGTATATTGCAAGACCCCTGTGTAAATTAAAAAGTGATAGGAGGTGATAACCAGGTATATGAAAATCCTGTGGATCAGAGTCCTCAGACACCTGGGTCTCACATAAGGCGAAAACATCCGGCCGATGGAGACAAATGTGAGCATACACAGAGAAAAAATTGGACCTTAGCCCCCTAATGTTACAGAAGTCAATTCTGAATTGACCTACCATAACAGTATGCAAAACTCAAATCGGACGCTCATTCTGTTATGCTGATACCAATGGTATTAATTGCTGTCGTTAGAGTGCACAGTGACCAGTGCTATGCCTTCGCCAATGAACAGTCAAACAGCAACCAACACAACGGCATCAGCACAACAAATGGTTTTTATTTATTTATTTTTTGGAAAATATGGAACGGCTGACACTAACTTAGAGCCATAAAAGCCCTGGGCTGGTCATTTATTATAAATAATTTTTGTTTATAATTAATTTTTATTTTGTGTCACGGGGCCCGCACTATTCACTGTGCCAACACTGGTGCCCGTTAATTATTGTTTTTGAGTTTTGTTGTTATTTCTTTTTCTTTGTTTTGAAGTTTTATTATTATATTAAGTATTTGCTTTTCTTTAAATTTTTTATTTATATATACTTATTAAAATTACAAAATTTTACATTTATTTGAGCATGTACTCAAGTATTTATGTTTTAAATGGCAACCAGCGGTTGTCTAATTGTATAGGTGTAGAAAAGTAAACACATTCATAATGGAAAATTATTTGTTATGTGTGTTTGAAAAATTTTGAAAGCTGTTTTTATACTTTGTAATTCACAAAAATATATTTGCGAGTTTTTGTATAAATAGATGAGCTTTAAAAATTTTTTAAACATAAAGGGTAAAACATCTATTGATGAGTTGGTATGGCTACCAACGAAATATATATTTAGATATTGCTAGCCCGCAACAAATAAATAAAATTTAAAACTTATTAAAATTATTTAAGATAGTCTCTAAAATTAATTATTTTAACATTTTTATGTCCGTATTTCAAATATGCATTAGAACCAACGAAATACAACAAATAAAAAATTTCAAATAGTTATCTATCTCTCCTCAAATATGTTTAAAAATTATGATTAGTCCTTTGGCATTTTATATGACCAAATGTAAGAATTTGATATTATATGTATTTGTAAAGTGTGTATTATAAATGTGTACACGTGCGTTTATTAAACTTAAATAATAATTTAGTCGGCATTTTTTAATATTCTTGTATGGATCAAAGCAGTATTGGATCCGTAAATTAATTATATGTATATTCATTCCACCATGCAAGTTAACACTGTGGTTAATAAAAAAATAAATAAAAATAATTGTAAGTAAGCACATTAATTTAAGAAAAAAATTATTATAAAATGTATTGTAAATTAATTTTAAATTCAGTTGCAATTTAGAAATAAAAAAGTACGGTCATTCTGACCATTTGGTCAAAATCAATATCTTTTTGAGCTTTTTATTAAAGAAGTTCTTAACTTGCATATTTCAACCTTAAAGTTTTACTCTACAGTTTGTTTTAAATTTTTTTGACTTGGAACTTTACTATCTTCTTGTCAATTTATGTTCAATTAAGTTTCTGTTAGTGTTTCCTTTTCATTCATAGGCAGCGCTCGCCATGTGCCGATACGCTAGTTTTGTGAATGTGTTCATACAGTTTTTATTTTAGTAGATTAACACAGTGATGTACATTCTTAGCTACGTGTCATTAGTGTTTTAACAATTAAGTTATGAATTTTTCATTGAACTGAATGATGTTTAATCAAAGAAATTCGGGCTTAAGTTCATTTTCTTTCTTTTAATTTTTAAAAATAAACACTAGAAAAAGCTCAATTGAATACATAGGAAAATAGTAACCTTCCAAGCCATTAAAATGAAAAACAAACTGTAGAGTGACACTTCCATGTGACTCAAGATTTTTAATTTATGATAAAGTATTTTTTACTAGTTGATTACAGCTGTCGTGGTCGGCAGTGAGGTCTATGCGGTAAACAACTATGATGATGAGAATGTGTTTAGTGTCGAAACACCATGATGTCAGTTGAACCTTCCGTGCAATCTAATTTTTCTTTGTCTGTTCAATTGTTACGAGTTTCAAGATTTTCCTTTTTAATAAAAATATTAATTTATTTACCTGCTTAATAGTTACTGGAAATTTTTTCCCGTAATCAGTAAAAATTTACTGAAAATTAGAATGCAATTTTAGTGAAAATTTATTTTTACTGAACTTTTACTGGTTCTGTAAAGTGCCCATGTATTATATACATATATTATTTGCAAACATATACATATAAGTACTAAGTAGATAAATTTTGTCGAATTTTTAAGAAAATATCGTGTTTCAAAACTACGAGTATTTAAAGAGTTATCAATATTTTTAATATATTTATTGAAAAGTGTAATTTTTTAAAACAGATAATGCAATAACTGTTTCTGACTATCGGTTACTTAGTTTAGTAAGAATGATTGCAGTTGTGGAAAAACGATTTCGCTTTATATAAGTTGCAAGGATGACACTGGTTCGATCTTCAAGTCGAGTTGATTTAATTCGCTAACATTTTTTGCCCAAGATCGGACGAAAGTGCTTTGATTTCCTCTCTTTATGTGCGAATAGCTTGAACAGCTAATAAATTCGTAATGCTTCTACTCAAGGATGCTACGGCTAATTTAATAATTTCAAAATATGTAGCTTGTCATCTAATTAAGCAATGTTTTCTGATATCTATAAATCTCCTAATTCCAAAACCATTAGAGCTTTTTTGATTGATTAAAGAAAAACAAATTCGTTAATCATAGGCCCCATTGATTTCCACCGGCTTACATGATCTAAATCCGGACTAATTTTTTTCTTAAGTTCTACCACCACATATTACAATTTGCTTTTAATAGCCAAAATCAGTAATTAATTAATCTTTTTAAAAGCTGCACTGTGCACATTATTATGAAAAACATTATAAAAATTATTACCGAAATCCCAGAAATCAGATTCATCATCATATACCACAGTTATTTGTATGTAAAAACGCCTGTTATAGCCAAATGTATCACGTGCTTGAAACAAAAAAGGCCATCAACTAAAATATTTTTAACAAATTTCTTAATAACGTCGTTACTTCTACGAGACTATGTATTTTTCAAATTGTAGATTGTACTCATATAATCGAATTTCTCTTAGCGCACTGCCTCCAAATATGCCTGATTATAGACCATTCACAAATTAGAGATACAAGTAATGCTAAAGGATACTGATTTAAAGGAAAAGAAGAATTTTTAATGGCAAATAAATAATTTTTATGTGCATAAATAAAGATTTACTCATTGGAATTTGTTTTAGTGCTCGTAATTGAATTTCTTTTTTTTTCAACGATCTATCATAAATTTCCTAAAGGCCATTCAAAGAAGTCAAAATTATGCAATGAGGAGAACTCCAATTAATATACGCATAATTCTACGTACATATAAGTGGGCCGAAGACTATGTGCGTGTTAAGCTGGTCATTCTACGTAATCAGTGAACTCGCATGTTGTCACATCATATATTTCAGATTGCAAAGTAAATTCAAGTCATTTATTTTGAAACTCAACTTTACCTTTTCGTCTTTATAAAATTTAACTAGTCTATTTTTTTTTTTTTTTTTGTCCGATGGGGTGTGGTATTTGAACTACGGTTACCAAAATAGAAGGGTGGTTTTTACATAAACAACAATATAAACATGTATTACGAAATAAAAGTGGCAGTTGATACGATGAGGTGTGAGCATTTCGTAGTGTCATGATATATAAAGCCGTCGTTTTTATAATCCTAGCAATTTGTAAGGATTTCATTTCCAAAAATATTAATTAAGAACTTGATATTGAAATTTGATAGTTGCTAAGAATAAAAATGTATTATGTTAAAAATTATGTATGTATATCAAAATGGTGGTGTAAGAGCCGGTGGTAGCACTGGTTATGGTTGTGGTAGGTAGCAGAATAAGGGAAGTGTATATTGGATTTAAATTGAAACCATCACTATCATCCCGGCACAGATGTGCTGCCCTTATGTTGGTTGCAAAGAAATCGAACGAACATGGTTCGTACATAAAACAAAAAATACAACTACTATAACAAAACAACATGGCAATGTAGGATTTGGAACAACCATAAATCATAAAAATAACAACAGAAAATGGAGCATGTTTTCAGTACGTTTGCAACTGCTATTGTTGTCCTCTTTTTTTTGTAGTTTTGTATGCTCAAAAATAAAATAAAGACTGAAAATATAAATATCGATTTTAAAACCAACTGACAATGGTTGAAGTGCAAGCAAGAAGATTCTTGGATTCAAATAAAATCCTTAAAGTTTAAAATAAATAAATATTTATTATTCTTTTAATTTAATTATTAAAGGTCAAACACTTATTCATGGAATTGTAATGGCAGCTGCATGCATGTGCCGTTGAGTGTGTGTGGCTTAATTTTTTTAATTAATTCAGCAAATTAAATGATACAAACAACATACACATACTGTGAATTGCAAAACGTACAAACAGCAAACGTGCTTGCATGTTTTTGTAAGTGTTTGTGCAACTCACGCATTTATGTATTTGCATTTTTTGCGTCAGTTGGGTCCGCTGTTTGGTATTCCACTTTGATCAGCATGATGCCACAGGGACCGTTCAAAACAACTGTTGTCGTCGAGTCAGACGCGGACTTTTTATTTCTCTCAACTTTTTATTTGTTGGCCTTGTTGTCTTGCAACCACAAAATTTTTGTTTTTCATTATTTATGCAATTGTTACAAAATTCCGTTTCAGTAGCATTTCCCGGGCTCCCAACAATAATAAAAACAGCCACAGTTGCTTATTTTTAAAGGGCATTTAGCAACAAATTGTTTTTGTAGAAGGATGAATTTTATTTCTATCTGTATTTTTGTGTGTTTTGGTCTGTCTACCAATATTATTATTTCATTTTTGTCCTTGGAGAATTACACTTTTTTAACAAAGTTTTCTTTTTGCTATTAATTTTTACCTGTTCATTTGATATGTATGTGTGTATGTATCTACACGTATATTACTTTAAAATAATATATGAACAAATTATTATTAACTTAAATAAAAATAATACAAGGAATACTACCATTTGTACTAAAAATATGCAATACATATTGCATTTAAATTGTTAACAAATAGTGGGGCAAACACAATTAATTTTGAAATATTTATAAATTAGCATTAAGAATTGTCAGTAAAAATTAATAAGTAAAGTATGTATGTACATACGAGGGGGCGAGTATACCAACATAAAACAATAAAATTAAAGATATATACTTATATACATACTCCCAGGTCAACAAAACCAACAATTTTTATTCGATATGTATCTGTTTATTTTTCTTTACAGCCTTTATACCTACAATAAGTTGATATTTTGTTGGCATTGAATGTATTTATGTACATAAAAGGAAAAACAAAAAATTAACTGCCTCTTTACAAATTATTACGTTTTATTCGATCAAGTAGTCAAGAACTTATGTTTTCAAAAATTAATTTGTTTTTGAGGGAATAGCAGCCAATGAAATGCAGCATAGCTAATCCATAACAAACAAACAAATTATTGTAAACATAATTTCTTGAGTACTTACTCGAATAAAATGTTATAAATTGAAAACTATAAACAACCATTTATAAAATTAGCCATAAATTAAAGTAAAACTTATGCTGGCCGAAATCATCAGATTTAATTTTCCAATTTAATTAATTTTTAATAGTAACTGAGACGACAAAGAAAACTATTAACTTGAATTTTAAAATAACTTCAATATGTTTTGGCCAACCACGATCCTCACAATCCTTGTTCGTTCACATCTCGCTGCCAATGATGAAAACTACAATTAACAAATTGACTATTCTATACTTTAAATCAATTACAAAATAGTTTAATTAAAAACTTATGATCCATTAAAAATGTCCTCAAAAAATAATAAATAACCCGAATATATGAACAACTGTTGTTGTTGTTGTTGTTTTTAATATTTCCATTCAAAAGAACCACACCTTTTAGGGCCGTTTTTTATTTTTGAATTTGGTGTTAGTTATCTTAATTGCTGTTTTTGCTACCCTAAACTTGAGATCAAAGAATTGTAACAAAAGTAAGGAAAAAACGTCCTAAATTAAAAATAAAGAGAATTTATCGAAATGTTTTTGGACTAGGAAGTTACAGTTCGAATAGTAAAATACTAATGAAATTAATCTTGGAGAAGTTGAAAATTTCTTCTGAAATAAAACTAATCAGAGAAAAGTCCAAAAATTAAAGCCTAAATAAGTGGACGAGATCCAGCAGAAACTAAAAGGGTATGACTGGCTCGTCGAAGTAAGTAGTTTTTTTATATCCTTTTGCATTGCATGTTACTTGTCTGATTGATGCATTCGTATGCATATGCACTTATATCAGTATTAAGTCCTTTCGGAAGACTAAGTATCGTCACTTAGAGACAGAAAGATATGTTTCGGTTGGTCTTTAAATGCATTAATAGTGTGCGAAAAGTGACCACAAAATTTGCACGTGTTCCAATAAACCATAGGTTTGGCTACGTAAGAATGAGCGGATACCGTTCGTGATAACGCCACTAATATGGCAGTTTTTCCGGTACATAAAAGACCGCCAAATAAACCTCAATCGATTCTATGAGCTTCTTAACAGATTACAATGAATTAGGTTTCCAATAGTAAGGCAAAAGCTCTTTAACAGTACGACATAAAGTCTGTTTTTCGAGCGACTACCTTTAGCATCACACTACACAACAGGAATATTTCACCTAGAAATATTATTGGGAAACATTTTAATTTTCGTTAACCCTAGATGGCTAATCTGCCCAAAATTTACGCATGTGCTTTCAAAATAATGCTATATCTTTTTATTAACAACGAATTCGCCATTATGCTTTTTATACATTTCAGTCGCTGTGCAGACCTTTCGTGAGACGCACACATCTTTGTGTTAGGTATAATGTCGACATCCCACTGTATTTATATTATAAAAAACACATTAAATCAGAGTACATTGCCTTAATGCATTGAAATAAATTTACAAGCAAAAATGCTGAAATTTTGTATTAAGAACAACGAGACAGCTACAAATTCTACTTATTTCGACAAGACTGGGCCGATGTACTGTACCGCAATCACATTTTTATGATATCTTTGAAACAACAATTTAATTTCATTAACGATGAGAAAAGTGGCTGAAAATCCAACATATGAAGGAATAACAATAACTGACGCCCACGTATCCTACACGTATTTGGAATCAAATAGTTTTGGACTTTTAAATACGCTTGCGCAGAAATAAAACAACCATTGAAACATTAAAACCAAATTACACAATATTTCCTACTTTTTGCATAAAACAGTGATTCAAAGCTTCTGCTATGTACATGAATGAAACACAGCTGCAATTATGTTCGATGCAAATATTCATACAAACAACCACACAGCTATTGCATGAAAATGAAGAGATTTCTATCGGCGATTCCACTGATTTCATGGCAAATAAATCGCTCATTTTCGCTTAATTGGAAAATTATTGGCTTTTGTATAGTTGTTGTTGTCGCATTTTTTTTTCCGCTGCACTTTGCATTTGTTGCTGTTTCGTTAATACAGCAGCATATTAAAAGCTTCTGTTTTCTGTATTTTTTATGTACGAGTATTCTTCTGTTTGGGACACAAAATTTGCATACATCCAAACATTCACCCATTTGTGTGTTTAATAACCCAGCGAACATTATTGTCGATCGCGATCAGAAAGACTTAGCAACCTACCGAATTCGTATCGGAAGTTGATAAGAAACTGTACTGAAAATCATAGAAGTGGTCGGCAGAAAATTTGGGGAAACTTAAAAATATTTCCGGAAGAAGAATTCAACAAATGTCAAAGCAATGCACACCAAAATATGACAAGTGTGAACACCCCGTGATAAAGGTATGTGATAGAAATCGATTCGATTTGAATTGAAATCGAATACTTAAATCGAATCAAATACTTTTAGGTGTGATGGAAATCGGATCGATTTCATTATTCATTTTTGTTTCACACATGTCTCCAAGAATAACTTACTTTTAATTACTTACTTTACGGAATCTACATATGTATTCACATAAATATTTTTTTGTGACTTCCGCTGGAAAATTCCTACTAATTTCAGTTTTTTTTTGCAGATTTGAAAAAAATTGTATACAAAATTGTAATTTTTAGTATTTCAAAAGCTATTATGTTTATGTATGAGTAGATGAGTTTTGAAACTTTTCAAACATATATGGTAAACATCTACTGATGAGTTGGTATAGCAACCAAAGAAATGGATTTAGATATTGCTAACATAAATGCTTGCTCGAATTATTTGCTCGAATAAATGTCAAATTTATTATTATTTTTTAATACTTAAAACACAACGAAATTTAATTTTTTCCTCAGAGAAAATATGACGCCATTTGCTTGGGAAATAAAAACTTTTAATGCTTCTTCTTTATTATGAAGCCACTATAATACATTATTTATTGTTTTTTTATTGACAGATTAGCTTAAAATTACACATTTTCATGTTATTTAGTCATATTGTACGGACATATTTTTAAACACAGTATGAAAAGTTTTAACCAAAATTTTTTATTTTTGCATAAAATTAGACATATTATATTTTTTTTCTCACGCGTTAATTCAATTTAATAACAAAGCCGATGTAATTTTAGACAAAAAGAATTTTTCAACACGAATTTAGACAAAATTCGAACGTAAAATACAACAAAAATTTTCGAGTGTTACTACACTAACCTCTTAAAAAAGGTATAAGAAATGTTACAGCAAAAACTAAAAAGAGCAACAGACAGTAGTAACGTTACGTATAGTATAGAAAACATACTGTAGTTTACATAACCGTTTAGAATGAGCAGGCTAAATAGCATTTAGGCAAATAAGATGAGCAAAAACGGACAATTCCCTATAACTCTTTTGATAAATATATGAAAGATTTTAGACAAAACGTTTGATTATCTGATAGATATTCAGATTAAATCTGGCATCAGACATTGTAGCCATACATGTTCACTGGGAACGTTTGAGTTGCATATTTTAATGCATGATTATGTTGGTATACATATTTATTTATGTGTGAATGTATTATTTTATTTTATTTTTTCTTGCACTTTTCATAAACATTAATTCGAGTACATAATTTTTGCAAAGAATAAAAAAAAGGAAAATAAAAAAAGTTAAATATAAAATGTGTGAACTACAAAAATTACATTTGTTAAAATATATGAATGAATTAATGAACAGTTGGACAGACTGTGCGACATACACTCAAATAAAACAAGATAAATTTATAGATAAAAATAAATTAAAGCAAATTAACGACCATTTTTTTCCTACTCTTAATAATTATTTTTGTAATGAGTTTTGGCGCGACAATCTCATATGTACATATACATAACCAGTGAATTGATATTTGTGTTGGGCAGAATCAATGTAAAGACAACTGAATTGAATGTAAATGCAACTTAATTGAACTTAAATTTACCTAAAAAAATATATTTTCAAACACTGAAAAACGTATTTTTTACACGCAGAAAATATATACGCTTTTAGTACGGACGTGTCAGCAATGTCACGTTTCGGGGTTATGGTGTAGAAAATAAGTTAGCATCAAATTATGAGTATTCACAAAAGCTGCAATATGATTTGATGTACTTATATAATAATTGGAACAAAATTCTTTCTAGTATTGTTTATTTTAAAAACGCAAATAAAGTCTGATTTGGCCAAAATAATACGTAACAAGAACTAAACTACAGTACAACCTCCCTAATCCGGACAGATATAGTTTCAGCTATTTTCCGGATTAGTGGATCGTCCGGACTACAGTAAAAATGAATTTTTAAACGCATACTTGTTTTTATTACAGAACAGAAATATAAGTACGTACACATAAGAATTCATTTGCATTTAATTAATTTACAGAAAACATGACGAAAATATTAAGTGACCAAAAATATAAAATTTACAAAATAAGAATTTATTTGTTTCCAAAAATTTGTCTGTGAATTTCAAAATTACTCAATTGTTGTTTTTATTAATTTATAAAGCCCCAAATCGAAAAATGAAATAAGCCCCAAAAAATTTTATGAAATAAACCCCAAAAAAAATGAAATAAGCCCCAAACAAAATTTACGAAATAAGCCCCAAATAAAATGAAATAAGCCCCAAAAAATTTTATGAAATAAGCCCCAAATTTTTAAAAAAATGAAATAAACCCCAAAAAAAATGAAATAAGCCCCAAATTTGTTAAATTTATGATGTAAGCTTAAGAAGAAATCATAAAATGCAAGAAATTTATCCTCTAAATTATATCGAACACCGGCTTCGCGTTCCAAGCATTCCCTGCATAACCGGCCTACGGCCGGGCGCAAGGAATTTATCCTCTATGGTATATCGAACACAGGCTTCGCGTTCAAAGTACCTTCTGCATAACCGGCCTACGGCCGGGCGCAAGGAATTTATCCTCTATGGTATATCGAACACCGGCTTCGCGTTCCAAGCATTCTCTGCATAACCGGCCTACGGCAGGGCGCAAGGATTTTAGATATATTTTACGGATATGAAATAAGCCCCAAATAAAATGAAATAAGCCCCAAAAAAATTTTATGAAATAAGCCCCAAATTTTTAAAAAATGAAATAAGCCCCAAAAAAAATGAAATAAACCCCAAACAAAATATTTGAAAATTTTTTGGGGCTTATTTCGTGCCACCTTTTTAAATACTTTCAAAAATATAATTTAAGACAATTTTATAGATCCTATAAGCTAACCGAAAAATTTAAATGTCCGGATTACTGGATAGTCCGAACTAGCAAGTGTCCGGATTAGGGCGGTTGTACAGTATTTTGTAAAAGTTTGTTTGAAAACATTATAAAATAGTTTGTTGTTGTAATAGCTTTGCTGTTCTTTCCTGTAGTTATAAAAAAAAAAGTTTTTTTATAATGTATGTGTTTTTTGAGTGACATTGGATGGGCGTTCTTAGTTTAGGTTTAAGTTGAGGGCTGGAGACCAATTGGGGTTATTGAACAAATGTTTTTCGGGATTTGGAGGCAATCAGGACATCGCCTTCTAGTGCAAATATAATAGAAACAGATGAAAAATACTACAAATTGTTAAACAGAACATGTACCAACAAGAACCTGAATACTAGCTTTTACCATTAATTTTGTTCATCCACATGTTAATTAAAAAACAAAAAGAACTAAAAGCAAAAAGTACCAGTTTTTCTTAATTTTTACCTCCCCAAAAGTACACCTTAAACAAATTATTTATTTATTTAATGAATATTAGCTTAATATAAAAACAAACCTAATATGGTAATAAAGCACCAAATAATTGGGCTATCGGATACCACTATTACCAAGAGTATTAGCTTTGCTTTAAATTACCCCCAGAAAGAACTCGATAAGTCAATGAAAAGATATAAATAAAAATAAACAAAAACAAAAAGTACCAAGTGTGGCGTGTTTATATCACTTTAAAAGTACTGTATTTAATTTATTAAACGGTTTTTAAGTTATAGTGGAACAAACATCTAATCATACAAACTTCCACATATATAATATTATTATACTAGGACAAATAATATAGTGAATAACTTTATATTGCCATATATTCAGTTAGAACCATTCGATTACCATACAATTATTTTCAAGATTACTTTAAATCATATTCCATTTGCATTCAACTTAATATAAGTTCGTCAAGTAACGATCAGCGAGATATTGTCAATACTCCAACGAACAAACATTGAAAATTCAACATCATTGTAGATTTCATGAACGGCTGAATAGAACAAACGTTGTTTTTCGTAGAAGCCTTTAAATATTTTATGTATTTATAGCTCTGGTGAATGTTATTGAAATTTCTATACGAGTAAATACAACTTCCGAATGAAAATATCGTTTAATAGTAGTTTTTTTTTTCAAATATATTATATGTTCTTTCAACAACATGATTTTTTTATAGCTAATTCAAGAAAACCGATGAAAGTACTAATATTTAAGCAGATGAACTACACTATTACCAAAATTTGACAAAGCGAAGCAAAATAAATATAAATTCAAAATCCCTGTAAATTAGAAACTTCCAACATTATAATTTGTTCCGCAACTTCTATCAAATAGATCCACTGTCTTCCATTCCAGACACCCAAGAAACCAACAATACATAATAATGTAAAATTATTTTAAAGCATAAATTTAATCTGAAGCCCGGGCCGAAACAAACAACAAAATGCACATTCATTATTTCAGTTCTTTATCCAAATGAATAAATAAAATGCAACAAATAATGCAGAAAATATAGTACGTTGTCTCCTCTTTGTACTTATAAAAGAATTCCGCATTTTTCCATTTTCCCTTTATATTTTACTATTAAAAATATTAATTAAGAATGTATTCATGCAAACACATACATTTTCCAGGCTACATCCAATGTTATATCCCAGCAAATAGTGGAGATTTTGTGTTGAGCAGATGTGAGTCAGAGTAGATATAAAAATATTAGCACGAAAAATGCATATGAGTCATATAATTTTTTTTTTCATTCATTAAAAAAAATTATTTTCACATTCTCTTAGTCCGATATGAACAAATAAGCGCTTCTACAAAGGTTCGGTCACACTTGGCAAACATTTGCCCACAAAATCGTAACCACTAAATACATAGTTACGAAAACTCCTTTGATTCAGACACGTGCTTATGTCATGAAATAGAGTCATAAATAACTATAAAAAGTCATAGAATCCAATATTATTTGAAACTTAATCAATATGGGTCAATCAAAAAGTTTTTCATTAATATTTGCCAAGTGTGAACGTACCCTAATTTGAAATTATGAAAATATACAATTTTCGACAAAAAACCAATACAATATTATATTCCAACAGTGTTATTCACAAACTTTTTATTAGAGGCTAATAAGCAAACTCCACTAAAGTTCTCTTCACAAACGCTTAATAGCACTAAGAGGCGGTAATTACACGCTAATAAACTAAAAAATAAGCTGACATATCGTCGGTCACAAGTTGACAACTCTTAACTCGCAAACAAATCGAATCGGGTTTTTGATGCCAAAAGATTGTGTTTGTTATTCTGCATGATAGTACGCTTCATTTATATTTTTAAAAATAATAATAATATATATCTCCTACTAATTTGGGTTTTTTTATTTACTTCCAACACGGTTTAGTAACGGAATAAAAACGTTTTTTTTTTGTCTCATGAAAAGTACAAAAAAACATGTTAAGAGTTGTCAACCTGTGACCGACGATATGCATTCTTTTAAGTAAAAAATCACTATGTACTTCAAAAAGTATGAAACATAAAAACTATTCAAATAAAGTAATGATTGTAATAAATATAATTTCGACATTCGTTAGTATTATACAAAATATACATACATATATCGTATACATATAACTTGAATTTTTTTATTAAATTAAATATTTTACAGATACTATAATTCAATATTCCCGATTCTTCCAGTCCTTCGGCATTGCTTACATTCGCACCCTAAATACAAAAGGGTCACAACTCAAAATTTTCCAAAACTGACTTTTTTCCATAAATTAATTCAGAGTACACATATCTATCTACTGCAAAAATTTCTTTCACATCATTATCTTCTTTAACTGGAAAAATACAGTTATGTCGATTTTTATGTTAAATGTGTTGCTTCTGCAAGAATACAGTTTTTAGTCTCTCCTGAAAATTTTAGTATTTTGAGTTGTGACCCTTTTGTATTTAAGGTGCGATATGTACGTAAAATAAGAAAATTCAAGAAGAAATACATACTCGTATGTAGATGAATATGTACATACATATATACGTATTTATGTATAAATATGTAAATATACAAATGAGTATGGATGTACTTATGTATATGTATGTACATTCATATTTGTTCTTAAAAAAATTCAAAGATTTTTTTGAAGGGTGGTGTTGGCTAAAGTGGTTAGCGCGTTGACTACTAGGCAAACAATGACTTGGGGCTTGGGTTGAAACCCTGGCCAGAGCAAAAATAGTTCAATAATCTATTAATCTAACTTGCTTATATAAAATTTAAAGAACATTAATTTCACATTTTGAATCCATTAGAGACTACTGCTTATTAACTAATGTGTACATAAAGGCTTCAATAAGAATCTTTTATAAATAGCACTGTATATGTGCAGAATTAAATGCTCCTAAATGTTACAATGCAAATACCTATAACAAATTAGTAAGCACATTTTACTGCAACAGTGTTTTTCGCTGGGATACTACCTACATATTTGCAACAGCAAGGACAACGGTAAAATTAAACTGTTTGCTCCACTAACTTGTGATTTGAACACACACAAATACCTTTAAAAACCCAGTGTAAAGCGATCGAAATAAATAAAAAATAAGTAAAACTATTTATTAAAAAATCTTCTCATATATAATTCCCTTAAAATAATTGAATGACTTTTTTTAAATTAATTCGTTTGCCATTAGCGTTACATAAAGATTGCAGTTTTATTTCATTGCATTTTGTATGATACGATATTGTGAAAATTTATGAAAAAATATTTTTTATATTGTTAATTGAGTGTTTATTGCTTGTAAAAATTGCAAAAATCAGTGAAACATTTTCTTTATTATGATATTGTTAACACAACAATAATACAATTATAATTAACCCCTGCTCTACAATTCACGTAACAACAGATAATTATTTATGCGACAGAAAATGAGTTATGGTGATCCCGAAAAGTAATTTTTTTAAATACGAATATATATAAATTAGTAATTTTTACTTTAAATTTTATATCAAGGATAACATTTTATAACCGATTTGCAAAATTGAATTTTTGCAGTTTGCTTCCATAAATTTTCTTGAAATTGTGGTAAGGTGCCCTCCGCTATATACTGACTATCTGATAACTACTCCATTACTCGTCCGATTTTCAACTTTCGTGTTTTGTTTGATAGATTTTGCTGACGTTTGGTAATAATAATATTTTTAAGCCAGTTCGCAACCCCTCTACCCCCCCAACAGTAAAATAAAACAAATTGATTATCACATACCGCAAAACGATTTGCAAGTTTTTCGTTTTTTGTGGAAAATCAAGGGCTCTTTATGGGGGTGGTGTTGGCTGAAGTGGTTAGCACGCTGACTACTAAGCAAACAATGAGTTGGGGCCTTGGTTCAAACCCTGGCTAGAGCAAGTCAATCCATTAATTAATTTCTCTTAAATACAGTGCCAGCTCGCTAATCCGAATTAATGATTGCGGACCCTGATTCGGATTAACGAGATATTCGGATTATTGGATGTGCTGCTATTATGTATTATAATTCATTATATTCGAAAATAAAACACCAGCCAGTAGTGCGATTCTCTATTCAATTTTAACGTCAATTGAATTGTTAAAAATTTTTAACAGCTAAATTAACGTCGATGTTATTCAGTAAGGATTTTAACAATATCGTTTAGCATTATATTCAATTATAACGTCGAATTTTTCAGTTAACTTAACAGCATATTTTTTTCATTGTTTATTCTTAAAGTTGTTGTTATTTTGAAATGTTCAAAAAATATATTTTGGAACAAATAAAAAGGAGCGCACTCTCCTGTACACTATTCTGACTAAAAATTTATTGTTTAAATGTATTGATTTTTAACACAAAATAAAGAGAGCGCCCTCTCTTGTGCACTCTTCTAACTTAAAATTCATTGTTTTTCAACAAATATGCCACCTTATTGAATTTTTTAACAATGTTGGTTATACTGAGTTACAGAATTGATGCATTGTTACCACAAGCAATAAATTGTGTTGGTAAAATTAACGTAACCGTTATTGTTAAAAGTTACAGAATCGCACTACAGGATTTCAAAACAAATTTATGTTATTTTTATTATTCAAGAATGGAAAAATTAAAGCTTTTTTAAAATATAATTTAAAAGTTTGCCGTCAGAATTCTCAGTAAATCTTATAAAAGAATAAATATGTATGTATGTACAGTAATTATTGGAACATACATTTGATACACAGATTTTTTATCTTTTAATATTTTCAGCATTTTTTTATTCCACAAATTGTTGAAGATCCTACACCAAATTTCACTGCTAAAGTTTTTCCTGATTGTCCGCGATTTACTTCTTCTAGTTTTTAAGCTTATCAGTTAATGATAGAGTTTTATGTGCTCGTTTTTTGCGATATTATTTAACTTGATGTTTTCGCGACTAATACCATTTAGCAAATTAATTATTTGTAACAAGACATAAAACATATGTATGTACATACTTATGTCCAAATACTTACATACATATACATATGTATGTACAATATCAATCATATAAGTCTCTGCATCTCAATGATGTCCCGTTAGTTTTAAATTGCCACACATCGGTTTGTAAAAAAAAAAAGCAGACACAATAATAAAAAAGCAGAAAAATAAAAAATATAAAAATTCGGTTTAGCGAGCTTACAACCAATGCGGATTATAGAGTATGTAATACGTCATAAATTCAATTCGGCTTACTGGGTAATTCGGATTACACACTTTCGGATTAGCGAGCTGGCACTGTACTTACATTGGTGTGGTATTGTATTAATTGTTGTCGCACTATTTAAGAGATGAAGGCATAGCACTGATGACTAAAAACTGTTCCAACAGCGATTGATGCTGTTCCAAGCTCATCTACACAACATTGCCCTCCTTCGTCGGTTAGCAGAAACATCGATAAAATGCCTGCTCATCAGAGACCTGCGCCGAGCCGGTTTTTAGCCGGCTTAGCCTAGCCGCCGATTGGTTTTTGATAGCCGCAGCCGCCGCCGATATTTTATGAATTTCCCTTGCATTAAAATTAATAATTATTTTTATTTATTTTCAATGTTTATTGGAGTGATAAGTTTATTACTACCTATTATTCAGAAAGTAATTTAACATAGCGTTTACACATGAAAGTCGCAATACAGTCTCAATTCTTCACTAGCACATTCATATTTTTGTCACCTTCAGTCAACTTTCAGCACTGCTTTCAACAAAAATTTCAAGAAAGTGATTTTTTACACTTTTGACATACTTTCTGAAAACAAATGATATCAACCAAAAATGTGTTGCCAGGTAAAAATAATCAAGCTACATATCAGGATTGTTTTAAAAAGCAGTTACAAAAGCTACATATGTATTTCAAGCGTTTATATAATTAAATTTAATATATGTATGTACATATGTATTCTTTTGAATTATATATTACAAAAACAATTTTTTTATAATTATAATATATAAATATCATAAAAAAATAAAAATAAATATTAGTTTCTATGCGATTCCTTAAACTCGGCTTGGGTAATTGTACTGACAACTCTGAAAAATAAAAATACTCAAAAACCAGCAATGGAAGAAAAAATTCAGTTTTCCTTTTGACGATATTTTAAACAAAAATTTCCGTTTCAAGAAAACTTTCAAAAAATTTTCATGCAGTTCTGTTATTTGTTTCCAGTTTTCCTATGATAATCATGTAGGGAACTTTCATAAAATTACTTTCATGTGTAAACGTGGTGTAAAAGTTAAAAAACTCACTAGAAATTTTAGTTAGAAGCAGATCAATGCGAATTCATACCAGGTGGTCTCGCCCCAATTTGCCATAAAAAATTCTTCCCTGTGATGTCAAAAAAATGTATTTTGAAATCTGAGGGAGATAAAAAATACAAGCGGCGAAATTGGGCGAACATAATCACCTGTCCTCCCGAGGCCGCCTTGAATGAATTCTTTATCTAGCAGAGCTGAAAATTGGCTGAAAGTAGCAATAATATAATTGAATTTAATTTCTGGTGTAAATGCAAGGCGACTTCATAACATGTCGACTGGACTGAATTAAAATATTCACCTGAGCTGTTATGAATTAGCCCAGGCGAATGCATACAAGGTGATCTCTCCCCAATTTGGCCTATAAATCCTCTCAGGAATGTCAAAAATATGCACTGAAAGAGATGAGAAATAAAATTAGTGAAAACTGACAAGGCGAGTTCATTATCAGGTGGATGCAGTGGCGAGTTCGGGCCAGTTAGTTTGTTAAATGCTTGGTTACAAAATATTCGGAACATATTTTGACAAAATAAGTATAGGTTTTGCAAACCTATTATGAATTCGCCTTGATTTGAAGGTATTATAAAAGCTGTTTTACGTTTTTTCACAATGCCGAAAAAAAATATGTACGCTTGGTCGGTTAAGACGCGCGGGAAAAGACAGCATGAAAAGCGCTAAGTTTGCATCATGATGTAATAATATAAGGTGAGCTTGTCAATACAACAATAAAAGACGACATGCATTTTGTTTGTGTAAAATTATCACAATATTTTCAAAAAAAGCTGTATACAAAACAAAACAAAATGTGGTTTGTATGTATTCAGTGGTTATGCAAAAACAAAAAGCATAACGTAAACAAAAATATTCATGATGGCGGCCAAAAATGTAAAGAACTTTTGACAAGACTGTGAGACTTACCATTTTTTGCAGATTATTTAACGGTCAAAACACAACCCTACAAAAAACCATATTCCTTGTTGCGCACACCTGATATTATTACACCATGGTTGGCATCGTAAGTCAAGAACATGCAAATTTTGTTCCGTTACTATGCCAGCTTCCCATCCCCATATTGCACAGCTTGCTGCAATTATTTTAAGTGTACCCTCTACGAGTGCTTCTGCTGAAGAAGCCTCCTCTAGTGCTGGTTCGCTAGTAACCGCGAAGAGGTCCAATTTAAATGCACTAACAGTGAAACAAGTACTATTTGTTCACGACAATTATGACCTGGTTAAGGCAATATTAGGAAGTTAAACTGTAAACTTCCAAAAAACAAAACGAAAACTTGCTTTTTATACAAAAAAATAATATAATATACATAATATTATGTATAAATTTGAAATCCATAATTCATTAAAAATAAACAAATAAGAATGCATCGTCCTGAATAACAATTGTTTTCTTTGATATGTATAGTATAATTAATTTTATTTACTGCAAATAATTAGATATCGTGAGATGTGTACATGCAAACATATATACATACTTATATGCTCGGAAAATTTGGGCGAATTACTAAAGCAACATTTGCATTTATTAAACATTTGTCGAAAAATCGTAACTAAGAAATAAACTGATAATATATTTCCTTTATCTCCAATTTTTTTTTAATTATGGGTTAGCATTTTTTGAAAACTGTATAAAAATATTTTTTGCAGAATAATTAACTTTAATTTGTAACATAAAAACCAAGTTAAATGACAATATCCGTAAGCAAAACTAGTAGTTTTTTGACAAATTTTTAATAAATGTGAACGTTGCTTTAGTTTAAAATTATTCAAATCAAGCCGATTTTCTTGTATGAGCCGATCATAAAACGGTAGCTGATCAATTATCGGCTGCAGCCGGTTTAGCCGCCGCCGCCGACCCATATCTATGCTAGCCGCCGCCGCCGATGAAAACGCTCGGCGCAGGTCACTGCTGCTCATACAGCTTAACAATATAAATGCGTCTACTTAACACCAGAGGCGCCTCAACACTGCTATAAAAAATTAACATAGCGCGCAAAGCAGAGTTGTAGAAGAGTTAAGCAGTCTTACAGGTAACACAATTGGACCACATTAGAACTAGACCGCTGCATTAAAAGATGGGTAGCTAAGAAGTTCACTTGTACTTCCAAAGCATGAACACTTTATCGAAATGAATTACGGAAACAATGTTTATATTTTTGAGAACACCAAAAACTTGTTATCACTTCTTTTTGTTACTCGACTTGCGTCTGTAAGTTCACTGCACGTGTGTTTTGCTATCATACTAGAACATATATGAATAGAACGAGGTGAGAATAATGCGACTTGGTACTTGCAGTACTACGTGAAGTTTGGCAAATGTAAAAAAAAAATTCTTTCTGATGAGTGTAGAAAAAAAAATGGAATTAAGTGAGGCAAGTTTATACATATAATTATTTATTTAGATTTTTGTTACTTAGGTACTAATTACTTATGTTTAAATGTTACATTTTTAATAGGGCATATTTTCCTTTTGAAAAAATTTTAATTGAATTTATGAAAAAAGCCATTATGAAAAAAGCCCAATTACTACTACTTCCCTAGTACCTAGTTTTCTAGACTAATTCATCTGGCATACAATGTATACTGTACTCAGCTTTGTGTGTGTTAGTGTTTTTTTTATTCATTTGAAGTTTGTCTTTTACACATTACGGAACATAGTTGGCAGAAATATGGCGAGAATAAGTGGTGATGAATTGGCGATTATTTTCGGAGGAATTTCTAGTGTAAAAAGCGAATTTCCTGAATATTTTTGCAATGAGGGAAAATTTTAAAATTTACTTTTTAAGTAAATTGTGGGAATTTTAATAAATAATCGTTAAAAAAATTTATGTTTTTTAAAAGATTTATTGACAAATTTAATCAATTAACAATTAATAAACATAAACCGCCTTATTTACAAAAAATATTTTCTGCTTATAAATAAAATACAAATATATAAAATACCTATAAAAAAAATTAAAAATGAATTGAGAATGTTTCATACTGTTTTATTAAAAAATAAATGCATAAAGTTTGTTGGCGCGACCAACCCCCTTCTTCTTTTAAATTCATGTTCACTCGACGATAGTAGAGGTGTCAAATTATCGATAGTACTATCGATAGTACTATCGATAGTATCGATATTTTTTTTTTTTTGCCAAGATTTTATATTTGAAACAATCAATATTTTTAGAAACTATCGATACTACCGGCAATTGTAATAGACGTACAAAATTAAAAGAAAAATATGTTGATATGTTGCTTTTTATTAACAAAAATAACTGGATGACTGATAATTGATAATTGATCTCACACGAATTTTGTTAACATTAATATAATATATAACAATTTTATATTAATAATTTTATATATATTTTAATTTTATACATATAATAATTTTAATTTTCTTATTTATTTAACTAAGAATTAAAGTGCCATTATGTTTTGTTTTGTTTAAAATAGATCTTCTATTTAGAATATGTACATACATATGTACATATATAAAAACATGATAGGTATGTGTGTATGTATTACTTAGATGAAATAAAAATATTCTCTGAGAAAAACCACTTCGATACTATCGCGATAGTATCGTTGATATATCGCTAGTTCGTTTAAGTCTTGATATTTTAGAATCGATATACTTGTTTAAACTAACGATGGTTCCACTATCGATAGCTCTAGACGATAGCTAACCAACTACTAAATACGGTCTGTATAAAAGAAAACACAGAACCTGTGTATTCGTAAGTGTGTATGTTTAGTTTTGTGCTGCTAATACGGTTTTGAGGCTGGTTGAAAAATTGTGCCAACGAAAAACCGCTTTCTTCACCCCTCTCGCCAAAAACTGTCATTTTATGCTAGCATAATTAATCCAGTGTAAAATAGCTCACTGCTAAGTATTTGTCAAACAAAAACTCTTCTCTTTACTGCTTGTGCTTTGATCTACAGAGCAAATATCTACTGTATTTGACAGCGAGTTTCACATATGAAGAAAAAAGGTACTCGTTGCGGCCCTTTAATTAGAACCCAAGTGGGCTGGAATCTAAATTTCTAATTTCCAGCAGCATGCTAACCTAACCTAGCCTAAAGGCATAGCTATTCCGCAATATTTACTTTCATCGCATAAATAATGTATTTGTTATTTGAATCATTATGTTGTTTGAATACGTTTGATTCTGTATTTGATTCGATTAGCTCTCTTATTTTAAGTCGGGGTCTTGTTTTTTTGCCAAAATTATTAAGATAGAATGTTTTCATATCTGATTTTGATTATAAATCGCAAATTAATAACTGGCTGTTGATCGCATTTAAAATTTTTCTTCTTGGACTATTGAGCTCGCTGAGAACAGATTTTAAAGTAGACTTCCGTTTGGCCAGCACAAAATTTTTTGTATATTGAAAAAAAATCTGTACCCGGACTTTATCTAAAAGTCTTACATGTTGCAGTTCTTCGCAAATATTAATTAACATCGGATAAAATGTATTTTCTTTGATAAATATTACCCATATATTTTGAGTTGTTCGGCGACAGCTGTGTAGTATTATTCCCCCAGCCGATCTACCTTCTAGACGACATTCGGACTTAATATGAAAAAATAAAACTTGAAGTTATAAAATTTTCGTTTTAATAAAAGCCAACAGCAACTAATTAAACCGCCACTATGCTTATATACCCCGCAAAGCTATTCTTATTTTATTGGTGTCCTATTCAACTTTAGTAAAATTTAAATAGAGACTTTATGTATACGTTTTTGACGTCTAGCGCAAAAACTGTTGACCAAAAATTAATAAGCTGGCGTACCGATGTCACTTGGTTAAACACATATTTTACATAACGTAAAAAACTACATCTCAAGTCTGTGCGCTTAGAACTGTCGGAGATTATCCCGGGTATAAAAATACTAAAACCCAGCAAAGCCCTAGGCAATGATAGTAGTTTCACTTTTTGAATTGTCATTGGCTGAAAGTTACTTTTCTCCCTTTTTTTGGAACTCCGGAAGTTATTAATAAAGTGGAGAAAAATAGAAGTCGAAAAAAACTATAGACAAACAACAAAATCTGTAAGATTTCTACTATAATATCATGTAAAGTCCAACTAATTGGCCAACAAATAATCAAAAATCTAGTTTTCTTTTTTAAAGTCAATTTGCACCTAAGTAAAGACAAAGAAAAGCTTAAGCTAAATCCGTGCTTGCATAACACAAAAAAAAATCGAAAGCAGAGAGAACATTATCGTTGCAATGTACCGAATTTCGTCTACTCAATACAGTAAAACCATAGTTAATAAACCAAAATGGTCTTATATCCCAATTGATTTCGGATTAAGTCTAACTGACTTTATTACCGATGCAGTGTACTCGTAGTTCATTATGTCGTTATTTTTCAATTAGTTGAGGAATTACAGTATTTAGGTCTACTGAATATAACTTTATCGTAATGACCGTACGAAAATCGGCTTAATTGGGATCATATGGAATCTTGCAGATGTTATGAGTCGTTTTCCCCAACCAATAAAAATATCAGCAGCAGCAAAAACATGCGCTGCATACATACTGCTGACTTTGCAATATCGTGAGAACCGCAATCGGCTGGAAGTTCCACGCTTATATGCTGAGGTTGCATATAATTGCTAAAAATCGCACACTCAGCAATATTGCGGGAACAGCCACGCCGGCGGCAGCGAAAATCAACGGTCATCGATAGTATAAAAGGCAGGTTAATATTGGCAATAAGAGCAGTTCGGGAATATTCTTTAAACGTGTAATAACTAACCAAAAACCTGATCAAACACCAGCCTTAAAAAGCGGGTCGCTGTGAAGGCTTAATGATATTTTAGAAAGTAAAACCGGATCAAACACCAGCCTTAAAAAGCGGGTCCCTGTGAAGGCTAAGTAATATTTTAAACTAGATATAAAGCTAACATTTATTTATTTATTTATAAATAAATAAAAATAATGTTTTAATTTAACCATAACACAGATGGGAATCATTAAAATTCCATTTTTTAAATTTTCTTAATAATTTATTGTTGCCGTAAAAGAGGCTATGCCTCAAATTATAATTCATTATTTGTTTTTTAAAATAAATTTTTACCTAATATCATTTTTGACGTATGGATTTATGGCACATACCACACATGAGGATTTAATTGGATTCTATCGAGAACAACGTTTGTTCTATTCAGCCGTGTATGTTGAAATCTTAAGTGATGATGGATATTAAAGAATCAAATAAATTGTTAACTATGTCTACTTAATATTTCTCTGATTATTACCATTTACGAACTTTAGCCTGTTGCTTGCAATATTAACAACATTAACATAGCATTTGAAAATCAAGATTATTCAACCGATATATGCCTTCTCATCCTCGGATATTCTGCTTGATAATTTCAATACGATATGTGATATGTCAATAAGATTTGGACTTAATTAAGTTAGAAGAGGGTGCTGCTGGGTAAAATTGTTACCAATACCATTGAGAACAAACGTAAGATCGGTATGTTCTCAGGACCAGTCTTCAAAATCATGCATTTATGTTGCATGGTCATAATTATTGCTGGTCTAATAACGGTTGAATACTGATCAATAAAATGTAATAGCGTCGATAATGTTAGCAGAATTATCTATAATAAATGGCCACACAATAAAACATAATAAAGTTAATATGCCATCTTAACACAAAATAGGAAGATATGTAAACAATTTGGGCTTTCATTCACGTTGTTACACTATTGCTTTACATAAGAAATTAGCAGGCATTGGTTGACTGAATGATATACTGTATTTATACTACAAAACTTTGTTGCATACAACTCCACACATTTTTATTTCAACACGCTCACTTTAAATGAGCATATCGATTTTATACTAAAAAAACACTTAAGTTTACTATTTTTACTATAATCCTTTGAACTTTAAAATTTTTATTATTTAAACAAATTAAAGCAATTTATTTGTCTCAGCGCACTTTTTAATCATTTGAACAAAAAGTCACATCTAAAAGTCTACAAAAGCAAAAAAACTGTTATGAAACCCTTCTAAAATATTATAAATATATGTATGTATACCTATGTATATACAAATGCATAACATACTTACATATATAAAATAAATATAGTTTAAACTGGCGTCGACCAATAACAACAGGCAAATATGCAACACCACATGTCATTCAATGTTAAAAATTTACATACGACTTTAAATCATTTTGCTGCAAAAGCTTATAACTAAACATGAACAAACTGTATTTCTCACATAAATTCACACTTTAACAAAATAATTTTGCATGTGTAGAGACAGCCAACAGGGCAGGAGTGTAAAGGAGTGATTAATTTCAAATCAAAAAAAGACCAAATGTGACCAAGTTTAAGAAATAATGAAAATTTGACATGAAAACCTTTCACAGTTAAAATATTTGATGAAATAGTATTCATTGGTTGCATTGCATTAATTTTAAATCTAGTTTTTCCACTCTTAAATTTAGTTCTTTTAAAGTTCTGCCGGTTAATAGATTTATAAATATTCGAATGGGAATGATACTGAGAAGTAGTATGATTCAAGACTTTGCATATATATTTATATTGAATGTATCTGAAGAAATATTTTCATATATTTAAAACTCGCAAAATAAGCAAGTCAATTTCATAAATATTTCTATTTGGTCTATGGAGTTTGTTATAGAAGAAGACATTTCCCACTTTAAACTGCAAATAAATTTGCATTATTGAGTTTCGTTCTTTTGCGAAAGACAAACATATTCCACACAACGTTTGAAAATGTAATTGAGTTTTTATTCGCAAATTCGTATGTCGGTTTTATTTGTAACGGTTGGAGTAAATCAAATTTGTATGCGGTTTTTTATGGTTAAATCAAATTTTCCTGGCACTTTTATTTAATTTCGTTTAGCAAATATGGTTTATGATCACATTCAATTGCTGTTATCATGTATATTTTTTTTTTTAACAATTTAATTGCATTAAACATAAAAAAGTATTTATTTCTAAGAGACGCACATGGTAAACTAAAATATAAAGGAAAATTTAAATATGTATGTATGTAGATACATAAATACAGTCGTATACATTTTAAATGTATGCCAACAAAGATTACAGTGTCCAACACGAAAGTTCACGACTTTGCTTTATAATAGATGGAATTTAAAGTTTCCCCTTTAGAACGATAATATCATAAAAACCCTCTAACTATTTTCTGTTTGGATCTTGGAAAAACTCCATTTAAGGAGCGATATCGAAAGTTGTTTTAAATCATAGAAATAATATCTTTCTAAAATAGATGTAATTTTCACGATCTTCATTGAATAAACTTTTTGGACATGTGTGCCTACAGCCGATCTTCGGAAGTTTCTTCCTGACAGATGTCAGCTAGATAGGAAAATATTTACTTAGCGAGACCACTTTTCGCCTTATCACGAAGAGAAAACAAAGTTCGTATGGCCGGCAAGAAAAAAACCTTTATTCAGCAAGAAGAAAGAAATATTCAGGTGTTTTAAGTGTACGAATTGCAGGGTGTTAAATAGTCGTTCTGTCAAGTTTGACTCGTAAAACTTGTGCATGTGTTCTTAAGATTTCGTTTTGACGAATATCACAGTCATTTTGAGTTTTTTCATTACGCTATTAAAGGGCTGAAAACAGCCTTTGCCTAAAATTTAGGAATTACATGCCGATTAAATATAATAATGTGTGACAGAACGACTATTGTTACGCACTGCAGTTCACATACCTATATGTCTATAATTTTCGTCCTCTCTATATAGAATAAGTTGTTATAAAATAATTATATTTATGACTAGTGCAGCAGTAAATGCTGGCATATTTTATTTGTGTACTCAATATCTACTCGATACTATGAAGGTTGAGAAAATTTTTAAAAGTAATAAAAAGTGTATTTTTAATTTTCTATACGCTTTAGGTAGATCAACCAGAAAGTATTACACACCTCTATACTTATTTTTAGCATGAATTATGATTAACGTGGAGTTTTGGTGAGAGCTTCATTAGTTCCAAGTTCGGAACTCCCGTAGGAATGCATTTTTTCGTTCTATTTTTGTAGGGCCAGCACTTAGGGGATGACTCTTACTTATAACGCATTAAACTACTTAAGCTGTGTGAGCAGTCATTTTATTAATTGTTTTACTTCGCCGACGATTTTCCTAAAAAAGTGGATAAATAGTTGATATTTTAACCTAAATAGTATAAATTTAATTTCTGAATTAATATTCTATTTTTTTATTCAATTAATATTATGAATTTATATTTATGAGCAGGGCAAGTTTTTTAAACTTTTTGCTGGAAAAGCTTGATTTCGCTTATTTTATACCTTTTTTTGCAAAATTGCTTTATTTGATACACTCTGCTTGAATTTGCTTGAATCTTTCTGTTGCAAATAGAAAGCAAAAGTTTGTCCTTTTTTCACACATGCAATTTTCTATTCTTTAACTCTTGACATTCCAAACTAGATTGGCTTAAAGGTGTTATTTATTATTGTGACAACTATACAGAAATTTGCAATGTGTTAGATGCACTTTCCGATGATGATGTGAAATCAATATCTAGAGCAAAAGCTCTACTTAAAAATGCATCTTTAAAATCTGATCTCATGTACATAAAAGATAATTTCGAGTGTATTTGCCGAAATATAATCAAACTAGAAAGAAGAGGACTTTATTTAAAAGAATATGTGTCTATTATAGAAAAAGTGGAAGAAAAGATGAAAAATTTTGAAAACAAAATATTTTTTGAAAAGTTCAACAAAGTTATGAATCGACACGTTGAAATTAAAACATTAGTTAACATTAAAAATAATATTTTTTAAACAAAAGCGAAGCTGATGATAACATTGATTCGCTATCTCCAAGTGAATTATTATTGTTTAAGTTCGCTCCTACTACATCCAATTATGTTGAATGAATTTTTTCAATTTATTGTACAGTTTTATGCGATAATCGATCTTTTCTTTTTGAAAATCTAATAAAAACATATGATTGTGCTTTGCAATAAAAAATAATTTAATAAAATAAATGAAAAGTGGTTACATTGTTTAATTTTTGGAAGCATATTTGAGCTTTTTTTTGCTTATTCTTGGGCTTAGTTTGCGTTTATTTTGCGCTTTTTTGCATGCTTTTCTTCTTTAATTGAGTGTATATTTAAACTTGCCCTGCTTATGAGTTAATAATGCAAATTCTTTAATTTTTGCATGATATCTATCATTTAATTATATATTTATTAGAAATGGGTTGCTATATGTTGTCACACGAGAAATAGTCTGTTAAAAATAAAATTCTCCACTTTCTGATGTTTAGTTTGTAGAAAAAGATAATAATAAAAATATTTTTTTATTAATTTTTGCGGAACCACTAAATATACGCTGGAGTTTCTTAAATTTACCATACTATTGTCGTATTTTAAATAAATCAAATGTAGACATGTTGCCAGCATCAACTTTCAAAATTAATGTCAAGTAATACGTTTTCCAATTTAAAATTTTGTAATTTTTTAACAACAAGTTTAAAACTTAGAAAAATCTGTTTGGAATTATTTTTATATAAAGATGTAAAACATGTTATGCTGGAGTTATTATATTTTTTTTTTTTTTTTTGTGACGCTGTACGAATAATTTACAAAAGAGTAGTGAAATACTCCATGTCACACTTAATAATTAATAAATCACATCAAGGGCGGTAAATATTTAAGAGGAAAATGGTTATGTTGCGCGCAGGAGAAAGCAAATGTGAAACGCACATTTGTCAACTCACTGACCACCATTTTGCACCACTACAACTTTGGTTGTCAACCCCTTAAAAGTTTTAATTTTAATAAAATAAGTTCTTACATAAGTTACAAACAAACAACATTTCAAATGCAAATATTTAAATGAAAAAACAGTACGTTGTTCTATGAGTTTGAAAGTTTAAAAGATGGAAAAATATATTATATATTTATAAAATATTGATAATTTAACTTGTGTTGGATGTATGACTAGTTTCGTTTGGCCTATTTGCATATTTTGATAGCAACATTTTCTTGTGGGCTTAAGAGTACATTGTTGGGATTTTAAATGTCTTACAGTTCTTAGAACATTCATATTAGGTCATCTTACATGAAACTATTAACTTTGCTTCGCTTAATCACAAAATAATAAAACTTAAACTATTAGGGCAGCATACGACATCCCATAGGTTTTAAATTAAAATTGAAGGAGCGTGCATTTTAGTTCCTAGTCATTATATGCTCTACATCCACTATCTAAAAACAAGAATAATATAAAGAGGCTGACTATTATGTTCGCTGGATTTCTTCGCATACTTCTTATATTACTAGAAATCGGATAATTGGAATATAGGCAAGTCTTAATGAATAAGTTTGAAAACGGTTTAGTGTAGGGATTAAGGTGCAAGACGTAAAGTTTTATATACATAAGCACATACACACATAAGCACATACAAGAGTGTATATCTCACTATACTGGTCAAGCCGCAGATGATAGCATTTCCCAGTACAGCAACAAGATTTCACATACATAAAAGGTTTTCCAATAAGAGTGATATGATTTCTTTAAAAAAAACACATTTATTGTTAAGGAAATTCCAATGTTTTTTATTTAATGTGAATTACAATCGATACAATTAAGTTCTAAATAAAACGTCATTCAAATGGACTCTGCGTGTTCTTCTGAAACCACTTCGATTAACCCAATTTTCGAGCACTTTTTCCACTAAATCAAGTATTATGTCATGAATGGCACGTTCAATATTGACTTGTAAAGCTTGAAGTGAGTCTGGTTTATTTCGAAAGACCAATGACTTCAAATAACCACACTTGAAATAGTCTGATGGTGTTAAATCACAGCTTCTTGGAAGGCCATTCAATACCACTATTTCTTGAAATAATCGAATCTCCAAACTTTTTTAGCAATAATTCAATTGTTGGAACTAAATGTTGTCAAGATTTTAAATTTCGGCCATAACAAGTTGGGTTTCATCGATCTATACTGGGGGTAGATTCTGGTTCTGCGATAACGTGAAATGTAAACATTTTTCTCGTTTACATTTTGTTTCTGATTCCCGTTCTGTGAAGAAATTAAAACAAATTAAAATCTTTTCACAATGGGAGAAACAAATGGAATGACACAATTTTTTTCTCAGTTTCACAGCAAAACTGATTCTCGTTTTATGTATGTAACTGCGAAAACAAATGTCAAAACATTTTCATATGACGCGTTTTTTTTCACTTAAAATTTGTCAGCGAAAATGGAAAAAGCAGCAAAAGGCATGCGCACAAGCATAAATCAAAAAGAATTTTTATTAATTTTTAAGCTAAGATCCCACTATCGGCGCGAACAGCACAATCTATGACAATTATTATCGTGCTATATCGGCACACATGTAAAAACATTGCACAATTAATTTTTTGGCGGTCCCATTATCGTCGCATATTGCGACAATATTTTTCGGCTCATATCGGCCAAATCTCAATTGCGACACTAATCGGTACATTGCGATCACACTATCGTGCTTATTGGGCAAATTAAATCATGTATGTACGAGTATGTATGTATGTGTTTGTTTATTTGCTTGTTGGCAGATACAGTTTAATTTTCGGCATTTATTACAATGAAAAAGAGAAAACTGCGTTGGCCATATATATTGTGTATATAATTAATATAGGAGTATTAATATGTATATAATAATAAAAAATTAATGAATTTTAATTGAATTTACTACTACGCAGCACGTCCTTCTATTCTTGTTATTTTGTAAACAGATGTTTTCAGGGATGGTAAAATCGTTTTTTTTTTCTGTTCAACAGTACAAATGTTATATTAAATGTTTTAATATATATATAAAATATAACATCTTATTCGCACAAATACTTAGGAATATATGTTTTTAAAATATTATAACTTGTTATGGGTTAGCTAATTTACATGTGTGGATTTCGTTGGTAGTTAAATATCAACTCATCAGTTCATCTTTACTAAAAACATATATACTTGAGTAGAAGGTTATATTTTGTAAAAAGAAAGTTTGCTTTTATTTTGCCTTATAAATACTTTTATTGCCAACAAAAGGTTGTGTAACTGTATAAAAGTTATAAGAGAAGTAAACAGATTTATATCGAATGAAAAAAAGTTGGTTTAAGCTAACAACGAAATGCATATACATAGATTACCTAACCCATAACAATTTTTTAAAAATATATGAATAAAATATAACATTTATGCGAGCAAATACTCAAGAATTTTGTTTTTTTTTAATTTTATTAATTTTTTGCATATATGTATGTAGATTTGCTAACCCACAACAAATAAATAAAATTTAAATGCATAAAAGCTAATAAAAAATTAATTTTGGTACAACTAAGCTTAAAAAAAATAGTTTTACAGGGTGGTGCAATTTAAAAATTCGGTTTTCCAGCCCGTGTATCGGCACTGATTGTCGACTGTGATCGGCGCACGAGTGGCCGACAAAAATCGGCGCATTTTTTACAAATTGATTGCTTAACATTGTGCAATAGTGGGTTCACATTATCGGCGCATCAAGGTTGATTTTGATTGTCCATACTCAGCACAATTTCGGCGCAGATTGTCGCATTTTGAAAAATTATGAGCGGTCACACTATCGGCACATGAATTGCGACGAAAATTGGTGCATTGCGCCGATAGTGGGATCTTAGCTTAAAGTTCGGCACTTATTACAATGAAAAAGAGAAAACTGCTTTGCCCGTATATATTGTGTATATAATTAATGTATTAATTTATAATAATAGAAAATTAATGAATTTTGATTGAATTTATTACACACGTACTTTTTATTCTTGTTAATTTGTAAACAGATGTTTTCAGGGATGGTAAAATCGTTACAAATGCAATCTTTTAGCAAAATCGTCTAGGTTTTTTTTTTTCAACAGTACAAATGTTATATATAATGTTTTAATATACATATATGAATAAAACATAACATTTTATTCGAACAAATACTTAGGAATATATGTTTTTAAAATATTATTACTTGTTATGTTAGCTAATTTACATATATGCATTTCGTTGGTAGTAAAATACCAACTCATCAGTAGATATTTACTAAAAACATAAATACTTGAGTAAAAGGTTATATTTTGTAAAAGGGAAGTTTGTTTTTATTTTGCCTTATAAACACTTTTATTGCCAACAAAAGGTTGTGTAACTGTATAAAAGTTATAAGAAAACAGATTTATATCGAATGAAAAAAAATTATTTGTGTGATGTTTTCAAAGTGTTTTAAAAGCAATTTTGCGTATGCTTTAGTAATTCGCAAACTTATTATTGCGAGTTTATGTATAAGAAGATGAGTTTTAGAACTTTTTAAACATGAATAGTAAATATCTACTGATGAGTTGGTATTAAGCTAGCAACGAAATGCATATACATATGTAGATTACCTAACCCATAACAATTTTTTAAAAATATATGAATAAAATATAACATTTATTCGAGCAAATACTCAAGAATTTGTTTTTAAAAATTTTATTAATTTATTTGCATATATGTAGATTTGCTAACCCAGAACAAATAAATAAAATTTAAATGCATAAAAGATAATAAAAAATTAATTTTGGTACAACTAAGCTTAAAAAAATAGTTTTAAGAGGTGGTGCAACTTCAAAATTCGGTTTTCCAGCCCGTGTATCGGCACTGGTTGTCGACTGTGATCGGCGCACGAGTGGCCGACAAAAATCGGCGCATTTTTTACAAATTGATTGTGCAATAGTGGGTTCACATTATCGGCGCATCAAGGTTGATTTTGATTGTCCATACTCAGCACAATTTCGGCGCAGATTGTCGCATTTTGAAAAATTGTGTGCGGTCACACTATCGGCACATGAATTGCGACGAAAATTGGTGCATTGCGCCGATAGTGGGATCTTAGCTTTAGCTTTAGAATATAAATGTCGATATTGCAAACGATAAGTATGTAAGTATGTATGTACATACATACTAGTGATGTTACGAATATCAATTTTTAGTATTCGCGAATACGAATACGAGTACGAATATTTAAAACAGTATTCGCCGAATACGAATACGAATATTTCTTTTGAGGTTTATATTTCAAATTTATGCTGGGAACATAATTGGGACGAACGACGAATTTTTCGTTGCGAATATTCGTCGTCAAAAATAGAACACATGCATTCATATGAAAGTGAACACAGCACCGACGTCGACGAAATTCGTCGTACGTGACGAATTCTCTGATAGATTTATTTCTATTTCATACGCCGACGAACGACGAAGAAATCAGTACAGCGTTACCATGTTTTTTTTAGTTTTAAAATATATTAGTAAATAATGTTCATTTTTACTTTAATAAGTTCTATTTTTTATTATATAGAGCATTTTAATTAAATATACATAATTATTAATGATGAAATTTGTTTTTAATACTTTTTTTTAATGTTTAATTTTATAAAGGAATTATATTCTTTATACGGTAACACTATCGTTGTTATGTTTGTATGTATATAAAAACAAATTTGTAATAAAAAATACACACAATTTTTTGGATTATTATGACAGCAGTTGTTTGTTCGTCCCAGTTGTGCGCCACACGACGAATTTACGCAACGAACTTTTTCCAACGAATTCGTCGTGCTAGACGTTGTGTTCCCAGCATTAATTGGAAAAAATCCCTGCCTTTGCGTTAGTAACTATAAATGAAAAAAAAAATTTAGTGATTTAACATTATTATTGCATTAAGATGCCGAATTTGAAAACCTCTACAAAACATTTTTTAATTATTTTACTATCATACTGTCAGATTTCGTTTTTCTTACATTTTATGTACATTTTTTAAAATTTTGTATGATTTTTTTTTTGGAATATGTATGGGAAAATTATTCGAAATATATTCGCTTGAATTTGGCGAATACGAATACGAATATCTTAAAACAGGCGAATAGTCGAATACGAATAAGAGTATTCGTAACATCACTAATACATACATACATACATAAGTATATGTATTAATATATTTACAGATTTCTTACTACATTTAAGATGTTTGTTTTGTGCTTACCGTAAAAGTCTGCACGAACAGTTCGATTTAATGCTTTTTGAGGGCAAAGAATACGAACTTAAACTCTGCTCGCTGTGTTGGCAACGGGCATTCATCGATCCTGAATACATTGTCCTGCAGAGGGCTATTAGGGATGCCTAGCGACAGGATAATCTGTGAACTTAGATTCAACAGAAGATTCAATGTCACAATTCCGTCTAGGGCCACGTGGGAGGGCAAAGGTCCCTTTGTGGATTCCAGAAGTTTATGTTGGTATACGGATGGATCCAAAACTCTAGATGGAGTAGGCGCTGGAGTCTGTGGACCCAACGTGAAAATCTCACTGGCCATGGGTAAATGGCCCACGGTATTTCAGGCGGAAATATAGGCAATCACCAAATGTGTTGACATTAATTTAAGCAGAGGCATTAAAGGCGCGCATGTAGCTATCTTTTCTGATAGTCAGGCTGCCCTTAAGTCCTTAGTTTCATGGGAATTCCGTTCTAAGCTTGTTTTAGAGTGCTTTGACTCACTACAGAAGCTATCGGTACGGAACAAGGTTTCCATCTTCTGGATACCTGGCCATAGAGGTCACCCGGGTAACGAGGTAGCGGATGAATTGACCAAGAGGGCCTCTGCCGATCCTCTCTTAGGCCCAGAACCCTTTTGTGGCGTAAATTGGTCGACTATAACTACTCTTATCAGAGAGAACGACATGTCGACCGCTAAGGTAATTTGGGAAGCTGCTCCCGGTCTTAGGCAGGCCAAATCTTTGTTACAGCCATTTTCATACAGTGGCATCCTGAATTTCAGCAGGAATGACTTACGGCTAGTTATTGGTTTCCTCTCCGGTCATTTTGGACTGAACTATCATCTCTGGAAAAGTAAACTAGTTCGCTCACCCTTGTGCCGTTTATGCATGGAAGAGGATGAGACAACGGCACACATTCTTTGTGAATGTATAGTCTTATGTAATAATAGAAGGCGTGTTTTTCTTTCTGAATTTGTGCGTTCGGAGGATATTAGGCGGGCTTCTCCAAGCTCTGTGCTGACTTTCATAAGGAGAGTCATTCAGAGCTTGGTTTAATTTTTAGAGATCCATGGCACAAAAGATCCAACAGGTGTCGCAGTGCCGGTCCTTGGACCAGATCTATCTACTTATCTATCTATCTATCTACTACATTTAAAAAAAATAATGCATACATTTTCAACTTTTAAATATTATTCGCATGTACAACGTACATAATTTATTTTTGTTGTTTGACAATTGCACAGGCCCAAGCAGAGAGAAAGTTGGTGTCGGCTTAAAAAAAATAAACTAAGAGGCGGCTTAAACTAATTTTGGAGCCGGCTGCTTAAAAAATACATATGGCGATAGAAAATCGAAAAGTAGGAAAAACTTATTATGCAGTAAAAGTCTCGGAAACGCATAAAATTGAATATAAAATAATTGAAAGCAATTAGCATATGTTATGGAAAATGTATCAATAAATAGAAATAATTAAAAAAAATTGTATTCGACTATTTTTTGCTATTTTTTCTGCTATTGATATTTACGATTTTACTATCGATTGTATGTTTGTACTTAAGTATGAACATTTTAACTAATTTTATCTATTCAGGCAATTTTTTGTTATCACTTTATTTAAATTACTACCAGCAACCGCGTCGTCACCCGCCCGGCATTAAGTTTTCATTTACTACTTTTAAAGTGCCCTGGAGATGAGCAAAGAAACACGTTAATCAGTGCATATGTGTGGGAATCGTGTTTTTGTCGTTTAAAGGGAGACATACAAATGAAATCGTCAATCATCATTTTTGTTGTGACTTCGCGGCGTCTTGTGCAATTTTGTCAAAAAACAAAAAAAAAATACATGCGTTTGACACTGTTTATATATAAAAATACCAGAGTAAAGCTATGTACAGACGATTGGCAGATCTTACAATATTGTAAGATATGTCAATATGCTGACAACGTACTGGCAATGAAAAATTGTTACCAAAAGGTAAATTGTTAGTTCAGACGATTGTAAGAAAACCTTACAATTTCATTGTCAGAAAATTGTCAGACAATAAATTTATCTGCCAACAAAAATTGTCAGTTTACACGGTTGTCAGCTTGTTGTGTGGAAAAATTGCCAGATGCGTTGTTAAGCTTTGTCAGAACTGTCAAATCCAATAGTATTTATGGACAGCATTGCCAACAGAAAAATTATCTTACAATGGTGCATTAATTTAAACACATCTGCCAATAAAACAAGAGCTTACAATGTCTGACTATTATCTGATAATGGCAAAGTAGAGTGTTTTCACGATTGTAAGATGTCTGACAATATTATTGTCGTACAATGAACTGACAATGCATTTTCTTGCAACATTGCAAGACAAAAATTGTAAGTTTAGACGGTTGTGAAACATTTTCTGAACATTTTTCTGACAATATTGTAAGATCTGCCAATCGTCTGTACATAGCTTAAGAAATTAAAAAGTACTCCTGTGATGCCATCTTTCAACTAATTACACTTCGGTATAACGTATACATGTACCCGAAAAAACACGACTGCACGCACACAATTAGAACTTTGATGTGTTTTTTTATCCTCTCCAGTGCACGTAAGAGAAAAGTTAAATAAAACATTTTTAAAACAACTAGAATTAATCCCGTTGAAAACATACCATTTTATTAAAAAAAAAAAAAAATAAAAAGTAAATAAAAAGAATTAAACTAAAGGAACGGTTCAAAAATGTATTTTAAATAATATCGATACCGATAATTATTCCTATCTATATTTTCGATATTTTTAAACTATCGACTTATGTTTTTCAGAGTTTTGACCATCTGAAATTATAGTATAAAAGTGAGATAATATTTTTCGATTATATTTTTGTCAATAAAACATTAAATAACATCTCTGATTATATATACAGATATATGCATATATGAATATTTGTTCCTTATTTAACCTGTAGGATTAACTCCGTATCTGTAATTATAGACTATTAATAAAATTTCCTACTTGTGTAGCCGCCTACGGCGGGTTCATACAATTTCTTCACCACCGCTAATTTGTTTATTTAATATTTTCTAATTTTTTTTCAATATTCTATAAGATATGCTATCTATATTATGTAATATATGTTGAAAAATTAACTTCAAAATTTCAATAAAGAATAGCATGTTCTAGAAGCCGCAAAAGCAAGTAAAATATATTTGCATGCGGCCTTGCACCGCATCGAAGTTGTTCAACTTCGTTCTCTGTGTATGACATTTCAAGTTGAATAACATGGATATAAAGTTACGCTACAACATATGGAATGAATACTTTTTCATATTATAAACGGGAATCGCATTTTGTGCAATTGCGAAAAGATATTGTGTAAAACTGCAATGAAAACGAAAATGAAACATTTTTTTTACATTTCACGTTATCGCAGAACCAGAATCTACCCCCTGCTCTCCATTTACAGTAACGGTGTTACTAGCTTCATTTCGAAAGAAGCACGGATTCCATCACTCAGATGAAGCTGAGCCTCATCGGAGAAGATGATTTTCTTAAAAAAATCGTTATCGTTTTCGGTATAATTTCTAAACGTTGCTCTCGCGTATATCTCTCCATGTTGAAACTGTAAATACTACTGAATACAATGCAAAACAAATGTCATATCATGTGACATGACATATTACAAATGGCCGAAACGTCACTTCAAAATCGTATCATCCCTATTGGAAAACCTTATACATATATCTCCTTGATATTTATGTGACACATATATATTTGTCAGGTCTTGCCGCAGTCCCAGAAAATCAAGGAACTTAAAGCATGCTCGTATTAGATTTGTACCATTTTATACATCGTATCTTCACAAACAGAGTGAAATATATTCTCCATGAATATTTGACAAACCATTTCCGCTGGAGATCCCGCAACAGAAGAGCCACAATTTCTTAACTCGATGAAACGAAGTTTTGATTTTAATAGTGGACACAATTTTTGGCTAAGATTCTGTTGAGTTATGATAGAACAGCTACAAATAGGAAGGTTACGGTTACACTTGTGAATGGTGGCATTACGGGGCACTTTACTAATGCATGTCTAATATTTCTTTATGGAGGTTTCTGTAGGTGCTTTGACGAAGAAGAAGATTCAGCTCAGATCCCTCTTCTGGAATGCCCAGCTTTGGTTGAATGCAACCTTCGGCACCTCGACGGGAGTGTCTCAGTGATGGATTAATGATGAAAATTTCAAAAATCTCTTTGATTCGAAGCAGCCAAAATAACAAGATTTTCGTAGCAATGTGCAGTTTGAAGATAGATAGTTCTCTGGAGATCATAAAGTGTCTAGTTGTCTCTTATTGTACTTGTCGTTCTATCATAACCTAACGAAAAATATAACAAAAGCACAAAGAAAAAATCTGAATAAATTTATTCGAAAAAACTTTTAACTGCCAACGTTAACCTTAAAAAAAGAAATGTTGGTATAATGTTCATGATCTCTCGAAATTTACGAGTAGTTACAACATTCAAATTAAATTTTGTCATTATTTTGAACATCTGACCCTGTATACAATTATATATAAATAAAATGTTAATAAATTGTAAATAAAAGCTGATGTTTTTATATACCAAAAATGATAAATGGCGTGGTAATATGAACAGCAAAAAATAAACGAAACGGTCAAAACAGCAGGCGGCATGAGAAAAAGTAAAACAAAAATGAAATACTCGCACAAAATACAATATTAAGCATTTGCGTTTATAGTCTTCAACAAACCAAACAAAAACATTTAAGCTTTTGTTAAATTTTTATATCAAAAAGTCCTTTACGTAAAAAATAACATATATACGAAAAACGCACACATACATGCAGCTAAAAATGATTTAAATCAAAAGTTTTGTTGTTGTTTTTAGAAAAATAAGGTTTTACCAACTACGAACAGAAAAAAAAACATTTGTTAGTTTTGTGATTTTGTTGGTAAGAGTTCGAATGAGAATAGCGCATGTAGTAGTATGATTGTCATTACAGCCAAAGAGATCTAAAAAAGGAAATTGTCACACCCAGTGACCTTAATTTCGTAGTTAAGGGCAAATTATTATTACAAAAAAAAAGAAAACTAAAATTCTTCTTTACTTTTTAATTAAAGTTAGAGACATTTTTGATAAAATTTTTTTAGTACTGAGACATTCAACTTAAAAATCAATTTGCAAATATTTATAAAATGACATCAAGATAGATAATGAAATGAAAGTTTGCTTCTAACGATAAATTAAATTTATTTACTACAGTTTATTTTGCTTATTTTTTTCATCTTTTTCGGTGTTATTTGAATTTTGTGCGACAGAAATACTTTTTATCGCCTTTCGCCTTTAGTGTATCCTGATGATGATGATCACGATGATGATGAACTGAAGTTGGTTTGTTTTCTTTTTCTTTTATCAAGATTCATTTTTATCAGACTGTGTATAATGCTTGAATGAATTTAGGTCTTAAATAAAATTGGCATTGAAAAAAATACTAAAAGGATCCCCTACTTACTTACATAACCATTTTGGAGAAATAATTTAACAAACTCAGTTTATTTCTTTGTTATAACTGTGTAAATGACTCACAGTTTGCCTGAGTTTTAGGCTTGAGTCTAAATATTTTTTACAACATTTGTGTGGTATCTGACAGCTACCAAAACATACATCTGGAGCACAAGAAAAAAATTCAAATTGTTTACTGTTGCCTCTGATAACGATAAGAATGTTTTTTATTTTTCCTATGTTCATACTTAAATGTATGCACGTATTTATGTAAGTGTGTATGTTAAAGACTTCCCCCTGAAGTTAAAACATTTTTTTTTGTAAGCTAAATTTTGTGTTGCTTTTTCTACAATTGCCACTCGTATGTTGTTGTTTTGAATGCGTTACAACCACAACTGTTTCTTAAAGCCTAAAGCTGCTCACAACAATTCTCAGGGTTGTTTAATTTTTTTTTTTTTCTAATTTCCTCAACGTTCTGCTACTCCCTTAAGCTTTTCTTAAGCCGAGGGGTTTTTTCTTTTTGTAAGTGATTTTACGTTAATGATAAAAAAAACACATGTGTTCGTTCGTTCCATTTCTTTTTATATTGCAAAGAGGGTTACAAAAGTTTTTGTTGAAGTTGGAAACTATTTATATTAGAAATTGTTCAATGGGAAATAAATTTAAGAAATTTTCATTTTAATTTGGATTTTTCATAAAATATTATTTCGAAAAAAAAAATAAAACGAAAAATGTTTGGCGTCAGCAGCTTCAGCCGAGAAAATCTTTAAACAGACCAAGCGCTATTTGATATTAAAAATTTTTATGAATATTTTACTAATGTATTTCCATCTAATATTTTTATCTTTCAAATAATTAGTATTTTTATTCTAACTCTGGTAAACATTTCTTTTGCAAAGAAAGTTTATGACAAATATATTTTTAACTTTTAATATAAGTTACTACAAAGAAAAGAAAACAATCCCAAGCGGTGTCAAAAATAAATTACGTACGGATTTTCTTGATTTAAGTATAAGAAGATTAATTTAATTACTGATTATTCCATCCCTAAATGTTTAATTCAATCCCTAAATAACGATTATTATAGATTATTATTGATTTAAAGTGATAGATTGGATGCATGAATACACATCCTACAACATCACATGTTTGTAGCACATCTTCATATTTTATATATGTTTATTTTAGTTAAAGATTGTAAGTCCCAAATTGTAACTCGAAAAAAACCTAAATATTTAGATACGTTAACATCTCACACATACATAGTTTGTTTTTATACTCACTACAACTCATTATAGTCAGTTTTCTCTATAAGTTGTTACAAATTTCTCAACCCACTATAGCTGCCACACGGCCAGAGTTATTGAAAAAAGTAGTCCAAAATGGGACTGATCAAACTCGTGATGACGGCGTACATATGCTTGAAGTGGATATTTGAAAAATAAATGTCATGGCACTATCTACCAGATTACAGTAAAAAATCATTTCAAAAATATTTATTTCTTGTATTATTATTTTATGTTCTCAAAAACACCTTTGTATTTTATTGCTGAAAGATAGAATAAAATTCAAATAATATCGTATACAGAATCAGATAAAACAATTGTCAAACAGTATTATAATTTCTTAATTTTGAAAAAATATTAAGGAAAACGGACCATTTCAAAGAGTTTTCTGTAAAATAAAATGACTCATTTACTGAAAATAACACTGATTTTAATGTCAAAATGTCAAAATAATTAATAAATTTAAAAGTAAATTTCAAACAAATGCTGCCTTGATTATAAAATTTGTAAATTTTATCTCTATGGAGTAACTTATCACGACTTTGGGAGTCTATTAAAACATTTATGGAGTAATATGTATGTAGCTATTTTTAGATAAATATTTTAAAATATTACCTTGTTAAAGCCGATGGTGCTTGCAAAGGGGTAAAGCTGTTATAAATTCCGAAAATCTGAAAATAGAAAATAAATAATAATGTTAAAATATACAAAATAAATAAGTATAATGAAACACTTTTATGAAAAGAAAGTAAAAGAAAGAATTGTCAAGCCGGTAATAAATTTATCTAGTTTGTATATTTTTTTCATTTATGTATGAATTTATTTATTATTTTTCTGAATAGGCAATTTATAATCTTAAGTCTGCAATCAAAATAGTCTAGTGTTTAATGTACGCATTCAAAGAAAATTTTAAAGCAACTTAATGGCAAAACGAAAGAAGGCAGCCAAAACTGCGTAGGTGATCTAAAATAACACACTTGTACGAAAAGTCTAAAATCAAAAAACATCACTTGCAACAACAGCAACCTAGAAGTGACAATAGAATTTGTCAAATCAAGAAATAAGTCAACATTTTATGACTCAACAAATAACACAAAGACATGATGTGAAATGCATATAAAAGAGTTTATTAAACATTTAATGGCGGATGCAAACACTGCAACTATTTTTTTCACTGCTGTCACATTTTTGCAATTTGATTTGAGTTCTTATAAACAATAATCACAAGTGGAAATTTATAAAGTTCTAAACACCTGACTTGAAAGAAAAATAAAAAATAAAACTCCTTCACTAGCATGCATTTGTAAATTTGTGGCACGTATGATAGGTATGGGTGTTTGTCAATGTCCATGCAATATGCTTCTACATTCAAGTTTGTGTTGGATAATTTAAACATTAAAACAAATTTGCACGTTATCAACACTGAATGTTCGTTTATTTCGCAACGTGGAATAAAAAGGTGCCAAAGAGAATTGGTTTTGTTGTTGTGTTTGTAATGCGAGGGGCATCATGTCGCAACAATTGGATATATTCATTTCATATTAAATAATTTTAATGCAAAGATTAAAACCCGATATTCATAATTCATTTTTAGTTTATATTTTACTCATATAATGACCTTTTGAATAAAAAAATGGAAATTGGTCCATAAATATTAATTTGTTGCAGCGCCTGTGGTTTTAGACTTATTAACATTATTAACATACTTAAGGTGTGTGCAGCCAGTCGATTAAATGTTTTACTTAGCCAACGTTACTGTTAATCGATAAAGGAGAAGGTGCTGTCGTATACATTGGCTTTGAACAGTATGAATCGCCGCCGAACAGTCCTGGCCTAACCTGGGTTCGAAACCAGCTTTAAGCCATAGTTTGATTTCAGCCAACATTATCCTCAACTTTTTTTATTAACATATATATTAGGGGACCAACTTTCGAAATCGGTCTACAAACTGTAGAGCTACGTGAAAACCAATGTATCTAATATTAAAAATAATACATACCACTAATCCATAACAAAAGTTTTTCAAACAAGAAATATTTTTTAAATCGGTCGGTAAATGGATTATTCATGGGGTAATCAAGACTTCGGGGGACTATTTGTCCCACCACCCCCCGTTTGACTAAAAAAAAAAAAATAAAAGGACGAACTGAAAAACGAGAAAATCCAATAAAAAAAAAATTAAAAATCAATCCGTTAATTGAGGACAGCTTGCAACCCAAATTTTAAAACAAGTTTTGTATATGGGACCAGACTCCAAGCAAACCCGTTAAAACATATATAGAATTTCGGAAATTGATCAATAATGAAAAGATTACACCATAAAAAATATTTTGGGAGGGAGATGGACAACTTCCCACGATTTGGGACCGAGCTGCAATCAAACCTATTTCGGTGTTATGTAGTTTTTTCATAATCCATACCTGCACATTTAAAAAGTCCTCAGATTTTTGATTTTCTACACCAGTCACTTGTATGGATTATCTAAACCAAAGTTAAAGAAAAGTTGACGTTTTATTTTACAAAAATAATTGCATGCAATATAACCAAAACTGTTGAAATACAATATGGATACCAGAGAGATTTTTCCGTATGGTAAGACTAGCTTCCGATGATAAATTCAGTGCTTTTAAAATATGGCAGGTGCATATGTTCGCATCTTAGTGACACTCATAACTTTAGTCTATGTCCTATTATCTGTAAAAACCTTTACTTATCTGTCTATTAAATCTCGGAAATAGCTGAGTAGTGGAAATACATACATATATATACGCATCCAATGAAAATATTTATTAGAACAAAAAAAAAAGTAAAATTATGTTGTTTATGTGATTTTTGTTGTTTATATGATTTTTGTTCATTATGAAAACAGCTGTAAATTTAAAGCCGTAATAGTTTTAAATAATTTTTTCTACTCCTCGACACCAATGAAATTATTAATGTGTGCAAGAGATGGTTGTGTTTTGTAATTTTCTCTCACATTTTGTTCACGCTCATGTGCTGAAATGTTAGTTTTCGTTTATGTTCGCTACGTGAGCAAAAATAATTTAGTGACTAAAAGTCACTTCGCGTCGCACTTTTTTATAGAAATACTCCATTCTTATATCAAGACGCATGGTAGTGCGTCGAGCCCCTCATAGCTTTGCTTCTCTTGATCATAATTTAATGAAACTTGAAACATAAGGTCTCCCTACAGAGGTTAAATTTGAAAGTTCTACCGTAAAAGCTTCCCGAGATATTAAGGTGTGAAAAGTCCATATTTTAGTACATATTCACTAACTCACTGCCTCACTGACTCACGGATTCATCAATATTATTGGGTACTTCCAGTATAGCTAGGGAGCTGAAACTCGGTACACAAATAGGTCTTGGTGAGAAATTAACCAGAAAAATCTGAAAACAGGTACTTTCCACCCAGGGGCACTAAGGTGCCCCTTCTTTGTATAGAGCACTTCCAGTATAGCTAGAAAGCTGAAATTTGGTACACAGGTAGGTCCTGACGAGCAATACGTATAAATATTCATACAGAAACAAAAAGAAGTGAGATCTGTACAAAAACATTTATGTCAAAATAAGGCCAAGTTCCTATACACAAAATTTCGGCTGTAAAAAGTACTAATATCCAAATAAGGACCAAGTTCTCGATAGGTACAATACCATCTCATTTCTAGCCCTGACTAAAAAGTCTTTTGGCTGTCGTCTGACAGTCACACATAAATAAACGATTTATATACAAAAGCAATCATTTAGAGCTTTTTGGTAAGATTATCTCATACTCCGAAAAATTCTTTTAATTATTTTTACATCTATTTAAAAAATATCGAGTCTTAAGCTATAAACACATTCGCCACAGCCGACTACACGAACACAAGACTAAAAATGCTGCTAGCTACCGATGTAGCCGTTAATCCAGCTACTTAATTATTTTGGAGACGACAGATACACAGTAAACAGGTGATCCTGAATTGTTGCAACGATTCATTTATGTATATTACAGTGATGATATTTAGCGCTTTAACTTGTTTAAAGTTTGCAGGGGCGGATTGAATACGGCGAATTGAATTCGCCCCTCACATCGCTTTGTATGGATTCGCTTTGACCGAAAAAATTCATCTCATGGATCGCTTTTGGCTCCGGAGTTACGGTGTTCAAAACTTATTTTTTATTGGCCATAACTCCTAGAATATGGAAAGGATATGAGCGATGTGGATATCACTTTAAACTTCTCTAAAATACCTAAGTATATACTGGTATACAAATTTTTTTAAAACAATTTACCCATTGCGAGTGAAATTCAATTTTAAAGTTTTTTTATCTGACTTTTCACTTTTACAGAGAACTTACCATGCTTTCATTTGGTGTATACTTGAAAGCTGTCACCGATGAAATACGTAAGTTATGCTTCTTTAATGATGATTTTAAGAATTAAATGATTTATTTAGAGCATTTGAAATGGTACCTAAATATGTCGTTTATATTCGTTCTATATTGTAAGACTTATGATCAATAATATATTAAAGTTTTGAACCCCGAAACTGCGGAATCAAGAGAGAGTGCCGAAAAAATGACACAAAAATTTTTAGGTAAAAAAGGGCTGTGAGTTTTTTGAAAACTTTAACAATGTTGGTATTTTTGACTCAAGTCAATATTCTATATAACAATAAAGCTAATAAAAATTCTTGATGCATATATATTATAACATTTAAATTTTGTAATTTTCTTTTTTATTTTACAATAAAAAATATTTCTAATCACTAATTTACACCACAAAAGTAGCATGGACAAAAATCTTTTGCCGTGTTGACTTGCTGCCTTCAATATAATCATTCTCATATGCACACATGTATTCTAATTTTGACAGGTGGTAGTCGGTAGTCTACTGTGGTGAATGTGTTTAATGCTTTAACCACAAAAATAGCTTAAGCGATAAAAACAATTTTAGCTTAAGCGACAAGCCTTGGCACGAAAATATACACTTTAACCATCAATGCATTATTAAACTAAAATTTATTTTTTATAAATTATTTTTTTATAAATGCATGAAAAAAAATTTATATATCAATTTATATTTTTATATTATTATTATTGGAAAATATTATTATTTATGCTAAAAACTGATTGGATATAAATAATAATATTTTCCAACACAAAAAACTCTTAGTAATTTTGAATTTTCATTAATTCAATAAAACTGAACTTGAGCCTGATAATATTACTTTTCATATGTAAATCAATATAAGTTCAAATAATAATTACGTTTATTCGTAATAATAATAATAATATAAAAATATTAATTCCGCTTGGGCACGAGCTATAAATACCGTAATAACAGGGGTCACAGTAATATGTGAATCTCCCTAATATAGAGTAAAAACAACAAAAAAAAAAAAAAAAAAAAAAAAAAAAAAAAAAAACCTTAAAATACAAAGTAAAATACTTTGATGATAACGGACTATGAGTTTGTGTTGATTATTAGTTCCAAACAGTAATGAGGGAATTTCGTACTAACCAGCACTGTTTCATTGTAGAATAAAAATTGAATTAAAAATTAATTCTCATATTCTATTTCTGTTGAAAACTGGTTAAATAAAATAGTTGATATTCTTCTCAATTAGTATCCACTTTACGAAATTTGTAAAGATGGACAATTGAACGCTGATGAGAGGTGTAGCGGCCTTGAAATCAGTACTGATACGTTCTGCTAAAAACTGATTGGATATAAATAATAATATTTTCCAACACAAAAAACTCTTAGTAATTTTGAATTTTCATTAATTCAATAAAACTGAACTTGAGCCTGAAATATTACTTTTCATATGTATATCAATTTATTTAATTTTCCGATATTTCGGATCTCGATTAATATTTTATTAATAATTAACAAAGAAGGTCGTAGTAAATAGCTAAAATAATTAAAATAATTTTATACAACATATTCTAGACCTGTTCACGGAAAGCATAATATATTAATACAGATCGTCATTAAGGCTTCTTTACATGGTAATACATGTATATTGGTATGTCAAAAATTGAAAAAAATCTAATCATGTAAACGAAAATTGTTATGAGTAAGAGCGAATACGGATAAAAAATCTGACAAGTGTTCGGTAAATGTTTATTTTCTAAACCATTTTAGAAACTTACGTATACTCATTTTGTCAGAGGTGTTTTTAAGTAAACATTGGCAGCTTTAAGAGTATATATTGAAGGTGGCATCATTTCTATACAATAATTACAAAAACAAATAAAACAAATTCATGTTGTTTTTGTAAATATTGTAGAACTGTAACCACCAGCTATTTCGTAGCGCAGACTTTTGATTTTATTAATATTATCCGTGTAAACATAAAAAATACAAGCAACAGACTTTTGTTCTCTCTTCTTATACGCAAAGAGAATTCCATAATATTTTGATTCTACAAAGTGTTAATACTTTGTATTACCATATAAACTCACCTTTAAATACACAATTTTTTTAAAATTAGTGAAAATAAAACTATATTTTTTGCCTAAATTACATACAATTCTTTCAAGCAACTGCTTTAATTCAAAGAACAGATCAACCAGATTACAAAACGTTAAGATACTACTCCCAGTATAGATGCAAATAACTTAATAAAGCAGTAAAATCGAAATCCACAAAATTTTCGAATTCGACCAAACCCCAACTAATCGTTTTGGGAACCAACGTCGCACACTGGGGATTTCGCGGAAAAAAGTCAAATTGTCAACATACTCTTCATGCAATATGCAGTGATATTTTGAAATTTTAGACTAAATAGTACAATCAAATCAAAAGGAATTACTCCGATCTGACTGCTAGTTTTTTTTTATAGCCGTCTCAAACTCAGTACTTGTATAATAGGTCTGTCTGGATACTTTTCCAGTAGCAAATACTCAGTAACTTTTTTTGGGAGAGTAAGACCAATTTTACTCTGTCGGCTGAAAATATCTCAAAACGTACGCAGACAGCATCCAGTGAAATCTTGCAAGAAAACAGCTGATCGGTGTATAAACAATTGAAATAAGAAAGCAAAAGCATTTTAGCATATGTGTACGCACAAGTGAATTCTCGCGGTAAATTAAAATATTATTAATTAAAGTATATTTGGACGTTTCTAGCATGAAGTAAAATGTTTTGTTTATTATAAACGTTAAAAATCAACACAATTCTAACTATTTACCTCTGCCATTGTTAAATTTCAACTATTATTTCATGCAAATAGTAAATAAAAACAGCTGTTCAAAGTAGTTGCAAAATCTTGCAAGCAGAAATTTCTCCAGCAACATTTTGCAAGTTCTCTAACTTCTAACTGTCAAAAAATTCTCTTTTTGCCTCTCTCGCTGCAAGAGATTTGGAGTACGCAGACAACATTTTGTAAGATTTTGCAACATTTTGCACAAAATTATGCAAAATATGTGTACGCAGACAGACCTAATGTTTTACCAAAACAACTTAATTTAAACCTAAGAATTTCAAAACGAATATTATTTTATTATGTGAGCTAACGTTTTTCTTTTTATTTTTTATTTGAAGTAGGATATTTCAGTATACTAAAATTGAAAAAATAAACTCTGCAGAGACTTAAGTTTCGAAATCACTTCTAATACATTGTCTCATATCGGTTTTTACATTTTTAATCAATTTCAAGTGCCACCAGGTGCCACCAGGTGCCACCTGTCAATTTGTTGTCAATTAAGCTGATGGAGTGTCTTTTGCATGTAGCTTATAATATTGAATTTAAACGTGGGAGAGTCGACTCAAATACTCGTCCGATAAAAGAAGCCCGAAAATGTTTGATAAAGTGTGAACTTAAAGAGAAAATTGGAATAGGGGTTGATACTGTTAAGCAAGGCTCTGGTACGACAAATTCAGGAAATACGTCACGAAGATTCTTTGCTAATCCTGCTTTGATTTCCGAAATCACGGGTCTAGATGAAAACATAATCAAGAGGTTTTCAATAATTCTCGAAGCTATAACAATCACCGAGGTAGTAGATCCAAAAAAATTTGGTGATTTTTGTCTGGAGACGGCGAAAGAGTTTGTTGCACTGTACGAGTGGTACAATATGCCACCTTCACAAAAGTCTGATTCATGGAAAAGATATAATTGAAAAGTGTATTTTTCCTGTAGGCTTACTATCCGAAGAGGCTCAGGAAAGTCGTAACAAAGAATATAAAAAATATCGCCTTAGACACTCCAGAAAATGCAGTCGGAATTGCCACGAACGAAGATATTATGCACCGAATGATGGTAATATCAGATCCCATGATCTCACATTTGACTCCTTCATTTAGCCAGAAAAAGCATAGTGATATAAGCGACGAAGTTAAGGCTCTTTTAGAATAATAAAGTAAAAATAGATTTCAAATAAATAATAAATTAAAAATTTAAAAAATTATTGAAATATTTTTTTGTTAGTTTTCCCATTGTGGGGCGGTGGGAGGTGGGCGTGGCCAATTTTAATGAAACTTTACATTTTTCTTAATTAAGGTAATATAATGATCTGTGCCAAATTTCAAAAAGTTTGGGCCAAATATAAATTTCGGGTTCTATGGGCGGTGGGCGTGCCCAATTTTGATGAAACTTTATATTTTTCCTAATTGACCTAACCAAAGGCTCAGAGAAAAATTTCAACATTCTACGAGCACTCCTTCGTCGCACTGTGCGTCGTTTCAAAAACTAATACAGAAAATAAACCCACAAATTGTAGAATTATAGCATAATCGACAAAGCTCACACTAGAGGTTTAAGTGCTATATCAGCTGTATCAGTGTTTGAGTCATAGTAAAAATCTATAAATTAAGTCTGGTGACATGATCTTTGTTTTTATCTATGTACATATATTGGCTTTCACATTTTTAGTGTATATTTATACACGTTTGGACATGATAACTCAACACAATCAGTCAGCATTGTTCTAGCTCGACTTAAGATTATATCCCGTGATCACAGATAAATATGTAAATGTTCCCATATATGCCCAGCTTGGCAGTGTATTATAGATTAGAAAATTTGATCTTTTCATTAAACTAAATTCTTTTTTTTCCCTATATATATATATATATATATATATGTAAATAAAAAGAAAACAGATGACTGTGTAAAATAGCAGATATCAGATGGGTTCACGGTACAAAGATATTATTTGAAACTTTTTAATTATATTATCTAATAACAAGGAGAATAACTTTATTATATTTATATTTTTTATATGCATAATATCCCAGAAAACATTTATATCAAACACAATTCTTAAGCCATTTAAACTGATTTTGACAATGACTAAAGTATCTGATACTAAATAAAAAATAAAAATTTTATAAACATATCGAGCGTTTGCTGCAATAGATTCATAACTAAAAACAAATAGTTTGCAGAAAAGGAAGTTTAGATTTTGAACTACACAAAGCTAATTTCAAACCATACGAGTGCATACGTGTTTGATGGGTTGATTGCATGTATACTAGCTGTTGTGCGCTAAAACAACTTCACAAAAACATCTTGAGAATTTCAGCCTTAATTCCAAGAAGACAAAACAGACATTTAAATTATTTTCGTAGCTTTTCCAAAAAAAAAAAAGAACGTGTATTTCTTGTGTCATTTTGTGCCAACTTTGACATGTGTGACTTTGGTTGTAGCCAAGATTTTGCAACATATTCTGGTTATTTTGTTATTGTTTTCATTTAGTTTTGTATTTCTTACTTATTATTATTTTGAAAATGTTTTATTGCCAACATGTTCTAAATAAACAAAGAAAACATTAACCTTTTAGACTTCCTGCAAAATTAAATAAAAATAAACTAAAACTTGCCGTTTACCGCCAACGTTGAGTTGTTGTTGCTATGGGTATTTTAGGCCCTTCTACACTTAAATTTTGCTAGAAATTATTAAAACAGCAAGAACAACTTATGTCAAATTTTGTAATTTGTCATATTTTTTGCATAGATCTTATTTGCCTTCAATAAAATACTTTGAAAAGCCAAAGTAACAATTTTTAACAAAATACCTCACATGCAGAACAGACTAAAATTAGAGCATTTCTAATTAATAAAACGATAACAAGCAACAACTGCACAATGAAAATAAATATTTCTATGCAAAAAAAAAAAAAAAATAAAACAAAAACCAAAAAAAAACCCAAACTAAAAACATATATTTTTTCATAAATTTTAATAGCGGGCGAGTAGCCGTAGTCGCTACCGTTAAAAACCAAAATTTTTATGGTTTTATGACTTCAACATAAATATACAGTCAGATATAAATATAACCAAGAAAACACATGCAGTTTGACTGGCTGTCATGTATGCCACCCTCCGTCCTTAGTCAGTCAGGTCATATGCAAATATTATGCAATATTTACACTTCAGAGGGAAAAAACACGCACACACGCATCACGGTGAATATTATAAAACATGTGATAAAATATGATTTTTCCAAAGCAGGATTTTTGCAACAAAATTTAATAGGTATATTTCGTTTATGATTTCCGTCTTTTACCACTCACTGTGTTTGTTGTTACTACTAAATTCTCTAATTATAATTTTCAGTTTAGTTTCTTTTTTTCTTTTAAGTATAATTTGTTGAATTTTATGCTTTGTTGTATTAGTTTTTCTTTCTCGTTTTTAAGATTTATTGTCACATTTTATGAATTATTGACTACTTCTTGTAAATAAATCAAAAACTGTTCTAGCGTTGTTGTTCAGTTTTGTCTATGAGTATACACATATTTGAGATTTTATTTTGTACTTTGAATTCCTTTCCCTCATTCATCGTCCCATTGTGATGTGATTTTCTAGAGAAATCGAAAATAAAACATTAGAAACTGATGCTGATTTATTAGTTTTTATCAAATCTTTAATTTTACTACTATATCTACATATATATGTATTGTCCAGTCACTAAATGCACATTGAAACATATGAAAAATACCTTATGAGATGAGAATTCTTTTTATATGGACTTAATACAAAAATTTGCTTAACAATGTAGAACAAATTGTGTTGATTAGAAATAAATTTAATAATTTAAAAATAATTCAAAATTAGTTGGGCCAAAGTAAATTAACTTTGTTCTTTGTTGAACTGAAATTTAGAGAAAATAGTTGTCGACTGTTTGCTTACATACACACCTTGAAAAAAGATTGGTTGAAAAATGATTGTGCCAATGGAATATTAGTTGCATAAATTATATATATCAGCGAACTACCAATATTCTATGGATCCAAACAACATTCCATGATCATAACCATAAAACCATAATTGCAGCAAACATACTGTTGTGACAAATTTTAAATTGGTTTGGTCAACAAAATGCATTCTTTTGCTACTACTAAATGCCAAAATGGCAAGCACAACTGAATAATTAGCAATAAATATGGTTTTGTTGATACTCCTAACCGAATTATCCGTTGGCTAAACCAATTATAGCACAACAAGTACTTGCTCAATATTTGTCGATTTTAAAATATTAATGTGGCTGAGATATCAAAGGCGATCTGTTTCAAACATGTGAGTTATACTTATGTTGTTCAATATACAAAAATAAATTTTAAATTAAAATTAGTAAGTACGGTCAAATTGGAAAACATTTGACGAAAAACGTAGTGTGAACATAAAATATTTATTAAAGGCAAACAGCAAAATAGCCGTTTAATGCCTGAATAATACGAGCCAATGCGTGGAAAATCAAATCTTGAAAACTATTTAAAAATTTCTTAGAGAAGGAAGCAAAGACATTGAAAATTTAAAATCCAAAATAAAGAAACAAGCAGCAGCAAACAGAACCTTCTTCGATTGCTACTGTGACACGAATAAACAATCAAAAGCGCACTTAAAGATAATTTTCAGACAAATCTGAACACAATAAAAAGTTTGGGGAATACCCTTAATAATAGGAATTTTTTTCGACCTTATTTTGTGTTATAAATTATGATGCAGTGTTTTTAGGCTCTAGGTCAAAAGGAATTTTAAAATAATTGCTAAACCGCAGAACTTATAAGTATATTTTTGACACCTTGCCAGAGACTCAAGTATACAAGAAAATTACTTTCTACAAACTATCATGAAATAAAAGATTAATAGATTTTATTAATTATGCGACCCATATATGTGACCTGAGTTTGCTTGAACACACATATATCCGCATATATGTATGTGTTTGACGCTGAGTGGTGAACATTCGCTGATTAGTTTGGAATTCAAAAAAATCCTTTGGTAACTCTAGAAAGCTCTGAAAGCATTATCGGATCTTTAACTTTTCATTGCTGCCACATCAGAAAGCTGGATAAATCTTATTTAAAAGATTATCTGGTACTTATTTACAATGCACAACTGCAAAGCCCGTTTACAATAGCCGTATTAACAATCTTGAGCATTTGAGATTGCAATTTTATGCAATTGCAAAATTATTCTATCAATTGTGAATGATGTCATTGGGTTAGGTTGCAATGCTTGTTGAGAAACACAAGCTGATTGATAAATAAAAAAAATATTTTCCACTGAAGTTTTGGGCTAAAAAATACATACATATGTATGTCTAAGAAATTCCTCAAGTATCAAAACATTCAAATAATTCTAATTTTTATTATAAAAATAAGGATTAATTTGTTAGTTAGTCAGGATTTTAAATAATACATATCTTTATGTTTTGCGTTTTGTTAATTTTTACTTTTATCATTTCATTAATTTTTGTTTGTCTGGTTAATTTCCTTTTGCTTGAAATATTTTTGTTTTTTAATTTTGAATAAAATTATTCAAATTTTAATAAGCAAAATCGGCTTAGTTCACTGCGTATCAGCTGTCGTTTTGCAATTAAGTGTTGCATAAGTAGAGTAAATATAAGCTATTGGTTTTTAGTGTTGCTTATTTGCAAAGATGTAGCATGTGCATTTCTCTAGCCCTATTCACAATCTTGTGCAAATGGTCTTGCAACATTGCATTTTCAAAATGGTGTAGTATATTTTTACTCTACACTAACAAAATACAGGGAAATGCACATGCTACATCTTTGCAAATAAGCAACAAATTTTAAAATTGTTAAGGTACTTTATATATTCGAATTGTACCAAAAGAAGTGCAATTATACCAACTTCATCACCCCTGAAGAAGGAAGGCCTTAAAATAAAATTGCTCCCAGGCTTGTTGATCGATCCGACTAAAATTTCGAACTATTATATAGTAGCAGACTAGAAACACATAGGGTAGATATGTGTTTAATCTTCAAAATGAATATAAGAGATACCAGTTATAAACCGATTTAATGAAGTATTATACTTTATAATTAAATATTATATATAAACTCTAAATTTAAAGAAGTATTAGAAGTAAAATGTATTTTACTTGAGAAATAATACAGCATATGTATGTATGTACATATGTATTGTATGTATTTAATATTATCTTTGAGCAACAACTGTTTTCTGTGAATTTTTCTCTATCTGTAGAGAAATTTATGAATAAAAATAATTTTAACTCATAGACATTTATTATAAAACACCTTTCGTTTTTACTTTTATATACATATTTCTTTCATACAAAAGGATTCTAGTTAACAACTGCAGCAGCAAGGATATGATATTTATTTTTTGTTTTTTATTTTCATTCTAATAATTTTCAATATGGTTGCAATATCCTTTACTATCTTATGTTCTGTATGTATGTATATACATCGTACATTGATATATTCATATACACCACTGCAGTATTTTGTTTTTCTCATTTAATTTTACTTTTTATTCATTCTTTCATAATTTTATACCAGACAATAACTAGTTCAGTAACCCTTTTTGTTGTTATTTGTGCCTCTTTGTGTTCTTTTTTAATGAATTTACGGGTTTGTATTAGAGTTTCTCATATCTCGAGAAAATAGTACACATTGTATCCCTACAATATATCCCTAAATCCCTAAATCCTATGGAATGTAAGTATAAAATATATGTGTACATATGTATGTATATAATATTTGTTATAAAAGTAGATTGATTAGTCAAATATTTATTTTTACACTAAAAACAAACAAAAAAATTCACTTTTATTTTCAATTAACTTTCAGTGAGTATTTCGCTTATTTTTAACTAATTTACTTATAATAAAAAAAACATTTTATACATACTTACATTTTATTTGATTCAGAATACGATTATTTTTGTATATACTCGAAATTTTTAATATATAATTTTTTTGCAGGAAATCGGTGTACAGTGTCACTTTAAAACTTAACATCATTTTCTCTGCTGTCTGAAATAAACTTTTGAGCAATCCATTTAAAATGTTTCATTGTTCAACTACTACGAGTATTTCTACACAAACTATTCTTTAAAACTAAATAAAATATCTTGTTTTATTTCATTCTGAATTTTTAAATTATAATAATTAAAAAAATGTCTATATACCATTACTCGATCTGATTCAGTAAAAATTTTAGTGTGAGTTCGAGTTTTTTTTTAATATGGCGTACAACATATTTTCAGCATTTTCTTAGTAAAAGAATGTTTTACTTTATGGTATAAATATTTAAAAATATTTTTATAATTAAGTTAATTCTTTTCTGTGTATGCATTTAAAATATTGCAACAACTTACAAAGCAATTATGATAGCATAAAGAATTCGGAAACCGAATTCACACATTTACAATCGAATGTAAGGTATTAAAGCTTACTAAAAATTTCGAAGCGAATTAATACGTTGCACGCTAAAACATGAACAGGAAAATTTTCCTTAATTTTTCTAGAATTTGTATATGGACCTCCCTCGGTATGTTTATGTATGTATAACACAAAATAATCAAATAATTGAACATTTTTAACAAAGTGAACGTAACAAACATTTATATGTAGATACTTTAAGCAATTTGTATTGTAGCAAAAGTGTAAAAAAAATTTGTGTTTTTAAAATTGTTCAAATTTTCCATTTTTCAGGAAATGCTCGTATTTCGTGTTGTGACATCCGGTAGGCATCTTCATAAGAACTGATACTGAGCTTGCTAAATATAACTCTTTCTTTGTTTTTTATAAAATTTTTAGTATTGGTACATCTTTTAAATTCGTATTTGTTTTATTCGTGCATGAGAATATTCGTACTCTGTTTTGATATAGTTTTTTTTTTTAAATTTTGGGCTTATATACATACATAAGTGTCATTTATAGTTTGATAGTACTTATTTAGGCTCACCTTGAATAGAAAAAACCAAAACATATAAACAAACAGTAACGGTTTAAGTCAATGTATCTATTTAATTTTTTTTTCGATTTAATATCTTTCAACGTGACGTAGCAAATGTTGTATAAGAGATTAATGTAATCTAAAAAGCTTCTTAAATAAAATCACCATATATTTTAAGGCATAAAGTTCATATAATGAACAAATCGAAGTATAATCCCTCAATTTAATTCCTCAAATCGTTCCAATTTAACTCTTTTTCGAATCATTTGTTTAAGAATTCTTTTAACGCATATATGTATGTAGGCCAATATATGTACATATATTTCGAATTTAAGTGTCGATATTTTTGCTGCAGATGTTAATAAAACTGTTAAAATGTTTAAAAAATTATATTTTAATAACTCTTTGATTTGTCTCTTGCAGTTTAAGATTTCGAATATTAACTTTATTTAGAAACTTCTTGATTAAAGTTGTCTGAAAATTTCAGCAATCAATGCTATTGCTGCAAGATTAAAAAATATATATTATTTACATAAAAAACAAAACAAATGGTATTTACATACATAGCATTTTTATTTCAGTAAATAAACAAATTTTAATTATTGATGACCACAAAGGCGCAGACCACTTTTAAGGTAAAGATTTCTGTGCCTTCTCTGAATAATAAGAAAGAAGTGAAGATATGCTCTGCTAAACGATATTTTTATCACTTTTTAGAGATTTGAGAAATCAATTGATTTTACATTCTTGAATTTTTTTAATATTATTCTGCATACAATGTACATAATTTTGTGTATGTATGTATTAAAATAAAACTAAATATGTATATAAATTTATGTTCATACATATATATATATATATATATATATATTAAAATTTATCATTTCCTTGTGATTTTCTGATTTAACATTAACAACTAGACGCACATTTATTAATGTTATGCTATTTTGGCATCTTTAAATCCATCAAAATGTTACTTAAAAGATTTTCTATGCTTGTAAAATCGCACAAAGTATATTAGGAATATTTACGACTTCGACATATTATGGATACACCCAAAAGACATTATTCTTTTTCTCACTTGCAACATCTTTAACATCAAACAAGTAAAAATGTGATTTAAAATAAAACTACAACTTGAACAAACAAAATACGTTGATACAACAACGTTAAAGTCTGTAGAGGAAGAATACAAAAAAAAAAAATGAATTAAAAACACATGAAATTACAAGAGCCAAAACTAAAATATTATAAAAATAAGAAAATTTCATACAATATTCAGTTTTGTTGCAAGAAGACACCAGTATGCACATAAAAAAGTAAGAAACTTAAAAAACGGGAAATACTTGATCACAGCCATAAATCTTGGCACCAATGTAATCTATTTTGTCTGTATGCTCCTCTTTAAACTAGCAAGGTGTCTTTTCTATAACGCTCTTGTGAGGATTTCACTGATTCGGCAGATGCTGCCGTGAAAGATGAGGAGGTTGGTGTTGAAGTATGGGGATGCTGTCTATGTAAACCATGATTATGCTGAAGTGGTACAAGTTGTTAGTAGAGTATTTTATTTAAATTTATAATAGATATAGGTATATATATATATATGTATGTATATACTATGTACAAACATACATATGTATATAGGTATGTTTCAAATTGCTGTTTATTGATTAAAAAAAACAATCGAAATTATATTTAAATGCTGCTTTATATCTGCAAAACAATTTCAGGTTATTTAAGAAATGAAATTAAGAAAATCAACTACAGTTGAACCTCGATAATCCGGGCCTCTATTAACCGGCATTTTGCTAGCTTTGTTTTATAACCTCTATTAACCGTGCTTTACCTTTATTATCCGTGCAGAAAAACCCGGTGCCCTGAGAGCCGGATAATCGAGGTTCAACTGCATTTTAAACACAATGACAATCACCATGTGTAGCTTTGATTTTTAAAAACGGACAAAACACAAAAAGCAACAAAGAAATTTACAGCCATTATTCTAGCAGCCATATTTTAAGAGAAATGGTTCATTTTGATTCATGTTTGTGTGTTTGGTGTAGGTATGTACGTATGTGGTTGCTTTCAGGGATGCATACCATTTGTGTTTTATAAATTCAAAAAGAACTTATTATGTGTGAGTGCATGTGTGGGATATTCTATTCGATATTAAATTAGGAGAGAAAAATACAACAACAAAAAGTAAAAGAATATAATAAAAACATGGCAACGCATGCCATTACCAATATGAATTACAAATACGACAAAAAGCAGACCCTTTCGAATTTGAATTTATTTCAGAAATTTCGTTTTCAAATAAGAACAGATAATTGTTAAGGGGCTGTGCATATATTACGTAATGCTCCACGGGGGTGGGGGGGTTAAAGATTTGTTACGGATTAAAAATTTTGCACTGAAAAATTAGTAAAAAGCGATACGACGGGGTGGGGGGGGGGGGGGGGGGGTTATAAAACCTCTGAAAACAGCGTTACGTAATATGTGCACAGCCCCTAATGTCGGAACACCGGTTTACAATAATATACATATAATAACAACATTTTATATGAAACCCGGCAATTACTGTACATACTTGTGATAATACGAATATCAATATTTAGTATTCCCGATCACGAATAGATATTAATTTAGAAATTTAGAGCAACTTTGAAGACCACTACTGATAGTTTTTAAATTATTTTACTCACATAATTTCAGATTTTGTTATTCTTCCTCTGGCCAAATGGGCACTAAAGCACCGAACCACATTCGGATTGTTATATGTATACAACCGAATGAAAATAAAACTACTCACCAGTGTTGTCAGACTAATGGATTTATCCCCAAATCGGGGATTTTTTTTTCAAAATGGGGATAACAAATTTGGTTTGGGGATTGGGGAATTCATTGAGGATAATTTTTATGCTTTGGGGAATTTATGAGATTTTTCGGGGATTTTTATTTTGTTTATATAATTTGGTTTATTTTTTGGACTATTATTTTAATACCAACATATCCTAATTGTTCTTTTTGAGTACATAAGTGTTTTTAGTGTGGTAACTAAAACTTTGTTTAATATAAAAATTATCAGTCTTCCGGCAAATGGTAACAATTTATAGGTCTTTAAAATTTGCTGTTGGCAAGACATGGGTATTATTTCATGTGAATGCTTTATATAAAAGAAGAAACTAACATACAAAATTCAAATTAATTATTTTTGCGTTAAACATGGAAAAAAATCTTGACACCAGCAAAAACAACACAATATCCTCTGGGAACGTGAAGAATGGGCAAAATGTAAGAAGCAACATCTAGCAGCCGTATGTGTACAAGAAAATAAACCCTTAACAACGAATCTCTAATTTTTTCGTTTGTACATTTTAATAATTTTAATAAGTCTGTAGATTCGACGCTGTTATTAAATTAAAGAGGACTTGTTTTTTATACCTAAAAAGTTTATTGAAACAAATGCTAAAACGTTTTCCATCAAATCTCAACATTTTCAAAATATGTAAGCAATTTTCTCCAAACATGTGTTGCAACCCATTAGGATAACCCAAATTTAGTTCAATCATAAAAATACTACAACCTGCGGCAAATGAAAATGTTCCAAAAGATATTCATATATGAGTCACAGTGGAAAAAAATGCCATTTATAAGGTGGACTGATTTATTTGATATACAAATAACAAACAACTTAAATTTTGGACAGAAGTTTATTCATATCAAGATGCCGCTGGATCACGGCCGTTTAAAGACCTGGCAGAGTTGGTATTAAATTTACTTTACATATCAACGAGCAACGCTTGCGTTGAACGAGTTATTTCGGCAATGAACACGGTAAAAACAAAAATTAAAAACAAAATGCAGTACGAGTTGTTCGTATCTCTGTTGAGAATTAATATACATTTTAAAAGTAATGAAATTTGACCCTATTGATTCATCTCCAGAAATGGTCAAATTGTTTAATTCTAAAAGCATGTACCATGTAAAGAAGATTAGGCCTCCGAACTTTTTGATTTTATCAGTCAACTTAACTAATTATACAAATATATACTTAGAAATGAACTACAGCGCAAATAAAGTATTCATAAGTTAATAGTTAAGTGAATTAAAATTGAAGTAGTATTATTTTTAGTGGGGATTTTTGGGTAGTATAAATTGCTTTTTGGGGAATTTCGGGGATGAAAATTTTCAAATTGGGGATGCGACTCGAAAGAAATCTGAGAAACCTGCTACTCACCAGAATGAAAAAAATAAACAACAATTTCATTCAGTTGAATGATGTGTCTTGCACAAGCAGGTTTACGTCGCATTGCCTTTTTCATATTTCTCTTTCAATTTTTTTATCAGATACCTAGCGAATAATTGCAACAACGCACAAGTTATTTATTTTATTAAAGCTTATAATTTATAAGCAAATTTTTAATAAAAATAAAGTACTACTGAAGATGATGCAGGAAAGTAATTTTTTCTTTTGGTCAATTATATTATACTTAATACATACTCATAGACAATACTACCTAGATTCTCTTACTACTTCGATTCAAATATAAGTTAATAGTTTTGCGTGACGTTTCTAACTTTGATGAAAAAGAGGAAAGCAAAATGTGTATGATACAATAAAAATTTGAAAAAACTCACGCATTTTTGGTTTACCTGTAAAAGCTGTTGGTAGTTTTTACATTTAATTGTTGCCTAAGTTTTCGGGTCGCGCTGCGCTGCTGGGAAAAGTTTTATCTGACATGGCCTTAAAAGTTATATTCGCTTTGTGCAGAAATTCGCGAGTCGGTCTCAAGTTGTCCTTCAAACATTGGATGAGCCTCAGCAAAAATTAAAAATTTTATAAATAATTCACAAACGTGAAATGTCTAAAGCGATGATGAATTGTATGGGATCCTCGCAAAACAGAAACCCGACTAGAATCTCTTGATTATATGTACAAGCTATCAAACAGATAAAAAATCAGCTAAATAATAAATGTATCTTTAGAATTCAACAGAGTAGGTTTCAAAATAAATTTATAAAAGAAGAAAGAGAAGTTGTAGAGAGTCTATGCCAATTAAAGTGTTAAGCCCTATCTTTTCATGATGAGCAAGGCAGTGTAGGTATACACATATATACATAAATAGTATAGGGGAGTAATTGTATAATTCACTCCACGAAAAGGAAATGAATGGAAAATATGATTTTGACTTTTGTTCAAAGCAATTCATTTGAGTAACCAATATATTTAAATTAATGTTTTATTACATTAGTACTGATTTTTAAATAATGCCGATTAAATTTAAATATTTGGCACTATCATTATTATAAGCGACAGTTGAATTTCGTAATAATTTACGGGGGGTTCAAGTGCATAAGGTACAGCTTCAGAATTACCTAACCTGATGGAACACCCCTTAAATTTGTTTTTACTTTATTGCTTATTCTCATAGTTAATTAACTTGTGCACTTTATATAATAACAATAAAATTTTAACATGTGACGTAGCTTTAGCAAAACTTATATTTTTTATTATTGTTGAAGCGAAGATGGTTATAGATATTCAGAAAAGTTTATGTACATATGTATCTTTGGGGTTCTTTACCTAAAAATCAAATGTACACATGTAGGTACTAGAGTTGTCAATTATTCGCCTTTCAACTTTGTTCGAATAATTCAAATAATTGATTTTGTTCGTTCGATCAAACGATTAAAGCTGAAATTTTTTCGATTAATCGATGAGAACAACGAATTAAAATTGACTTAAAAAATTTATTGACACAAAATAAACATTTCATACAAAAAACTTAAAAATAAAATAGTTAATATTTTTATTACCAAAAAATACATAAAACTATTAATTCAAATAAACATGCTTCATTCAGTCAAAAAATATCAAATGTTTTTTTGTTTTTTTTTTTGTGAAATCAGACAATTTGGGTTGTTCTTAAGAAATAATCTTTTGCAAATAAAAGTTGACTAAATTTTTTAGCTTTCAAATGATTTTTGGTTTTGGTTTTTGAAATAAATCTTTCGCTAATTGTCGACGTATGTAGGTGATATTGTGAGAAGAGCATAAAATAGTTTATCTAATTTTTCTGTTCTTTTTTTACATTTTTTCAAATATACCATATCGTCTAATATATCGCTGAAGTCTTTTTATATTTTGAATTTTGAATTTTTAATACTTTTAATATAATTATTTAATTCGTGTAAACGATTGTTAATTTCATTACTAGTAACATCTTCTTTATCATTACTTTCATCTGAATTATTGTGGTTACTTTCAACATAAAATAATCTGGAGTATAATTTATTCTTTAGTTTCACTTTTTGAAGAATATTTTAAAAAACTTTCATTGCTCGGAAAATTTCCAGAATTTAAAAAATATTATTAACGTATTTAAAAATTTTATACGTCCCTCATTTATTCTTATTTTAATACGTTTTCGTAAATCTGTTGCAAAAGAATTATTAATTTTTTTGTTGTTGATCCAACAATTTTGTATACTTTAGGACACTTGTTACATCTGACTTTGATTTTTTTTTTTTTTTTGTTCTTGGTAAAATACCGGTCCGAGCTCAATTTTTTGGCTTTAGTGTATTTATAACTTATTCACTTGAGAGTGAAAAAACCCCATTCTTGAAAATTTTTTAACGTTTCATTCAAAACATAGCACGACTACTATGTAGGTATGCGCAGTTCGACACCAACTGCAAACATCCAAAATAATATGTATTTGGTTGATATAAAGTACTCGCTTTGTTTCATATCATACAAACAAATTTAAACATTTTTGACGTATGCATTTTAAACTAAAAAAAGTTGTTCGATTAATTGACATTAATTAATCAATTTATTCGTTATTCGAAAATCGGCATTTTAAAATTATTCGAACAAGAGTTTCGTTTTGTTTGATCGATTAATCGAATTATTCTTAATCGGTTGACAACCAATAAAAAATTTTATTTTGTATCTGGCTGAATGTATAGTGACTTCAAATTTATCAACCAAACATTATTTAAACAATATCCTACGAATACATCTTTTATACTCACGTGAGTGAGTAAGCGAATTAAAATGAAAATAAAAAATACTAAATAGTTTGTTCACGATCATCCTTGATTGTGAGTGGAAAGTGACGCACGGTTTATCTTTTAACTATTAGTTTAGTTTTAGAACTACATACTAGTGATGTTACGAATATCAATTTTTAGTATTCGCGAATACGAATACGAATACGAATATTTAAAACAGTATTCGCCGAATACGAATACGAATATTTCTTTTGAGGTTTATATTTCAAATTTAATTGGAAAAAATCCCTGCCTTTGCGTTAGTAACTATAAAAAAAAATTTAGTGATTTAACATTATTATTGCATTAAGATGCCGAATTTGAAAACCTCTACAGAACATTTTTTAATTATTTTACTTACATACTTTCAGATTTCGTTTTTCTTACTCTGTTTGGGTTTTTAATTAATAATTCAGTGCTGTTTAGCGAACATATTTTTGCAGAAGGCGCATCCACCTGTGTCAGTGGAATTTCATATATAAAAAGTTTAAGTTTGATTCCTGTAGCTTCCCACCCTTATAAATTTACATATAAACAGAATCAAAACATCTCACCGAGTTTCTTTATATATCATGCATTTAAGTTATACGAGTATATTCTAATTTATTGCCGATAGATGATTTACTTTGTTCAATTCACTGCTGCGAAAGCATTTTTAATTTTATTAATACATTTGAGACAACTTAAATTATAATTTATATATATTTTTGTTTGTTTTTTAAGAAGGTTATTACTTTGCGTGAAATACAATGAGTTTTTTTTAATAAAAATTAATATATTTTTTACGTTTTATGTACTTTTTTTAAACTTTTGTATGATTTTTTTTTTAGAAAATGTATGGGAAAATTATTCGAAAAATATTCGCTTGAATTTGGCGAATACGAATACGAATACGAATATCTTAAAACAGGCGAATAGTCGAATACGAATACGAGTATTCCTAACATCACTACTACATACTTTTAAGTCATAGAAGCAGTCGCAATTGATGTTAGCTTATTAGAATGTTGTTGTTATAGGTCTATAAAAACCCTTTAGACATTTTCTAAGAGTTCGTAATTCTTTTAAAGATCTGACACACATACACATACATATCTTAAAAGTTTAAATTAAAACTTACAGTTCATTGTATAATTTTTAAGTAGAGAATATTACTTTTGCTGGTTTTTTTTTAAATCATCCATTTTGTTTTGTTTTCAGAGAGAATTTTTTCTCCTCGCCTTGTAGTTATTCAAAATAAAGCTGAAGCATAACAAAATAAAAGAAAAAATTAAACACATTAATCATTTTGACTTATATCTTTCCTTTTTGTTTTTGATTTCACATTTCTTGCTGTCTTATTTTTTTCATCTAAAATTAATCTTGATGCCAAGCGTAGCGTAGCATCGACAACGCATGCTGCAGCTAATGTCTCGAAAGTCAGAAAAAATTTGAAATAAATGCTAAAAGATTATAAGGGCAGTTAGTGGGTAAACAACAGACATTAGGCAATGATATTTTATAACCACCAACTCAATATGAAGCTAAGCAAGAAATCGAATCGGATTGAATAGAATAGAATATAATAGAATAAAATTTATTTAAGTAGAATGTGAGTATGGATATATTTATGTATGTATGTATGAAAAGAGAATAGTTGTAAAATGGAATTAATATTAGATGTTCAGTGCTTGAACAGAAAGCAACCAATGCAACCACCATTATTTGTTTGACAAAAAGCTTCTTGCACCACCACTATCCGGCTAACACAACCATTGTTTGTTGGACTTGAGCTTTTATTTTTAAATCGCTTGTTTTTCGTTCAATGCAATAGTGTTTATATTTGTTGTAAGAAGAAAACATAATTTAAATCCTTTGGTTTAAATATCCTTTACTATTTTAAGCAAATTTATGGTATTTGGTATCTAATATAACCAAAATATAATTCTTGTTTAGGGTTTTTTTTTATTGTAATCTAAAACAGCTTTAATGGTTTTTGCACCATATTGTCATTTTTTTTTTTATTAAAATATTACTCGGAATGAGCATGTTTGCTAAAAATATTAAGAACTAATCACCATTATATGATTTCACCCCTGCTAAGATACCGAATTGCTAGAAGTTTTTTTTATGTTTGGGTTCCTTGGAGGAAGGCATTTTCACTTGTTCACTTTTTCTTTTCTTTGTTATTTTTTCATATTGAGTTTGGGTATTTGAAATGAAGTTGAGCCAATAAAAATTAATCTTGAATATAATGAAACGTTTAAGTTAATCGGCGTAACAAATTGCTCTCAATACGCTTTTAAGCAAACTTAATGCAGTAATAATATTAGGTGAAAACAACCCAATTGAGGAATTAACGTTTAATATACATATACTCGTATATAAATGTTGAAATTCTTTTCAGTTTCTTGGAACATCAATGTTTTTGAAAATAATAACGTAAATCAATTGATGATTTTTAAATTGGTAGTAGGTGGCCACGTTATGAGCGGAAAATATATAGACGCAAAGGGTTTGCAAAATCTTTGTGCATAAAAAAGCGTTAGTGAAGTTCAGTCTCTGATGCAAATGGTGATGTGGAAGTTCAAATGCAAAATATCGTAGTTACTTTTTTAATAAAATTTTTGGCACAAAACTAAAATTTGTTTAAAAATATTAATAAGGTTATTACAATATAATTTACATGAAACGCAAAAAGTCCTAACTAATACCTATTTAATTTTTTTACAGGAGATATAAAAAAAAATGCCAAAGGTAGGGGTGTTCATTTAAAATATGGATCAATATTTTTGGTGATACATCAAAAGGTAGAGTGGATGTCTTCCGATACATCGATAAATAAATTAATAAATATAAGGATGGGTATAAACTGGGTCCGCCAGCCAATATTTTTTGTTTTTTTTTTTAAAGATCTAATGGCATGAAGTAACCAACCAAAAAAAAGTTTTATTGTTGATGTTGATATATATTTTAAATAAAGATCCCTAGTTGATGTAACTTGCTACCTGCTTGTATATTGTCAATATAGAGAACGAAAAATCTCAATTAATTTACTTTACCTAAAAATAAAGTTCATTCAATGAATCATATTATGTATCCCCATATATCGTAAAATATGGACTATAACCGAGTGTTAAGATTGATGTTTTCGATGCATCGACATATATCGTACATCCCTAGAAAAAAATCTTGAAGTCAATTTACAATTGCTGATATTGCATGGATTGCAAATAAAAATTAAAATGATTGCGATGGTAACCAGTTTTTGCAATTTCAAAATTCAGATTCGTCTGAGTTCTTGGAGCTTTTTTTGAAATAGCACACAAACTAATGCGATATTTCACAACAATTATAATTGTTCGTGTTATTATTTTAAAATATATGACAAATATAACATTTTATTCGAGTTTTCTTTTTAAACATATGACTTTCTGATTACCTTATAAATTTCCCAATTGTATATACAGCTTTATTGTATGATTGGTGACTTTTTATGAAATACATATTCCGTAAAACATATTTTAAATCAACATGTCTTTGAAAGTGAACTAGTACGAAATTAGAATTTGACAACGTTTTTATATCTGCCGTTCAAATTGAGTTTTGATGTCTGGAATACTTAAAGAATTGTATGAAAATTGCATAGCAAATACACGCAAAGAAAAAACATGGTTGATGGAATCATAATCGCAAACTATTATTTCATGTTCAGATTAATGATTACAGCTACTATATATTGCATTTGTCATCTAAGGAACATAATATGTTCTTCATAAATCTCCCTCTGAAAATACCATTGTATGAACATTGTATGTCGGTAAATAATGTGAAATTTGACCGCATTATAGTAACTATGAAAATATTTTTTGCCTGGTTTATGTAAACAATTTGACATTTTGCTTACACACACAAATACATATTAAATTAAATTAAATTAAATTAAATTAAATTAAATTAAATCAAATTATATTTTTGATAAGTATTTTTTTTTTTTTTTTAATATTTATCGAATAAACTTTTCTGGAGAAATTAAATTTAATAAAATTCAAAATAATTCCAATTGCCATCTTTTGCAGTTCAGTAGTATTTGTTTCGTCATGCTGTAAATAAACATTCATTCGTATATTTAATTCACTCCATATTTTAGTATGTACTCGTATATGTACCTTAAGCCACTGATGTAGAAGATTTCAGGTGCACTTTTATTTTGTTGTAAAATTAAATAACTTTCATCATATAATTATAATTTTAACATTAATTTTTCACTTCACATATCCTCCTCTCATTGAATTCTATGAATGACTGAAGTTACATACGATTGACAGCTATTGTGTTTCTTTTCAGAACACAAACAATGTATGGTCACAATAAACTTTAAATTTAAATAAACTTTCATTATTCTCATTTGCGAAAGATACTCTTGTAGCAGCGAAAATACTTATTTTTGAACCATTAAATTTTTATAAGACGAAACACAGAATGATTATTTTATTATCGCATCAAATATTTTAATAATTGAAGAATGTTTAATGCAACCATATTTGCTGCAATGAATCATTATTTAGTTGTGGCGGATAAACTTAGTTGACATGAACATTTTTCAATCATGTCTTTTCTCTGCATGTAGTTTTGTACAATTAGCTTTGTGCTATTGTAGCCATTTGTGCTGTTTTGCCATTTAAGAGAAGTTTTATTCCCTTTTTTCATAAATGATTAAATAATTCCCATAATTTTTATGATCCGTTCGAAAGAAGAATGTAAGTGGGGCTCAACAATATATATGTTGATAATGACTGGCAATGTCATTTAAAAGCCAATCTTACATACATATGAATTTCAATTTTAATTTATATTTCTTATTATTTAAATTAAGAAACTTCTAAAAATTTGTTGCTGCGAGATTGTACAGCCTTATCGGTACTTCACCTTTGGCGGCTTATCTCAGTTATACCGTCGTCAGGTTAGTTAATCACTGATCAGAAAGAAGTATCATTCTTCAAATATTTGCTTCATGTACCATAAACTGACCAATTGGGACCCAAATGGCGTTGGTATCGCTTCTTTATTTCTAAACTAGCAGCCTATGGAACCTAACCTAACAATCATTTTGTTTTCAAAATCAAAATTTAAAAAAAATATCTCCAAATATTATTATTATTATTATTTTTTAAATAAAAATAATCATTGAGAAGTTAAACAAGTTTTATTTCAATCATCATTACCATTATCTATCTATCTATCTATCTAATTATCTATCACCATCATCCTCCGCCTAAAGTCACTTTTATTCCTTAATTTTTTACTCAAGTAAAGCAAACTAGAAACAAATTTGTTTTGTGAGTTTCTTGTGACCAGTTTATCAACACCTTTTTGAATAAAATAACAATTTGTTTAAGAAATGCAAACGCAAAAATCAATAAAATTAAAAGATTAATGTATAACAAATTTACAAGAAAGGTGATAAATCAGGAGACAGCAAAATTAAATGAAATATTTCATACAAATATTATACAAACAGTCAGGCGTATACGGGGAGCGACGGACATACAATCACTTCAATAGACAGACACATATCGACAAAATACAAGTATGTAAAGGAATACGCCTTAATACCTCAAAAATAAAACAAAATCAACAACTTTTTTATTATGCATTAAAACAAAAATGCTAAAGATGTTGTTTTACCAGAGAAAAAGCAACCAATTCGACATTTGGATCCAACTTCTTAATAACATGCAGATGATAAAATGTTTATTGGTAAAATACACTGTCCAATACACTCCATTGAAAACTGCATATAACAACTTTATTACTTTATCTGTTTTTTTTTTTTAAGTTTGAGTTACAGTAAATTTAATAAAAATTGAGAAACTTAATAAAAAAAAAGCATTTAACAACTTCATCATCATTCGTATGGAAAAAACAACATCTTCTTTGGTTTTTGGAGCTCCAACACTAGTAGAGTGTATATCACCAACGCATTTTGTGGGCCTTTTTAAATGCTTGGAAAAGGTACTAAGATTGTCTTGTCTTGTCTTGTCTTTAAGTTGATTTCGGGATTAATTTGTATTGTATTGGAAATAAAGATGAGCAAAAGACATACGAGAATACATGTTTTTTTTTACAAACATATTCAATTTTATTTTTGTATTTAAGCCTCATCTTCGTCGTTCTCATCATCCGTGTTTTTGTTAAGTTATAAAGACAGACCTCGAACTAATATTTTAAGATCACACTAAGGCCTTTAGGCGATATTTCGATTAACGGATAGATTATTTTAGTGTAACATTTGAATGGAAACCATTAAAAAACTTTACTCTTTTCATACAATATATATATATTTCCTACAAATATTTGACAAATATGAACGTAGCTTAAGTAAACCAGTTTAAATTGGACAAATATTAATTCAATAGTGTTCGAGGAAAAATATGAGTATAAATAGGATGCGAAAGGATTGATTTTAGGTAAATCAAATGTGTACCTCTTTCGATTGGATGCATGATGATGTTGGATGTGGATTCATTTGTCAATTATTGGTATTGATTGAAGTACTTTTGGGGTTATTTTTTTTTCTGTGCAATTATAAAAAACCTATAGTGTCAGAGAATTAAATAGCTCAGAAATTGAAATTCTAATCAATATAAATATGAAATTGATAGAAAGTAATTTAGAGAGATGTTTTACATGAGGAGGAATCGAAGATTTTTTCTTATACGAAAACATATGTATAAGCAACATTTTTAAATGAAATCAGTAACTCAGTGAGTTACTGAAAGGCTGAAAATAAATTTAAATTGGCTGAGCCAGTTGCCCACAATTATTTTTTCTATGATAAATTTATTTTCTTCGCTAAAACTTTCATTACGCCAAGCACTAACATGAATGTCCCATGCCATATTCTTTCTAGCAAGTTGTAGTCGAGATTCTTTGAGTACATTATTCAGCGGAGTTTTTTTTCTTCAGATTTTTTTTTATTTAATTTCAGGTATTCAAAGCTTGCAATGGCTTAAAATGGTACCGGCTTCAGACTTTTCCATTTTTCACTAATGTTTTTTATTTGGAAGTAATACTTTTTTCTACAAATAGTTTAATTCAAAAATCTAATAGAAAAAAAATTTTTAATGGCCAGTGGTTCTAATCGTATGAACGGAAAAACTTTGTGTAATTTTGGGTTTTTTTTTCGAAAAGGACCCTTAAGCTACTGTAGCAACAAAATTTAATGCTTTTTTGTTTGTATTTTTTTCCCATGGTTGTGAAATATCGACATAATATTTAAAAAGAAATGGCCTGATACAAACAGAAATTCAAGTAGTTCTAGTCATCTGATCGAGAAAGCTCATTTCTTATACATACATTCGGATCTAATCGTACATTTTACACGTCGTACTTAGCTGGGAAGTCAATAATATCGATACGTTAATATAATATAGCTAATGTCTTATTCTTGTAAAAACTTATTCATGAATAATCTTTAAAAACAAATTTAAAATGCAATCGTTGAAGGTATAATAAGGTATACAATAAACATATATACGACACCTTACTTTTCCTCTGCTTTAAACGAAATTTTGACGAAAATGTTCGCAAGTAAAGTTGTTGTTTGTACATATTAATCTCTCTCATTTCAACTTGCCAGAAATTATTTTGCTAAGAAGGTGATTGCGACTTCTTTTTTTTTTGATTTAGCTTTTTTGAGACTTTTGGCAAACATGATGATGATATACGATGTATTCCATTGTATGACATTAACAGCACACTGAACATGTTGTTGTGTTATTTATTGAGTTTTCAGATATTTTAAAGTATTAACATTGAAACAAATTATTATGATTAAAAGATTTATTAGGATGACTGTAGATGTATGTGTAAACATAAGTATGTATGGATGTTATTGTTCAAACACACAAAACAAAATATTTACACTGCAAATTCCCGAAAATATCTTATAAAAATCAAAAGCAAAAAAAAACTCAAGTGATTTTATATTTGATTTATGTACGTCCAAGTACTTAAATGCACAACTAAAGAGTTTTTTACTAAATAAAAAACGTGCTGCAAGTTTCAAACAGGAATTTAAAAAAAGGTACATAATTTTTACTATTTTCAAAATTGTCATAAATCATAATTTTAAAACACAAAAGGAAAACCTAATTGCATAAAATATTAATATTTTATACCTGTTTCAGATCACTCACTAACTGACTGAAGAATCATAGAATATACGTGTAAAAACTAACCATGTTGGTAGAGCATCTTGGCAAATGTAATCGGTCATAAATCTTTCCTAAAAATGTGGAAACAATACAAGCAACGTACATGTAATAACAAAGTCAAGAAAATAAAATGGAACGTTTCAGATATTAAGTTAGTGAAAGTGTTGTTTTATTTAGTTAAAAATCAAACCGAATTTTTCAAGGTAATTTTATGATGTTACCAAGCTAATTACCTTTGAACGAAGGACGCATATTAATTTTTATTACCGTAGAAAATTGTTGCACAATCTTTAAAGAAATAATGTTAACTAAATTGTATATTTTTTAGAACACAAAGTATAAGAGACACCTACCGTTAAGGCTGAAATTTTTGGTTATTTTCTGTCGACCTGTCTAAGGCAGGTGGTATGCAGTCGTTTATTTTTTATAAGTTCCTCAACGGAATAGCTGCTTTTTTTTCTTGACCTTTAGTGCAAAATTTATTGCATTATTTTCTGTGAAGATTTTTTAGTCAATTTGTTGTTGTAACTTCAAGGTCATGTTATTTGTTAAGAAAAAAAAAAAACACTTGATGAGAAAAAAGTCGACACTAAAATAAAAGTGAAAAACATAAAAAAATGATAATATTATTGTTTGGATCTCATAAATACATTTGGACACCTCGCGTTTTATTTTTATGTGTAATTCAAGCATTAATGTTTCTGATTGCAAAAAAAGAATAAGTTTTACCGAACTTTTCTTTAAAATGTTTTCTTTATTATTGAAAATCTCCCTTCACAATTAAGCGTTGTTGCTCACGAGGATCATATCTATAATGGTAGTGCTATTACAACCATAACTGGGGCATATTAATGTCAATTTCGAGCAGATCATGTCGTTTCTTAGTGCGATCCCAAACAGACTTTTATAAATTAAAGTTTTAAGTCTTTAAGTTTTTGTCTTTACGTTCATAACAAAACATATAAAAATAAAAAACGGCCGGAAAAATAGGAAACATGTCATCAACTTACTAAGCGACCAATTTTTATTATTGGCCATTTTTCATGGAGCCTTGTTTTTAGTTTTATTTATTATTTATTGTTAAATATTTTATTAATTATTTGTCAGCTGATAAGTAACAAAGAAAAACTACGCAACAGATCGGCACAGAACAGACTAGCAACAGAAAGTAGGAACTAATGACCATAATTTAAATGAAACAGAATGAATTTCTCATGCATTCCGATCGCACATACGAGTTTGGCAATAGTGTTACTACATCACTGACCCTTGAAAATCTCCCTTATATTCTATTGAAAGCTAAACACATACATAAATGACTTCTCCAATTCCTAAGTCCGGGTGGAGTACGTCCGTATAGATTAGTGATGTTACGAATACTCGTATTCGTATTCGACTATTCGCCTGTTTTAAGATATTCGTATTCGTATTCGCCAAATTCAAGCGAATATTTTTCGAATAATTTTCCCATACATTTTCCAAAAAAAAAAAAATCATACAAAAGTTTAAAAAAAGTACATAAAATGTAAAAAAAATATATTAATTTTTATTAAAAAAAACCCATTGTATTTCACGCAAAATAACAACATTGTTAAAAAACAAACAAAAATATATACATATGTATTTTGCAACTAGTATTCAAAAATTAAAGTTTTATATCATGTTAAATTAGTAATCAAACCTCAGTAGAGGAATGTTGAATTTCAAAAATAGAAGTTTTGAAGCCTTTTCTCCATCAAGCCTATTACGATGCGGTGTATAAATAAGCCCCGCACCACTAAACATTCGCTCGCTTGGAACTGAATTATTGTATTATTGTTCTAGTATTAAGCAGAACTTATTATTATTTGACCATGGGTATAATAAAATACCATGGTAGTGTGGTAGACTTTTGCATGATAGGTAAAATTGACAGCGCAGTTGCTTTTATTTGTTTTGATTACATATTAAAGAAGGTTTTAAATAATTATAATTTAAGTTGTCTCAAATGTATTAATAAAATTAAAAATGCTTTCGCAGCAGTGAATTGAACAAAGTACATCATCTATCGGCAATAAATTAGAATATACTCGTATAACTTAAATGCATGATATATAAAGAAACTCGGTGAGATGTTTTGATTCTGTTTATATGTAAATTTATAAGGGTGGGAAGCTACAGGAATCAAACTTAAACTTTTTATATATGAAATTCCACTGACACAGGTGGATGCGCCTTCTGCAAAAATATGTTCGCTAAACAGCACTGAATTATTAATTAAAAACCCAAACAGAGTAAGAAAAACGAAATCTGACAGTATGTTAGTAAAATAATTAAAAAATTATCTGTAGAGGTTTTCAAATTCGGCATCTTAATGCAATAATAATGTTAAATCACTAAATTTTTTTTTCATTTATAGTTACTAACGCAAAGGCAGGGATTTTTTCCAATTAAATTTGAAATATAAACCTCAAAAGAAATATTCGTATTCGTATTCGGCGAATACTGTTTTAAATATTCGTATTCGTATTCGTATTCGCGAATACTAAAAATTGATATTCGTAACATCACTAGTATAGATCACAATCATTTTATTGCGGTGACAAAGCATCGTAGAAGAAGTATTCGACAGCACTGGTGGTGGCTTATTTCTAGCTCTAACGTTTCTATCCCTTATTTGTATATCAGTATGTATTTCTTTTGTATGCATGGAATGAAAATCAGTCATGAGAGAAGTTCCATTTCCTAACTAAATATATATATGTATATTGAATGCATTGTAAAAAGTAAAATTTGTTGTTTATATGACCAACACTCAGGGCAGAACCCTACTTATACAATGCATTGTGCCAGAACTAGAGAGAGAAATTGATAGAGTTGGAAATGTAGAAAAAAGTCTTATTATTTTACAACTCCGCTACTGCGTGTTTTGTTAATTTTTAGAGCCCCGCCTCTGATGTTAATAAAGCTATATGAGCAGGCATATTTTATAACTTACGAATGAGGGCGATGGTGTGTGGCTTGGAACAGCATAATTCGACGCCGGAACAGTTTTTAGTGACAAGTACTTCGCCTTCATCACCTTAAGAGTCCAACAGAAATTAATACAATGCCACACTATTCTACATTCGAGAAATTAATTATCTTGAGTGGCTTGCTCTGCTCAGGGTTTGAACCCAGGTCCTAAGTCATTGTTTGGTTAGTAGTCAACGCGCTAACTACTTTAATTATTATGCAAATATTTTCTGACAAACAAAAAACCAAGAATATATTCAGTCCTTATATTTATATCGCAGTTTTCCAAGCAAAGTGGTGTTCGTTAGCGTCAGCGCCAATGATTACTCGAAATATCCCTAGATGTACCGCAATGCCTATGCAACGAATCTTTGCTTATAGTGCTTCTTGAATGTTCGATTTATAAATAACCAAGTGTTGACAGTTCTGATAAGCAAAAATGGCGTTTTGTTATACAAATTAAAGTTAAGCGCTGCTGGGTTGCTTTAAGAGTGCGCTTTTAAGAAAAAAAAAAGATAATATGTTAAAATTTATAGCTGTAATTGTTTATGTACTTTTTAAACATGAAAGGAAAAGATCTACTGATAAGTTGGTAATTATCTACCAACGAAATGCAAATAAATTAGCTAAACAAATAATATTTTTAGAAAAAATATAAAAAATTAATATTATTTAAGCTGAAATTAAGTGTTTTTAGTTGAATTTAGTTTTAGGAACATTAGAATGTCAGAATTTTTCATTAGATTGCGTTTGTTTGTTTGTTTGTTTGTTTGTTTGTTTGTTTTTACCTCTTATGAAGGTGGATATTAATTGGGAAAGAATATAATATTTAAAAACAATTTTTTATTGTTGAATCCAGAATTAGCACAAAAATTAAAGAAAAAGTCAACTTAATAAGTTAATATACATTTTAAATTGTATCTCGTTCTTAAAACTCCACTCTAAGAACACTAAAAGTTTTGAGTTTTAAGAAACGTCGAATATAATTAACTCCTAGAAATCAATTTATGCGATTTTATGTATGTGGTCAATTCCACGTGTTACTTACACGACAAATTCCAAAACTTTTGTCATTTTTGATAAAATTTCTGGTACAATCATAATTTTTTCGTTTTAAGAAATAACACCTACACGAACATACGTATTAATTCATGCACTTTGATTTTTGATTTGCGATTACATATTTTTAATTTTAATATAATTAATTAGTTGTGACTTACACGACATCAAATCCATTGATTTCAGGGTAATCAAAGATAGTTTAAAAATTCTGTTAATTGTGTAGTCCGATTCCTTTTAAACTGCACCAAAAGTATTTGAGAAATACAAACAACGACAAAATAGCTTCAACTTAGTGAAATTTATTTTATTTTTCACAAAAAATAGTTTTTTTCGCGTGACTTACACGACATACAAATTGTGACTTACACGACACTAAATAATATGTAGAGTTAAAGTTAAAGTTTAAAGTTAAGATTATACAGTTTTTGATTAATTTAATTTTTGGAATTACAAATAAATTTATTTTAGCGCTTCAACTCTTTTTTGAAGATGTGCAGTTACATTAAAATGAATTAAAAAGTTAAGAGTTTTACTTTGTTGTGTACTTTTGTATGGAATTCACCATGTATGTAGGTTAGTGTAACCTACATACATACATGAATACATACATACTCAAAAATAAAATCTCGTATACCATTTCATTATACACATCAAAATGACACACAACTGCTCCTTGCTTTATGAATGTGCGTCGTTAAAAATTCTTGGAAACTGCAATTTTCAACGTCCATTTTTTTTTTGCCGTTCAAAAATAATATTTTTATATTATTATTACGAATAAACGTAATTATTATTCGAACTTATATTGATGTGAAAAGTAATATTATAAGGCTCAAGTTCAGTTTTATTGAATTAATGAAAATTCAAAATTACTAAGAGTTTTTTTTTTTTTTTTATGTTGAAAAATATTATTATTTATATCCAATCAGTTTTTAGCAGAACGTATCAGTACCGATTTCAAGGCCGCTACACCTCTCATCAGCATTCAATTGTCCATCTTTACAATTTTCGTAAAGTGAATACTAATGGGGAAAAATATCAACTATTTAACTAAGTTTTCAAGAGAAATAGAATACGAGAATTAATTTAACATAAAAAACTCTTAGTAATTTTGAATTTTCATTAATTCAATAAAACTGAACTTGAGCCTGATAATATTACTTTTCATATGTTCAAAAATAATTTTTTCTTGAATCCAACATAATATTAGTAATTGTTAGGGTTGATATTTGTTGAACCTAATAAAAAAATTTTTAAATATTATTCATTTTAAGATCGCCATTTTTGTGGTAATAATGGAAGTTGTTTTGGGTGTGGTATCTTTTATAGCGGCATATTTTTTTGTAGAGAATAATTTTTCATTAACAAGAAATTTTTGCTGAGCAATATATTACCGAGAATTTATTTTCATTTTGTGTGTTTTTAAAAAATTTTACTATGCAGATATTTCTGGCGTGTAAGCTACTTAATATATTATTTAGTTTACAAGTATAACATATTTTTTAGAAAACTGTAAATGTATTTGTTATCAGGTAAATATTTTTCTAATTGTCACATAAAACTATTAAATATGGGGGTATTTTTTAGTAAATATATTAGTTTTTTTTAAACTCTGACAATTAGTATATATCCTTATATAGTATATAACTTAAGCAAATTAAAGTTTATGTTCAATAAATAATTTACAATTTTTGCATAAAATTTTCTTTGCAAATGAATATATGCAATTTAAATTATTATTTCTTTTTGCTTAAATTTAACGTACTTTATTGGAAAATACCATACTAAGCTATTGAAAATTAACAAAAATAAATACCATTAATAACTTAACGTCTTTCAAGTATTCTAACAAGCAACGAAACTAAAAGAACAAAAATTTTGTTTTACATCCTTATTTTGTGAAAACAAAAATAATGTGAAGAAAGTAAAGAAAGTGATAGCAAGTATAAAAGGTTTTTTGGTAAAAATAAGTATAAATATTTTAATAGGGATGGGCAAGTCTAAAAAAATAGTTTTGTCGATAAATGTTAATCAAAATTTTTTCGATAAAAACCGTTTCAAGCACAGGATTATAAAACTGCACAACAAAAAAAATTACATTTTACTGACGACTGATTCTGGTAAATTATGCTATTAAAATAAAATATGTTTTTAGGGCAGAGAGGGGCTGAAATTTTTGCCTTTGGTAATATGTTTTATTTTATTGGAAATATGTATTATGATCGATAACAGCAGTACAGATTTCAGCAGAATTAGCAAGAGGAAACAATATAACTAAATACTTTCTTTAATATGCATCAAAATTTCCTTTCATCGTTTGATTAATTAATATTGTGTGAAAAGTTTTAATTTATTTGCTAGATATATTAGAACTATTTGTGACTAAGTGGGAAATTAACTCTTAAACACAATTTAAGTTAAGAAGTTATATGGATGTTGAAGTTCACCATTGAAATTTGATTTCTTTAAAAGTCTGCGTGGAATCTTATGACAACTAATTATTACTTTTCTGAACATTTTTACGAAAGTCCGAAACGACCAGTACATCAATGAAAAGGGTAACTGAAATCCACAAAAATAATTCTTGTGGTGGTTTACAAAAAAGTTCTTATATCCACATGTTAATTAATATTTTACTGAATAGAAGTATAATATAATAAAAAAGAACAAAAGCATTAAAATATCGGCCATTTATGTACATATATAAAATATCGATATATTGATATTTTTGGTCAACCCCTAATATTTCGTATAAGATCTAATCAGTCCATTGAAAATATTTTATATTTCCAATACATCGATTAAAAGTCTAGCACATATTGAAATATGTTGAGCAATCTGGTATGTATGTATGTAAGTTGAATTATTAATGGAGAGGCAAAGCAAGAAGAAACACTTGATGTATTAAACATATTTTCAAGCTATTTTTTTTTAAAGTTATCAGAACAAGAATTTTATACAATTATGAATAATTGTGTAGTAAAAGTAGGTATTTACAATAAAAATAGATTTGGTTTTGCTGATGTTCTCAACTTAAACGATTTATATAATTGTGTTTATGTATATAAAAGAACATAAGGGGATATTAATATGTAAGCGCATAAACGTATGTATGTTGCAAAAATAGTAACTACGTAGGTACGTACATATGTCGCATATCTCTTGGCAATAAATCATTGTCACCCTCTCTTCTGCAATGTCACTGTAAGGCGCCCCCTGCTGGGCTGCAGCAGACACTACAACAACAAGAATGCACATAGTCGTATTATTCATATGAATGTATGTACGTTCAAAAAAAAAAAAAAAATAGCTCATGCATTTTCAAGAGTATTCTCGAATGGCACAGAGACATAAACGTAAACTAAAAATAAAGCAACAACTATAAGAAGAAAAAAAACATAAATACATATTATATTAAAATCGAGCATATATGTATGTACATATATACAGTCCAAAGAAATACATCCCATAATACACCGTCCATGAAAGTTTAAATTTTGGAACAGTTTAGAAGAAGAGACTGCTAACAGAATACATAAGTAAAAAATTTAAATTAAACAAAAAAATTACCACCCAAAATTTAAGTTTTTTTTTTTTTTGGTACAAACCATAGGAAAACTTCTGAAATATTTCTACAGTAAAAACATTTTATACGTATGTATGTATGTACATATATAAAACTGACTACAGAAAAAGTAGTAGAAGAATTTGAGTACTTTTCTAGCGTCTGCATGCAACTGCTGCAACAACAACAGCAACAACAACAAAGTTAATGTTGACTACAGTTGCTTTAGTTCAATGTTTGTCCAATACGATTATAAGTATGTATATGTAAGTGCAAGAGTGTTTGTGGCTTATAATCCTTTTCGTATTTTATGCTACGGCATGTACATACATCAAAATCACACAGGATGAAGGACAATTTTTTTTAAAGAAAACTTGCACAAGGAACTCACATAGTATACTCGCAAATATTTTTAGCAGCAAGATGACAAAAAACTTGCAATTGTGCATTTTGAAATGCAGCGCAAAAAATATTTTTTAGCTCGTTTTACAAATAACTCAAGTTTTTAATAAAATTTTGTTTTTTCACAGAAACTTTTCCTTCAACTTTGTGAAAAAAAAGTAACTGGAAATATCTTCAGTTTCGTCTGGCAGCGTTGATGACAGGTTTTTTTTCTTTAGTCAGCCCAGTCATTCTGCAACTTTCAAATTTGCGCAAAAAAAAAAACACCAACGAAATGAAATGAAAGTAAAGTGTATAAAATAAAAATAGTAATACGTTTTTGTGTTTAAGAACAAAAATTTAAAGAAAAAATAATAAAAACTAAAAGTCTTTCAAGTGTTCTAGTAAAATAAAACAAGAACACAAAATCGATAATTTCAATTGCTCAGAGATTGAGATCATTGCTTAATTTATATAAAGAAAATTTATTATATGCACCACTAGCTATAAATCGTCAATTGACCAACGGTCGGTCGGTATTCAATATTAGTTGAGCCTTAACTGAACATTTTTTTTAAATTCCTATGTGATGAATAAATTATTTTGATAATTATACATTCAACTGAAAATAAACATATTGATGAAATTGCATGTTCTATTTTTGAAAATCTTTTAACTTCAGTCAAGAAATAAGCTATTCTTAGCAATTTCCTATGTTACTCTCACAAGAATAATTTACACATAGCGGTGTGTCTCTAACAACATTCACAAGTCTGTGAGTTTGTTCAATAGTGTTATGTTGTCTGCGAAAACCGAATTGATGATCTGGAATGCATCCACTTCTAGTCACTATAGGCATCAGCGTGCTCATATACAGCTTTTCAAATAGTTTTGAAATATTGGGCAATAAACTAATAGGCCTATACGATTCAACATTCGTATGATCCTTGCCGGGCTTTGGTATCATACTAATCATCGAAACCTTCCATTTTATTGGATAGTGTTCTAGGCGTAGAATACTGTTAAAAATGAATAGTATTATTCTTAATGCAATGAAAGGCAACTCTTGAAGCATTTTGTTGCTTATTTTGTCGACTCCTGGGGCTTTTTTGGTGTTAAGACTAGTAATGGCCTTTTCAATCTCCACAATGCTAAATCTTAGTGGTATTTCTGGTAAAGAGACGACTGGCGGCAGTTCAACAATATCAGTAGAAATATTCGGGGTAAATACTTTTTCTAAGTGCTTAACAAATAGATCACCTTTTTCAGCATCAGTTCTTGCTCTGCGCTCTTTGTAGATGTCTCTCAAGCTCTCGATAAAGTATGGCACGAAGGTCTTATACACAAATTAACGCAAAATCTTTCCGCAAACATTATCAGACTTTTAAAAAACTATTTAAAGGAACTTAAATTTGTGGTTCGAGAAGGCAATTTTTTAAGCCCTCCGCAGTCGATCGAAGCGGGAGTTCCCCAAGGCAGCATCTTTGGTCCCTTGCTGTACTTAATATATGCCTCTGACTTACCGTTAAGCAATAACATTCATACATCAACATTTGCTGATGATACAGCTTTTCTAAGCGATCATGAAAATCCAGTAGAAGCTTCCAGCAACTTACAAGGGTATATATCCAATTTTGAAAAATTGCTCAAACAATGGCGTATAAAAGTTAACGAGCAGAAATGTGTACACGTCACTTTTAGGTTGCGAAGGGAAACATGCCCGCCTATACAAATCAATATACTATACCGCAACACACTGTAGTCACATATCTAGGCGGTAATCTTGATCGTCGTTTAAAATGGAAATCGCATATAGACGCTAAGTTGATCCAAATGAAATTAAAAACAGCCCAAATGAATTGGCTTATTGGAAGAAACTATATACTAAGCATTGACTGTAAACTTCTCTTATACATCGCGATCCTGAAACCAATATGGTCCTATAGAATCCAGTTATGGGGCGCTGCATCAGCATGAAATGTCGAATAAATTTAAAGGCGACAGAATAAAATTCCACGTACAATAACAGCAGCCCCCTGGTATATCCGAAACCAGCGAATGCACAAAGATCTTGATGTTCCGTTGGTGAAGACAGTATTTTCAAGAAACGCTAAAAAATATATAAAAAAAACTTGAGTTGCACCCAAATGTACTTGCACGCAAATTTCTACATTATAAAGGCCACACCCGGCTGAAAAGGAGGGATACTCTTTTTCTCAGCCGAACACGAGAGATGTAAAACTACAAAAATTAACCGCTGAAACTAATAAATTTTGTTTAGCATTGGCTAAACATATATTAAACTTTATTTTTATTTTTTAGATTTAAGATTTGAACAACTTATTGATGTTTCAATTTATAATTGAAGATTCGATAAATAATATAATTAAATAAATAAACATAGCGGTGTAAAAAGTGCACAAGATGATAAATTTCTTTAACTAAGTACAAAACATTTGATTCAAAGCCAAAAACTTTTAGGTTAAGACATTATTACGCTTAGTGACTCTTCACTTCAAGCAAAAAAAAAAAATGGGTTAGTTTCTTTTTAAATTTTTAAAAATATAAATTACTAGCTGAACGCCCCGCCGCGGCTTCGCACGGGAGATATTTCCCTTTAAAAATTTTGATTTAAATTTAAAATGTTTACTCACTGGCAGCTGTCAATGTGTACGCGCGTATGCGCTACAACGTGTATTTACTAGTGATGTTACGAATATCAATTTTTAGTATTCGCGAATACGAATACGAATACGAATATTTTAAACAGTATTCGCCGAATACGAATACGAATATTTCTTTTGAGGTTTATATTTCAAATTTAATTGGAAAAAATCCCTGCCTTTGCGTTAGTAACTATAAATGAAAAAAAAAAATTAGTGATTTAACATTATTATTGCATTAAGATGCCGAATTTGAAAACCTCTACAGAACATTTTTTAATTATTTTACTTACATACTTTCAGATTTTGTTTTTCTTACTCTGCGTGAAATACAATGGGTTTTTTTAATAAAAATTAATATATTTTTTTACATTTTATGTACTTTTTTTAAACTTTTGTATGATTTTTTTTTTGTGAAAATGTATGGGAAAATTATTCGAAAAATATTCGCTTGAATTTGGCGAATACGAATACGAATACGAATATCTTAAAACAGGCGAATAGTCGAATACGAATACGAGTATTCGTAACATCACTAGTATTTACCATGTGTATGAAGTCAGCACACAGCGCCTACGTATTTGTTGTTTTTTTTTTATATGGACAAAATCACATGTTGTCATGAAAAGTCATAACTCACGAACGCGTTGACCGATTTCGTCTAAACTTTAGATAAACCATTCACTCGACCACACGAACAAACCCTAAAAATTTAATCAAATTCGGTTTGACCGTTCGTGAGTTATAAAGTGACAACACACTTGCAACAATTTTTTATATATACTCGTATGTGACCTTCTACGAGAAAAGGGACCTAGTGTGTGAAAATGAAGTTTTGAGAAAAACGCATTTAAAGTTTCATAACGCATTATCACTGTGAACACACTTTCAGTTGGGAGATGCGATTTGGTATGGTTAGTTATGATTGGGTGCCGACTTTGGTGACGTCATGCCTATGTGGTGACGTATTTTTTTTCGCTTTTAGTGTGTGTTTGCTATTGTTGCTGCTCTGTTCGTTCTCACCAAAGGGTTGATGTGCGTAAAAATACTAGGGTAACTGCTCCTAAGTTCGGCATGTACCAGTAGGCTGCAGTTTTCAAATTTAAACTCTAACAACTAAGAATAACATAATAAATTAAATTAAGAACACATAAGCTTCACAAATACTTCCAGAATTATATATGAGAAAACAAAACTAAGAATATTTGCATAGTCGTTGGCTTTACTAAGTGACTCTTTTTCAACACGTGTAGTAGTGCTTATTTCTTAGTAAAAATTTAGTGGCTAAGCCGACTTTGTAAGGCATTTAAAAACGTCAATTTAACAAATTTTTTACGGAAAAGGTTTTAAAAGGCTGAAATCTGCTTAAATAATAGTGTAAATTTTCGGGTAAACTAATAGATGCCGGCATTAGGAACAAAAAAATTTTCAGTAGTGGGCATTGGGTAAAAATTGAGTTTAAAACAAGTTTACCAAGTAGTCGGCATAGTTTCAAATTAGTTATTTACAACCTGCCGACTACAGGACAATAGCTATCCTAATGTCGGCAGTGGTTTTTTGTACTAGCTTTGTACTAGTCTCAGATATAATTTGAATTAAAATATGAATACTAAAAGAAAAATATTCGGAACAGTCTCTACAAGATGAACTGACTGAAATAAGGGTAGGCGGCATATTAGGGTCCAGTGGTAAATATGATGTTCCACGTTCAACTTCACAAGACATGTTACATGTTCGCGTTCTTGAGGGTCCTCGAAGATTCGCCCACAAACCATTCTATGGAATGCTGAAGAAAATAGTTTAGAAAAATGGTGTAATGATTTGGCGAAATGTGGTTTTCCACTTAAAATGGACGATTTACTGAACACTTTTCAAGAAATTATTAAAAAAGAATAACGAGCCGCACCATTTTTAAGCGGTCGTCTGGTCAGAAAGTGGTGTTTTAGAAAATGGTTGTCCGAATTGAAAAACTTTTTGTGCGAACAAAATAAACTTTACATTTTGGAAGCTATGAAGGACGAAACTAGTGTTTCCATGTGTCCCAATTGTGATTCGCAATTTTGGTTCTTTTTGTAATTGTGTTACTAAGCTGATGTTAGTAGATTGATTTTAGTGATTTTAGGTATTACCAAGTACCACCACTTTGACTTCAAAAAAAACCAAATTGCATGTAAAGAACTTGTGGACTCGGTAGAAGAAAGATTTAATCTGCGATTAACGGCTGAGCTACCAAACGAATTACCTCCGCTCATTGCACCAAGCGGTTTATCGTTAGATCGCAAATGGTATTTGTATGAGAATGTCAGGGTCTTTTGTACTGATTCACAGAAACGGGATTTTGTAGCTCCTAAACCGAGAAAACCCAAAGCGAAAAAAAATCTAACAATAAATCTGAACCTTCAAGCAAAAAAAAAAAATCGTAGCACCGGATCACGAGAAAAAGAAAGCTGAAGTCAAAGCGCCGAAAAAAGAAAAAAGCAGAAATTGTCAAACGGAAGAAAATCGAAGTACCAGATCACGAAACACCGAAAAAAAAGTTTAAAGTCCAAAAAAATTCGAAGACTGACGAAAAAAAAACAATTTAAAACCAAAAAATCAAAAGAAGTAAAATTTTAATGTTTTTCTCATTTTTATCGATTTTCCCAAGTTCGTTTTGTACGTTTTTATGGGGTAAATAAATTTTTATCAGAAATCTAACTAATTCTACACCCTTTCAGGTACCAGAATCCACTGTTAAGTCCAAACCCGTTTTTCGACACTCTAGGTCCCTTTTCTCGGAGAAGGTCACATACTTATATTTGATCGAATAAAATGTTATATGTTTTTGAAAAAGGGAGGATTGTTTTTCATTTTTGCCTTATAAATATTTTTATTGTCAACCAAAGATTTTAAAGTTATTTTAAACTATTTTGCTTATGTTTAATAATGCACAGATATTATTTGTGAGTTCATGTATGAGGCATGTGTTTTGAAAATTTTAAAACATGATGATAAAGATCTACTGTTGAATTGGTATTAAGCTACCAATGAAATTCATATATTAGCTAGCCCATATCAAATAGAAATTTTTTGAAATATTTGTGACTAATAATCAATAATTTATACTTTTATATGTTTGTTTTATTTAATGAGAATGTGGGTAGTGAAGCACACCAAAATTAGGCTTTATTATTTAGTAGCTTAAGTATTTCAGTTTTATAATTTCAAGATTAATGTATGAAGTTTGCTTGTTTTAATTAATTTAATAATAATTAAAATCGAAATTCTTTTATCTAGAGCTATCGCAATTAAGGACACAGGCAAGTTTAATTAGATATAGTTATATCTCAGCCAGTGGTTCTAGAATCTGGAAATACTAAAAAAAGTTTGAGATCTCTTTATTAATCGTCAAGTAGGTACAAAATAATTTAATATCACTAATTAGAAGGTTAACAATAAAGATATTTATGACAGCGAGACTCATAATATTACACATATTTTTTTTTTGTTACATCGAAAGAGAAGTTCTGCGTTTAAACAATTAGATACAAAAAATTAGAAGATAAAAAAATATTAGGACATTTTTGCTCTCCTGATAGCTTTAAAAAAAGGCGCCCAAAAAAAAAATATTTCCGTGTATATTAATTGTAATTTTTTAAATTACTACGAACTGCTTATTATTAATATTTGTTAATATTTATACAGGCTAAAGTTCGTAAATTTAATAATCAGAGAAATATTAAGTAGACATTGTTTCGAGCAATAAAGCAAAAATTTTATATTTATACATCACTTTTGTAGATTTTTCAACCGCACTGGCTGAATAGAACAAACGTTGTTTTCGGTAAAAGCCACTAACCCTCGTCAGTATTCATGTGCAAATGCTTTTTCACTACTTGTTAGGTAGCTTCGTTGAACGTACTTACATATTCTATTTAAACACCACTAGATGGCTTATCCCGGTGTGCTTCGCTACCCCCTCGTTATAAAATAAAATTCCTATTGTGAAAATTTAATGACGATCGGTCCAGTAGTTAAAACTATATTACGATTTTTCATTTTCCTAAAAAGGGGCGTGGTCCCACCCTCTTTTACCCTGGTACGTGTTCCAAATTATGCCAATACCATATGTACCAAATATCATCGACGTAGGTAAAAAATTACCAAAATATGGCGATTTAAATTTTTGGGTTATATGGGCGGTGCCACGCCTCTTTATCCAATCAAAACTTCATATAGCCTATGTCACCCGCCTGAATATTCTGAAGATTCCCTGAAAATTTCATCAAAATCGGCCCAGCCGTTTTGGAGCCTATTCATTTCAAACAAACAAACAAACAAAAAATCACATCTTTCCTCTTTATAATGCGAGTATTAGTATAGACCACATACACAAATAGAATACGCGACGCCAGCAAGAGTCACAAGTTGCGAATTTTGGAGGATTTTTGAAAGAACAAAACGCTTATAGGAACTCTAAAGTATAAATAAAGTTAAGGAATTTTACTGCTCAATCGTGTTCTATCAATAAATGTAGAATTAGATTAATGGTTTTAACCAAAAATGTGTGTCAAATGCAAAACTTAAAACAGAAATATCGAAAACAGAAATTGTAAATATAAAGTATTATATATTTGTTTTTAAATAATAAAACACAGTTTTAAATTTTCGATTTGGGATCTCGGAACTTATACAAACTTGTCCTTTTCGTAATTTTCTTTATTTTAAGTCAGTGAAAACTAAATTTTACTGAATTTAAACAAGCCATTTTTAGGTTTTCTTGTAAAAAAAAAGCCATGAAATCATAAAATTTAAAAAAAAGAAATTTTTTCGTCCAATTGAACATATTTTTACTATAAAAAATAGTTTCAAGATCTAAACTTCATGTATTGTTTCGCCGAAAGACAATAGGAAGGAAATACGACCGCACTCATTACATGCTGTTGTGGCAAATGTATCATATTTATTATTTTTAAAATTTTGTTTAACATCATCATTTTAATTAATGTACAATTAAAAATGTAGCACATATTCTTCTCATTCTTGTCGTACCGAAACTGCATATCTGGTTTTCTGAGAAATTAAGCTTTTTATATTTAATTTAAAATTTCACTTTGTTTTGTTGACTAGTGATTAATTAAGACTTTTTTCTACTTCTTTGTCAACATTATTCATTTCGTAAATTAAATAAAGATTTTGTTGTTTGTTTTGGTTTTTAATTCAAATTCCTAAACAAACAAGTTTTTTTATTAATATATTACTTTTTGTTTCTTTGTTTGTTTGTTTGTCAAAGCAACAAAAAACACTAAATAAATAATATTTTTTTTTTGTTAATTCAATGATTTTGCTTTAAAAAAAAAGCAAACGAATATATTTTGTGACCATTTGTCTTCTTTATGAAGTTTTTGTTGTTGTTTATATGCGTAATATATTATTCATAATTTTTGGCAGTTTTATTTTATATTATGAGAGAAATTATGTAAATAAAAATGTGTAGTTTTTAGCAACTTGATACTATTTTAATAAGAAAAATAAAACTAGAAAAATATAATCACTTCCGGAACTAAATTATGTTAAAAAAACCTTGCTATTTCATTTGTTGAAAATTAAAATATATATAATTTTTTTTTTATTAAAAATGATTTTTTTTTTTTTTTCAAAAAATACAATTGAGAATAACCTTTATCAGATGATTAGAATTTCTAAAATTTCTTGTTTACCATCTGATCTTCCATTTATAAAAATATCAACAATATTACGTTCATACTTTAGAAATTAAATTTAATTTGAACGTCGAACGAAATGTTGAATATAAAATTAATTTTTTCCAATATCAACATTTTTGTTAAATTTATAATATCATCTTTTGACACCACCAATTAATAACTTAAATTCAAGGTTATTTTAATTTCGGTTTACAGCAGACACCGAAAATAACAGTTATCCAAAACCCCCCCTTGTTAGACTACAGGGCGACCTATATTCTCATATAGCAACAGATTCGTATTGAAATGCAATTTCAGAATCTATGTTGGTTTTACCAAAACGATCCCAACTCCATAATTTACAGTTATTTTTCAGCTTAAAAAATTAAAAGGACGGATAATACTGTTTTAAAAAAAAGAGTTTTACATTTTCGTCATAAAATAATAAATTTTCAATTGGCAACACTTGTGTCACATAACAAAATAAATATTTATATACTCTAGACTTTCAGACAACAGGCCACAATATTGAGTAGAAATTATATCAATTGAAATAAATCAATAAAATACATACGATATGTACGTATACACAGCCGCATACATAAAGACATACACACGCACACAAATGTTAAACTAGGCATATTTTAATAATGCATGTTGCATATGCACAAGATTCAATATGCAGCAACAAAATTTATACTTAAATGAGTATGTATGTGTGTTTATATACACATGAGTAAATACTTCCATAACAAAATGCCATACAAATGCATGAAACGATATAAAATTATTTATAAAGTGCAAAAGAAAATCGACATTATTAAAAATCCATTTTAAGAATTTAATTAACTCAAATAGCAAAAGAATTACTTACATATCACGGATATCTACTACATATCGCTCCTTTATTGCAACATAGTCATATCTCATATGATATAAGATATGAGAATATGACTATGTTGCAATAAAGGAGCGATATACTTATGTACATACATACATATACAACATATACATATGTATGAACAATAGATTGAGATGAAATATATATGTATAAAATTATATCATTATGATATATTTTGCGATATAAGTATGTAAATATACATACATACATACTCGTATAATTAAATAAAAGTTTGTGAAATTGTTGGATCATAAATTATTTGTACTAAAGAATATAAATAAACTAAATCCAAAAAAAATTAGAATGTCAAATGCTTCATTTAAGGTGTAAATTTAAAAATTACATTTACTCTTATTATCTTATTAAGGAACAGTTTTTATGATATACATATGTACATACATACTCCTATAAGCCATGCAGACAATTTTCTTTGTTTTGGTATAATAGGATGAGTGTCAATATATAAGTACATATGTAATTATTTACTAAATATACATATTTAATAACTCTACAACTGTTTAGAATGTTGTGTGTATCTACATAGTATACATTTGTAAATGCATTATTGACTTGACTCACATGCGCAACAGAAAATTTTATAGAATACATTCATATTATCTAAATAACACAAAACGGAAGTAAAACTATGCTAAATTATAAACATTCATACATATCAGTAGATACACCACATATTTATGTACATATTTTATATATTAACACACGCACACAAAAACAGTTAGACATTCAAGTGTAAGTATGAGTTACTGCATAAATATTATTATGCATGTATGTATTTAATTGCGTATAATCATAACTCAAAAACCAAGTTCCAAGTTCAAAGCGACCATTACTTCTATTCTCAAATATGCTTAAGAATAAATTTACACATACATACGCTCACTCATAACCACTGATGTGATTGCATATGCAAACAATTTCAACATGTTTTCCATCCAGTGTGAGTACAAGAATGCAAGTAAGTATTTTGTCGTGTTTAAATTATTACATTTAAAATATTTGTTAGTTTAATTTTGAGAAAAAAGTCATGAACTTATTTCTTTAATAACATACAAATGTATTATTCTGTTAATGTATTTCAATTTTCCCAAGTTATATTTACACAATAATTTTAAAATTGAAAAGCTTTTAGCAGCATAAAGCTCAGTTTAATTTTAATAATAATTATTTGTGATTTACGTAATGTTTTTTTTTTTATTAAAATTAATAATTTTTCTTTTCAAATAACTTCCATAATTTGTTGTTATAGAAATGTGCTTTGCTTATCTGACCTGGACTGTAATAAAAATAATTCTGTTAAAAAATTAACTCAATACAAAAACTTATCGAACAGATTACAAAAATCGACGCGAAAGTTCAAACTCCCGTATAATTAATTCCTTTTGAGTTTATATATTAATATCATAAAAATACTTATGTATTATCTTATATCAAAAAATTAAAAATCGGTGCACAAATAGCATTTATAATGGACCAAACTTCAAGCGAAATTTTTCAAAATGCGTAATAATCAATATTTTGAGCGGTCAACTTACTCTTCCAAACTACAAAAAGTTGTAGACCACACCGAAAGCAAACTTGTTGAAAAATTAAAAACAACTTTTGAAATTCAGTCCATATGCCCTTCTAAATTTCCAAGCAAGCAAATAATTTGAAAATACCCCTTAAATAATTTCTGTATGCGAAGATCCATATTTCGGTGGGAAAACTTGCAATACGATTTTCAAAAAGAATTTAATAAGATTAAAATGCAAGCAAACCTGATAAAACAATAGCGGTAATCAGTGTTTGGTGTTTGGAAATGTCAAAGTGTTTAAATTTAAAATATATGACCAATTTTTTGCATTTTTATTTTTATTTTTGAGAGTTGCAAAATTATTTTTTTTTTAGTTGCTTAGGCATACATTCTCTTCTTATGGGTATAATACTCGCGCTGCTTGTATCGGAATAGCTTTTCTATCCTTCTATGACGTTAAATTTTGACCACGTTCGCTTAAAAATTTTGTATCGAAATTTCTTTTGTTTTCTACATGCGGAGCTACAAACGTTTTTATCATGTAGTACATAATAAAAATTATTTTTAACATTTCTTCTTTTTCAAATCAGGAATTTTATATATACGTGATATACCCCAATTTTTTCCTGAGGAAATATTTTACTTTTATACATATTTTAACATATTATTAGTCCACAAAAAAATTACCCTAATTTGAGTGCATTACAGCATGAGGTGTATTTGGTGGTATTGCAACGATATTAAGCGCTTAATTTGGTTTTGTTTGCTTCCTCTATCAAGACATTTTAAAACTGAAAATAATTATATTTTAAACCCTTGCAGATTTAGAACGATATTATACAATGTACGTCAGCAAAATTTTATATAAATGACAAATAAGTTCGTGTTATTCTTTCACATAACAAAAAAAAATACCACACTATTTACTAAAAAAGAAGCAAGTAATCCACGTCAGGCATACCTCTAGTCACAATGCGACCAATGGCCCTCATCAAATATTTTTAACATTGGAAATTTTATATTTTATCTTTGAAATGTTTGGTTTTCATTTTTAGTACTTCCAGTGCAACACTGTTACACTGCTGACACCATGCTGATGATATATCGTACTACTAGAAATATTCATACGCCGGAAATTCGGATCCAACTAGTTTTCAAATTCGGTTAAAACACACAAACTTATTTAGGATCCGGTTAGGCAATCGTTATTTGTTCCCCAAAGGGATTTATTCAGTAGAACCAAATTGGGAGTTTGTCGTCCACAGCAATATTATCTGCAATTAAATTCTTATGAACATGTATGGCGAATGTCTGAATAACTCTATGAAAACTAACCAAAAATCATCCCCATCAAATATTTGTGCAGCCTATGAAATTATGAAGCTCTTATGAACACTATTCGTTTGGTATCATATGCATCAAATGTGATATCAATTGAAAAGTATAGATTACCAAGTTCTTCTTCGCAGTAAGAACAGAGGTATTGATTCTGCACAATGTTGTTGGAGGAATTGGAACGATAAGTATTATAATACGGATCCAAAACTCGGAATCAATAAGAACACTAAATAAATTATTATATACTAAAGTATTTCTACATTTTCTCTTAATGTTTAGAGCAGAAAGCTGAATAAGGTATATATGTATGACTTTTATAAATGCAAGATTATGAGTTCAATTCCAGGGAAGCATTACGAAAAAACTTTATTTGCACATACTCTATTTTATTTATATGATAAACGAATATAACAGAGTTGGTCTAATCAAGGAGATGTATAACATAGGGATTTTCTAATTTTTTTTTTCGATCCACCATTTAATTAATCGTATTACTTTTTAACTTTATTTTCGATTTATGAAAAGCCAAGTTACTGATAAGATCAGCCACTTACTAAAATCAGAGAAAGCAATTAATTTTATTCAGAAAATCCTTTACTATTTTCTAATTGTTGACTATTTGGCTTTGTCTGTAAATTAATCAATCAAAACAATAAAAAAATTTTGATCCATATACTAAAAATTTCAAGGTCGATGCAAAAGAATATGCACAGGCTGGAAATAATATCGGACCTAAATTTATGCATTATGGGACATCAGACGGAACAGGAATAGATATATCTTTCCCCGAGATGCGTGAGCATCCATATAAACCAAACAGTAGAAAGTCCTACTTTGTGTATATAACAATGTCTTCTTTCGTTTTATCAAATGACACTTTGCACACTGGGCGAATAACAGCTTAAATAATTGCTTGTGAGCTTTAAGAGATTTCGCGCAGTTGAACATCCTTTCCTAAATCTATGCTGGAACGTTAGATAATTTGGCGCGAGAGATTTTGCATCACTTATAATTAAGTACTGTGCGGCCCTATGTTCCTAAGAGGAACAACGGGAATTTATTATTATTTATTATAATTAAGTACTTTAATAATACTTAATTTAGTTAAATACATGTATAAGAATCCTGGATCTATTCCCGGATTTAAATAATATAATAATGAATGAAGGTAAAATGACTGCTGGTGAGAAATCTAGCGGTTATCCCGATGCAATAAAGGGCTGGATTATGTCATCCGGAAAACCCCATGTTTGATTTAATAGTTAAAAATCTTAATTCATTCTAAAATATTTCTTTTTTGTGGACGTTTACGTTCACATTAGACAGCTCAAAAAGCGGATAGTTTTTCAAAAATATTTCTTGACAGATGTGCACAGTCTACACTTTGTTAAAATCGGTTCTATACACATTTAAAATTGCTATTAATACAAACAGACATAATGCACATACATAAATATTTTTATTTGATTTAAGTTAAAGCAAAAAAAAAAAACAAGAATTACATACATAGTTTCGTATATTTCACTATTAGATAGATAAAAATATTTGCTTTTCTTTGGTGTTCTTGCAAGAAAAAATCCGTAAGACTAAAAAGGAAGAGAGTTGAATATATCAAATTAGTTTATTTTATAGTGGTTTTTAATTTACTTCAAAAAAGAACGTGGTTATCAATTTTTGTTATTATTTCAATCTCCATAAACAATATTTATATATTTTTTACCTGCAGTTGGATCCCTTAAATCTAGGAAGTTTTTTTTTCCCCATAAAATATTGATTATCGAATAACTCTTTTATATATAGAACGACATTCAAAATTCCCATAAACTTTTGTAAAAAATCTGCGGATGAAAAATCACCCATGTATAAGATTTTCTGAGGTTTTCTTTAAATATAAAACAACAGAAATTGTTCTTTTATTTAACATTTTTTCATTGCAAATATCAATCTACAAAATTATAAATAGGATGGATTTCAATCCGATGTAGTTTTTCTTAGATATACACCCGAAGAACGTATGAGAGTTAAAAACAAAATTTTTAATGTCTAATAACTTCTCAATTTATTGACCGTTTTTAAATTTGTTTGAACTAGTTAGTGTGCTTATATGTAATTCGGTCCAATATTTTGTTTCCTAATCGGGACAAGTTGTTTCCTTCCATCTGCCAAACAAATTTTTTTATTATCGCATATCTCCTTAATTTATTGACCGAGTACTTCTATTAACAAAAAAAAATATATATATTACATTCAGCATAGGATTTTTAAAAGTCATTGGCCCACAGTGTGATGTTGTCTCTCAAAATCTAAACTTTTTTCTAAAACTTGTTAGAGCAACGTACAAAATAAACATTGATGTTTTGTTATTTTAAAGAACTAAAATAATTTACAACGTATAGGCTCGTTTGCTTGTAACAATTTTTGTTTAATATTATTAATAATACTTGCAGTTAATCCTGGAATGGCAAAAGACGAATACAGGACGTTGCTCTTTGCAGATAGTTTTCGGAAAGGCAACAGAAACTCGAATAACTTTGCACTTTCTTTTTCTATCTTATATTTACTTCTCTACTCCTTGTTTATTGCTGTTGTAGCTGCTGTGATTGTTTTTATTGTTAATGAAAGTTGTGCTCTTTTTTATGATGCACTTGCTCGCCAACACTATTTTTTATGATTTTATTTTAATTTCCTTTTGTAATAAACACTCTATTATATTGAAACACAGTGGGTTATATTGAGGCAAATGTTATTTGTTTGTTTGTTTTAATATTTTACACTCTTATTTGTTAATGTAATAAAGTCAATTTTGCTTGAATACTTCATACATTTACTTTTATATTTATAATATTTTTTTAATTTTAATTTATTGCTAATATTTTCTGGGACTAGAGAAGATTAACTTGTATTATTTATTTAATTTACACTGGTTTGAGTTATAATTTTTTGTTTGTTTTAAATTGAATTTAGGATAAAAATTTTGGCATTAATTAGGTATTTTTACACAAAGAATAAATATATTTGTTATTTTTAATAAACTTAGCCAATAAAATTTATATGCTTAGATTTTATGGTATTTAATTAATTAAACACTTTTATATATGTATGTAGGTATTTATAGAAATATGTATTGCACTATTTTTTATAAAAATTATTTACTAAATTTTTTATATATGTAGTTTCACTGGTACCCGTATTTAGCTTATTTTATGTGTTTTTATTTTGTTGCTGATCTAAAGGTGATAATTATGTGTGTTCTTATTTTATTATTAATAAATTTTTTATTGCCGTTAAGTGACCGGCTTTATTGTTTGTTTACACGTCGCTTTTTTATGACCTGTTCATTAATATATTTGAATCAATGGCAGAAGAGTGTGAGTGATAGTGTAAGCATACACTAGTTTACGCGATGTGTAAGAACATATTAATTTACGCGCTACCGTTTCTAAAGTTGATTTTAATGGGACTGTAAACATACGAATAAATTTCAGTTTTTACGATTATTGTTATGATTATTTTTATGATAGTTTGTTGGTTGGATGTTGTTTATGAGGATGATAGTGCTGCTGCTTTGATTAGGATGGCTGCTGCCGTCTTCTGTGTTGCTGCTTGCTGTCTTTGTTTGTTATTTCTGTTTTCCCAAAAATCCCAGCAGCCAGCCAGCCACCATTTAGTAGTGTTCCTCTAACGTAACTAAAATATTCTTAACAACCATACAAACAACATTATTTACATACATATGTATGAGTACTGCTGCTCTTGAATTCAATTCTAGTTCGTGGCTGAATTGGCAGTTGATATTGTTATAAATTGCTTTAGTTAGTAAATATTAGAATACACACATATATATATACATATATATATGTATATAAATATACATATGTACATAATTGAACCCGCTTACACGCACAAGAGGCAACACATTTGTTTTGAATCAAAATATAGAGGAAATAGTTAAACACATTCGTATATACAGAAAATATAAATGAAATTTAAAAAGAAAATCATATATACATAAGTACATACATATATACACATATGTATGTATGTTATCAGAAAATTGCAATCAAGTGCAATAAAAAACTATTGTATTTGTGCAGCACTCTTTCTTTAAAATTTTCAATAAATTTATAAATTTTGCTTATAGATGTAGATTTTTCTTACTAGTTAACTAAATTTTTATTATCTTAATAGGTATAACTTTTGTAATCAACTGTCTCTATTACCGTTCTTTATGCCATTGTTTTTTTTCTAGATCAATAACAATTTTGACAATTATAATGATGCTCTCTTTTAGCAATTTTCTAAATTTATATGTTTATTATTATTATTATTGTGTATTGATGTTGATTTCTTTACGACTTCTATCAAACTAAAGTCATAAAGTATACAATTTGTAGCATATAGTACATACAAGTGAAAATTACGACCAAAATAATAGAGCCGCGCGTCGCGTAATATTCCTTAATACGACATCAAAAGGAAAATATATGGAATAAGAAAAAAAAAACATATTAAAGCGAACGGTACCGTCTTCCTATTGATATAAACGCCAACGGTGGCAGAATCGAACGTACTGAAAAATGTTAAAAGTAATAAGCAAAATATTTAGTTTGTCAGTCAGCCACCAGCATTAGTTAGTTAAATCAGCCAAAGAGTCCGGACTCCGGAGCTCATTTTCTGAAAACTAAACAAAAGCAAGAACAGAAAAAAATGCTTGATTATACAATTGCAAAAGGGGAAAATGAACAGAATAGAGTAGACGAAATACGCAAAACTCACATATAAATAATACACATATGATACGAATCCTAATGTCGTACATACATTATTGCTCTTGCTGCGCTGGCAACGTAGCGGCCAACTCTGAAAGCAAAGCTGCCGACAGTTTAGCTGAAAACAGTATATAAATAATCTTATAAGATACTCTGAACAACAACACCAATAACACAAACCACCACTGCTCATCATCAACATTTTAAATACGAATACACAATCACACAACGTCATTTTATACCAAGCCCAAAGACCAACCTTTGCACAAGCAAATAGCAAATGTACGAGCATACATGAAAGAAGCCCCACTGTGCCAAGTTGCTCTCACTTAAATTCAATTCAGTAGGTTTTTTATTGTGTTTTTTTTTTCTTCCTAAGTTATTTATGTTCGTTAGCTTCACTGCCTACGTCGACTGTGTTAAAGTAGACGTTTACGTTACGTCTCGTAAATTGTGTTGTTATTCACAATTTGAGTGACCACGCGTAGCGCCGAAGCAATAAAGTATTTCTGGGTCTGTAGCAAATTTATTGTGTGAATTTTTTGCTTTTGGTTGTGTTCCTTGTTTTGCTGTTTCTGTTTTTGTTCCTTATATTCATTTATTTTTTGTTAAGTTTTGTGCAAACTTTGAGTATAATAACTGTATAAAGAGAGTGTTTATGGGATTTATGCCTGTTGGTTGAGAACTGTGTGTGCAAGTTGTTTTCAAAATGAAAATGAGTGAAGATTTTATTTTTTTATGGTGTACATATGTATGGATGTGTGACATTTGTGTTGGTGCATTGGTTATTTTATTGCTGATATTTATTTGAGTTTTAAAATTTATCAATTTATGTACATATGCATGTATGTATGTAAGTATATGAGATTTTCTTAGGTTTTACTTATTGTACATTTTTGTATGTATGTACATATGTATGTGCGTACTATGTACATATGTATGTATGTACGTAGTTGTATTACAAGTTCATCTTAAATTTGATCTGAAAAATTTTTAATTATATGTAAGTACATATGTATGTACATATGTATGTATGTAAGTGAATAATTCAATAGGTTATGCTCGATCGGTAAATAATATATATGTAAGTATATGTAAGTATTTAGTAGAGAAATGATACAATTATTTCTATGAAACTTACATACCTACTTATGTATGTATGTATGTAGGTATGTACAATGTAGATTGTACATACGTATGTAAATATAATTGTATGGAAATTGACGAGAGCTGCCAACTCTTTAATATGTTGTGTGTGCAGAAAAGAAATTAATCTGATAATAGTGTCCTAATACCTATTTTATTATTTTCACAATGATACATACATACATATGTATGTACATGCATACATATGTATGTATGTATATTTACAACGAATTAGATATGGTAAACAAGAAATCAACATCAATTAAATTTTAGAAATTTTTTAATGACAGCAGATTACGGCATAATGTACCATGCTTAAAATTACTTGCTAGGTAGGTTTTTCTTTCTTTAGGACTAGTACTTAGGAGATGGCCCCTACTTATGCAACACATTTTGCTAGAACTTAGGGAAAGGGATAGGGTAAAGAAGATAGATGTTGAAAATGTAGAAGGCTTAGTTCATTTCTACAAATCTGATATTGCGAGTTATGTTCATTTTTAGAGCGCTATATAGGTGCCTCTGGTGTTAATTACTCGCATTAATTTTTTAAGCATTCTGGGCAAGCGTTTTATTAATTGTTTTACTTCGACGAAGGTGCTGCTAAGTGACTGAGAAATACGATGTTGTGTACGTTGGCTTGGAACAGTATCAATCGTTGTCGGAACAGTTTTTAGTGAACAGTGCTATGCCTTCATCACTTACATAAATAGTCTGACAACAATTAATACAATGCAATACTTGCTCTGACCTGGTTATGAATTGTTATTTTTGTGAAATTTGAACACGTTAGCCGCCTTACTGCTCTAAATTTTATCACAACAAATCTTAATTTCGCCTTTTGTAATTATTTAGATTTTTCCCTCCTTTCTTGATACTTATCAGACCTACATACATACATATGTATACTATATTGACGTTGTATAATTCTATAATCATTAAATTATTTTGTTTGATTTGTTTCGTTTTTGGGCATACTTTTATATATCTTGAGATGTATTCATGACGACAAAGATTGATTTAACATGGCTAGGGGCTCCATTGTTATATACATATATGTACTTATGTAGGTATTTTTGTATATAAGACACTGACAGTCAGGGGTATGTTAGTTAAATCTCTGGACTTCCACAACCTTACTTTATTCCATTACATTGGCAACCCTTTTAAAATTCACCCAAAATAGAGCTCATAAAGCACACGAGACAACAGAGCTCTCTACTCAAAGAAACAAAGCAAAATGTAAGAAATATTTATACATAAATACATACATATGTATATATGAATAAATATATGTATGTACATATGTACATATTTATATACATTCAGTCCTACAATAAAACAAATTTTGTTACTCACATATTCTACTTAAACGAAATTGAAACTTAAATCTCAACATAAGTTGTGCTTAATTCATTTGGAGAAGATTTAATGTTTATGCTCGGAACATAATTGGGACGAAAGACGAATTTTTCGTTGCGTGAAAGTGAACACAGCACCGACATCGACGAAATTCGTCGTACGTGACGAATTCTCTGATAGATTTATTTCTATTTCATACGCCGACGAACTACGAAGAAATCAGTACAGCGTTACCATGTTTTTTTTAGTTTTAAAATATATTAGTAAATAATGTTAATTTTTAATTTAATAAGTTCTTCTTTTTATGATATAGAGCATTTTAGTTAAATATACATAATTATTAATGATAAAATTTGTTTTTTATTAGTTTTTTTTAATGTTTAATTTAATGTACATATATACATAAAAACAAACTTGTAATAAAAAATACACACATGTTTTTGGATTATTATGACAGCAGATGTTTGTTCGTCCCAGTTGTGTGCCACACGACGAATTTACGCAACGAACTTTTGCCAACGAATTCGTCGTGCTAGACGAAATTCGGCGTTCGTCCCAATTGTGTTCCCAGCATAAAACTCTGTGAGATGTGTTGTACTCAGATTTAGATGCTTCCTTGAGGATGTAGTAATGAGAATGTGCAAAAAAAATAAAAATAATATTCCCAAAAGTAGAGCAGTTGTGTGCCAAAGATGGGCTATAATCGTATAAGATGATGTGATAGGTACATATGTACATATGTACATCCATATGTACTTATTAATCCCCGTTTACAATAAACGATTTTTGTCGTCTTAATCCATGTTTTGTTGGCAAAAGGTGTGAAATTGTACATACCTATGTACATAAATACATATTCTCTTAATATTCTTTTTTTTCCTCATGTACATATATTTAAAAATATCAAGTAAAGATGTCACAAGCAAAAAGAATTCTGCCAATCAAATTCTACCAAGATTTGCTAACACTTGCCTTTTCTTGTTTTTAATCTAATATTTTTGTCAAAAGCTCACAAAATGCATTTGTACCTACATACTTATGTATGATGTATGTATGTATGGTAAGAAATTAAAAACTTAACTAACTAAGAGTGATTTTTTAGGATATATGTATGTAGGTATGTCGTTTAAACGTAGTTTAAAACTACGTTTCAGTTAATCTGAATATGAATTTAATCGAGTACTAATTGTGTTTGATGTTTTCAAGAGATAGCCGCACAAAATGGCCGTACTGAAGGATAAAATATAGCGGCACTATAGGTACTTCAAATGGAAATGTTTTTTTCTAAGTTACACTGTATTTTTTAAAAAAGAAGAAGAAAGTTTGAATTTCATTAAGTTTATATCTTGAAAGAAAATTGAGTTCATAGAAAAGATTTAAAAAAAAACAGTAATAAAATAAGAAAGAAATATTTTATTTATGTTCTTAAATTTTTTGGTTATAATATTTGGATAGCTGTTTTTTTTTTTGTACACGTTGTTGTGTTACCATATTTCTGAAAGTTTAACCCACAAACATTGGCCGCTTAAACATTTAAGTAAATGTAGTTAATTATCATCTTCAAAACAGATAATTCAGACACAGAAGTTTTGTTAATCTCTGATCGGCCACATAAAAACTGAATCTAAACTACTACAAAACCCTTTTAGCAAAAATTGTAGTGTTCATTGTATCATTTATGACGAAAAAAAATTATTAATTTTGAGCTGATCACACCAAAGTGCATCCCTGACATGAAGTAAAATTTCTGGGGAGGGCTGTGGTGGGCAAAACAACCCAGACCCGCTTCTGCCCACCCCAGACTTTCTCCTTTTTTTAAATTGCTAGCTTCGTTTAAAATTTTTCGTAAGTGTATTGATATTTTCAATACCAAAACATAAGTGTTTACTTTGCATTTAACAAAATTTTTGGATCTGCCTTCAGATATTACTTCAGCTGATTATTGGAAGTTAAATATATATTATCCAGCAGTCGATACCATAGTTTCTAATATGGAATACCGATTCCATTAGCTAAAGCTGTTAACGATTTCTTTAAATTATATTTGGAAGGCGCTAGCGAATTCATTATTAATTACAAAAATGTTTTGCAAATTGCTTGTGATTCAATGAAAGCTGAAGCACTTGTACTTAAGAATATGTTTAAAAATATATCCAGCGAAAAAAAATTAAACTTTGATATGCTAAAATCCAAAATTAACAAGAATATTTATCCAAACATTTACAAACTTTTACAAATTTTAAATATTGAAAATTAAATAGTCAAATACAAAATAACTTCAGGAGCGTGTTTAAACATATTTTGTAAAAAAAATAGAAAACTAACGTTAGAATAATAAATTGATTTTAATATATTTATTATTAATATATATTAAACTTACATAGGTAGTTACCTTTAACTACATAGTTACCTTTAACTTTTTAACTTTTTTTTTTGTTACATTTATTGCAAACTGAATTTTCGTGATATATTTTTTAGTTTTGATTTAATAAAAAAATACTTTGTTTTAATAAAAATAGGATTTATTTTTTCTTTTTGCGAAAGCGGTGCACTTGCCCCCAGAATAGCACTCTAGCTACGCTTATGAATTGGATTTAAATTAGTTTTATAAAATGCATACATCCTTGTTTTCGCTATACAAAATTCATTGCTGCCAATTTCAAATCGAATTGGAAGCACGTGATGTCGTTATTAAGTTTTATAATAAGTAGAAAATGGTTCAACAAAAATGCACTTAGTACGGGAGATTTATTTTAAACAAATTTATTATAAAACCTGTGTAAAATCCTGAATTTAATTAACATGTCGTATGAATGCAAATTCAGCTGTTATAGTTTTAATCTTAAATGCAGGATATTACATTCAGTTTGAAAACAGTATAGCGGAATAAACGTGTATCTGAATCAAAAGGGTTTTCATTAGTATATAGTGATTACGCTTTTTTGGACAACTATTTGCCAAGTGTAACCTTATCTTTAGATAACTGGGTCCCATTTGTATTCTTTTGTAATTCTGTTCATTTCTAATATTGAACAAAGGTAGTAAAAAAGAGTGTTTAATCCGTTTTGGGATCGAATCAAGTTCATTTACAATTAAAATTTGTTATCACAACCCGTACTCAAAGTTGTCCTAAAATACTTAAACTTAGAAGTTTTTTTTGTGTAGGTTTTTATACATGTGTGTATAACAAGTAGCAAACAATTGAAAAAACTTGCCTTAATAGAAAATGCAAGCATAAATTATTTGATTGGACTAAATGGATGACCGATACCAAATGGTAAATATTTTTGTTTGATATTATACATAGGTACCTACCTACCAGGAAAGAACTAAAATTTGATAAATATTAAGCAATATTATAAATCGTGAAACTATCCTTACGGCGTTAAAAATATGTAAAAAACAATTGGATTTTTCACTTCACGTCATTAACTTGATTTTATACCTATTTGGAATACACAAACATAAGATTAGCTGCATGTAAAAGTTTTACAAAAGGAGCACTAATACGACTAAGTTTGGATTTAAAAGTACCAAGAGACAATAACATACATAATAATTTCCAGCACAAAGTGACGTTGACAGAAACAAAAAGATTAGTGTTTTTGTCAAATGTTCGTTGCAACAACAATTCATGTAGAATTAATCAGTTGTCATGAAAACGAGACTAAATAGAAATACCTTCATACATACATACTTCATATGTATGTATGTATGTACATATGTATGCATTAGGCAAAATTATGCCTGAGGCCTTTTATTTATTTTGCATTGTAGCAATACTTCATCGTTTAGAGTTTTCAGTCATTTCATACCACAGAAGTATGCAACATGGTGCGAGCAGTTGCAATTAAAATTAAATGTAATATAATAGTATTATTTAATATACATACATACATACATACATACATACATAAATACATACTTACATGCATACATATGTATTTAATGTTTCAGTAATACATTTGCATAGGTACAACACTTATTAAATACATACTTTAGTTCAAGCGTTCAGGTACATATTTAATTGATACAGGCATCTTTTTAATTTTCCTATGATTTATTGGTTATTCGACTGTTATGTGTGCAACTTCAACTATCCCTATAAAATTCAAAATAAAAGCAAAAACCTTATAAGAGATGAGAATAGAAATCGTAAACAACCATGTTTGCCGACGGCCAAATAATCATGGCGTAAAATCTACAAACGAAAGTAAAAACAACTACATGATTTATAATTGAAAAGTGTTGTTGTTGTACAAAACCACTCTCAATTTCTCACAATATTTAATGGCGAGAAACACCAAAATTAATATTACTCTTTATTTCTCTATTAAAATACCAAGTAAATAATATCAGTCAAACTCTCTCTCTCTCTTTTATATAAGTGTGGTATATTCTCTTATTGGTACTCTCATTAGAATTAACACGTGCATTGCTAACAGCGTTACCATTTGGGAAGTTATTTCTTTTTTTCCAAGTTTCCTAGAAATGCCAAAAAGCTTTTAGATCCAAATATATTTTACTTATTAAATTGATATGAAATTGATATTTTTTTAACGTTATGCATCAAAAACGCTAGATAAATTATCTTAAAGCAATCTTTATTTTTTAGTAATGTTCGATTTCGTTTTCTATATGTATATGAGTCCATATTATTTCGTGCTGCTTTTATATATGATATATAAAAATAAAATATTTAGTTTATACAAAATTACATTCTAATATATGAGTGTATATTATTATATTGTTTTCGAGTACATACATATCGCTCCTTTATTGCAACGTAGTCATTTCTCACAAAAAAAAATTTTTCATTTACTGAAGTAAACGAGTATCGCAATAACTTCTTTATTTGTAAAAGTATTTCATAAACATAGGTATCTCTATTTAAACCGAAGTTATAACCACTTACATGGTCAAGCCAGCCGTCCATATAAATAAGTACTTATGTTTTGAAAAGTTTAAATAAATGCATTTTGCCACGTTTAAGTTATTTTGAGATATGACTACGTTGAAATAAAGGAGCGATATATGGATCATTTATTGATTGAAAATATATTGTTGTCTATTTTTATATATTATACAAGTTTGTGGTAAAAATTTCATGCTAAAAAATTAAGTTAGTTTTTGTTGAAAAAAAAATATATGTACCTACCTATGTTTTGTTAAAATATGTTAAAAAAGGAAATTTTTCATAAAAATTATATGGCAACGCTGATTCCACACTACATCTGACATTCCGTCGGATGGTTCGTCAAAACAACACCCATCATCAACCTTACCCGTTTCCAATTGGTAATAAAACGGGCCACAAATTGGGAGGAGTCGAACTCATAAAGCATTTGCTTATTGATAAAATGTGTACAAGTGACAGCCACTACGTCTACGAAAGCAGCAACAAATCTATAGTAAGCAGAACTCAAACGACCACAACAGTTTGCATTATCAAACAGCTGCCGGCAATGTTTTGTTTTATATTTTATAATATACATACATACATATATTCTTCTGTGCCCTCAATATGTTTACGCAGTCGGTTTGAATGATGATAACGACGACGTCTGCAAGAGTAATTCAGAAAGATGAATGGTTGTGTGTGAAAGAGATAAAAAATTTATTTGATGTAACATAATGTATGAAAGAGAAAGATAAGTTATGGATACGTTAAGTGTGACGAATTACGTTATTATTTTGCTTTATGGTTTGTCCCCTCAGTGAGCCATGTTGTTTATTTTGTCTCGTTACTGTATGTTATTGTTGTTTTAATATTTTTCTATTAAAAGTGTTCTCACATAAATTTTATTCCAAGACGATGATGTGACTGCGTTGATCTAGCATCGACTGACTGATGGCTAGCTTTCTTATTATTATGAAGTTTTTTTTGTGAATGTTTGTTTATAAGAATTTTTAATTTTTCAATAAATAAACATTAGTTGGATAACAATAACTGCAGCAAAGTAGTTTTCAAATAAAATTAAAAGAAATGATTAAACATCATTCAGTTTGACTAAAAACGCATACATAACTTATTATTAATATACAGTGAAGGCAATTCTTGAACTTTCAATATAAAAAGTTTTGATGTCGCAATAACCGGACCGTCGAGGTAACGGCTAGACCCGAATATCGAGATTCTACAGCACATTGCCATGAGTTCATATAAAGAGTGGCCAAAAATAGAAAGAGTTATCATAAGAAATGAAACTTAGCACACACGTTTTAATTGGTAAAAATATAAGATGTGGCCATTTAAATATAAAGGACTCGTGTCCTTCCCATATATCCTGATATAAAATATTACCACAACAGAGAGAAAAATAAATGTAATCCTGTAACTAAATATTGTACTGAAAATATCCAAACTCTATAGGTATAAATAATATTTAAAATATACCTATACTAAATGCCCTCACTTTATAATCAATTTTTCGCTGCAAAGCTCTAAGATATCCTTTTCATATTGATCATTTGCTACAAAATTTGTAACAAAAATTTTTTTAAAATATAACATCATTCTAATTTAATAGTAAAGCTATGTTAACACTTATCAAATATTTTTCAACTTGGTTTTTATAATAAAAAATTATAAAAATAATTCCTACTACTAAAAGTTATTTTTGTAGAGTTTAAAATAAATGCAAGCTAATAAAAAAATATTGGAATCAAAGGAAATAAAATTTCATTTTCTCTGATGTTACGTTTTTTTTTGAAAAATAGTTGATAGATGTGAACGTAGGTTTAGTTCATTATCATATAAGTATCTCTTCAGCAACAAAACTTTGTAAGTGAGACTAAAATTTGTATAATTCTTATCTTGTCCTTACGGTTTTCTGGGCAAATATCTGCCAAATATGACCGTAGCCTTTGCTGAAGTATATATTATCTATATGATTAAGCCAAATATCAAAAAAACATAAAATAACCCAAATATTTTTAAGTCTACTAACTTGTAGAAATATAACGTGAAGGTATGAATAATAGTATGTTGTTTCTTTTTTTTTTTCTATAGAACATTTAATTCGTTCTTTTTCACTTACAAATGTTTTTCTATCGATTTAAAATATAAGTAACGGGTTTTCGCATATGAGTTACAAAATATAGAAAAATTTAAAGTAGCCATATTATGATTTTGTTATATTACATTTTATTGCACGTTTTCCTGCAATAATTAACCTGTTAAAGCTTGCATATGTTTAAGTAGTTTTTTATTTTTAAGGTGTTGCATACTTACCTAAAACTGTTGACTTTGAATCATCAAAATTCCTTATCAAATCAGTCTTTTTTAAATAGCATATAGCAACTTGTTAGTATCTTCAGGAAATAGGCAATTTAAATTAACAAATTATTAGAAGTTATAAGTATTCGGTTCCGTATTGAATGTCATAAGTTTTGTTTTCGAAATGCTAACATGAAAAAAATTTTTAAAAATATTTCGGGCTAGAAAATCTATATGCATTTCGTTGGTTGCTAAATACCAACTCATCAGTAGATCTTTACCATTTATGTTTGAAAAAAAAAAACATTATATATTATTATTACGCAATTATTATTTGAACTTATGTATATTAATATCTAAATGAGAAATTTTTATTATTAGGTTTAAGTTCAGTTTTTATTGAATTTTTTTTTTATTTTTAAAAACATTAGTATGTACAATCAGACTAGCAGAACGTATGAGTATACCGATTTCAAGGCCGCTACACCTCTCACAGCGTTCGTTTGTCATTTTTACAATTAATGTAAGGTGGATACTAATTGGGAAAGAATATCAACTATTTAAACAAGTTTTCAGCAGAAATAGAATACGAGAATTGTTATAATTCTTTTTTATTCCATTTTTACATTTTGAAACAATTTTTGGTTAGTACGAAATTCCAAATATCTGATTGCTCACTACTAATATTCAACAAGCACTCATAGCCGTTATAATAGAAGTATTCTACTTTGCAATTATAACGTATTGTTATTTCTATCTCTATAGTAAGGTTATTCACATCACTTGTGACCCTATTAAAAAACTGCAACAAAACAGCAATAATTCGTAATGTAACCACAAAAAAATCAATTAATATTTAGATTCTAACTAACTAAATATCTATAATTTTGTTATCTCTATCTGCTTTTTTACACTATTGCAATATATTAGTGTAGTAATTGTTTCTTATATTTCTAACATCAAAAGCTTTTTTCAGAATTGAACCATTTTCAAAGTTAGAAATATGAACTAATCTCGAACAATGCGATGACAACGCAGTCTATTGATTTTTTGACAAATGGTAATTTTCGGGCGCGTCTCCAGGTGGCGGATAGGGGTAGAGACATGCCAGAGGCTCGCTTGATCAGGAAGCAATCAATGGGCAAAAGGTATGTCTTGGGTCAGGCTTAATACTACGTGTACTCAATATACCAGGGGTAAACTTAGAATTTCGCCATGCCGATATTTCCGGTATTATGAATTAATCCCAGGAAACATGGTTAACATTTAAGCTACCATTGGTGCTTGGAACGAGTGTAATCATGATAGGATAATCATTCCCAAGTAATTCCCAATCAGGATCGGCATTCCACCATGAATGACATCTTGGTGGGGAATTGCTTGTATGCTCAAGGCCAGTTACATGTCACAAGCTTAGGTAGTCATGTAACTTGACTTAAGTCGCGGGAATGATCCTCCTACATTAAGCATGGTTAATGTTCGACTTAACTATATAATGTTGGTGCTTATGACGAATGCAACCATGATAGAGGAATCATTCCCAATCGCCATAGGCATTCCATCATGAATGAGCTCTTGTTGGGTAATTGCTTGTATGATCAAGGCCAGTTACATGTCGCACCCTTAGGTAGCCTTTAGTCGCGGGAATGATCCTCATACCTTCCTGTCGGTGATTTAAAATGCTGGACCCGCTGACCAAAATAAATACTACCATACTTGTAAAAGAAAGTTGGCTGGAAGTGGTGCCAAGGCCTGGATGACTAGTCAGTGGATAAAGATAACTGGACGTTAACAACTCCCATCCGATGCCAGGGTACGGATCGGTTGTAAACAATTAGTTGCCTAATCCATGTACACCGTCCATGCATGGATGGTCCAACCTCTTACGCGTTTACTAGTGGGTATTACTTGGAAAAAAATAAATAAACAAATAAAATGGAGGCAAACAGTAGAACAGTAGAGTATTCGGGAGCCCTTACAATCAGCAAGATAAAATACTACAAAATTAGGAGGTATTCGGGGACCCTTTAGATCGGCTACTTCAAACTACGGTGAGTACGAATGCAAAGGAGTATTTGGGAGCCCTTACAATCGGCAAAATAAAATACTACAAAATTAGGAGGTATTCGGGGACCATAAAGATCGGCTACTTCAAACTACCGTGACAACGAATGCAAAGGAGTATTCGGGAGCCCTTACAATCAGCAAACTAAAGCACTACGAACTTAAGAGGTATTCGGGGACCATAAAGATCGGCTACTTCAAACTACGGTGACAACGAATGCAAAGGACTATTCGGGAGTTCTTACAATCAGCAAACTAAAGCAAAAGCTACGGTTATATTAGTATCGGAACAAGAATCGCCATCGGTGATTGCCCGTCTTCTGTGTAAAAATCTGCACGCTATATCTATATTAAAACGTCAACTATATGAGAGTTGTATCAGCGTGCATGTTGTTTTGTTTGGTTTATTGTATTATGGTAATAATTTGTTGGTCGCTACAATATGCATACTCCTTTGTTCTTATGTTTGTAGTTGTAGGGTACTAACGTGGTATTATGTAGGTATTTGTAACGGCACGTTACAATTTTATAAATTTTTCTATTTCGCTTATTAGTATCACCTACGAATTCGCAATTCAGTTTCATGATTTTAAGCTTCATTCGAAATCCAAAGAAAAGTTTTTTCAGGTCATCAATTGCTTCAATTTCTTTAGGTTCCAACAAATGCTTTTGTAAATATCAGCCTGTCACCATTTCGTTTGAAAGATGTGGTGTCAGACGATCTGAGCGTGTCTATTAACGAAGTCGATGATTTACTAACTTTATCCACATTTAATGGCTTCATTTGTTTGAAAAATATTTTCGGAAGCATCCTTCAATCTTCATCTTTTGGCAAATTGTAAAATGATACAGCGTTTTTAAAATATAAACTTTATACGCAAAATATTAAGTTTTAATATAATTTCTCACTTGCATTTGCCCACTACACAGTTTTTATTTGCTCGATATCTTATCTCTTCAGTTTCTTTTCTTTTTTATTTTCCTTAGTTTTGCAGCTTTTAAACAACCAACATTCATCATTTTCTATATAATTTTAATTATTGTCTATGAGATAATTAAGCAAGCTCGAGGTCAAGTTTTTTTTTGTAAAAAAACGTTATTATTATTATTTTCCAATATTTCGATATTTTTCGAATATCATCATCAGGGAAATTTATATATTGAATGTTTACAAAAAAAACAACGGACTTATTTTTCCTTTACGACCTTGTGATACGTCATTAAAATTATAAGTGAATAAATAAACTTAAAAAAATTTTATTTTAATTATTTTAATATTATTTATATGTATTTATCATAAAATATAACACAAAACTTGAAGTTTATTCAATCCGATTTAATTGTTTTCTTGGAGATCTCTCTGAGTAAATTAACTATAAGGTTGCCAATTATCAGAAAATACATGTACATATTTTGCAAGATATTATAAATTTCTCATATGATCCATACGAGTACTTGCGTGTTTAATAGATTCTATAATAGAAAAAAAATCTAGTAGTGTTAAATCAATGTTCAGAACCAACTTTTGTGGTCTCAAATAGACAGTGACATTCATGTTCCTCCAATTAGAGACTGGAGGGTATCAACAGACTGCTCCTTCTCTGATCATCGCTATTACTATCAGCATAGCAAACGGAAATACCAAACTTTTTCTAAACAAAAGGAAAACGAACTAGGAGGAACATAAGAGTATCCTCACCAACATAATAGCAAGACCTCCAATCATAAAGGAAGTGGTAGACATAGGCACAGCTGTAAACGAGCTAACGAATGCATTTAAGGAAGCGACAAGAATATCTTGCAGGCCTTCCGCACAACGCAGGTATCGCGAACCACCTTGATGGTCTGCCACCCGAGCGGAGTCTCGCAGGAGTTTCTGCAGACTATTCAACGAGGCTAAAGGAACATGAAACTGGGCCCATGCTAAGCCTCACTGAAAAAATTAAAAAATCAAGATAGGAATGCAAAGAGTAAGTCCCGGAAAGAATTCTGCAGCAATGTGGAATCTCTTTTCGATACTAACAGACTGCAAAAATAGTAGCCAAGTAACCGACTGTACCTATATGCATCCAGAAATCAGACGAAAGTTGTACTACAAACTCCTTAGAGTCTTGAAGGTGCTGATGGAAACACACTTTCCACACTATTTTACGGTATATCGATGTGGTGGAAAGCACTGAACTTAGCAATAAATCGAAAGCGAATTGAGAGGATTCTTCGCTTAATGGCAATCATGATAACTGTTGCTCTTAAAACTACGCCTACAAAGGCTATTTTCACTATGATAGGCTGGCTTCCGGGTGATCTGTTGGTTAAAAAGTTAGCATTGCGCACTGCGATATGACTGAGTACAATTGACGCAGGGAAACATCGACCATGATGTCGTGCTATCATTGTAGAAACCATTGGAATTATTCGTGATCTCTTTGACTATTGCATTCCAAAACCTTTCTTCAATAGAAAATTTAGCTACTCTTTTTCGGAGGACTTCTCCCCAACACGAGGCCTTATAGCCCGTTCAGCGTGACGCGAAATTAAGTAATTTCAAGTTGAAATTACGAACGAAATCTAAGGTGTTCATGCTGGTACATTTGACACATGAGTTAATTTTGAGAACAGCTGATAATATTACTTTTTTTTTTTTTTTTTAATTAGGACCAGCACTCAGGGAATGACCCCTACGTATGCAATGCATTGTGCCGGAACTTTAGGAGAGGGATAGGGTAGAGAAGATAGAGGTTGAAAATTTAGAAGGCTTAACTCTTTTACAAATCTGCTTTGCGCGTTATGTTGATTTTTTTTAGCAGTGTTGAGGCGCCTCTGGTGTTAAGTAGACGCATTAACTTTGTTAAGCTGTATTAGCAGGCATTTTACTAATTGTTTTACTTCGCCGATGTTTCTGCTAACCGACGAAGGAGGGCGATGTTGTGTACATTAGTTTGAAACGGCATCAATCGCTGTCGGAACAGTTTTTTTTAGTGACCAGTGCTATGCCTTCATCACTTAAATAGTCCGACAACAATTAATAACAATGTCTCACCAATGTACATTAGAAAAATTAATGATGTTAATTGACTTGCTCTGGCCAGGGTTTGAACCCAGGCCCCAAGTCATTGTTTGCTTAGTAGTCAACGCGCTAACCACCTCAGCCAACACCACCCTCATTTAAAATTTGCTTTCACTTCAAAAAAGTTTTTGTAAAAATGAAAAAAAATAACAAACGAAATTTTTTAATTAAATTCGAGCTTATTAATAATAAAATAGCACACAATAAATTAATGCTGCAACATTTGAAAACTCGTAAAGGCATACGAATAAAGAGAATACACTGTGAAATCCAAAATCAATTTCATTTGTGTCTGATTCTACAAAGCAATAGAACATTTTATAAATTTGTAAGTACTGATGATTATATTGCGAGAAATAGTACAATAATTTTTTCATTTCCAGCCTAGGGAGAGCTGCTTTTGGGAAAAAGGCGTCCCGAATTTTAGTGACGAAACCTTTAAAAACACATTTAGAATGACACGCAAATCATTCGATTCTCTTTGTGAAACGCTTGCTTGCCTGAGAAAAGAAGACAACAACTTTCAGAAGTGTATACCATTGCCGAAACGTATCGCAATAGCTTTATTTGCATTGAAATCTTCTGCCGAATACTTGACCATTAGCCAACTATTCAGTGTGGGTAAGTCGACGGTGTGCGATATTGTAACTGAGTTTTGCGATGCAGTTTGGAGAAAGATGCATTTGCAGTATATGTCACCAAAACTGTTCGAAAATGAAAGGATTAATAGCTCGATTCATGGTTTTGAACTGTTGGGATTTCCGCAGTGCTTTGGTGCGATAGGTAAATTTACATACAAATGTTATTGGGTACATAACTATTTTATTTAAATGCACAAATATATATTCGCAGATGGTTGTCATATAGAAGTACATCCTCCAGCAGAAGAAGCTAGTGACTACTATAATTATAAGGGGTGGTTTTCTACTGTTTTACTGGCAGTGGTCGATTCTAGGTAAAAACGTCTGTATTATTTGTTCCATAAGTTGACTAATTGTAAATAGCTTTAATTCTATAAAGATACAAATTTATTTACATCAATGTTGGTAGTCCAGGCCGATGTAATGACTCGTCAGTTTTTGAAAAATCGAGCCTAAAACGAAAGTTGTCTGAAGGTTTTTTAAGGCAACAATGCAAAGACATAAATGGAAAAATTATTTTTCCATTCCTAATTGGTGATTCAGCATTTAGGTTGTCGGAACATTTAATGAAACCTTATCCCTTCAGTACTGCCGCATCAGATAGTGAAAAAAACTTTAATTACAACCTCTCCAAGTGTCGCAGAGTTGTGGAGAATGCTTTCGGTCACCTAAAATCTAGATTCAGGAGAATTGGGAAAGGAATAGATAATAACATTAACAACACTAACAAAATTATAAAAGCATGTTGCGTCCTACACAATTTTTTAATAGAAGAAAATGACTTTGTGAGTGAACAGTGGCTGGAAGCTCAAAAAATTTTCGAAAATACTATGAGACCTCAGCCACCAAACGCTGAATATTATGATAATAGCGACCTTGGAAAATCGATGAGATTGTTTAGCAGAATATCTTTTAAATAAAAATAATCAATAAATAAAAAATAGTTCACTTGTTTTATTTCTATAATATGTACACAAAAAAAAAATAGTTCGTTATGAAACATGAAACGGCACTCAACCAAGTATTTTTTTATTATTTCTATTTTTTCTTTTTCTAATTGTAATAATTCTTCTTGGAGCTTAAGCATTTTTTCGTCAATTTTTGTTCTTTCTTCAATTTCATTTTTCATTATGCTTTTTCTTTCTCTTATTTCATTTAAAATCTCTTCCTGAAATGATCTTTTCTGGCCTCTTCGTTTTGGTTTTTCTTTGAGGCACTGTTGTGATGTTGATGGTGTGGGTTCTTCGCTTTGAAACATACTTTCTTCACTTTCAAGAAACATCGAAACATCATCTTGGTATTCTTCAAGAATTTCAATGTTTGAATTCGTATCAGTCACTTCTAAAAGGTTGTTTTTTATTGTAATTATTGAAACAGAAAGATCAAAAACTTACCTAAATTGTCCTCCATAAGCTCTTTCACTACATTGCATTTATGTTTGCCAATTATTGCGTGAACTCTATTGTAAAGTGGCCATGCAGATGGACTACCTCCCGAGGGACCAATTTTGTTCTTTTCCAATCTAAATTTTATTTGCATGTAGACAAATTACTTACTATTTGAATTTTTAAAAAAATTTACTTTTATTTGCTAGTCAAATTGTGTATTTTTATGCTAATTTCACCCGCGGTGAAATTATGGCCAGCATTACTCATATCCTTGCTAATTTCTTGAAAAATGTGCGAGTTTTTTCGGCTTCCTCGTAAATTTCCAATATTGTCTTCCCACAACTGAACCAAGAGACTTTCTGCACCATCACTCCAGTTTAAACGTTTTTTATAACTTCTTCTAAAAATTATGTCTATAAGTGTGTTTTTTTTTAATATGCGTAGGTATTTATGCATATACTTACTTTGCCATTCTAATTGTATATGTATATATAGTATTAAATTTCAAAAAACTAACATATAATTAAAAATTTCTGTTTTAAATATTTAGTTCAATATATTTTTTGAACAAACGTCACTTTTTGTCGATAAACACGGTTGTACATATGAGCACGGTTGGAACAAAAAGGGATTTTATCGCAAAAACAGGGTTGATTATTGTAATTTCAAGTTGATTTCGGCGAAATTAAGTAAAATGACTTAATTTGGGAATTGTCAAAACGAATGCGAAATTACATAATTTCAACTTGATTTCGGTCGAAATCAGTAAATTACTTAATTTCGCGCCACGCTGAACGGGCTATTAGGAGAGTTCACGGATGGCTACAATGGCTCGAATTCGAGATCAGGATTTCATTAAGAATTTTGGAGGAATACAGCATTCTACAAACAAACAGATATATCCATCATCAAAAAGGCAATGAGCTGGCTGCGGCACTACCCGATATCGAACAGAGATATTCAAATCATAACCGACAGAAAACCGGAAATGATTTTCCTTTACGGTTGTGTATACCACATCCATTCTGACCATGGAATGTAGGAAGTTACTAAACATGGTGCCAAATCATTCAAGTGTTACCCTAATATGTGTACAGGGACATGAAGAAAGTACGGACAACATCATCGCTGACAATATGGCTGTCGACATTGACAATTTCTGCGGTCTTCCACTGATACCCTGGTGGAAGTGAACTGAGTGTAGATAGCTTAAACCAGATAGTAAAATGAGCAAACCTGCTCCATAGCAAGGACAGTATGGCCTCACGTCGATCTGAAACCCTGCCCCCGATTTCTAGCTAAAAGATCATTCAGTACCGTCTCCGAGCTCACGGCAGCGAAGCTCGGGAGCCTTAAACTCTTGCTCAGGAGCAGCGCATGGTTTCCCTTACTGACTGCCCAATGGCGGGATTGGTAACTTGCCCGTAACCATTGCATAGTTTCACCCCTTGCATCGATTTCCCACTTTGTCTCATCCTCACTCTTTCGTTCATTCTTCTCGATCTTTCTTAACTCACCTAAGCCTAATATCCCCTACCTTATCTAACCTAAGTACATAGCAGTTACTCGTGCTTTTTCTCATTGTTATCTAAAATACTGCAAAAGACTTTCTTAACTCCTTCACTATAATGGAAAATATAATACAATATATATACATATATATATATATATAATACTATTTTTTCTTTAATAATGTAAAATAGAGTTGATTTGTATTATATAAATTAGTAAAGTTGGCAATATTGAATATATTAAGCGCCAAAGCATAAATGACGGTGAGATCCAAATGTTATTATGCTGAGTGCTCTACTGTTTTTATTTATGGTATTGGTGTTTTATTATTTTTTCTGCATTTGGCACATAGCTTGGGAATTTCGATTAGAATTAGAAATCATTACGATTAGAGAAATAAAATAATCTAATCATTAGAATTGAATTTTGATAAAAATTTCAGATTACTAATTGATTAGATTAGAAATAATCAAAAATCTAATCACAATTAGTGACGATTAGCATTTCTAATCAAATCTAATCAAAACTAATAAAAAAAATAATTGATTAGATTTCTTGATTATTTTTGATTAGATTTAGTAAATTTATTCGATAATATCTCGTTAGAACATCATCAGGTTCTGCCGGTTTGTGTACCTTGATTACGTAGACAAGCTTATGACAAGCTGGTCATTACTTAGTTCCTTTGCATTTCATGTGGTGAAGTGGAAGGTACATTGGACAAAATTCGATAAGGACTAAAATAAGGAGATAATTTTCGACTATAAATAGTTTATTCTACAAGAATAAGTAGAAAATTTGCAAGTAAAAACATAATTAATTTTAATAAAACAAGATGAAATGTTGAAATTATTATTTTGTTAAGTTAAATTAATTTTGTCAAATAAGTTCGCCTTGCAGTTGCAGTTAAAATGTACAAAAAAGAATTAAAAAGAACAGACAAATATTAAGCCTTTGCTTCAAGAGACAACAACTACATGTTAAAAACATATCTAATGATATCGATTGGTATGGAAAAAATTCAATGTTTCACCTCATAAATTGTATGTTCGACTTCATCGATCACTTTTGTTAAGCTTGAATTCAAGATGACATCAGTTGGTGTTGTTGTAGTCGCTGCTGTGATTTTAATATATGTTCGTTGTTATTCAATTTTACGTTTGTTGCATTAATGTGCGTAACAATTTGTGTGGAGCACATGACAGTATACACAGTATTAATATCGATGAAGGGCACGCGTTTCATGTTTCATGCACTCTTCTTTGATTTATAATTCATGAGTTTTTTTAACTGAAATTTTTAAACAAATGATTTTGTTTAAAATATTTCTCACCCTATGGAACGTAGGACAACATCTTAACATGCAAAGTCTTCTTAGATATAGATTTATAACACGGAGATAATAATGTAACGTTTTAAGTTGAACATGTACGGGTACTTTCGAATATTTAACAAAATGTGTCTCACTTTAACGCAATTTTATTAAATTTTTCTGAATATTTAACATCGTGATCTAAATATCCTTTCAAGACATCTAAAGTTAAATATCCGGGTATTCATCTTGATTGTCGTTTAACATAGAAGAAATTAAGAGCGTTACAATTTCATTGGCTTATTGGTAGAAGTTCTTCACTAGGCCTAGACTATAAACTTCTACTATACAACTCGATACTGAACCCAAAATGATGCCATAGTATTCAGTTGTGGGGAGCTGCATGGGCATTAAATATCGATTAAATATAAAGACGACAAAATAAAATACTACTCCTGATTACTGCAGATACTTGGTATGTCAGAACCAAGATTAATTGCCCAATATATCAAAAAACGCCTAGCCCACAACGCGGTTATCTTTAGAGTCAACATTCGACTGCAAAGAAGAGATACTCTTGATCTCAGTCAATTTCTCAGCCTTAAACACAATATATTACACTAGTCAACACAACTTTTGTTTAAAATGCAGTTTAATTATTTAAAAAAAAATAATACTTAGGCTAACAAAATTTCTATAGAAGACTATCAAATGATCTTTTATAATATTTCCTTGAATGAACGGCTTTAGTTAGATCTCGTTGCAAACTCTAGCAGTAGTCTGCCATTATGTGTGAGTCCCAATTTCCCTGATAACACCCTTCCAAATTCCATAGATACTGATAAAATCTTCCACCCTGCTCCTCACTAAAATCTCCTTGATTTTGTAGAAATCGGTCTAGCGCTTGTAAGTTCGATATCATGCACTTAACAAGCTCGACATGGTCGTCAGATTTCTTTTTGTCTAGGATACTCATAACCAAAACAAATGAATTCCAAGCTTTGGATTCGACTTCAGTCATTGATTTAACAAAATTAGGATCTTTCACGAGTTGCCTTATCTGTAGCCCATCAAAAATATCTGCTTTCACTTTTATGAACTTAATCGTGGAAACTTGCGTGAAAGAAAATTTAAACTTTTGATGATACCATGTTTTCACAAAGATCGATGTAGGGTTTCTAAATTTTCAAATATACTCGTATATTCACCAGAACAACAATCTCGATTAAGCATACAACATATTCTTGAAGAAGCCATATCTAAAATCATCAACAAAATATACTTTAGTGTTCAATAAAAAAAAAAACGGAAATATAATTAAAAGTATTAAAAGTGGGTTGTTACCTTTAACTCAAAAACAAAAGCTGTTATGGAAATTTTTTTTACTTATTTAGAAAATATTCCTGAATTTGAGATAGAAATAAATAAAATCACAGGAAACTAGCAATTGTTTTCTCTTTTGCTGACCAGTGTTATCTAGCAGTGGTTGGACTTATTGTTATTAACAGTATTAGATCAAATACCATGTTCAGACATACGCTTTAATTGTAAAATTAAGAAATTGAGGAATATACGAAATGCAACCCTTGTCCAAAGGTGTGTTTATTGAAAAGTTCAATGGAAGCAAAAAGTCGTTACAATGACAAATTAAATGACATATTAATAAATTATTAATTTAAAAAATATATGTATTACATATACATACAAACAAAACTAAAAAATTTTGTAAGAATATCAAATTACTACTGCCTTTTTTAAGAAATGCTATTTTACACTCAATTTTCATTTCCATTATAACATAATAAAATTCACAACTTAATAATAAAACATCTTTTAAAACAGAATTTTTATTAATTTTTTATATCTCTAAAAACACTAATTGAGTATGTATGATCAGTAAATTTAATTGGTCAATTAAAACTAAATTCACATAATTAATAATGTATGTCTGAACATTGTATAAGATGTTATCACTAATTGATAGTTCAATTTTAAATTAAAAATTCAATAAACAGTTGAAGTATTTAAAAAAAATAAACGTAAACTAGAAATTTTCCAAATCGATCTATAAATGGTTGAGTTATGAGTAAATAAAATACAAGGACTGATTTAAATTTTGAGCTTTTAATTTTTGTCTCCAATATGTAAGTTCATTCGTAAAACACAACTACTATATTTTGAGCTTAAGAAAAAAAAATCGTGTCAAATTCTGAGCAGTTACGGACGGCTTAATTCCTATTATACGAATATTTTCGTAAAAATACTTCGAGATAAGAGTGTTTCTTCTCAGTGCATATTCACCTAAAATTTGTCTACATCATGTTTATGTGTGACAGTGGTTATTTAACAATATCACATTAAATTTTTTTTTTCAATTTATACAATGTATGTAAACGCAATGTATGTAACGCAATTTTATTTTATTAAAATAAATATTTTAATACATTCATATATATGTACGAGTATATATATACCCAAAATGCTTCTGCATACTCAAAGTAAGAATAAAATAAATATTAGAAGAATTTATATTAAAATGTCTGTGACTAGAAAAGAAAAATCTGGTCAATGGGCGTTCGTTATTCGAATGAAATATTAGAAAATTGATAGAAAAGTGCGTGCGTTGTTAAAATATGAATTAAAAGAATGAAGAGAACTAAAACACAACGTATATTGATAGTTAACGCCTTTCATGGTTGCACGCATACTGTCCTCCGAAAGTAATATAGTTGATGACTACACGCAAAGAAAAAACATGGTTAATGGAATCATAATCGCAAACTATCATATCATTATTCAGATTAAAGATTGCAGCTACTATATATTGCATTTGTCATCTAAGGAACATAATACGTTCTTCATAAATCTCCTTCTGATAATACCATTGTATGAACATAGTATGCTCTGCAAATGCTGAGAAATTTTAGCGCATTATAGTAACTATGAAAATGTAATTTTCCTGGTTTATGTAAACAATTTGACATTTTTATTAGATAAAAGAAAAATGCACACACAAATACTTATTAAATTAAATTAAATTAAATTAAATTAAATTAAATTAAATTAAATTAAATCAAATTATATTTTTGATAAATATATTTATTTGAAAATATTTACCGAATACACTTTTCTGGACAAATTAAATTTAATAAAAATCAAAATAATTAACCAGTTGCCATATTTTGCAGTTCAGTAGTATTTTTTTCGTCATGCTGCAAAGAAACATACATTCGTATATTTAATTCACTCCATATATTAGTATGTACTCGTACATGTACCTTAAACCACTGACGTAGAAGATTCCAGTTGCACTTTTATTTTGTTGTAAAATGAAATAACATTTATTATATAATTATAATTTTAAAATTAATTTTTTCACTTCACATATCCTCGTCTTATTAAATTCTATGAACGACTGAAGTTACATACGATTGACAGCTATTTTGGTTCTTTTCAGAACACAAACAATGTGTGGTCACAATAAACTTTAAATTTAAATAAACTTTTATTATTCTCAATTGCAAAAGATACTCTTTTAGCAGCGAAAATACTTATTTTGATACATTCATTTTCATACATTATTGTCGCATCAAATATTTTAATAATTGAAGAATTTTTAATGCACCCATATTTGCTTCAATGAATAATTATTTGGTTGTGGCAGATATACTTAGTTGAGTAAATGAATATTTTGCAATCATGTCTTTTCTCTGCGTGTACATATCTACATATACATACATATATTTTTTTTTTTTGTGGTATAAGAAAAGGATATGTCAATATTGAATGTTATATATATTATTAATTCTAGATATGTGGTAACACATTTAAAAAAAGAGATTTACCCTGCAAATCCAACGTATTCGTACGAATTTGTTTGTAAAATTTCCCAGTGAAGAATTTTGTCTTTACAAAAAAAAAAAAAAAAAAAAAAATTTCCCTTATTTTACAAATCAGCTTTTCACTCATTAAAATAAATTTTATGTATACGTAAATTATAAATTTGAAAAGTCTAATGTTTTTAACATTCGATTTGAAAAAAATATTTATCTGGAAAAAGAAAATAATTATTTTATTTACTATAACATTTTTTTCATTAAAAATTTATAAAATATTTTTAATTAAAACTAAAGATTGAACTTCTAAATTTAATTTTCCTTGTACTCAGCTGACATCGAAAATAATCTTGAACAAACACACTTTGTAATTTATACCAACTATATGTATCAATTACAGCATTTCTTATGCTGATATAATATAAAAATGTACAAGAAAGGGGGAGATAGAGATTTTCTCGTTCTAAAAGAAATACCATGGTATGAGTAAAATATGTTAGTTGATTTTTAACATTTTCGTAATTATTTGTTGTTATTCTTTTGAGACTTTCGTTATATATTGTTCCAGGAATGAAAACTGCTCCAGTAAGTGGAAAAATATCATAATAAAAAACGTTGATATAAATACATGTATATTGTGCACATTGAAGAACTTTAGAAAGATTTTGGCCAAATGGAATATCCAACTAGTGGATAGAGGTGTTACATATTAATCTGGGAACCTGCAATTAAAGTTTAAGCCACAGTACTCTTAACTTCGTGTGAATATTTATTCACTCCCAAGTGGCCACGAGGTTCATCCTGTGGAAATTTCTTACGCTTGGTCCACCTCCATGCCTAAACACCTTGCGTAAGTATTCGAGCTATTTTACCTATTTTATCTGTTGTTTCGCAACAGAATATAGGGGCTTTATATTGGTATACCACTACCACTGGTCGATAATCAGTCCTTAAACCAATACCTGTCCCAGCTTTTGGTAGCAGCCGCACCTACCACGCGTACTCAAGAAAGGGACATAACCGATAACTGTTCACGAAATCATGCCACCAACAAGGGTAGTGCGAAGGTGCAAGCCATTCTCAAGGAGAAGTAGTATGCCAATAGCAGATATTCAGGGGAATACAGTAACACCCCGTGAGATATTATCCCGTGAGGCGTACCGGCTCATATGGTACTAGTTTAGATTACTGGTCATGCCTCGATAGAAAATCCCAAAGGATTAACTTTCTATTGACTATTGTCTTGGGGGATACCTTAGGTACCCTTTCGCCTTCTACCAGATTAACATAGATTACCTACTACATTTTTCTTCCTTATATGTACATCCGTTGCTTTGTTGTTTCAGAGATTGGGCAGAAACATATGACCTTTTTAAGGTAATTGGCGAAAGGTAATTAAGAAAAAGTAATTGTGGCTTATTGTTATTTTCGCAGAAAGTTTTACAAAGTGTTTTTCCATTTGATTTGCATTTAAATCTATTGCATAGAATGCATTTAGAATCACATTTAGACTTACAGAAGATATTACAGCATACTCGTATGTGAGTCTCTTCTGGAAAGTTTTTTTCACCAACTCAAATGATAAAAATAGTTAACCATCGTAACATTTAGCCCTTTTAATCCTACCGTCAGCTCTTATACAGCTCATTCTTCTTGATTTTTTGAGGCATATAAATAAATAAATAAACCTATATTCAACCTATATTAAACCTACTGATTTGGAGTCTACAGGTAAACAAAGCATAAAGCCATATCTGGCAGGTTTTTGATGTTCTATAACATCATCTTCCTGTAAAAACCTTTAGCTGCTCAAACCATGCAAATATTCGTTTTTTCTCTTCAATTCAAAATTATCATTATAAACATTCGGAAATATTGTATATACCGATAAATTATAATACCAATATGTACCCGCAAACTGTGTTCTTCCAAGTATTTCCGTTTATTTTAAAATTAAACTCTACAATATTTATTTTTATTTTAAACGATAACATTTTCTACCCTCGGAGGAAAACATAGCAGAAAAGTAGTCAAAACATCACGGCATGTGGATGCCTCAAAATGTGTTGTGCCTTGTTTTAAAGATATATTATGCTCCAATGTGACGTGTAAAGGAGTTTCAATCCATAGCATTGTGTTTATCGCAATGTAAAAACATTTATACATACATATATACAATTTCATATTCAGATGTATTAATATCACTTTCACTTTCAATATTTCCATCTAATATTGATAAAATTTAAATATCTGAGTAATTTTCATTTAGAACTTCTGGAGTAGGACTGCAGTTCAATTGTGGTTGATTTTCTCTTTTAGAAATAATCTCATCAAAAGTTCAACACGAACTGATATAAAGCTTATACTGGTTGCAAACATAATTGTATAAAAATGGGAAATTTCCGGAACAGGGCACTCGGTAGAAACTGACCGTTAATGTTTAAAAAAAACTTTTAATATACATTTCGTATCATGTAACGGTTTTAAAATAAATGTGAAATTGCTATGTACATGTTTTCTTTTATAAATTACTTAGAATATTTGCAAAAAAAGAGTTTTATGTTAAAAAAACAAAGTGGAAAAAATTGGTCCCTAACCTAAAATTCGTAAGCTTTTTTAAACCTAACAGCAGGGTTAACATGCACAGCCATGGATTGGACTTATAAGATTGGGTTAGGTTATGCAGGCTGCTACTGCATTTGGGTTCAGATTAGGTCGCTTTGTGATACCTGAAGGTGAAAAATAAGAATAATAAGAAGTAGAGAAAATAAAAATGTAAGAATAAGAAAAAGTGTTAAATAAATAGGAAGAACCGCAACTACTGATTGTTGGGCATGGAATCATCCACTTCTCCTAATGAAGGAGCTAACTTTTGTGACTTGGATCTCCTCCAACTTATATTGGCATTATTTTTTCTATCAGAGAAGGACAGAAAAAGAGAAAGTAGGATATTGATTCCTACACCTCAATTCGTCAACTTTTTCAAAATTCAGTAATCACATTAATTTTGAATGGTTATCAAATTTACAGCTACGCGCGATCACTGTTTGACTCCAGCTCGGGGTAGAAGCAAATAATTACATAAAAGTCCTGGAACAAAATCAAACTTATGCTAAAACAAACTATCTTAAAATCCAATGGAGTACACTTGTAATGGCCGTATGTTCCAACGTACGGAATTTAAAAAAATTTATTTGGAGCACTATTATAAGACTGAGATATCCAAACTCTTTAGGTAACGGGTTACCGTTAAAGGTAGAAATTTAATACCATATTAGACCTGGTGGGCAGGGTATCTTTTGAGTCGCTGCTAGAAAGTTATATAATATGCGCGTGAAATTTGATTATGACTTTTTATGGATATTTGGATCAACGAATTTAGTTTGAAGACGAAAATTAAATAATTTTGTTTTAGCTAAACCGAACTTGAGGCCCTAGGCTCCATATAGGAACGACAGGAACATATATAAATCGAGCCACATAAAGTATAAATTAGGCAGCTGATAGAGCGCATTTTAACTAAATTTAACATAAAAATGTTCTCTGGTCTTGTGCTTTGTGTGTGAATTCCATAAACACTTAATATACAAATTTTTTAAATTAAGCAACTACAACAACTTTTACAGACATAACACATGGTACATATTAACTTCCGGTGCGTGTTTACAAACAGCTAAATGCGTTCATGTATGTGGGTGCTTTATCAATCGTGTTTGTATGTAGATTCCCCTTTAAAAGTTAAATAGATTGGTGCTGCTTAAAGGTTCCTTTTGCAACCACTAAACTTACAAGAAATTGAAACGCAATAACGAAGAAACTTTCTATATCACTAGTAAGGGGGTAAAAGGAAATTTATGTAAAACGACGCTGAATATCGCAAAGACAGTCTTGAGAAAAAACGTCCCTCAGAAAGCAAAGAAACCGAGTAGCAAAAAAAAAAAAAAGATACGAATGAAAAAAAGTTAAAATAGAAATAAATTTCTTTGTGTACTCTTATCAGTATGATTTGTGATTTTGGGTGTCGTCGATTGTGTGCCACTTCTTGTTGTTTTTTTTTTTTTTTGCTCTTAGTGCTAAACTAACATACTACTTTCGCCACGTCAGTAAGCTTTTTATTGCACATTATAATGTTTCCAATAAGGAAGGATCATTTTTCAAAGAAATGTTGGGACTGTCGAGGGGAAATCTATTGCTTTTTTACACGTACACTATACATACAAACATAAATACATTAACACCCACTTCATCGTTCATATACACAGATTCATATACAAAATGTATATAATCTGTTTCAGCAAACCTCTTAACATAAATATTAGAGCCCTTGTAACTCTTCCTGTCACTTAGACCGGGGTCGACGGAATTTACCTGCTTTTATCTTCTTTTAATGGATTTTTTTTGTGTTGTTTCAATTATTTTTAAAATTATTGGCAATAAGGAGACAGCTCTCGATACTTTTTCAAGGATCTACACATCAGAAAACTTTTCAAGCATGGTGGTACATATTAACTGATGAGTTGCTATTTAGCAACCAATGAAATGCATACAGATTAGTGAACTAATTACAAATAAATTAACTTAAATAAAGTTAAAATATAAACTCTTGAGAACGTGATCGAATAAGAATTTTATGTTTAAAAAAAAACTAAATATTAAGATACCGTCAATGGATTTTAAAATATGTATCATTAAACAACAATTGGGATGATTATTGACTCGTATGTACATAATTGCGCCTACATAAATCAGGGATGACTTCCTCTCATACTGCTAAAATTGTTATAGCTTTATCTTCTTAAAACTGAATGTAAATACACTGAAAGCTTTGTCAAGTCGTCGTCCCAAAGTTATCTTGACGTATATCACAAAAGCAAAAGAGATGAGTTACGACCATTTTCTGAGGTTAAATTATTGGATCTATCGACCTGTTCAATCACCAGGTCTTTATTTCTTAAAGTTTCTAAAATTTTATGCGGTTTGTTTCGTAAAACCACGTTTGATAAAACAAAATTTTATGTTATAAGAACGTATGCAACATTTTTGTGGAAATGCGGCAAAAAAATTAAGAAATTTGAAAGTATGAAAGTGTTTCGTTATCTTGACGTATGTACATATGTACGTAAAACAATATATTTAAAAGATTTTTCAAAAGAAAAAAAGACGAAACTTAGAATATAAAATGATAAAGAATAGATTTGTTTAAATTCTCTTTATTGTAATTATATAACATTTAATTCTACTGATAAAAATAAACTTAATTATCGATACAAAAAATTAGCACATAATAGATAATTCAAGACTTTCGTTTTGAAACTCAATCTGAAAATATATGATAACTTATGTTAATAGCTTAAAATAAAATTGCACATAATTATCTGGAAGATACGAGTATACGAGTATGTAAAGACTTTGATTATCACTCGTTTTATCTTCAGAAATATTGCTTTTTGCGCATGTACTGAGTTCTTTTTGAAAATTGTTTTCTGATATTGACAAAACACCTTTTCTGGCTTGTGTTTTTAGACTTGATAACTGAAATTCATCTTCACTTTCAGATCTTTTATAAACTAAATATTCTAAATGTATAAAGAAGTCCATGTTCTGCTTTATTGTGTTCAACTTTATAAGTTTTCATAAATACCTATTAAATAAGAGTCCTCGACTTCTACTGGATTATTTTATTTATTTTTAGCCATTTTAATTAATTTTCAAGTTTATTAGAAAAATAAAAAAAAATTGCAATGTGCCACTAAACGCATGGAAATAACTGTTACTAGAAGAGAAGCTGATCACTAATCAAATGTTTAAATTATCCAGTTATTTTTCTTCTATTTATTTTTTGCTTACTGTAAATATTGATTTTGTTATGATAAATTTTAAAGTAGCCAACCTTGAAAACAAAATGCACTTTGAATCCTTAACAAAGAACAATATACATAAATGTATGGATGGAAAAAAAAAAACAAATTAATATTTGTATGGGAATTAATTTGACGTATGTGCCATAATAAAAAAATTTTTTCAAGAAGTTTCTTATACGGCAAAATGTTTTTATATTTTTGAGTTAAAAATCTCTAAAAGTTAAAAAATTTTCTCCATGATTTAAGAAAATTGTGCACTATTCGATAAAGGACTATTACAACTACATCGAATTAATATCTTAAAAATTGATAATATTATTAAATTATGAAATTATTTTATGGAGTAACTCCATGATAAATTCGGGGCGACGAAGTACAACAAGAAGCTGCCTTTGCAATTTGTGAAACAAATCAAAAATCGTGGACTAATGGGTATTTAGTCTCAAGATCTTTGTGTAATTTTTCCATCAACACGATTTTTTTAATATATGTATGTACATACATATGTATGTATGTTGAAAATTTCTCAAAATGGAAGAGCTGCACTTACTCGTAGCCGACATGTGGTTTCAAGAAGACGGAGCCAGATGCCACACACCACACGAAACAATGGCCTAATTGATAGGCGAGTTCGGTGAACAATTTATTTAACGTTTGGTGCCGATCAATTGGCCGCCTAGATCATGTGATTTAACGCCTTTAGAGTACGAGTATATTTTGTGGGGCTTTGTTAAGGCTCATGTCTATAGGGAGAATCCCGCTACGGCTGACGCACTGGAAGCCAATATTGAACAGTTTATTCGTGAGATACCGTCTGATATCTTGGAGAGAGTATGCTAAAATTGGACCCAGCGTATGAGCCATTTGAGGGTTAGTAGCGGTCAACATTTACATGAAATCATCTTTAAATATTGAATTATATAGATCCTTCTATCGACTTAAATCAAGATTTCATACATTTCTCTAAATTGTATGTCTTTTTTATTAATCGGATCGGGAGAAATTTATTTCCTAATAGTATTGTTACCTGATTTTTTGTTTGAAGAAATTTGCTTTCATATTGGTCTTTTTTGAAAGTCGGTGGAAGTTGATTATCTAATAAATCTTCAATTAATGGACAGATTTTAAATATTCTTCTTTTCTTTTTCTTTTTGCTTGAAAGGTTGTGTTTGGTGGGAGCAAGTTGTTCTCATAATATATTAAGTAAAGGATAATTCCTTGAATATGGACCTATTTTCATAATTTTTTTTTCAGAAGATATGTTGATATGGTGATCACGAGCGACTAGTTACCAGGTATTCAGGCATCATACATATAAAAAAGGTTAATTAAAGCAAATACCATCTAAAATTATTAATTTTTATCACACATCAAAATTCAGAGTATTACTTAAAAATGTACTTTATCCGTTTTGAAATGCAGATTTGTTTCTGAAATTATCTAAAATTCCATTATTTTGGTTTATTATATATTTGTTTACTGAATGTTAAATTAGAAAAACGCAATAAGTGAATTAAGAAAACAAACTTAATGAAAAGACACATATGAAATCAATTTCTGTGTGCATTTACATATATGTATACATATGTATGAAAAACACATGAAGAAGAGTACCGCGTGAAACGAGGAATATGTGTATTATGAGTTTCTTCAGTCAGAAAACATATAAGTGTTAAAAATAAGCAGATAACAATCACAAAAGCGTGTTCACTGTTAAAAGAACTTATTTATAATTGTACATATGAAAATTAATATATAATAGGCTCAAGTTCAGTTTTATTGAATTGATGCAAATTCAAAGGCCGCTACACCTCCCATCAGCGTTCATTTGTCCATTTTTACAATTTTCGTAAAGTGGATACTAATTGGGAAAGAATATCAACTATTTAACCAAGTTTTCAAATGAAATAGAATACGAGAATTAATTTAATTCATATTTATTCTATTTTACATTATGAATAATGGCGGGATGTCCTTTTGGAATTTTGAATGTCTTCGATCACGTATCTGTCGTTATTTAGAACTTTAGTTATTTTAAAAGGTCATTTGTATCGCGGCTCTAGTTTACGAGGTGTACCAGTTCTTGCAGGCTCATTTTTAGCTGGTACAAGGTCATCAACTTTGTATTTGTTTGGAGCTGAATGAATTTTATCAAAACGTTGTTTTACTTATCTACGTTTAATATTATTAGCAGCTGTCTGTCTTATTTGCTTCATCTCATCTCATCTTCTGTAAGGTTATAACTTTCGTGTAATAGTAGAATAATCTTGTTTTGAAGTATATCGCGAGGAGAATAACAAAATAGTAGATCATGAGCACTTTTGTTCTTCAAATGTTCATCCCAGCGCTTATCGTTTTGAGTTGTAGGTAACAGCATTAAAAGTAATGTGCGATTTGTCCTCTCTGCACGACCATTAGCTCTTGGGCTCCTTACAGCGTTAAGTATATGTTTTATGTCATTACGAAGACAATAGTTCTTAAAATCCTTTGACGTAAATGAGGTTCCTCTATCCGTAATGATTCGAGTTGGAACTCCAAAGTAACTTGAGAATTCATTCAAAATGTTGATAACATACTTGCTAGCAGTACTTTTCACAGCTTTAACGACTGTAAACTTAGTAAATAAGTCGACTAAAACTAATATATGTTCGTTCTGCTTACAGCTTCGGGGAAATGGACCCAAATGATCCAAGTGAATCGTCCTGAACGGTACTGGTTCTATGTCATCGAAATTATATTCACATTCCTTACGACCGCCTTTATTTTTATTATACGAACATTCAATGCAAGCTTTAATATACGACTTCACAAAATTTCTCATTCTTGGAAACCACACATAGCTTAGTAATTTATCCATGGTTTTTTCAACAACGAGATGACCGTTTTTATCGTGACAATTTTCAACCACACGCCATCGTATTAATTTTGGAACAACCCACAAATGCTTACCGTTATACTTTCGAAATAATCTGCCATGTTGAAAATTATATTCTTTTAATAAAGTTTTATCTTTATTTTGAATTTTGGTAATGATTTCTTTAATTGATTTGTCTTATAATGACCTTTCAGATAACCAGTCATCACTGTGAAGGTAAACTTTGTCGATTTTAAGAGTGGCAACATCTATATCATTAGCAGGTTCATTGGGTACCCTACTTAACGCATCAACATGTGCCATATATTGTCCCTTTCGGAGTTCTATAGTCATATCAAAATCTTGAATTCTTAACCACCATCGAGCTATACGAAGGATTAATTCACGTTTTGTCATTGCAGATTTTACTGCGCTGCAATCAGTCACAACTTTTACTGGCTTACCGTATATGTATGTAATAGCAAAACCTTTCTAACGTCTCTACTACTGCTAAACGGGGAGCTTTCATTACTGGTTGAGATGATAATTTTTCTTTTATTCACTAAATGCTACTTCTTGTTGATTAGTCCACACAAATGGTTCACCTTTTCTTATTAATTTTCTTAATGGTTCTGCTATTATTGCAAATCCAGGAATGAATTTTCGAAAATATCCAGAAAGCCACAAAAATTTTCGAATTTCATTTATATCTCCAGGTCGTTTGAATTGTTGTATTGCCGTAGATTTTATTTTTCCATGGCAAATTCCTTGACGCGTTATATTAAGTATTACTGCCAATTAGTATGTCGTCCATGTAATGCATCATGTTTTATTTTCCGGCACGTTCTTGTATTTTTGTCATTAATCGTGGAAAAATCTAGGGGCATTTTTCAGACCGAAGGCATTCGCTTGAATTAATAAATTCCGTCAGTGGTGATAAATGCTGTATATTTACGACTTTCTGGTTCAATTTCAACCTGATAATACCCGCTATTGAGATCTAAAGTTGTAAAATACTTATATTTCTTGGCTCTTTGAAGATATTTGTTTCACCATTTGATGGTTCAGTTGTCTATAATCTATACAAGGGCGTTCTGTACCATTTTTCTTTCTTTGAAGTACAACTGGACTGGCGTATTCTGAAATAGAAAACTTATTATATCGTTGTCCAATAACTCTTGAACAATTTCTGCAATTATATTTTTCTGTTAGACTTATTGCCATTTTAACTAAATCTGTCTTTCCAAGATTTTGCAGATTATTTGAAAATACCTCTTTGTTTTCCCGTATGAGTTCTAACAATTTACCTTTTTCATCACTTATATCACATTTGACAAGGTTTTCTAGAATCAGTTATTTGTCAACATCTTTAATGCTTGTTTTTTTACTATTAGTAGCAATACAAACTTTAGCGTCAGTTTATTAGTTATTTTTATATATCCGTCTTACACTACCATGATTATATTTCCATTGCAACCAAAACCTAGTAAAATATCTGTTAAAAGGAGTTCATCATCAACCAAATATAACGTTATGGGTACATCGATATCATTAATACTCAATTTTTCAAAAATCTTTTCGTTTGCGTTACGTATACCACCACAAATACCGGAAATTCTCATAGAGCAAGCAACACGTTTTACATCTATTAGCTTGCATACTGATTTCTTATATTAAACTGCATTAACTTCCAGTACCTATGAAAGCACTTAAGATTATGTCGTTAAGATTTACTTTTATTTTAAAAACATCATCATTAATACAGTACATGTATCATTTTGTTTGCATTGGGTTTCATTTTCTCCATGAACTTTATTGCATTTTTTGCAACGAGAACATCTTTGAGGTTTCGGACAGTTAACGGATATATGTCCCATCTCATTGCAATTAAAACATTTAACTTCTCTTTAATTTTAATGCACTTTTAGAACTGTCAACATTAGAATTTCTATTTTGCTGTGCCACTTATTTTATTCTTGTTTTCAAAATTTTTCATTAAACGTTTTTCTGGCACATTTCGCTTATTCTCACTCAGAATTTCCCGCAACTGTTTCACTGAATCGATTTTCTGCGCTGCTATGGCCACTTGTATTTCTCGGTTTTGCAATCCTTCCCTAGCATATTTAACTATGGCTTTTTCACTCAATTTTAAACGCTTTCCTAGTGCACATATTCGGAAACAATAGTCTGTTACGTATAATAATTGTAATTTTTTTAAATTACTACGAACTGTTTTTTTAATATTTAGACAGGCTAAAGTTCGTAATATTAAACAGTTCGTAGTAATTTAAAAAATTAATATACATATGGGCATTTCCACAGAAATGTCTACTTTTTGTCAGGTAACGTCACCATGCAACAAAACTTGTATTTTAGAGCCATGCTGCTCAAATTTTCCCTACTCTTACTAAATGTTGACGTAATTACTAGTGTATGCTAAAATACAAAAAAAGAAGATAATATACAAAATTTTCTTCGAGATACAAGCTTAATGGCTTGGTGACGTTACGTGACAAAAAGTAGAATTTTCTGTGGAAATGCCCATATACAAAAAAGCAGGGGCCTGTGCTAATATAATTAATTATAATTAATTAATTAATAATATAATTATATGTTTAAAACGAAAATTAAAAAAATATACTTAAGATTAAAAATCAAACCAAAAAAGTTTGTCTAAATACATAGAACAAAAAATCAGGATATCAGATCAGCAGCTATATTCTGTAATTCTCGTAGCTAAAACTAAATCTCGATCGCTAAAATTTTTAGGGCGAAAATTTTAGCGATTTTGCTAAAAAGGTATTCTGTAACTCTAATCGCTTAGCTAAAATTTACTCTTTTCGCCGTAGCTAATTTGCTATCATTAGATCATTCCTTTCTTTCTTATTTGATAATATAATATTGAAAAGAGACAAATATAAATGCGTGTATATTTGGCATTTTATATTAGTGTTACCTTACATTATAATTTATACTCCGTAACAATAATTGTGTTTTTGTCAAAAAAAAATTTAAAATATGTTTTAAAACGTCTATTTTTTTAAAGCTATTTCACAAAGTTCTAGTCAAAACTTATTGTTTTTTTGCAGCACATGCATTTTGAAAATTGTAAAGCGCATGATTTTTGCGTAGTAATTTCTCAAGAAAGCATTACGTTCGAAAGTTATGGGAACATTTATAAGAGATGGCATCACTGTTAAGAAATAATTTCAGTAAACGATTGAAATTTTTTCTATGTGGTATTAGCTGGCGGTACTGTGGCATATTTATTTGAAAGTATTTATTTGTACAAAAATATTTTCGATCATAATAAATTTAAAATTTGTGTATAGAGTTTTGATTAATTTTGTAATATTGTAAAAATCTTTTTTTTTATTAAATACATTTTTATATAAAATTTAGTATTTGAGTTTTATTTAAATTAAACTACTCATAACAGCTAAAACACTTCAACCTATTATTAGCAAACTCTTTATGCTATTCCAAATACTAAATGAGCATATATTTTTGCCCTTTTTTATCCTTTTTGTAGTTTCCTACATTATTTTTCTAAAAAAAAAGGCTAAACAACAATGATATAAAAAATATTTTGCTTAAATTACTTTTTAGCGCCTTCAAAATATCGTTGCTTAAATTTTAGCGTTTCTAGCTAGAAAAGTTGCTTAAATGTAGAGGTGTGTAGCTCCTGAACGAACTAGTTCAACTGAACGATTCACACAACTGAGCTAAATGAGCCGCTCACCTTACTGAGCGTTTTTAGCTCAGTAAGTGAGCGCTCTTTACAATCAATCAATTCAATTTCATGTATTATGACAATTGGATTTTACGTACCCTAAAGAGCTTTTATTTCGTATGGAATATGACATTTGGCACAATACAATACTTTTGCGATAGTATCTACAGTATTGTATTAAATAAGGGTTGATTTTGATAGCCAGCGTTGCCAAATAAGCTAATTTATCTTTACTTTATAGTTTTTCTAAGCATTGATCAATTTTGAAATAATTTATTTAAAACATTAAATATATAAATACAGCAGACTGCAGGATTTATATTTCACCGTATTGGTCTGAATTTTGTTATATTAATTCCAATTTCTGAACCTATTATTCCTGCCCCATTTTCCTTATATCACAGTGCTAAGGTTTAAACTTACTTCTTTATACCTGCTAATATTGGGAAGAATAACAACCAAAATATTTTTGAATTAAATCATTTAACGCCAACAGTAAATCATGAAACAGATGATGATGACTGATACTCATTAGGTTTAACGAATTATTAAAAAAAAAATTTATTGATAAGTTTTGGGAACAGAATTATTGGAATACCAATTATACTAACAACTTTAAATTTAGTATCATTATTCTCAAATAATAGAAACTTAAAAATATGTTTGGGGCAAAGGAAAATATTTAAGCAATTTTCCGAAAAATCACTCATTTTTAAAACTTTTTGATGCATGCATATTTTTTCAAAATTTTTTTACATAAATTAATTATTTTGAATTTTTCTTATATTTGTTTTTTTACATGGGTGTCACTCGATTAAGATTTGTTTCAATTTACTAAACAGTCACACATTTAAAAATTGACTATCTATTTGATATAAATTTTGCTTTCAAGTTTTGTTTCAATTTTTCATTCAAGTAACACTGCAGTCAGACGTTCAAGTTTTTATTCAATTCTCTTTCAAGAAATTTACACAAACTGCTAGTCAAAATTCACAAAAATTGAAGGCTGTGACGTAGGCTGCACGCAATTTGCTTTCAATAACTCAAAAATTATGGCGGCAGAATATATGTACTTATGTATGTATATGAAAACTAACGAGAGTTTATAATCAAAATGGCAATCAGCTGCTTTCTTGAAAGCAATTTGAAACACTCAATTGAACGAAAATTTGAAAGCAAATTCTCAGCAAATTTTAAAAGTGAGAGTGTTTTTGGTAAAAAAATGAGAGAGGATTGAATCTTGAAACAAAAATTAAATGAAAACTTGATCGTGTGACACCTATGTTAGGCTATGTCTTAATAAAAAATATATAAATTTAGCTGTATATTGTAGCTTATTTTTATATAATTAAAATTAAGTTGTTTTCCAAATTAGTTGTTTAAAAATAAAAACGTTATGGTAACGCTGATATAGCAGAAACATTTTTTGTTTTCGCTTTGTTTACTTTCGTAACAAAGATAGACTGAACTAAAGTGAGCTATTGAACTAAACTGAGCTATTGAACTAAAGTGAGCTGTTGAACTAAACTGAGCTACTGAACTAAAGTGAGCTATTGAACTAAACTGAGCTACTGAACTAAAGTGAGCTATTGAACTAAAAGAGCGAACTAGTTCAGTTAACTGAGCTGAGCGGAAAAGAGCGCTCACTCAACTGAGCTGAAAAACCCAACTCTACTTAAATGTGCTTAGAGAATACAAATTTATAACATTTTAGCGATGAGAGAGAGCATTGTTTGCTCTCAGAGCAAACGCCAAAATTGCGGCGAATTTAATTTTTATGACATTGCCTAATTTCGCAAAACGAATTACAGAATTCAATATGTAGCTAAAATTCTCTAAAACGATTTTAGACATTTTTAGCGATGGAGATTTAGCTTTAGCGAGTTACAGAATATAGCTGCAGGGCATTGTAGAATATAATTCGCTGGTAACACTGTAATGTTTAAGATATGAAAATAAATAAAAAACAAAACAAAAAATTTCCCAGCTAGCATCCATTAGTAGAAATAAGTCGCGTATTCTATTTGTATTTGTAATTGAGTATAAATAGAATATGTAATGACGTTCAACGAAGCTACCTAACAAGTGAAAGCATTTGAACATGAATACTGACGAGGCTTAGTGGCTCTTACCGAAAAACAACGTTTGTTTCTATTCAGCCAGTGCTGTTGGAAAAACTACAAAAGGGATGTACATATAAATATTAAATTTTTCCTTTGTTGCTCGAAATATGTTAACAATATCTACCTAAAGCTAAGTTTAGATGATATGTTGAATAAGAATATATATGCTGACACCCATTTGATTAAAAGTAGCAGCAAATTCCTATGTCAACATACATACATATATCATATGTTAGGTGTTTACACCATATGCTGAAACTACCAAATTTTTTAATGTCAGCATATATCAGCAAATGGAATGTCAACATAAAAGTTAGCATACGATTTTTGTGTTTATACGATATGTTGAAATTTATGTGGTAATATATATGCTGCATCTATGAGCATTTGTTTATGAAATTAGTGAGTTTGACATTACAATTTATATTGCGAAGAACTAATGGGCGTTCTTCCACGGAATTTATTAATTTTACTATATACTCGTGAGTCCATTCGGTGTGTACTTTGGGCCTAACTTGTGTGTACTTTTTTCTCACTTTTGTTTCTGGCGGCGGTGTATTCTGTGGTTCAAGAAATTCTTCCAGATCGCCAAAGTTGTCCAAGCATTCTTCATTAGTTGGATCCATTACTATGTATGTGCACATGTATGGATGTGTGCATGAAGAAAAATAGTACTATTATTGTACAAAATAAAAGTAAAATATTGCTGAACCTACCAAGAAATACAATAAAACAGCAAAACAAAAGGAAAGCAAATTAAAAAGTATTTTATAATTTATTGTTTACTGTTTACATACTCCACTGACGTTCGAATACTTATGCCCATTAATTTGCACGTTTGCCGCCGTTGAAAACAAAAATGCGACGTCAGCTAAATTCCGGCTGTGAGCATTTAATTAATCGCCTTGCCGTTGATTGTAAATTTTCAAACCATTTATTATTTTTTGATTTGAGAGTTACGCATTGATTAAATTTCAACTAAATTTCATTTTATTTTGGTATGTGTGTGCTTTAATGCACATTTTCGACACGAATTTTATTTACACTAAAAAGAAACTAACGGCGGCTCGGCTAAGCCATTCGACACATATGCATAAAAATTTGGCATATGTTGAAAAGTTTAAATAACATTTTCAACAAACAACATATCTGTCAGCATATACAGGAAATTTGTCAAGCACTAAAAATATGCTGTTCAGACGATATGCTAAAATTACCAACATACGTTTGTTTCTATTGTCAACATAAACCTAACAAACGTTGTCAAACATGCGTATGCTGAAAAAATTTTGCGTTTACACGATATGCTGGCAGTTGTAACAAATTTTTCAGCATAAATATGCTGATTCAACATATTGTCTAAACTTAGCTTAATATTTCTCTGATTATATACATTTACGAACTTTAGCCTGTTACCTTTTCCTGACTTTTACGTACCGTATTTATCATTTTAAAATGTATTTCTGCTTCACCTGAGTAGAACCAAATTCTTCTAAATTCTCTAGCGAAATCATTCCAATTTGAGTGTAAAATCTGAAGCGAGTCTAACCAAAAACGTGAAACACTCTTGATTCGATTATATACTGCGAAAAGTAAACATCTTTCTTCCTATTGATACGCTCGAATAGCGCTCGTATAGCGCTCTCAACTCGTTCGACAAATTGTTCAACAGATAGTGATTATTCATTCGTCGGATCAAATTCTGGAATTGTTTCTGCATTTTCACGAACAGAACAACTAATAGTTGAACGTGAAATTGGATTTGAAGATTTGAACCTGTAATGTTTCTTAATACTTGATGTTGTACATTTGATGTTTCTTGAGTGTTTTGTGTAACCGTTTGGAAAACACTCATCACACCTTCTCAAATTTTTTTTAATTCGTCACCTGTGTTTGCAAATTTATAGCTTCATTATTTCCCGGAATAGCATTTATACTTGAATTGCTTCCACTTGGAAGATCATTATTTTACGGAATCACATTTATGTTTGAACGACTTCCACTTGGAGGAGTAAATGATGAGGCCGTTTCATGAAATTGCTCCTTATCCTCACCGTGGTCGTCAATTTCGTCCGTACCATAAAAACTTACAAGACGTTGAATTAACTCCGCTTTTGTTCACGTACTCGATAATTCCCGTTCTCTAAGTAGCTGTTTGAGCTCGTCTACTTTCATCGTTGCAAGCTTTCTCATTTTCAAAACTCTTTTTTTTAGAGTAATCCTTGACCACAAATAATGGATTTAACTCTTTATTCTCATACCACTTCTGATCTAAAATAATTACGTTGTGTTTTTCGTTTTGTTTTATTCTTTTTTAACGTTTAGAAAAAAACCAACCGATATACTTTATTTTCATATACATACCTAAGTAATATTATTTTATGTAATTTTATTTGACAACTAAGTCAGGGGGATAATTTGTATATCTAGATGTATGTATATAAAAAGTAATTTAAATACAAGTATATAAAAAAAGAAATCATAATTAAAAGTGTTTCCAACATTTGTGTATAAATCTATAATATAATTTTTAATAGTGTAAAGCAAGACACATATCTACACTAACTCTATTACAAGATTAATTTTTGTAGTTAAAGAAAATTCCTAGTTGTAGAAATGGTATGAAACATAATTTCTCGCTTATGAGAAGGCAAAAAGCTCCAAAAATGCCTTAAATGTCCCAATATACTGACTGATAAGCGGTTATGTTATGATTATGTTTTCCAATGGATACTAATGTTGAGCAATGAAATAAACTGACAATAAAAATCGCCAAGCAACACCAGCAGAAATTGTTTGGCTAATCGTAACTTAAAGAATACATAGAAAATATGTATACCAAAGGAATTATATATTTCAAATTCATAAATTTGTACACATGCAAACGTGTGTGTACTCATATCCATACATATGTATGTACTATCTACAACAGCTAATAAATATCAAAGCGGTCTTTTTGGTTGTTTTTCCTCTTTTTGGCCACGGCAAAAAAATAGCTAGCGGATAAGCATTTTATTTCATACCCATTTTTTTCATTTTGCCCAAACTCCAGATGTACTCGCCGCCACACTCATCAGCATCATCATAATCGTCGTCGAAGTCGTATGCGTATACAAACCCAGAGATAAAGTCTCAGCTTTTGCAGTTACTTCACTACATAGGTACATTTATTATTATAATGCGGATAAAGAGATACAATTTCATTGATATCGTCTAAAAGTCCAATATAGAAAGATTTATTACTCGACCAGTTATGGAGGTTTAAAAAATAAATAAAAATATGAATAAGAAATATCAAGTATTTTTTAATGAATAAACCAGCAATAACGATTTAAATTTACCATATACAATTTTTAAGGAATTCTTCGAATTGATTTGATCTGAATGAGAAAGAAATTTACTAAAAAGTCTATCGTTATATTTACTAAAATATTCCTCAATAGAGTTAATACAGAAAATGCTGGACACGTCTATTAATTGCAATATTTTCTAATACGCACAATAAACTGTTTTTTGTTTTAATAAGAGTATAAGAGTAAGTAAGACGACATGTACTTATTTGTTTAGGGTAAATCATATATATATTTTTTAAATTTGTCTTCTAATATGCAATAGTTACATGTGTGACTTTATTATAAAATTAAGAAGACAATCTTGAAAGTTATTAAATCTTATGGCGTTTTGTTTTCTACAAGAATATGGTACATCTCCACGTAGAAAGTGTACTCTGGTGTTCGTTGTAAAATGTTTTGGTCTCTAAGAGTGGTGTGTTTTATTCTAAAAAAAATCGCCCTCAATAATGGTGAAAGGAATTGCCCCGTATAAGTCGACAGTGTTGATAGCGCCCTTTAAAACACATGACAAAGCTGTTACAAACAGGGGGTTCTACTTTTTCGTAAATTGTGTTTTGTTCTAGTCAAATAACAAGTTGCCAAGGTCCCATTTTGTGCGTAGAAAAGAAAACACCATTAATCTATTCAGCTTAAATACAAAATTTTATACATCGAACTTTGGAAAATTGGCTATTGATTTGAACCGATAAAAAAAAAACCTGGATTACTTAAGTATATGTATGTACATATGTGCAAAAGTGTATAATATGGCATTATTAAATATTATTCGACTGAAAAAGTTTACATTTGCTTGAAGCCTTAAAATATGTTTAGTATAGTGGCTACAAATGTACTTAAGTTCACAGTGCCCGTAATTATATACTCGCATAATTCAACTTACTACCAGCTAAAAAATATGGTAATAAAGACAAATTCAAAAGTAAAGTTCTTAAAATATTCTATAAAATACGAAGGCTCACTACAACAATGCAACAATGTTAACAGCTAAAAAACTATGAATTTAATTCGCTTTGCACAAAGTCTACATCGAAACATTTAATTTGGACAAGGCTTACAATCAATCAATTAATCTGCGTGAATCCCAAAACGTGTCGTCCGTTGGACATACAATTCAGTACTTACATATGTATATGTATATATATAGAATTAAGATTGAACAGTTTTGGTGGCAGACAATAGCCGCCAGGATATAACCTACAAAAAAAATATATAAACTTATACCCAAAAATTGGGGATTTATTTTATAAGCATTAAAGTCGCAGTTTTAAAATGAAATAAGATCCCAACGAAATTAAATAATATCCCAAACAAAAATTAAATAGCACCCTTATTTCATATGAAATAAAATCCTATATTACGGAGTCTATACTAAATACCGCCGATTCGGGAAATACTAGAGTGTAGAAAATATTTAAATAATAAAAATTTATATTAAAAAATTTATAGATTTAATTAGATTTGCATACAGCAATTCATCAAGTTGCATTAAATTACATTGATTTTTTATGAACTGGATTGATAATGTTTTAAAAATGTCGACACTTATTATATTGAATTAAATAATTTTTTAGAGAATGAAAATATATAGAAGGAAATTACATGATCATAACGACACGTTAAAAATGCTTTAATGTCTTTATGAAGACTGTCCGCCCGCGACCGGAACAAAGGTTTATAGATTTTTTCCGAACATGCCATTTTACAAATGCATCTAAGGATGCCACTTCGGATACTTTTTTTAAAAACACCTGGATTTAGTAGTTGGATATGGGGTATTGTCTTCCCCAATCATGGTTCCTAGGTTTTCACGATTTGTTAATCAGTAATTAAACTAATTTTTTTTTAATTTAATTATATGAACTTTTTCATTGTTGCATTTTAAAGTTTTGATTAATTTAGGACGTATTGAACTAATTTCGACTTAAAATTCACTATAAAGTATTTTTCAATAATATTTTAAATAAAAGTTTACATTGAAATAAAGTGATTCAGAAGTTTCAGAAATCCAGAGATACAAAATTTACAAATAGCTGGATTTGGAATTTGTTCAATCGGGATACAGATTGTACGTTTGACATCATCCTCATTGCAACACACTCCAAAGTGACAATGTCATTATAAAACTCAAAAGGAATTACTCAAGAGTATTAATATATTTATATGCTAACAATTAACATTAATTTTATTTTAATTCAACCATAAGATGTTCGCAAGAAAGTAATATATCTAAAAGATTCTGAAAGCAAAAAAAAAAATGTGTGTTTGTCTCAGGTGTAGGGTATGACCAATTTCCCTGCAAACATGTTGTTTGCAACGTTTTGGTGAAAGAAATACTCATGATTTTTTGACTTTGCATATTTAGCAAAGCGCGAAAAAAAAACAAAAAAAAAAATGCTGTTTATCATTTTTGGTTTGGTTATTCAAACGCTTTTGTGGTTTAGTTGGTGGTTTTCTTACTTTAAACTTGCTTTCAAATATGTATGTAGGTTGAGAAAGAAACCAAATCAACCTTCTTTAAATGCCATAAATTCTACTACTATACAACTTACAGCTATTTTGGACACGATGACGGTAGATTTCTTTGTCAAAATTGTGTTTCTTATATTTTTTTTAATAAATATAATTATGTATGTGTTTTTATTTTTAATTTCTAAGGACATCTTTTGAGAGCAGATTCGTTCAGATCCATGGTTACATACATACATACATACTCTTTCGTAATATTGCCTTTATACGTTGATGTTGTTTTATTTGCTCTGTTATTTCATATTGTTGTATTAATTCGTAATCGGAATATATTAAAAGCATGGGTGTGAAAAAATTGTAATTGATAATGCGAAGAAAAAAAGTTCATATTATTTTATATTGTGTGCATTTAATAATGTTATTCTTTTAAGCATTAAAGGTAATTATTGCATGTAGGTTGTAATGTTTTGAATATGTATGTATATATGTTTGTAAAGAAATTCACTTTATATTATAATGTTGCTCAAAAAGTCACTAAAATTAATTGATTGTTAAAGCTGTACATGAAAAATGCCTTTACATGGTATGTTACATCCCGAAATACAATAAAATTTGAAAAAGGTTTTTGTAAATAAAAATGTATTATTTATCAGAATTTTTTCTTTGAAAAAAAAATTGTCATAAATATGTGGTGAAATCCGAAACATGCTAAAATATGTACTATAAAGTCCTTTAAAATTACATAATTTAAAATTGCGGAAAAGTTAATAAAAATATTTCTACTCCAAAAATGTTTAAAATCATTTGATTATAAAACAGGTTAATTTATAATTTTCTTTGTAAAAGTGGATATTCAACTAAAATATGCGAAGTATAACGGAAAAATATGTACGAAAGAAATTTATTTCTAAGCCCCATAAAAGTAATTTAAAATTATTAAAGTTATGAAAAAAAAACAGGAATAATCAAAGATTAGTGGGCCGTTTTTAGAAAAAGTGCAATATTTGGAAAATTACTCCAAAGTTATAATATTGCTTGTATCTTTCATGTAAAAGTGTATACGAGTATAACCATAAAAAATTAATTAATTAAGCAAGAAAAATTAAAAATTAGCACAGATAATAGTAATTTCTTATGAAATCAAAATATGTGTTTGCTGCATAAAAAAATACTAAGGATAGTTCTGCAGGTACCAGAAACAGAAAATCACCATCAAACAATTTTTTATTATATAATTTCGCATTTGTTAGTCGGTACTAGTGATGTTACGAATATCAATTTTTAGTATTCGCGAATACGAATATTTGAAACAATAGTCGCCGAATTAGAATACGAATATTACTTTTAAGGTTAAGAGCCATTTAATATTTTAAATTTAATAGGAAAAAATCCCTCTCTTTGCTTCAGTAACAATAAATTGAAAAAAAAACTGTCACACTACTTTAGGTATTTATCATTATTATGACATTGAGATGCCGAATTCGAAGACCATTACTAACCATTTTTAAATTATTTTACTTACATACTTTCAGATTTAGTTTCTCTTAATGCGTTTGCACTTTTAATTAGTAATTCAGTGCTGTTTGGTAAAAGATATTTTCGCAGATGTCACAGCCACCTGTGTCGGTGGACTTTCACATATTAAATTTTAGTTCTTCAATTTTTTAAGTCCAACATTCCTCTACTAAGAATTGATTACTAACTTAACATGATATGAATATACATACATATAAGACATTAATTTCAAAATGCTGGTCAAGAAATATGTATATCTTTATGTGTGATTTTAAAGAAGGTTTATTATTATTATTATTATTATTACGAATAAACGTAATTATTATTTGAACTTATATTGATTTACATATGAAAAGTAATATTATCAGGCTCAAATTCATTAATTCAATAAAACTGAACTTGAGCCTGATAATATTATTTTTCAAATATAAATCGTTTTCTTTAAATAAAAATTAATAAAAATTAATAAATTCTTCTACATTTTATGTACTCTTTTCATTTTTTTTTATTTTTATACACTTCACCAAAATTGGTAAGAGTAAGAGGTTTGTCACCACGTGTGTAATTTCCATGTGTAAGGTCCATATAATATATATTCTGAATCCTTATAGATAGGGAGTTAAATGAGCCATGTCCGTCTGTCTGTACGTGAAATCGATTTTCCGATGACACTAGAAGAGCTAGAGACTTGGGTTTTAGACTGAAATGTAAGGATTTTTCTTAAGATGATTCGTATTGAAAAATCAGCAAAAATAAAAGATCGGTTCTGATATTGGATTATATATACAAATAAATGAAGATATACATATATAAAAATATACCGACATGGCATAATTTGATGAATCTCTAAGAATTTTTTTCGTCTTTCTTTTAGAGTTGTTGCCATTTTCTTCCGCCCTTTCATGTTTTTCCATATCTTTCCACGTTATTTAAATAATTGTACACAACTGTCTTTCCTCTATTAATGTTTTTGGCTATTTGGACCGGATTCTGACCCTGAGATTTCAAAATCAGAATTTTTTCTTTTTCAGAGTTATTAAGAGCCTTACCTTGTCCCATTTTGAATAAAAACTATTTAAAAACTATCAAATTAAAAATCCTCTAGCGGTTTATATTAAAAGAAATTCAAATTATTGCCTTCCTGATTAATATTAAAAGAATTCCTTATTCAAGTGACACACGAAAAAGTACTACAGAAATACATGTGTTTAAAGAAATGCATAATTTTAGTATATTTTTTTATTTCTTCAGGAAACTAAAGCCAACGTTTCTTCCACTATATGTATTTTTCAAATATCCGGGTCACAGAAAACTCAGAATATATTAAATTTTGTCCAGACAACAATAACATCACACAAAATTGTAATTTGGATTTTGTTATTGCCCGAAACTATATAAATAACACAGTGCAACAACCAAAATGGGAATTGGATGAGACCAATTGACAAATAAAAGTTGACATTATCCACAACAAAACCTTGAAGGGTTTTTAGTTCATTACGATATTTTTTTACATGCATTTGAATTTGGTGAAATTGTTTTGGAAAGTCTTAATTTATTTCCGATATTATGCTGAGAGTTGGGCTCAATTAACAAATAAAAGTTTATATTTGTGTGATTGAAATGCTGACGCTTATTTTTTATGCTGTTTCCAAGTAAGTCTACGATCCATGATCAAGCCAAGATATTTTTCACAATCACTATAAGGTATTTGAATATTACTAATAGTTAGATCGAACGTAAAAGTTATGTGTGTAGATTTTTCTGCATTTACTTTTATTTTACATTTTTTCAGCGATAATTCGATTAAATATAATTCACTTTGAACAGTATGAGATGTGACAGAAGGTGAATTGTCTGCTGCTAAAATTGCCGTCTCATCTGCATTCGTTGATACAATAAAATTTGCTGAAATTGGCATGTCAGCTATGAAAATTGTATATAGCACCGGACTTATGGTGTTTTCTTTTCTACACACAAAATGGCACCTTGTTGAAAGGCACATGAATAAAATGTCTTGCCAACCCTGTTACAATGCAACTCATTATTTCAATAGAATAAAACTCGATTTATGAAAAAGTGGAACGCACTGTTTTTAACAGCTAACAGCGATGCTTTTTCTACACAATTAAAAAAAATTCAACAAATCCTTTGACACGCGGATGAGGGCTACGACTTAATAAATTTAACATACATATCTTCCTCATCACATGAGGAGAATGAATCCAATAATTGACTGACAGTCATTTCTGCACATATAATAGATGCGGCAATATCCATATTTTTAACATTTTTGTTTAAAATTGCTGAATATGTTAAAAAATTCACCAATTTATTTTCATACAATACGTAAACATGAAAATACAGCTGCCAGATAGCTGATTTATCGATCTGAACTTTTAACGATTTTTTCATATGAAGATTTTGTTATGAGAGCAATTTTATAACACCGAATCCAGTAAGATTCTATATTACTGAAAATCTAGCATTAACAATGTAATGTTTTCTCATGGCTGGCCTATGAAACAATAGAAATTTTAACTTTAAAACCTTAACTTTTTACTTCCCAATTCCAGGCGATTTTTTTCAACTTCGTCTGGTAACACTATTTATAAACAAAAACCCCATGTTAAGGCGAATAAATACCAGGTGGCGTTATTAGTGGAGATTATCTGCAGCTTTCTAACCAAAGTATCAAACTCTATATGAAAAGCTAAACAACAACTTTTTGTATATGCATTTAACATTGGTATTAATTCGCTTTGCCATCTGTTTTACAGGGCACTTACAACACTGCCGATTTTAACGGGGCAAAAATGCAATGCCTTCCACCATTATTGAGGGTAATTTTTTAGAATCAAACACACTGCCCTTTTAGAGAGCAAAACATTTTTAAGAAACAAACACGTAAGTACACTTTCTGCATGGAGATGTAGCATTTTTTTGTAGAAAAGAAAACACCATTAGTACACTGCCTTGTGGGAACCCTGCTCTAATAACAAAAATGCTTGATCTCTCATCTATAATTTTTACATAAAATGTTCTGTTTAGTATATAATACTTCATAACTGAGTAATATAAAGCCGGAAGAAGACTCTTTAACTTATATAATAGACCAGCATGCCAGACTTTATCAAATGCCTGTTGAATATCTAAAAAGACCCCGGAACAATACGTCTTTTCTTCAAACGCTTGCCGGATGACATTGACTATTGTATGACAATGTTCAGGAGTTCCATGTTTTGGTCTAAATCCGAATTGATGGTAGGGAATAATTTTAAGTTGTTCAGGTATTGGAAACAATCGGCTTAAGAAAATTTTTAAAAAAATACTTAATACATACATAGATGTTATTTGATTTTCCGGTTTATTTGGCTTTTTAATCATTATAATCTCAGCACATTTCCACTGAGAAGGAAAATTATTTAATCGCAAATTAAAGCTAAAAATGATTTTAAGATATATAATGGCTTTTTTTGGGCAAAATTTCAACAACTCTTGCATCAATGTAGACTTTTTTGGATTTAATATTTTGATTAGGACTTCAACCTCAGAAAGAGAGACGTGACTTATTGGCAAACACATCTGATAAGGTGCTTCAAGGAAATTTGAGATTTCTTCGTCTGCAATAGGATTACTAATTTGGTGAGATTGAAAAGTATTATACAGATGATTCGTGAATGCCTGTTCTTTATGTTCGTCATACCTACATCACGATCCATTATCATCTTTGAAATTAGGATTTCTTTCGGTTGGCTGCTTAATACACTTCGTAGCTTTCCATAAATTGTGCGCGTTATTTGATGCTAAATTAATGTTGTCAAGAAAATTTCCAATAGATTAATTTTTTATGTAATTCAAGTGCTGCTTAAGGATTTTTGTCGCTATATTTAGGCGTCTTTTGTCGAACGGATTTCTGCTAATTTGCCGTGTCTTTCTAAGCCTTCTCTTATTTCGAATAAGTTCACGTGTCTGTGTAGAGATCTGAAATCTATTTTGCACAACAGGTGAATTTATTGATGGGTTCGATAAAAAAGCTGCCACATGGATTAATTTGGTAAAACATTCAAGTGCATTAATCAAGCTCACAAGCATTTGATATGGGAATATTTAAATTTGCATCCATCCAATACGAAAAATATTTCAAATCAGGGCCCAAATCGTTACATCCGTGAACGTACAACTCGTCACGTAATTACTGTATAATTGGATGGGAAATTACGTGACGAGTTGTACGTTCACGGATGTAACGATTTGGGCCCAGTTCTATGTGCTACTAGCCAGCCTTTGATCTTTATTAATATATTGAGGAGAAGTGTTATACGCTAATAAAACTGGAGAATGATCTTGACTTGTATTTATTCCATTATACACAAAGAAATCAATTAAATCTTGAATTTTAGATGGGTCGGATGGTTTACCAGTTGATATCACAGAATACTGTAATGACTGTAAAACAGTTTGCCATTCAATTTTATCATCTATTTAGCAATCAATAGGTTTTTGCGCATCTATACCAGACGCGATAGCCCTGGTATTAGCCATAGGCATTTTTTTATTTATTATATTATATCACTCAAATGGGTCTTAATTGATACAATACAAGACAAAAAAAGAACAAAAACACGCTTATAAATTTTTTTTTATTTAAATAAAATTATATTTAAATATTTTTCCAAGTTAACAGAAAAAGCAAACGAACCCTTTCACAATTGATATTCAACTAACTTGAAATTAAAAAAAAATAATTTTTCCCTTTTTTGGCTGAAAACATTGTGTATTATTTGGATATTATAAAAAATGTTTGTAAAAATACCTTCCAAATTTTGAAACCTATTTGAGACGTAGTACTATCGAGCATGCCAAAGCAAATTTTTGTTATTGGCGGATCTAGAACGTTTCAGAATAGATTTATTTTTATTGTAAATATGCATTTAAGACTGTTTTCTCAACTTCCAAACAAAAAAGTTGTGATGCCACATTGAGGCATAGTGTGGTGTAAGCATTTCCAAAAATATTATCTTCACCACGCGAAAAATGTTACAAATACGGCAAAAATTCTAAAAACATCCCATTTTTGGAAATATCTTTGAGAACTGCGTTAGAAACGAATTTAATTTTGTATTATTTTCTCAACAGTAAATACATTATTTATCATTTAATTGAGAATTTTTACCCGAAAATATTGCAAAATAAATGGTTTAGAGCATCCTTTTGTCTGAGACTATTAACGTCTTCTCAGTATTAATTTATGTAAAAAAGAAAGTCTCTTCTTCAGATTTAAGTAGCAGGTGATTACAAATGGTTTTTTTTTGTTTTTACTGTATTTGCAATCAAAAATATAAAACACACGTATGTATATGCTGCGTTTGTTTTTTTAAACCAGTGATGGCCAAAAGAGAATCTAGGTAGTGGTTGTGTCTATGAGTATGTATTATAGTAAATACAGATTTTCATACAACATAATTGTTTTTGCAACACGGAAACACGTTGCAGCTTCGAGCCCATTTAGCAACAAACGAGACCGACAAGCAACATTAATGGCTCCGTTAAGCTTACAGTACACGGCATGTCAAAATCCACATTCGCATGTGGCTCTGACGTAATCTTGACGTCACCATGAAGCTAAATTGGCAACATGTCGTGTACTTCCACTTTTTGTGACACTCACATGCAGCACACATTGATATGTGTGCCACATGTTCCTTTGTAGAGACATGCAAACATGCGTATTTTTGCCATGTCGTGTACTAGCTTGGTACATTTGAATTTTGACATTTGTAATATTTTTACATGCGCATGTAGCAGTCCCAAACATGTGGCAGCAAACATTTTTGACACAACATTTTTCAATAGTATGTAGCCAATGGCACTCTTGCCAATGTTGATTTTCTCCAACAAAATGTGGTAGGAATTTAATGACGAAAAAATTTTTTTATTATTATTAATCACACGATGACTGAGATTCATGATAATTTTTTGGGTTTGCGTGCGGGGTAGAGATAAAAGAAGGGTAGAAAAATTATCATATTTTCTCTTTTCTATGCAATTATTTGTATTTATCTTTGATTTGATTCTTTTATTAATTAATATCTTAATTAACAGCTTAATTAGTTTGAGTTTTTGTTATTATTTCTCGTTCTTGTTCTAAACCATGCAAAAGATACTTTCAAAGCTAAGATGTAAAAATTCATGTATAAATAGTAAATTTATTCAATAATTAATAAAACAACTGTGATCGCCAATTGTTGCGTTGTTTTTGTGTCAGTGCAGTATTATTTAATTTTTTTCACCATTTTAGTGTTCATGGGAATTATTTCACGATAAAAGTGAATTTATTTTACTTTTTATCAGATGTTGTTTTATTTCTTCTTTCTCTTCGACATTTTATAAATTTGACTTCACACAAAATGTTAAAAATTAAACAAGTGCCATAAACATATGACTGTTGTACATGTTAATATGAAAAATGTGTACATATGTTACATGCTGTGTACTGACAATACATATGTAGCCAATCAAAAGTTTACACATATGCTGCCATTGCAAATGTTTACGCTTCGGCTACATTTGTGACATATAAATTTTGGGACAAAACAACATTTCATGTACTACCAAAATTTTGAAGCATGTATACACTTCTGCATGTTTAGTAAATGTAAACAAAATGCTGCAAATTCTCGTGACGTCAGAGCCACATGCGAATGTGGCTTTTTACATGCCGTGTACTGTAGGCTTTAGTCAAATCGTTTCGTGGAGTCAGCTGACAAAATCCGTAACATTTAATAAACATGTTGATGCTTATTGAAAATGTATTCGCAACGTTTGCTACGTAAAAATCTACAGAAATTAGATTTTTACGTGCCAAACGTCAAATTTTGGCTTGCATACATACACACTCATATGAAACATTTATTGGTAGCCGTACGTTTTTACTAACTAACATCCGAACTTAAACGATACGACAACTTCAAAAGTAAGACGATACGATTTGACTAACGAAGCCATAACCCTTATATGCGGAAAAAAAAAAACACCTTCTAATAAGCAGCAAGGTACCTGGGTACCTACATACATAGCTGCCAGATTTGACGATTTATCGTCATTTTTTCGATTTTGGGTCCTAAAAATGACATAGTGACGATGGGACGATTTATACCCTAATTTTGACGATTTTAAATAATTCAAGCTTGCAACATTTATTTGTACTGTTGAAGCAACTGAACTGCTGAAAATTTTAATGAACAACTTTTTAAAAACTATAGTGTTTAAAACTGTAAACTTTTATTTAATCTATATACATATGTATATCAAAAATTGTTGCAAGTGTGTTGTGACTTTATAACTCACGAACGGTCAAACCGAATTGGATTAAATTTTTAGGGTTTGTTCGTATAGTCGTGTAGATGGTTTATCGAAATCGTCCGAAGCCGGGGCGCTCAGCTAGTTGATTATAAAAACAAAAACAATTTATTAAATTTTGAAGACATTTATTTAGCAATATTCGCCAGAGATGAATTTGAAGAATCACAAATAAGTGCAAAAGAAAAATAATAATTGTGTTAATTTTTATATAGAGCTTTGTGATCAGATATTATCCAGATTTGATTTTGAAAATAAATATATATAAAGATCTTGGCCAAATTAATCCATTTAATATTATTAATGTAGAAAAAAGTTGGTTTTCTGAAATTATAACAGAATTTTCCTGTTTTGTTGAAGAAAGTGAAAGCCAAGAGCTAGAAACTGAGTTCAGACAATTAAAATTATTGCACTGATAAAAACATATAACTATTGGATTTTTTGGAAAAAAATATCAGAGATGCAAACGAGGCATTCTAATCTTTTGTTTCCGGTTTTGAATAAATTTATTACAAAAAACCTAGTTTTACCACTACCCCCAGCAAATGTGGAAATAATTGTCAGGTAAATATAAATAAGACTAAAGTAAGAAATTCATTGAAAAAGTCGTATTTGGAAGCAATATTAATTACAAAAGATTATTTAAAGCTCCTATGATTTAACAGTTGTACCTGATTTAATCAATATATTTAATTGCAAGATATACATTAAATTGCAGAAAAAACCACCATTAAACCAGCAGCGTAAGGAATTACGTTTGAATTTTTGATAAGAACACATGACTTGGAAGAGTGAGTGGAACAACGTAGGTTTTAACTACTACTTTCATGATTTGAGGAAGGAAGAAAGTTTTTTAGCCCGTCGCCATAGTCGAGTAGGTGGTGTTATGGTCTGGGGTGCGATATCGTACTATGGCACCATAGACTTGGAATTTCAAACCATTAATTCTTTTTAAGTGTTCTTCTACCAGTAGAAACACTGGCACTGGAACCACTTTTTGCTTTGATTTTTGCAGCAGAGTCACTCGAAATGGAAGCTATTCTTAGAATATTTCGCCTTTCTGTAGGTGTTGTGGCCATTGTTTGACTTCCTTTCAAGTTTTTTTCATATTTTTCTTTATTTCTTAAGTAATTCCACACAACGTTAGCACTTTTATTAATCTTCTTGAAAATTTCACGGCCGGGACAGACCTTGATCGTCATAGGCATCGATTTTTGCCTTCTCTTCGACCGTTAATGATTTACCACGACCCATTTTTAATTAAAACCGATCAAAAATAATTTTTGTTGTTGGTTTTTAAAAAATGCTAAACTATTTTGTAGTTAAAATTTACACAAATGACCATACAACCACTTTTTAATCACTGCACCTATTCAACTGACGCAAAATAAATTCACATATTTTTTCACAAATTATAGAAAGAAGCACAGATTAAATCTAACGGAACTTTTTCGACTTTTCTTTGTTTACAATATTTTTCTCAACTGTTAAACCTTTAATAAAAAGTACAACATAATCCTAACCATGAATTATATTGAGAGCAAAAAGCTTAAGTTGATTGCTAAAACACTGCACCTATTCTTGTGAAGTGAAGTGTATTTATTTGTAAAATATATATACAAGTCTATTTTCTTTAACAATTATACATATTTTTATTGTATAAATTTTATTTTAGTTTTTATACATTTTTAGAAAATGTGTTTTCAAAAATGAAATTTAAAATGCATATTTTACTAAATTAGAGTAAAAATAACGAAAAACATGCAATCCATTTACATATTATTTTATCGTGAATTCTATTTGAAGTATCTGATCTATGTATTCGAAAGAATGCTGTTTTATTAATCAGATTTGTTTATTTAAGAGTTTTGTTATGTTTTGGCTCCAATAAAATATGTTTTGTTGAAAAAAAAACGGTTTTTTCATTTGACGTTTTTATGACGATTTCAATAAGCTATATGTATTGACATAATGACGATTTTTGCCCAAAAATATGACGATATTACTTCAAAAAATCTGGCAGCTATGGCTACATATATGGAAGTTACATAGAAAACAAGTATTTTCGCACTAAATACATATTTTAAAAGTTGATAGCGTTGGCAACATACTCGTATATACTATCAGTGTTATTCATAAAAAAATCTTATTGTAGAGATAATGTACACATTAAATAATAATCAGTTTTTGTGTTATTACCCGGTAATAACAAACATTATTCACAAACGTTTAATAAAGCCAAATTAATTATTGTGTGATTTTTTCAGTTTTGTGATTCTGTGTTAGCAACATTGTTTCATTTCAATTGTCAACTTATAATTAGTGTTGTGTACAATAACATACTCGATAAGCAAGTAGTCTCTAATGGTTTGAAAATGTAAAAATAATGTCATATAAATTTTATTTAAACAAGTTAGGGTAATAGAGTATTGCTTATAATATTTCAAAAAATATTAAAATTTTTTAGTATGTGTTGTATTGATATTGCTAGCAATGTGTTTTATTACAAAAGTATTCAAATACCGAGTTCGTTACAATTGATTACACATCACTAATTTGTTTGCTTTATATATTTGGAAATATTTTTAATCTTGTTGTGGTTGAAATGTGGCAAATTATGCACAAAATCATGAAAAATGATGTAATAATATTAATATTTCAAAGAGCAGATATAATTTAAGTAATGTACGCATGTGAACAAATATGCATGTACATTCATATAAGTACATACAGACACATTTGTGTACATACCCTGCAGGAAATGTCTATAGTGAAACTGTACTGGTTCACTACTGACATTGTCACCAGTACTAGTGACTTATCATACCCCAGACAATGCTATTTACTATAGACATTTAACATTTGCGTGTCATTGAAAATCCACTACTGACTAGGTAGTTCTTTTGGGACCATATGTAGACATTGGAACCATTGATTCACTAGTTCAATTAAGAAAATATAGTCTACGCTTTTGGTGCTTTTCTAAAGCAGATGTCGATAATGAAAATGCATATTTTTTCACCTTAACCGACACATTATCTGCCATCTTTCGCCACCACAAATTTGTTTGTCATCAAAGCCAAATTTAAATTTGGAGACGCTTTATTGACAATGTCGCCTAATAGTCACCAATATTGTAGACAAAAGTGGTGACTTGGAGACAGTTTCTCCCAGGATTCCTTCAGGGTACATACGTAAACATACATACATATGTATGTATGTATGTACATATTCACATACATTCATATATATGTATGTATTTCTTCTTGAATTTTCTTATTTTACGTACATACATACATACATATGTCCGTATGTAAACATTGCAGAAGGACTGGAAGAATCGGGAGAGTTAAAATACATTATCTGCAAAATATTTAATTTAATAAAAAAATTATAGTTTTATGTATTTATATTTTGTATAATACTAACGAATGTCGAAATTATATTTATTACAATCATTACTTTATTCGAATATTTTTTTTATTTTTCATACTTTTTAAAGTAAATAGTGATTTTTTTACTTTAAAAAATGCAAATGTCAACTTATTAAACGGCTAAAGTAGCGTGATGCCTACAATAAAATTTTCGAGTTTATTAGCGTGTAATAACCGCGTCATAGTTCTATTAAACGTTTGTGAATACTACTTTAGCGCATTTTGCTTATTAGCCTCTATTAAAACGTTTGTGAATAACACTGTATATATTTTGTCTTAACCCATTTAAAGCCAAACCAAAATGACAAGGAAAAATTTTAAAAATTTTTATTTATATAGAATTAGGAGTACAAAAAAACAGAAAAACAAAAAAAAAAAAAAAAAAAAAAAATGCACAATGGCCACTTACGTATGAAAATTTGCCAATTATCCTTTGTGAATGCAAATATTTTTTTGCATTTTTTGCACCAGCAATGGCTTATATTGTTGCAATTTACACATCGTAGACTTTTTCTCAGTAATGTACTCAATGCCATCTAGTCATAAGCGTTGAATACTTGAGGACGATGGCCGAGGAGATTATTTCTTTGACAACTGTGCAAGATAAATTTAGCACATATCTTCTAAATAATAATTGATCCATCCCTAAAACTTTCAAACAAACATAGGATTTCTGTATCAGACTTTAACTTTTTTTCTGTACTCTATCTTTTGATAGTTCCTACAGACTAATTTGAATTATTGTTCCCTGCTATTGTCGTTCAAGAGGACCAGCAGATTCTCACTATTTTTTATCGAACCTAATGTAAAATTCGCCTCTGGACTTTTTCATCATCTCCTTTATAGTGGGTAATGAGATTTCCTTACGTTATTCAAAAAAAAATCCCAAAATTTGCAACAAAAGGACAATAATTACCTCAGAATACTGATGGGATGGTTTACTGCACCTTGTGGTCTCTGGAAACTCCAATTCATTATTGGAAACTCTGAGAATGATTCTTCAAAATGCAAAAAAATATACGCTCGAGCACATCCTTTGGGACTTAGGTCGCGGTGCCTATGTTCTAACCTAATAATAATAAATATAATTTCTTTATATGATTGTCATGGAGGTCTCGTAGTAAGTCCCGAAAAAAGTAATCACTAGTAAAAAAGTTGTAAAAAATATTTTGGGATTTGCAGGATTAGTGTCTAATTTATGAGCAACATTTTCTCAACATTGGTAGACCATGTCTCATTACTTTTATCACTTGACTTATCAAACTATATAAAAAGCAATAGCAGCAAAGAGAAACTTCACACAACTTGCTTTTTGTAACCGAATGATGATTGGGAGTGAAATTATATCGATTGTTTTGACTGGTATATACCTGACTGGAGTTGGCAATCATGTCCAGGACTTCTTTGTAAAAACTTTTTCAAATACTTGAACACAAGTCAGATATTTACTTGCGCTAAAATATTCTTCATAACTAATTTTAATTTTTTTTTGCACAGAATCCCAATACATTTTTGGCACACTTGTGGCCATTGTGCCAAAATTAGCACAGCATTATTTCAAGTGGTGTAAAATCATCTAATTTTTTTTATTCCATCTAAAAGCTTTTTATATGTTTTGTTATATACTGAATATATAAAAAAATAAGTAATAATGAGGATATACATTTTGTATAGAAAATTATAATAAAAAAACCATACCGACCTCCGCAGTGGGTTTTATAGGAAAAATTTAACGAGATTTTCCTCAAAATCATGTAATGTAATACATTTAATTTTTATTACGAGTATTGTTTGTACTTTTAGCTAATCAATGAAGTAAAAATATTTTGAATAAATTCAACAGATTTTTTGTATGTCCTCCGTTATCAAGTGTTCCCAAATTGGCACAGCGGCCGTAAATGGGTTAACTGCTTAAGGTGTGCAACACATTGAAAATTTCAGATACATAATTTATGTATACGTAACAGCTTCTTTCCTGTATGTACATATGTATATATAAGCTGAAGTTTAAAAATTAAATTTAGTACGAATAAAAAGTTGTGATTATTATTTTTAGTTCGACTTAGCAGCGAAGGTAACATTTCATCACGTATAACAAACGAAATGAATTCAAATGGAAGAGTGCATTCTAAAAGATTTAATTCTACTGACATAAATAATATATTAATTGAATTAGAAAGCGATGAAGAAGATTTTATCCACTCTTATAGCGATGAAGAATATATTCCACCGGTAAACGAACTAGTATTCGAAGCTTCAGACACTGAAATGTTCGATACTATAAAAGTAAATGAAGATTCGTTTGACTCGGAAGAAAGGGATGAATATGAGAATGATAAAGTTCAGACAAAAAGTGAACTTTGTGGTAAAGACGGACCTTGTTGGCAACTTAGACCATTTCCAGAAAAAAAATATTTTACAACAAGGTTCGGGTGCAGCCCAAAAATTTAAGTCACAATCAGCGAAAAAAATATATAAAAGTATTTTGTCAAGTGAAATTTGTAACAAATTCTTAGAGAAACAAATCTTAAAAGACAGCAAATTACAACAGAATATAATACACAAAACAAAAATATAAGCAACACAAAAAAATATTCATGCTTTTTAGAGAAGAAGAACTCAATGCCTTTCTTAGTATTTTCATTTAGTATTGTGTTCACAAATCAAACAGAGAAACCTATTAATTTACCATTGTGTCGGGAAGCAATGCCATACAACTGATTCATAATGCTTCAACGATGTATAAGTTTTGATAATAATGTAAATCGGGATATACGTTCAAAGACTGATAAAGCAGTTGTTTTTCGAGACATTTGGATGATGATAAACTCCAATTTAAAGTTTGTATTGGCTGCTCCAAGCCAATATTCAATGAAGATTAGATTAGTCGATCAATGTTTGCAAACTTTTCGAAAGAACTGCACTAAATACATATATTTGTTTTTTTTTCTATAGAAAAACTTTTCTACAGAAAAAAAATTTATTTGTACAAAATCTTTAAAATACATTTAAATTTCGGCCTCAGCGCCGTAAGGCATTACGTAAGGCAAGTTGGCAAATTAATTCATTGTCAAAAGACAAATAAATTATTTAACTATTTTTAATTATACATTTCTGTTATTTTTTATTTTTCTGTTTTCTTATTTCATGAAAGAAATTGTTTACGTTGATATTTGATATAGACTTGTATTTATTTATGGAGAGCTACTAACAATTTAAAAAAATTAACATACAACGGTCGCATTCCCATATAAGGGTGTTAAGAGTAAAATGCGCAAATTTCAAAAAATATTTTAGCTGTACGGCTACAAAAAGGCTAACTTTACTGAAAGTTAGTAGTTCTCAAGAAGTTTCCAATATGCATATTATCAATTTCAATGGAAAAATTCCAATTGAAAACTCCAAAGGTAGCCGGGTACCTAGGTGCGCACATAAGGGTTAAGCTTTGAAGTTTTTCCAAAAACAGCAAATGAAAAACAAGAGGCTCAAGGACAGTTAGCGCTTTTTATTGCATCACATTGTTCCTTTAGTAGCATTGATCATTTGTCAAATTTTTGTAATAAATTATTTATAGACAGTAAAACAAGTGGTTTCGCAATGCATAAACGAAATGCACTTGCATAATAAAAAATATTTTGGGTCCATATTTTATTAAAAAATTATTAAATGACATCGGCAAGTCTTATTTCAGTATTATAATAGACGAAATTACTGATATTTCGGTAACAAAATTATTGGGAAGAGTAATAAGATATTATAGTAATGAAAACAAGAAAATTGAAACCAGATTTTTGGCCTTAACAGATTTGAATTCGGGGACATCTGAAGGTATAGTTGAAAGGATTGAAAAAGTTTTAACTACCAATACAAAAAATGATAGGTTTTGCTACTGATAATGCTGCTGTTATGACAGGAATTTACGCAAAGCTTAGATCGAAATATAATTTAGAATCATTGGTTTTAATACGATGTGTTTGCATTCCCTGCAACTAGCAATATTATCAGCATCAAAATATTTTTTAGAATACCTTTTAAGTGAAATACATAGTTTATTTTCCCATGCAGCTGTTAGGCAGAAAACAAACGAAGAAATATTTCAATTGATAAACACTGATAATAGGTGTGTTTACTTACTTTACAAGTAAAAATTTGCAACGAGAGAGTTACAAGAAATTTTCCAAAATTACTCTAAAAAAGTAAATGAACACTTTACTAGCAAAAATTTGCAAGTTAAAGTAGTGTTGTAATGTATAGGTATATATGAGTACTTATTAAACTACCTCTATATTTTTTGGACAAATTATACATACATATACATATGTATATTATTAAATTTTACATTTATTTGAGCATGTACTCAAGTATTTATGTTTAAAATTTTATTGTCTAATTGTATAGGTGTAGAAAAGTAAACACATTCATAATGGAAAATTATTGTTGTGTGTGTTTGAAAAAAATTTTTAAAGGCTATTTTTATGCTTTGTAATTCACAAAAATATGTTTGTGAGGTTTTGTATAAATAGATGAGCTTTGGAATTTTTTAAACATAAAGGGTAAAACATCTACTGATGAATTGGTATAGCTACCAACGAAATATATATCTAGATATTGCTAACCCGCAACAAATAAATAAATTTTATGTATATTATTATAAAAATAATGTGATTATGACATTTTAAAAGATGTGCAACGTGTTAATTTTGCATTTGAATCAAACTATGCCGACCAGACTAAATTATTTGATGATTTGCACAATCTTTTAAAAATTTTGATATCAAAAAAAGCTGATCCTGATATCTGTTGAAAATCCACTTTAGCATTTTACACTTTAATAATTTATATATTACAAACAACAACTGTTCAATGAAAAATTTGTTTAAATGTATATTGTAAATTTTTTCATTACGATTATTCTAATTATAATATTCAAACAATAAACACATACTCTGCTTTTGTAAATTGTGTTCTTATTTTTCAATAGGTTATGGGCCCAGACCCAAACCTTAAAAAGAAATAGTTGTGTAATTTAGAATCTGAAAAGAACATAAAAATGGCAATGGTATCAGGAAGAATACCTTTGTTGAACGGAAAAAATTTTTCCACGTGGTTGCCGCAAATGGAGGCGATTTTACATAAAAATCGATTATTGCGTATGGTAAAAAATGAAGAAGCTAAACCGGAAGCCGTCGTTATCTATGCTAATCCTACATCAGAACAAAGGAAATTGTATGAAGATTATTTGAAGAAGCAACGTAATTATGATGATGTTGATCAAGATGCCCGTGCAGAAATCATAATTGCTTTAGAGCCTGAAATGAGCGAAAGTCAACAAGAAAGAAAGCTGAATTATATAGAAAATTGCTGAAGTTGAAGATGGTTGAAAATCAGAATATCTCGCAGTATTTGGTTGAGTTTGATGTTACAGTTTCTGAACTTCGGGAAATGGTAGCTGATTTAGATGAAGATTTTTTTATCGGTAATTCTATTAGATGGTTTATCAAACAAATATAAAGCGGTCAAAGCAGCATTTGACACTGCCACTGAGTTTCCAAACTTAAACAATTTACGTTGACGACTTTTGGAGATTGATGTTGTACCAGAAGAAGAAAGCTTACATAATAGTGCATTCAAGACGTATTAAATACAAAAGGGTAACAGGAAGTAGAATGCTTTTTACAAAAATATGGAGAATCAAGGTACGAAAATTTTTGCCTTTTAATTGTCATAAATGTGGAAAGAAAGGTCACATGGCCAATAATTGTAAAGTTAAAATAAACAGAGCAAATGAAGCATATTTCACATCAGGTTTTGCACTTTCAACAGTAAGAGGCAATACTTCTTTTGTTTCAAGTGGAAATAGTTTTGCTTGGGTAGTTGATAGTGGAGCTTCGTCTCATACGAGTATGACAAGCATAAAGTCTCAGTTTATTGACATAGATGAAACCTTTAGGGGAAAGGTTCGTTTAGCAGACGATAATAATTTGGAGATTATGGGAATTGGTACAGTTCAGATTAATGTTAGACTAAATGGATGCATTAGTAGAGTCAATTTAATAGAAACATTGTACATACCGAAATTGAGAAGCAATCTGTTTTCGATAGGAAAAGCAACAGATAATGGTTGCAATATAGAAATAATTTCAGATGCGATTAAAGTACACAAGAAAGGGAGTGTTTTAATATCTGTTCAGAAGAAAAATGGTATATACTGTTTCGATTCCATTCAGAATGATGCAACTACACATCTAGTTAGAAAAACTAACAATGAATTGGAATTATGGCACATACGTTTTGGCCATTTGAACATAGGAGATTTGGAAAAACTTGAATCTCGAAAAATGGTTTTTGGTCTTCCAAAATTTAAAGATAAAAATGTTCAATGCATAAGTTGTATTCGTGGTAAACAAATTAGACAAGCGTTCCCAAAGAAAAATGAGAAATCATCTACTGAAGTATTGCAGTTGATTCATACTGACTTGTGTGGTCCAATGAGAGTAGAGTGCATGAGTAAAAAACGTTTCTTTCCCACCTTCATTGATGACTACAGCAGAAGAGTACAAGTTTATTTTTTATATAAGAAGAATGATTACTTGGATGTTTTTAAAGATTTTAAAAATCAAATTGAGTTGGAAATAGGCAGGAAGATCAAATCTATTAGGTCTGATAACGCCGCTGAATTAAAATGTCAGGAGTTTGAAAGTTTTTTGAAAGAATGTGGTATTAAACACCAATTTTCTGTGGAATATACACCTGAACAAAACGGTATAGCGGAACGAATGAACAGAACTCTCGTTGAAATGGCTAGGACAGTAATGATAGAGGCTAAACTATCAGAATTTTTGTGGGCTGAAGTAATAATGGCAGCGTCTTATCTTAGAAATAGATGTCCAACTAAGCTTAACAATAACAAAACACCTGTAGAATTATGGTCTGGAAAGAAGCCAGTTGTTAAACATTTACGTCAAATAGGCAGCAAAGCTTTTGTTTTAGACAAAAAGCCAGGAAAATCCAAATGGCAGCCTAAAAGTTCAGAATTTATACTTGTAGGTTACTCAATAAATGCAAAAGCATATCGTTTGTGGAAACAAGGTACACGTACAATTAATAAAAGCCGTGATGTTAGATTTATAGAAGGTGATTTTGATTTTGATAAAAATATGATTCAAGATGATAAAGCAGGATTTTACGAATTCAACTGGAATAAAAGAGAAATTAAATCAACCGTTTGAATACAAGCCACCTTAACGAATCACAATCTGATGAACAAATACGTGAAAATCAAGAAAATGTAGAAATAAATGGTGAAAACCAATTAGGTCAAAATGAAATTTTTATAGATGATGATGATTATGAAGATACTTCATCAAGTGTTAAGAACGAAGTACCTGAATCTTCAATTAAAGAACGTCTTAGATCATGGTCATTATTTCAAAATAAGCAAAACGCTAACTTTGCTATAGGCAATAAAAACATTGATCCCAGTACATATAAAGAAATGCTTAAGTCTGATAATGTAGAAGAATGGAAATATGCCACTGAAGAGGAATATAAATCTTTAACGAGAAACAAAACATGGGAATTAGTTGATTTACCCAAAGGTAGAACACCAATATGTTGTAAATAGTTTTTTAAAACAAAATATACACCTGATGGTAAAATTGAGAAAAGAAAAGCTCGTTTAGTAGCGAAGGGATACTCGCAAGAATATGGTATCGATTATAACAACACATTTGCACCAGTTGTAAGACAAACTTCGTTACGTTTAGTCTACGCACTTGCTGTTGAAAAATATTTGAAATTGCGACAATTAGATGTCAACACAGCTTTTTTGAATGGAAATTTAGATGAAGAAGTTTTTATGACACAACCACAAGGTTTTGTAAATGAAATGGAGAAAAACAAAGTATGTTTACTCAAAAAGGCTATATATGGACTAAAACAGGCTAGCAGACAGTGGTATCAAAAGATAGATTCTGTTTTACGAGAATTTGGCCTCAGAAAATCAAAATATGATCAATGCATTTATTCCATGAACAGAAGTAAAGATACTGTAATAGTAGCATTATACGTAGATGATATTATTATTGCCAGTAATAATAAAAATATCACTGAAAGTTTAATGTTATTATTATCGAAAAATTTTGAAATTCGTGATATGTAGGATCCTAAGCATTGTATAGGACTCGAAATTCATCAGGAATCCGGATCTTTAAGTATTTCTCAACCAGGCTATATTGAAAATTTAATTGAAAAATATGGTCTTAAAAATTGTAAAACTTGTAAAATTCCCATGCAGCCAAAAATAAATCTTGAAAAAGAACCAAAAATACCTGAAGAAAGGGAAAAAGTAAATAAGACATCATTTCAGGAAATTATTGGCTCTTTGTTAAATCTTGCAATATTTAGTCGACCTGACATCTGCTGTAGTGTAAACAAGCTTTCGCAGTTTTCTCAAGATCCAAGAAAGCAGCACTGGAATGCTGCTTTAGGAATTATAAGATATTTAAAAGGGACAAAAACTTATGTGCTTTTGTATAGGAAAACTTCTTTGTCTTTAGTTGGTTTTGTAGATGCGAATTGGGCGCAAGATACTAATGATCGAAAATCTCAATCTGGTTTTTGTTTTATTCCCGCAGGTGCAGCCATATCCTGGGAATCACGTAAGCAACGTGTTGTTGCGACGTCTAGCGCTGAAGCAGAATATATGGCTTTAACGGAATGTGCAAAAGAAGCAATGTATCTGCGATATTTATTTGAAGAAATTGGTTATCCCATCAATGTTCCAACTACAATTATGTGTGACTCGCAAAGTGCTCAACATATGGCTAATTTTGGTGGTCATCATTCCAGAACAAAACACATTCATTATCCATTTTATACGAGATGCTGTTGAAAATGGTACTGTTAAAATAGAATACCTACAAACGAACAGTATGATTGCTGTATGTTGACGAAACCAGTTCCAAAAGTCAAGCATCAGTTCTGTGTAAAAGGGTTGGGACTGATATCAAAAAATGATTAAAGTTGAGGAGGCGTGTTGAAAATCTACTTTAGCATTTTACACTTTAATAATTTATATTTTACAAACAACAACTGTTCAATGAAAAAATTTGTTTAAATGTATATTGTAAATTTTTTCATTACGATTATTCTAATTATAATATTCAAACAATAAACACATACTCTGCTTATGTAAATTGTGTTCTTATTTTTCAATAATATCGAATTCGATTTTTTAACTGGCGATATCAATACATCATCTGATAACATTTTTTATTTGGAACTCAAATTTGAAGAAGCTTGCGAATTAAGTAAAATAACCAATGAAGCAAAGAAAGAGATATCAAAAAATTGTTGTAAATTCACAAAAAAATTAGTTGAAGAGATTCGGGTCAGACTGCCTTCTAATTTTAAAATCATACAAAAAATTAACTTTTTAAATGTTAAAAATGTTTTATCCCATTGCAAAAAAGATATCATGCCATTAGCGTACAATTTGAATCCGATGTCGGAATATTATCTAGCATTGAAAAAGGATGGCGAATGATTCACCTCAAGCAATGGAACAATATTGATTCAACATTAGAATTTTGGACTGTAGTTAAATGTTATAAAGTCGAAGTTAATATTCCTTTTCATGCATTAGCAAATATCGCGTTTAAAATTTTGCCACTTCCGTACTCAAATGCAAAAGATGAGCGCCTTTTCAGTTCAATGAATTTGTTTAAAACAAAGATACGTAACCGAATGTCTTTAAAGGCTGTTAATGAATTACTTTAAATTAAAAATGGGTTAAAACGGGAAAATTCTTGCTGTGAAACTTACCAAATTCCCGATAGTGTTAATTGCCACATTGATAGTATTGATGTTTATAAAAAATCAGAATTTGAAATGAAATCTGTTTTATGGCCAGATGATAACAATAATGATGAAAATATTAGCTTTAATAATTTGGAATAATTATAATTTTTTGATCTCATTTTAAAAAATTTTAAACAAAATTTATAAAATTAATGTACAGAAATGTATCATCTTGAACAAATGATAGCAAACATACAAACTATGTATGTATGTACAAATTTGCTTGTTTTTTTTTTGTTAAGTTTTTTATTAACTATATTGAAAAAGGCTGTTTGAAAATATTAAACATCTGTTAAAAAATACATTTTTGAAAATATTTTAATGAAAGGATAAATACTGACTATTATTAATTTTGAATCCTTACTCTTAATCGTTGATCTATTTTAAAAAAGGTTTGTATAGAATTTATGAAATTAAAAAAAGAAATTTTATCTAGTACAAATGAATACAAGCAAGTTTAGTTTTTAATTTTTTAAGTTTTATTTTTTTTTTCTAAAAACCCTGAACTGTAAAATACTGTTTTATTGTTATATTTTTAATTAAAAAATATTATACTTTTTATGCAAAATGAATTCAATAAACATTTTAAATAAAAAAGAAATTTTAAACTTGGTGCGTTTTTTTATAAATGGTGCGTTTTTTCCTCATTTTGGTGCGTTTTGAAATTTCAAAGCTGTCAACAACCTTAATTACCTTTAAAGATATAGCAGATATAATTTTGAGGAGTAGTTTTTAGCAACGCAGTAGATGTACTTATATAAAATAATATTAAGTAATTTTCAAACTCTGACTAAATACTTAATAGTACTCCATATAACTATGTATGCGCCATTATATGTCATCGATCGTACGACAAATGTTCCACACAAACTTGTTCTACAAATAAGTGTGCAAGATTGTAACTTTTTTTGTTTGGGTTTGTTTAGAGGGCATTGTATTAAAATGAAAGTGTTTTTTTCAGGTATTTTCAAAGACAATTCACAATTATGACCTGTCATCTAAACATATTCATTTCTATTTTATCTATTTTAAAATTGGTTCATTGACAAAAAGAACACATATTGTGAAATTACAATGATTTAAGGCCAGAGGACAGATATATAAAATATTTTATGATCCAAAGCAAATGAGGTCATAAGAAAATAAGGACACAATTGTGGCTGGAGTATTTAGTGCAAGGCCACCATAACCATTATTTGCAGACTGTTTAACACAATCACCAAGATCAAGGTTAAATATTCATTTTAAATAATTTACGTTCATTAACAGAAGTTGTAGGCAGTGGAAAACCTTGACAAAATAAATACAAAAGTGTAAAATCAGGTGTTGTTATCAGCAAACATTGTCAATATTATTAACCTCGTCGTTGAGAAAAGGAGAGTGATGCAAGCTGATAGAATAAAATTTATGAGGTCAATGAGTTAGATAAATTACCAATCAATTGTTGCATATGACTCTATAATAAAAAATTTAATGAAAACAAAAAACAAAACAATTTCTAGATTTTTATTGCGATTAAATCCTGAAGATGAACATGTTTCTACTTTCTCTTGCATATTTAGTAAAGTTTTAAAGTATTGAAAAAGTGGATTGACAGCAATAAATAACATTTGTTTTTTTTATTTTCTTATTTGGAAACAGCATAATTTATTTGGTTTTTTATAAATTTAAAATTCAAGAGTTTTTGTTGCTTCTTAACAAGAAATCTGCTGTATTCAAAAGTTTGTGCGTATATTTCTTTCTTTTCAACTATTTTTTTTTTCTTTTTTTTTAGTTTCAAGTTTCCACAATAACAAGTAATTAAAATAATTTATAGATTTAACCATAATTTATGATGGTAGTTGTTATATTTTTGGGTCTTTCAGTAAGTTTTTTTTTGTGCTCGAACGAAGCAAACCATAATATACCAAAATTACCACCCACTTTCAGTCTATAACATAATAAATATTTATTTTTTCGTAAAACATTTCCGATTTGTCAATTGAATAAAATTACAATAAATTCGAGTACATAATATTTCGAAAGAAACGGAATTTTGGTTGGTTGGAGATATCGAAAACACATAATATTGGCACCACTTAGAACAAAAGTTTAAAATGTATTCCAGTGAATTTGTTCGCCTCGATGATACTTAATAATAGAAAAACACCGAAAAAGCAATCAACCAGTACATATGTACATAGTTGTCTATGATTAAAGTTCTTTTCACACTGAAAATAATTGTGTTGTTGACTTTGTTATATTCAATAGCTGAGATTAAATATTTCCGTTAAGCACAAGATGTGAACTTTTGATCTAAATTAAAAATTCAAAGACGAAAAGAGCAAATCCACGCCAATGAATTTATTTGTGAATTTACATATGTTTCAATTGAAAATATATTAATTTATTGCTTGTTATTTCTTAATTGGTTATCAAGCAAGAATTTCGCTGCATTGTATAACCATTACTAAATTATATACTTGTTACTTAAGGGGCTGTGCATATATTATGTAACGCTCCAGGGGGGGGGGGGGGTTAAATATTTGTGACGGCTTGAAAATTTTGCAGTGAAAAATTAGTAAAAATCGCTACGGAAGGGGGGGGGGTGAGGGTATAAAATCTCTGAATACAGCGATACGTAATATGTGCACAGCCCCTAATCTATTATGAAAATTTATATTTGTTATACATAATTCATGAATGAAAATTGAATACTAGAATTATTTGTAATTAATTAAGTTATTATTTATAAATTATTAGGAAGGATACTCTTTCTCTCAGCCGTACATTGTATTAAACCTGTAAATGTTTGCTCACCAAATTTTTCTTCTTCTTCTTCTTCTTCTTCTGTAATAGTACGTAGAAATATAGCAACAAATGTGATAAATAAATATTTTCTTTTCAGAAAAATAGTTAAAAATAGTGGATCTAATCAAATCTAATCAAAAATAATCAAGAAATCTAATCAATTATTTTTTTGATTAGTTTTAATTAGATTTGATTAGAAATGCTAATCGTCACTAATTGTGATTAGATTTTGGATTATTTCTAATCTAATCAATTACTAATCTGAAATTTTTATCAAAATCCAATTCTAATGATTAGATTATTTTATTTCTCTAATCGTAATGATTTCTATTTCTAATCGAAATTCCCAAGCTATGCTTTAAATACATATGTAGTTCATTATTGCTGAAAACAACACCAAAAATGTATTAGTATCCGTCCTACGTGCAGTCCTTGCTGTCTTATCAACAACTAAATGAAAGAGTGTAAGAGAATACGTGTGAAATATTTTTTTTTTTTTTTTAACAATTTCAACTGTAATACAAAGAGCTTCATGACGCATTTTATTTTTTCCGCCAGTTTTAAGCCCTTAACACTAATATGTAGTAAGAAGACCACTGAATTGAACATAAAAGAAAACAACAACCGTAATTGGTACAAGATCAACGATTATCAGATACTTTTAATTTTCGCTGTTTGAATTTTTTCAATAATATAATTTTCCAACTGTTTATAGAATCTTCATTATATTGTTAATTGGTTACCTCTTTTAAAAAATAGTGTGAATATTCGATAACTTCAAAATAGATTTTGTGAGCACTGGATTTTTCATGACATCAAGAGCTTCTGATTCCCGAATTCTATACCATCCATAATTACAGATGAAACAGTATGTTCATGCTCACTAAAAAAATTTAACTAAAATTTTGGAAATTTTACTTAATTTGACTTCAAATTAGTTGTCGTATGGCGCATTTTTCACAAAAACCAGTAAAAATTTCCTAGTTCTTAGGAAATACAAATTTCGTTTTTAATGGGAAATTTTTACTAAAAACTAGAAAAATATTTACTCAAAATAAGTTCAGTATTTATCCCAAAATTAGTGAAAATTTCGTCATATGCGCCACCACATCTGCCATCTTGTTGCACAATTTGCATTTATTGTTTTACCTTCTTCTGAACCGGCGTATCTGCTACAAAGAAACTCTTGATGTCATCACAGCGTTGGCACGTCCGGAATGCTTATTTAAAACATGTATTTTTATTATCTGGAATAAGTGGTAATGAAAACATTTTTATAAAATATACGTCTTTTGGGACTCGAACCAAGGAGCTTCGGTTTAGTACATAGGCACTCTAACCACTTCACTACTACAAGGTACAGTACAGGTACAGCCAGTACCTAAACCAGAAAATTTTAAATTTCGTATTTTAACAAAAAATAATTTTTTGAAACTAGTAAGTCATGAACTACAAATAAATGAATACGCGATTTTCTTTAAATTTTGATATGACTGATGAGCTTGAGGTCAGTTTTTTTTTATAAAAAACGTTATCAATCATATATGTATGTATAAATAACTTCAATAAAAGGGAGATAAAAATATGAACCTAAATCTAGGATAGCCGTTTTTCGTTTTTAAGTACTCTAATTATTATGAACTATTCAGGAGTAAGTCATTTCCTAAATCATTTTTTACAAATAACTAGCTTATCCCGGTGTGCTTCGCTACCCCTCGTTATAAAATAAAATTAAAAGTATTTATATATCCTATTGTGAAAATTTAATGACGATCGGTCCAGTAGTTAAGACTATATTACGATTTTTAATTTTCCTAAAAAGGGGCGTTGTCCCACCCACTTTTCTCTTGGTACGTATTCCAAATTATGCCAATATCATATGTACCAAATATCATCGACGTAGGTCAAAAAATGCCCAAAATATGGCGATTTAAATTTTTGGGTTATATGGGCGGTGCCACACCCTTTGTCCAATCAAAACTTCATATGGCCTATAATTCATCCGAGAGTAACAGTTAAATACTGTGAAAATTTCAGGAAGATCGGTCCAAGGATTTGGCCTCCTATAAGGAACAAACAAACAAACAAATAAATAAACAAACACATATTCGGTTTTATATATATATGTATGTATATTACATTTGTTTGACAAAATTTTTTTAAATAAGTAAAACACATTCTTACCTTTAGAAAATAAGCAATTAAATTACATAGAAATTTTCCTGAAAGACATGAACATTTGATTTATTTTCATTATAAAAAAATTGTATTTGATTAAAAAAAAAAATTCTACATACAAATGTACACAGTACATACATACATACATACAAATTCATAAATTTATAATCATATATAGAAATATTTTAAACTAAAAGGAAAAGGAAATTTTTTACTAAAATTTAGTACATGTCTTTTTTTTAATGTTGACACATTGGGTCTTACGGGCGATAAAATCAACCCTTTTAGCAAAAGCCCATTTGAAGATTATGAAGAGGTCGCGATATCGTATGATTCACGCTTTGCCTCCGACAGGTTTGGCCCGTTAGTAAGTAAATACCTATGAAATGCTGTCATCTGCAAAAGAGTAGATAGAGTTGGAAGTTTGAAATATAGGGTCATTAAGATCAATAAAAAATAGGTTAGGAGAAAGAACGGTACTCCTTGAATATATGTTGAACTCTATAACAACTTGTATTGTGCGATCTCTGAGAAAGATCGATACAAATCGAGTTAAGCGATCCCCGACACCAAAAGCACGGACAGTCTATCAATTAACCTGAATATATTTCGAGCTAACACTTTACTTTTGCCAAAATAATAAAGTGACACCATTTTTCGATAGGAAGACCAGTAAGACGGAAGTGTCAATATTCATATTTAAGATGTGAATAAATTATTTCTCCCAGTGCATAACAATCACAACAATAAACAACATTAGTAAAAGATGTTTAGATTTTTTCTCTATGCCCAAAGTTTTGTCAAAAGCAATCAAAATTGTGTTGAATACGAGTACATGGAATCTCCCCTTTTTAGTTAGCAAAGTTATGCAAGCCTACACACAAAATTTTCTTGAACTTCATGTTTCGAAAAAAATAAAAATAAAAACATTTTGTAAGAAAACTTTGTTCCCAAAACAAAATTCTAAAAACAAACTTTTTTGCAAACAAACATATGAAATAAAAAAGAAAACAAGCAAAAACCGTAACCGTAACCACACATTTTCTTCGTTTCAATTTCAACTGAATTTTGTATCATCACACTAAAACTTTAAAAGGAAAAATATAGGAAAAATGTTTCTATTTTCAACCACAATTGAGTTAAGAAACAACATCAACGCCAAACTACGCTACCGTCACAATACCAACATTATCGCCATCAAGCTTCTCAATCAAAAAAAGGAAATAAAAACTTAAAAATTTAGATATGTTTCTTCTGTTTTCTGTCAAGTCTTGGGGGAAATTGGTTTAAGTTATTTTCTGGAACAATTTCATTTCAAAATAGTCGAATTTTATTCTTTTAAATATTGAAATGTAAGCAGAGACAAAACTTTGCTAGTATGACATGTTGCGACAGCTTCCAACCAAATACTAAAATTATAAATGATCCTGAGGGATTTGTAAAATAAAAATAAAACAGATTTCCTTTGGCACGGGTTTTAGGGGAGTTTATTTTCTTTTTATTTTATAAGTGAATTGATTTATTTTAATTAATTTATTTTCTCTTTGTTACAAAAAAAAAAACTTATGAGTTCTAGGAATTGAAAAAATAAGGCTAAAAAATAATTGCTCAATTCAGAATCAAACAAAATATCTGAACACAAAACTATTTTACAAGAATGTATTTTTATTGACAGAATTGTCAATTGTATATTTTACACTCAAGTTGAACTGATAATAAAATGTAGTTTATTTGTTTTGAGTATTAATTACCATTTTAAGCTAATTAGGCCTGATAAAAGTGTGTATGTATATAGCATTTCTTTTGCTTAAAAACTTTCCCGACGTTTCGTAGATTGTTTGTCTACTTCAGGGGATCGTAATTTTCTGACATAAACTATTTTTTTATATCAAACATTTTTTAAAAAGTTATTAAAACTTTTTGTAAAAATTTGTTTATCAAAATAAATAGTTTTAAACATATCCTAATCTATTATCACATTATTATTGGAGCACAACCCTGTACCTAAAATCGTAATTATTACTCAAAACATTGAATTTAAGCGAAAGTAATTTATTTGTATTTAAATATTAAATTATTTTTCAAAGTTTTGCAGAACTTTACTGTAGTATCAATTAGCAAATTTTAAATTCAAGTGACGACTTAAAAGGCTATCAGCACTTGCTTGGTCAAGTAAATTTAGTCAACAAATGCTTCTAATGTAACAAATTGCTTTACCTTTGAGTTTGATTTCGTTACAAAAATTTTCAGTAACATTGTTTGCAATACAATTGTCTGCATCCAAGTGCATACGTTGCATGTAAATCTGCTCATCACATTAAATCGAAAATTAAGGCGCTTTGTGACATTATGGTATCCATATAAGTTAAACATTCATGACCGTGCAATGCACAGTGGTTTCCCTTATATGGGCCAGCAGTCAAAAATATATGTCTCCAAAACTATAAAAGCTAGGGTCTTCAAAATTTGCTCATACGTAGAATGCCCAAAGAACTTAAATGCAAAATTTTAGGAGAAAATATTGAATGGTTATTTGGATTATAGATTTGTTTTAACAAAATTTGAAATAAAATATTTCAATATGAAATTCGTTTGCGTTAAACAATTTTTTTTAATTTTTATTCCATTTTAATTCATTCGAAATATATACTGAAAAAAAAACTAAATTAAAAAGTTATATAATGCAATATGAGGTATTACTAAGTAATATAAGGTATCTTACCAATTGACACTAATGCATGATTGATCACCTCAGCTCCATGGATCAGAATTTTGTGTACCGATGGAGGGAGGTAGTACAGGGATTTACCTCAACAAGTTTTCTGGCTGTCTCTTTGTGTAATTTTTATCCGGTAAGTCTACTTCGTCGAAAAAAAAAACTTATATGCTCTTTTGAATTCACGAGTTAAAAGATTATTTTTCGTTTAAAGTGTGGTATATCGTTTTTTCTGATTTGGTGACTACAAACGTAGCGAAATAAATCAAATTTTTCTTACTGCATATTGAAATTGTCATTTGCCAATGTTGTGTGTGAATTATGCTGTAGCACTTTCTCTATAACTTTCAACGCTGAGCTCTAGTTGACGTGTCGCTGTGTAATGGCACGATGTGAGCGTCGTGCCGTTTTTATATTGTGTGCTGCGTCCCTTGATGTGTGTGCTGAGCTTACTGGATTTCCGGTGCTGCGGTCGGTGCGTGATCGCGTGAGTTATTTATTGAGATCTTAGGTTCATTTTTGTAGTTGATTGTTTTCTTGAATTTTGAACGGTTTGATACCTATGGACCCTGAACAGGGGAAAAAAGGTAAAAAACCAAATCGAAATTTATAAAGTTTCTTGCGATTTTGTTCTTGACGATGAAGTTTTTTTGATTTTATATGTTCGCAATTTTTGTTCTTTATAACAAGAGCTACAACTTTGAGTCAGAGAGCAAGTCAAAATTCCGAACGAATTGCAAGATATGAGCCTTAGAAAATGATCATTTTTTTTTGCAAAAGTGACACCGAGGCCCCAAATCTGGGAAACACGGGTTTTTTATTTTTGATCTTCTATCACGTAGTGGTGTCCGTATAAGGTTACATTTTTTCGTGTTGCACTGTGTAATTAATTGGAGAAAATGATTTCTATGTAACTCCTTTAAGCGCGGAGAAATCAAGAAAATAATTACCAAAAAAATAGTTTCAGATTTTGAATAAAAAAATAAAAAATTTTATACAACTTAAGAGTGTTAAAGGCCTAACAGCCGTTATAAAAGGTGTAGATTCTAGCGTGGATCCAGAAGAAGTAAAGTCTGGCATGAAAATAGCGGCTTCTAAGTGAAAACAAATGTCCTGTATGATGCAGGGAATGTTTAAAATGCAGTAAACCTTGTTAGCTGAAAATTATTATAAAAAACTTGTGATATCATCTGTCTATTCCCCTCCCAGGTTTGCAATTACAGAGAATCAAAACACCGCATTTTATACAACACTGGCCTCCCCTTTTTTAAAAAGCTGGAGACTACAATTCTAAGCTCATATTCTGGGGTTCACGTTTAATTACTCCTAAGGGTCGTGTTTTGTTTGACACAAATTCAAAAATGGGTTTGAATGTAGTTTCAAGTGATCAGCCAACATATTGGCCAACAGATCAAAAAAAAATTCCTGATGTTATTGACTTTGGAATAGTGAAAGGTGTGCCCAATGAAATGACTGTAGTTGAAACATCTTTGGATTTATATAGCCTACTATTGTTACTCACACAAAACTTCAACACCGACATGTGATTTACCGATGACAACTGCATGTATTCATTGGTTGAAATACAAAATATGCCGTTCAGAACAGCTTCTGTCATACATGATTCTATTAGGTTGTTTGAAACACATGCTAAATAAGCTGCTCTTAATTCTATTGGAAATAAAACAAATTAACAAGTTTGATTCCACAAACTTTTTTTTTTTTATGATATAGATATTCACCCCTATCGTGAACAAAATGTGAAATTGTTGTTCCCATTTCATTCCCCATGAAGGGAAATTTGGTATCGTGAATTTCAGGGGAACGTTTCTTCCCGCTATCAATTCATACTGAATGTAAAATAAGGACGAAGATTAAAAAAATGAAAACTGAAACAAATTTTTGTGCAAAAATATACTCGGGTATACATGTTTTAAAGAAAACTTAAAAAAAGAGAAGCTAAATATTCAGTGCTGGAACGATAGTTTAGTTGCAGCGTTTGTTATTGGATTCTTACTTTTATGTGGTAAAATAATTCGGCTCCTTTGTGGCAAGTAACAAAACGAAATAATTCCAACAAATTAAAGCTTCTTAAATCCGCCGGTAATGAACCGGTGGTTTTGCCTTTTTTTCAGCAAAAAAAAATCGTAGGAAAAAATTATTCACTATAAAAGGAATTTTTTAAAGTAAATATTTTTTCACGGTATTATTCTTGACTGAATAAAATTAATAAACATAGAAAGAGAATGTGGGTATAACAGAAGAGGTATTTAGTTTTTTTAAATATATGCCACTCTTTGCGGAGGAGAACCAATATTTCTAATTTTAGGTCTTTTTATAGCAGTATTGAAGGACTAGATAATATGCTCCAAAAGATCACTAGGAACGTAAACCTTAAAAGATGATATAGATCTTGGATAAGATACCCTAAATTTATTGACCCCAACATCAACATTTTGTCTAATTTTAAATTTAAAGTAATTTCCGATGAAGTGCCTCTAGTCAAGCGAGAAATAAAAACAAATTTTTTTTTGCTGAACTGATTCTGACAGCTTGATCACTGTAAGAAATGAGAATTTTCAAGCAAGATAAATAGTTTAATTAACATATACAAACAACATAAACAATATATTATAAATACACCCACTTGGTGTATAAATAAAAAAACGTATGCATAAATCGTTTGCATGATGAAATAAAACCTTACCAAGTAAAATGTACTCGTGTGGAGAGGTGGTAGGCTCCCATCGGGCGGTTCCCCAGGTGGCGGATCAGCAAACGGTTAATAAGTCAAAGGCATGACTCGGGCTGGGCTTAATTCTACGTGCACTCAACATACCAGGGGTACACGGAGAAATGCGCTGGGCCAAGTGTTCTTCATTAAACTCATGAAACATGGTCAGCAGTCGACTCAAGCATGCAGCTAATTTTGGTGCTTGGGTGCTTTTCCCCTCTTGGTGGGGAATTTCTGCCACCCTCAAGAACAGCTAGGTGGGCTTGAGGCTTGCCTTAAGCTGCGGTAATGCTAGGAGAATCATTCCTCAGTAATTCCCGATCACGATCGGCATCCACCATGAATGAGCTCTTGTTGGGGAATTGCTGTACTCTCAAGGCCAGTTACATTGTACACTCTTAGGTGGTCATGTGGCTTGCCTTGATTTGTGGGAGTGATCCTCCTTCACCCTCATCGTGGTGATTTAAGAATACTGGATCCGCGGAAAAATATAAATATTACCCCACTTGTAAGTGCAAGGCGGTCGGAAGCTGTCCCGAGTCCTGGATGTCTAGTAAGTGGATAAAGAGAATAGGCAATAAACCGGCTGTGGACTTGACTAGTGTGGAGAAATCCTCGCTAGCATGGTCCAAGTCACATCTAGGTGCTGTAGATGGATCTTATTCTGAGGGCACAGTTAAACCAACTGAACATTTTGGCCAAAGGCAAAGATCAGGAGAGGACTCGTCTCAGCAGCAGATGCAGCCACAAAATAAAAAGCCTAACCGAAAGACGCCGAAGTCACGAATATGTCTTAGAGCGAGGTCGCAAAAATCTCGCTGATAAGAGCCATTCTTGATCGCAGCAACAGCGACGGATCAATTGATCATGAAAAATGGGGATTGATCTGCCAAAGAGTGCTTGACGTCTACATGGAAAACACCAGCGAGGTTCAAGAAACCTCATCACAATTTACGGACAAGGTCTAGGGCCGTGTAGAATTGGATTTTTGCACGTACGAGAGGTCGGTAACCAAGCTCAAGCTAGTGATTGAAGCTATTAGAGAAATGTGGCCATGCGCGAGGTTGTCAACGAAATTCCTCGTAGACCGAGAGCAATTGTACCCATTCCGGCAGAGCCACACGATCCAGAGCTTATCCTACTCTACCAACCAATCACTGGTAGGTGGACAATGTTTTTGAGATGGAAGATGCTCGCCGGAAGTTGATAGTTGTCCTGAATAAGGAGACTTTGCCTCTACTTCGGGACAGACAGGGCTTGGTTTTCTACGGTTTTATGGGAATCATAAAAAACCCCAGCGGCCAAGCAAAGGAGCCGGCTAAAACAACAGCTGATCGGTCATTCAACACGGAAGTTATAGTGGACTCCGCGGATTCGGCCATTTCAGGACTCATTTTCGGAGATGACGAAGACGCACTCCTGAACCCTAGTCAGGGAGATGCCGAGGGAAATTCCAGCTATGACCCCGATGCGCACAATGGCGAAGGTGCTGCAGATCAAATGCATCCGCTGCATTAATCATCTGACTTTCTGAGAAAGGGGATGACATCGTGCTGGTCCAGGGGCCGTGGAGCAAGAACGGAAATATACATGGACGCAGCACCAAAAAACTTTGAACCTGTATCTTAGCTAAAGCAAACCTCAATATCTTCATTCTTTCCGATTTTAGTGATGAAGATACTGTAACTACAGCATGGGAGGCAGGGGTATCCACCATATGAATTCTTTTCTTCTACATGGCACACTACCACGGGGACGAACCACCCCACATATCTGGGGTAGCTCAGACACCAACGCAATAGGTGAGTGTCTATTTAATTTCATTATAGATAAAAATCTAGTAGTGTTAAATCAAATTTCAGAACCAACTTTTGTGGTATCAAACAGACAAGAGGTGCTAGACATCACACTTGTTAGTGCCAGACATGCTCATCTAATTAGGGACTGGAGGGTCTCAGCAGACTTCTCCTTCTCCGATGACTGCTATATTATATTTACTATTAGCATTACAAACTGATATACTAAACTTTTTCTAAAAAGACGGAAAATGAACTGGGAGGAACATAGGAATATCCTCACCAACATAATAACCCGACCTCCAATCACAGAGGAAGTAGAAATAGCTGTAAGCGAGCTAACTAATGGATTCAGGGAAGCAACAAGAATATCTTGCAACCCTTCCGCACAACGGAAGTATCGCAAACCACTTTGATGGTCTGTCATTATAGCGGAGTCTCGTAAGAGTTTTAAATGAGGCTAAAAGAAGAGGAAACTGGGCTCTTATCAAACCTCACTATACAAATGCAAATCTCAAGTTAGAAACGCAAAGAGTAAGTCCTGGAAAGAATTTAGCAGTAATCTGGAATCTCTTTCCGCTACTAACAGGCTGCGGAAAATTCTGCCATCAAGCAACCGTCTTTTTTTTTTTTTTTTTTTTTTTTTTTTTTGTGATAATTTTATTATTTATTGAATCTTTAATTATTTAAATTGAATTATCAATAAGTTTTTCAAATCTTAAATCTAAAAAAATATTAAATATAAGTTTAGCCAATGCTAAACAAAATTTTTAATTTCAACGGTTAATTTTTGTTGTTTTACATTTCTCGTGAACGGCTGAGAACTGGACTACAAAATCCTTAGAGTCCCTGGAAGTCCTGATGGAAACACATATTCTAGCTGTGGGTAACCTTTATAGCACACAAAACGCTTCTTCATCTACCCGACTTTTGACGGACGTGGAGATAACTACTGCCAGACTTCTGCCCCTGCAAATAACCTGGTACGAATGTAATCACTCCTGCAGATATACAATACAATATAGCCCTTGTGACAACATGGCTGCTCACAATATACTGAGCATGTCTTACCTGGTCATACATTCCGCAAAAATGGGCCAAATGCGAAGTAATTTTTATTCCAAACGGGGGAAAGTATACGCACTTGAAGGCGAAGGACTTTAGACCTGTCAGCCTGACTTCTTTTCTTTTAAAAACACTAGAGAGACTGATCGACGATCACATAAGAACTATGATAATTGACAGTAATCTCCTATCAGCTAGACAAAACGCCTATACCAAGAAGAAATCAGTTGAAACGGCATGCATTACTTGAAGGGTCGCTCGAGCACAAGAATTTCACTCTGGCACACTTCATGAATATTAAAGGCGCTTTTAACAATATCAACTCGGCTACAACTATCCGGGCTCTCACAGAGCTAGGAATAGATCAATCATTATGTCAATTCATTAAGAATATGCTTCAGTATAGAGCAGTTAAAGAATAAAATTGATTGCCCCTTTTTATTGAAAATTGCGTTAAAACATTTGTATACCTAAAATTTCACGGACTTTATTAAGTTTTTTTCTTCCCCTATAAAGAAATAAAAATTTGAGATAAGCTCTTTTTATATTAAGCCATCGATATGCAGATGATGAAGCGGTGGCAATATCGGGTTTCCATCTTCCATATCTGTCGAATAAGGCCAAATTTCTAGGGATTATCATTGATAATAAATTAACGTGGAGAGATAATCTGCATGCTCGAGCAACAAAATCATGATCGGCAATATATGTTTGCACTAGACTTGGCAATAAATCATACGCGAATAGAGAGGATTCTTCACTTAATGGCAATCATAACTGGCGCCCTAAAAACTACGCGTAAAAATCATCTTTTCGCTGGGCTGGCTTGCGGTTGATCTGCTAAGAAGTTAGCACTGCGCACTGCGGTGGAACTGAGTTTAATTGACGCATGGAAACATCGACTATGGGGTCATGCTAGCATTGTAGAGACTTTTGGAATTATCCCTGATCTCATAGACTGTTGCAAAAACCTCTCTACAATAGAAAATTTAGCTTTTCTTTGTCGGAAGACTTCTCCCCTACACCACATAGAGCCTTACGATTGTTCACGGATGGCTAAAACGGGGCTCTAGAGTTGGCAGGGGTGTCTAAATCGAGGAATTCTGGATCAGGATTTCTTTCAGGCTCCCGGACGAACGTAACATCTTACAAGCAGAAATATCCGCCATCAAAAAGGCAATGATGTGGCCGCGGTACAAACGGATCACAAACAGAGATATCCAAATCATATCCTACAGCAAACTGGCAATAATTGTTTTCATGGGTATGTATACCACATCCCTTCTGACTCTGGAATGTAGGAACTCACTAAACATGGTGGCGAATCTTTCAAATGCTACCCTTATATGGGTACTGGGATACGAGGTAAAGACGGGCAACATCATCGCTGACAATCTGTCCAGTAGAGGATGAGAGCATGAAAATGTCGATATTGAAAAATTCTACGGTCTTCTACTCTCAGCCTGCTGAAAGCAAATTGATGAAGCTCTTATGCAGATAGCTCAAACCAGATGGTACAATGAGCCAAACTGCTCCATAGCAACGACAGTACGGCCCCGCTTGGATGTCAACAGAACTAAAATCCTGTTGAAATTCAATTGCGCAATTTTGTGGCAGCAGTCACAGGACACAGCACCTTTGAATGAATACTGCTTCAGCTGTAATGACGAGGAAGAAGAAAACATCACATACCTTCTATACCTCGGTCCAGCTATGGTGGATCACGGCCTTCGTTTCATAGGTAAAAGAATTTTCAGTACCCTATACGGAAGCCTTAACCCCTTCAATAGGAGCAGTGGATGGTTCCCCTCTGCCCAATAGCGGGCTTGGCAACCTGATCGTAACCGTTGCAAGTTACACCCCTCGCATCGACTTCCCATTTGTTTCACTCTTTCTCCATTATTCTCGACCCTTTTAAGACTATCCTATGCCTAATCTCTCATTCTTTTCTACTCATCTGCCCTACAGGTAACACAATGGGACCACATCATGACTCAAGTAGGCTGGAATCTAATTTTCTTTTCACTAGCAACCTGCCAACCTAACCAAATCGAAGTAAAATTTACTTTGACATATAGATTTACACACATAAAAGTATATACATACATCCAAGATTTTTGTTTTTTAAACGTTGTATCATCTAAAATAGCAATGAGTGTGTGTAAAAAAACGAGGTTTTGTAAAAAAATTGATACTTTTTGTATGTGTACTCGGCTGCCAGATGTGAAGTTTAATCATAATTTTTACGATTTTTAGAGCGGAACATGGAAATATTATTATTTGACGATATTTAAAAAATAAGTGCGACAAATCCTAATGCATGCCACCATGTATAAGTGGTGTATAAGGGGTATAGCGCGTTGACTATTAAACAAACAATGACTTGGAGTCTAGCTTCAAACCCTGGTCAGCCAACATAATTAATTTTTCTCATGTACATCAGTGAGACATTGCATTAATTGTTGTCGGACTATTTAAGTGATGGAGGCATAGCACTGGTCACTAAGGGGCTGTGCACATATTACGTAACGCTCCAGGGGGGAGGGGGGGGTTAAAGATTTTTTACGGATTGAAAATTTTGCACTGAAAAATCAGTAAAAAGCCTTACGAAGGGGAGGGGGGGGTACAAAATGTCTGAAAACAGCGTTACGTAATATGTGCACAGCCCCTAAACAGTTTGTTCCGAATGATGGTGTTCCAAGCTTATGTTAACAGCATCGCCTTGCTTGCTAATACAGCTTAACAAAATTAATATGTCTACTTAACACCAGAGGCGCCTTAATACTGCTATCAAAATTAACATAGGGCGCAAAAGCAGAGTTGTGAAAGAGTTAAGCCTTCTTACAGGTAACATACCGCAACGATAATATATTGCGGTGCGGTTTTTCATACGATTTTTAAGTCTACACAAATAAATTAATAAAAATGAAAACAAACAATGACAAGTATTGCCGTCGCCGTCTTCCGTTTTATTATGTTTATTTTTCTCTCCCGCAGCGAGAAATCGCACCGCACCGCAAACATTGTGTTCATACCCTAAATTTGAATAATATCTGCAACAGACTTTTGTTCTCCCATCTTATAGGTTAGGTTAGCAGGTTGCTGGAAATTAGAAATAATATTCAAGCCCACTTGTGTCCTAATGTAGTCCCATTGTGTTAACTGTAAGAAGGCTTAACTCTTCTACAACTCTGCTTTGCGTGTTATGTCAATTTCTTTTATAGCAGTGTTGAGGCGCCTCTTGTGTTAAGTAGACGCATTAACTTTGTTAAGGTCTATGATGAAGCATTTTATTAATTAATTAATTTTCCAGGTGTACAACGAAATACTCCGACCTTATACAAAGTTTCCTATAAGCGTTCCAAATAACAATTTTTGTTAAATTTTGAGAGTGAATGAGAGTAATTTTTTTTTTCATTTCCAGTAAAAAGTTGTATGGACGTTTTCGTTGGGTAAGTTCGGACAAGAACTAACTAATCAGCTGTTTCTTATTAACATATGAAACAGAAAATACTAATCAGAAAAATTGCAAACAAAGCAAAAAGTAATTGTTATTCAACAATTTTTTAAAAAGCAAATAGAAGGTTTTTCTAAGAAACTTGAAGTTTTAAGTACATTTGTGCATATATCTCCCATTTTTCAATATAAAAAAAATAACAATTTATGGAAGCTGATAAATTTTTGGAATTTTTTTTATTATGTTATGCGTTTTAAGCGTTTAAAATCACTAATATAAAAACCTTATTTACAAAATAAGTTTAAAATTTATAAGTTAGCACCATTGAAATGTTTGGACTTAAAATTGTGGTTTTTTTACTTCCAGAAGCTTTTTATAGTTTGAGAGAGTAAGTTTTGAGTTTCCTCTCATTACTGAAGTTGTTCGAAGTCACCTGGAACAGACCTATTGTTTTACTTCGCCGATGTTTCTGCTAACCGACGAAGGAAGGCGATGTTTTGTACATGAGCTTGAAACAGCATCAATCGCTGTCGGAACAGGTTTTAGTGACCAGTGCTTCTATGCCTTCATCACTTCTTATACACAAAGAGAATTTCATAATATTTTGATTCTACAACTTAATATTTTGTATTACCATATAAACACATCGTAAATTTATGAAAGCAATTTGGAATTTACAATTATACAACGGTTGATGACGCCAAACTCATATTAGTGGAAAACTAATTTTAATTTTACTATTTTCATTTTAAAAAAGTGCTGATTCAGCGCTTGGAAGGCAGATAGTATTTAGTATTGTGAAAAAATTCTATAAACAATATGTACATGTTTTTTTTTATAAAATTACAAATAAATCTTGCGATATGTTCTTGATTATTTTATAATCATCTAAAGTTCAAAATGTTAAGAATATCCAAGAAGAACAAAGTTCACATTTTGCAAAGTTAAAGTGAAAATAGTATGAAATTCTGTGAAAAATATAAACGGTGTTTAAGCAAAAGAAATACGTAGAAAAATAATTTTCTACTGGAGTTTTACACTTTGAAAGACAAAACACAAAGCACAGGCAGTTACTCGTCCATCCTTTGAAGTTTGAGTCCTTTTTGAATTTTGGGATAAGTACCACCGCCACAAATCGAGGACCAAAAATTAACTAAGAAAGGCACCGAGTTGACAACGTTGGTTCCAATCTTAAAATTAGTTTTCTGTTAATTTTTTTTGTATTTTGATATAAATCGAGTACTTTACGCTAACAAAATACATGTTGTTTTTGAATTGTTCTACTTGTTGTCGAACTGCGCATACTTGGTAGTTTTGCAATGATAGCAACGTGCCTAAAATTAAGTTGAGATATATCTATTTTTGTGCAGCCTCGAAAGCGCTTCAAAAGTGCACATCTCGATAGCATGAAATTTTTTTACTGCTTCCAGAAACATAATAATTCGTTGTTAGGAATTCTTAATAAGCTTCTTAAGCTTCCATATTTTTTTTCTCATTACGAAACATTTTTAATATTAATGATACTCTTTATAATGTTTGTGCTTGCTGAAGTGTAAATAAGAGCGGGCACAGCCGAATATAGCACTCTTAATTATTTTGTTTTGTTTTTAGTGTAGTTGCAGCTTGGTTTTATATATTTTTCGAAAATCGGGATATATTGTTCCCACCCCACTCAAACTCCAGAAAACAGTTTTGATAGTCGTTGTATCACAAGGCAGATATTTTTTTCCAGAAAATTTTTCTTATTTTGATGGTTATGTTTTTGTGCGGATAAATATCAACCCTAAAAATATCTGACAGATATTGCAGCATCCTGCATGTATG